>OX453056.1:3379689-4007693 GCA_949699795.1 Spicauda simplicius | reverse complement strand
TGGTGGATGTACTCCAGGACTCCATCGATTGTAAGAAAAGAACAGAGACTAAATGGATGAATAAGTGCACCTAATGCAATAACAAAACAGTATTTTATAAAAGCATTGTCCTTACGTAATACATTAAAACACTTGTCTCAGGGTATGTAACTTATGTTCCTCTCCAGATAATAGTAAAATAGCATCAATTAAAACATACATGTCATACGCAATACATGTCTACAAACTCGCAATTAATTGGCGTAAATACGGCCATCTACTTCACATGTTAGCAGCCCTGATTATTAATATTAGTGGTAAGGATATTTTAAGAAAAGTTCAAGTAGGGACAATAAAACCAACAGAAAGATGTAAACATTTATATTTTATTTTTATTAAATAAGTTGAAATAATATCATTAAATCATATTAAGAGTGTAAATATTTGTGATTTTATAAATACTTGTAAAAGTTGTAATAAAACGTATAACATAGATATATTATAGTGCTAGTCGCATCGAGTAGTTTCAGATCTTAAAAGTTAGGTAGCTTGAAAGCAATATAAAAAAAAATATTATGCTTAGGTATTTAACTTACATGCTAAATAAAAGATACTGCAATTGAGATTGTTTTAACAATTTTAAAGGCCGTTTAGGCGGACATAAAATGTGGACAGTTACGTAAAAAAATAAAACTGAGCTGTATAAATAGTTACCATAGTCGTAGCATAGACAATAACAACCAAATACAGTCGAACAATCAGATACTGGTAACACGCTTAACCGAAGTTGAAAAATGCTGTTTTTGTTAGTCATATTAAATACTTAATACTATTTACAGATGTTACGACGTCCAGAAGCAGATAAGTTACACTAACATTAAATCTATACACCAATAGATTCAAAGATACTAACATTTCGATTACATTCAATGATTCAAACATCAAACGGAGCTGTCGACACACAACGCGTCGCACAGTCTATACTGGGATGTGATGTTACGCTTATAACGAAGAGAAACAATTAACTTAACCACAAGACTCAATAAAATCAGGCAAACTAAAAAAATAAATACAATAATGTATAACATTAAAACAACTTGAGTGTAAATAGAAATAAATTAATCACAACAAACGGCAGTTTGATAGCAGCATATTTTTAAACGATTTTTTGTAGATATGATTTCTAAACAGTCCATCCGAGTTACATTAACCTTATTCTTATAGAAATAAAGGCTGTTGAAAAATCAACTCTATCAACTCTAAAATATGCAATCGAAAAAGTTGGCCTCCGTTCAGTCTAAGGGTAATTGTCTTACTAATAGTACTAGAAATGTGATGATAAGTCGTGTCTACACCACGATATTACTACCGGTCAACGCATCTGGGTCTGTTGAGGTTTGAAACATTTATTTATCGAAAACACAGAAAAATCCTATACACTTTAGTTTTGTTTCTCGTACGATCACGATGTTAAAGTCGTGGTCAGGTTTAAGTTGGGGGTGATGTCCAATGTAGGTGAGAACACGTGAGGATATTTTAGGAAACACATGTAAAATGTATGCCTAATATGCATGATAGCCTAATGATTGAAACTTGCCCTCTCGATCGGGAGTTCCGAGGTTCAAACCCAGACATGCACCACAGATTTTTCTAAATTATGTGCGTATTAAAAATCAATTATCACTGCTTTTCGGTGAAAGAAAACACCGTGAGGAATCTTGTACACCCGAGAGTTCTTTAAAAAAAATAAAGTTCTCGGAGGTGTGTGGAGTCCATCAATTCGCACTTGGCCAGCGCGGTGGACTATGGCTTAAAACTCTCTCTTTCTCAGAGAAGACCCGTGCCCAACAGTGGGACAATAATGGGCTGACAGCATATAAGAAAAAGGTCAGGCGAGTCAATGAGTCAGTCAGTCATGGTGGGAATTCAGATTACGGTCTCGTAATAAGCAATAGATGCATAACAATCACTGGGCGGAAATCGTTAATACCTATTTAAGAGTAAGAAGTCCATTTCCATGTTTTTATAAGGGGTTACAGTACGAGAAACAATGCTATATAGTGCCTACTTTCATACCCAATGTATTTGAACTACTACACTTATATTCGCTTCACAAATGGTTATAATTATTTCGACAACGGTTATTATACGATTATTATGATATAATTAACATTTACCGCTACTGAGTTTTCAAAACGGGGATCTGTGTCACAAAAGCATTTTTTTATTTGCGGGGTCACTAAAGGGTTAATATTATAATGAAAATGACATCAATCACACAGATTATTATCGGCTTAATGTGTAACTGTGCTAAGTCCAGATAATCAAAGTGTAGGAGACGAAAAACCTACGCATATTAGGTATTTATAAATGTATTAGAAGGAATCGTTTCGTCAAGTTAAATGCTTTGTCGAAAGCAAGAGATCATTATTAGTGATGTAACGAATAGCAGTATCTGAATATTCAGTTTTTTTTTTTTAAATTTGGTCGTCAAAATGTAGTTCTACATTCGTAAAACATTCGCACAATTTTGCGAACGCGAATGTGTCGAAACATGTGAGTTTTCGTTAATGCGAATACTCGTTAAATCACTAATACTAGGATTTAGCACGTTTACTACTTAAACCGACTTCCCACGACACGTGTGGTTCAGACCCAGGCGAATGATGTTGACCGGAGGGTATATGTCGAGTGGCGATCTTCTCATCGCCTGTAACGACCGAGATATGCGGAGCAGTTCGGGCAGCTATGATGGACGTCCATGCAGCTCTCGATGCAGCACGGGATCAGACAGCAACCGCAGAAGCACCTAGAATAAACCACTTAACTGAGCTCAAGTGTAACGAACGACAACGAAGAATGAACCTATTATTGCACTAAAATGGGCGTAAATGAGGGAGAGGGGGGTGGGTTAAGGAGTCTGGGTACTCTACTCTTAAGATTACATAAAACGATGAAGGAAATTTAAACGGGCAGACATTTATGATTTTTGGACTACTTCGGGAATTCTATCCAGCCCTCCAATCTTACGGTGCAAAAAATAATAGCCGATCTTTTCCCATTACTGCCCATTACTTCCCCATTACTGTTGGAATCCCTCCTTAACAAAGCTATGTATTCGCCCATTATTAAAAATAGATAATATAAGTATTTACTAACGTAGATAGTTATAAAATATGCAGTTATTTTTGGTTTAATTTTATTGTATTAATTGTTCAAGTAATTATATTATTTATTTAGAAATGTTTCCTTGTTCACACATTTTACAATAACAATATTATTTTACTGCAATGCAAAAAGTCTTTTTATTGCATTCGGCATCTATAAATTAGTATGTAAATGCTTCACTGCATTCACACGCCCAGTCAGTTGCAATCGTCGAAGACAATAGCAAAATAATCGCACGTGGTAATTGCGACATGACAGCGACTAAATTGTTTTATATAATTGTCTGCCTGCAATTCTCCTTGCATATACCACACCCGCATATCCTTTGATTAAGTGAGCTTTGCTAAATTCTAACTGTTACTCCACGAATAAAGCCGTATGGCTTTTTGAGAAGGTCCGAATTTGCTTAATAGTTCTTCCGTGAATGATTGACTACTACTTATTAGTCTCATGCAATATTAGCAGTAGATAATGAGAAGCAGGAAGTTTTTAAAAATGCCCATATAATGAGCACCATTTCCTGTGTTCGTTCGCATGAACTCCCGAGCATTTTTGATTTACAGTTACATTGATACAAGGTAGGTATCAATTTTGGGATATATAGACAGTGAGCGATATTCGTGAGCATTCACGTTTTATATTAAATCCCTTCCGTTATTTTATTAGTGAACCCGGACGTTATTTTTTTAGTGAACCATTTCTTTAAGTATTTTGCTTACATATTGTCATACAAGTTACGGGGCGTATTTTCAGCATTTGATTCCAACCTTTAAAAAAATCTTCCTGTATATTGGATAAATGACAACTTTGCTACTGATTCCTAATACCTGCTTTTAAAATAAAACATAGTGTAGCTATTACGTATAAGATATTTAATTAAATTCTTAACTTTGACATTTTCTATTACCACGTCAAGAACATTAATTGCATGTAGCGGTTCGATCTACCTTTACCCCACAATAGCGTCTCAAACACTGACATTTAGAAGATAAGATGCTCTTTACTTTGTTATAAACAGGTTCATAATCTGACATTCACGTAATTATCTCTGTAGGTCGCTTATTTTAATAGATGTAGCTTTCAACGTGGTTGTTGGTTGGTAACAGATTAATAATGTAATATTTACATCAAGAGATAAAATATAAATATTATTTTTAATGTAGTCTGTCTGTAAATTTGTTGAGGCTATCTTTGAAATGATTTAAAACTAGTGTTCAAATTGTAAATCGTCGTAAATTGGAAGGTCGATTTTTAGCCGAAGCTGAAGCCGATTTTTCACCTGTCGTCACAACCTTCGGCCGGAGCCGAAGTCCTGGACCTGGTTACAACTTTTCAAAAACGACAATATTTGAAAACAATGTGAACTCCGAACAAAACTTGCGAAGCATGCCCGTTACCAGAGTGTGCTTACCCCAGCGCATCGTACATTCGTTCCAGTGTGTTCAATTTTGATGCGTTTTTTTTATCTAACTGAAGTAAAAAACGAGCATGCAGTCCACCTGATAGTAAGTGGTCACTGCCGCCCATGGACATCTGTAATCAACTTCATATAGAACATGGGTTCCATCTGAAGTCAATGACAGAAGCGTTGCTACTCCCGAGGACTATGATGGTCGCCTCATGTGAAAGTGTGCCGGCAACCACAAAAGACGCTTGCTAAAAACCTTTGGCTTCGGCTAAAACCTCGGCTCATCTTGGCCAAAACCGAAGGTGGATTTTTGGTCAAAGCTTCGGTCGGACACTATAAACAAACATGTCTTACCTCATTTACCTAGTTTAATGTTTTTGAAAAATAAAGAGATCATGTTCAAAATCCGTGTACAAATGACAAGGCGGGTGGAGTGTAGATCTATTAATGTTTAAATTAATTTATTATTAATGTTTATAGATAGAAAAACAATAAAAATGAAAGTATTTTGTAATGAAACATATAATTAGATTAAACCCACTATTCAAGGCAGCTTAGGTAGACTATATGATATACTGTATATAGATATAGTACACTGAATTGGATTATACATCTCTGCTTATCTCAGCCTTTCAAACCAAACTGAATAAAGAGAAAAATAAACATTGGGATATCTTAAGCACAGTGCTTACTACAATCAAATATTTTTAATGACAAGTTTGATTTAAAAACAGATCTGGATAATATATATCCGAAAATAACTTACCCCATTATGAATATAATGGCACCTGACACCATGGCGATCAGGCCAGGTTTAGTCTTGGTTTCTGTGTCTATCTCGGCATGGCAGCTCGGGCAGATCATGTGGGTAGGCTGCGGGCCCACTGGCACCACGGTGGTCACTATCTGAGGTCCAGATGCTAAAGAGATTTCAGACTAATTTATTAAAATGTCTAGCAATATTTTGAAATTATCTAATGATTTTTTATATTGATTTTGATTTTTTGTTATTGATGTAGTAAATGAGCATGAAGTGAATATGATAGTAAGTGGCCATTGCTTCCCATAGACACCCCTTATAAGCACTAGAGTCAAGGCCTAAGTTAGAATGTCTCGGTTAAGCATATCTCCCTTAGTGCACTGTTGAAACCAGAACAGCAATTGTTAACACTGCTGATAGATAAGAAATATGAAATAGATGTGGTGCCATAAGAGTTAAAGTATGATTAAGAGTAAAAGAACAAAGCATTTTACTACCTTTATGGAGTGGATGTGTTTTAATTACAAATTTATGATTATCGTTTTTTTTAAATCCCTTTTTTTATAGTTTTACACTAGAGTCCCATGTGTAGAAAATACGAAAGAACAATAAGATGAATGAAGTAATAACTAGATTCAAGACAGATATTTAAATTCATTATTACAAGAGCTAGCTTCCGGCTTTACTTTCTGGCCAGTAAAGGCGGAAGCTAGCTTCACCCTGATTCCAGATCAGTGAAAACCAGAATGGTCGGACAACCTAGTTGGACCTTATCACATTATTTGGCACATGGATAACTAAAAGCATAAACTAAAAGTTTGCTTCAAGTCTTTTGTTACAATGAATTAAAAGTAGTTTCTACCTGAGAATTAAACCGTACTGACTGCCACACCTGTTTCAATCTAACAGTGTTAAGCTCTCCTGTGTTTTGGTCAGAAGAGAGCTAAGGGGGATGCTTATCTAAAGCTCTCCAACTGAGTTCACGGAAGTAGTAAAGCATCTGTAGCCAACGTAGCCAATAAGCTCAGACCTCATGTGTCACATGACGTCTGAGCTTATCTGGGGGTCAGTTATAGATGTGGGCAGCAGTGGCCACTTACAATCAAGTAGAACACATGCTTGTTTACTACTTGTATATTATATAAAAAAGGAAAAGAATACAAAAAACAATATACTCAATATACTGTCCATTAGTTTTTTTAATACACTTGCTTCCAGGTTATGTACCTGGAAGCTTACTTGGAATTAGGTTTTTATTAAAATAATAATTCTTTAAGAAACAACTTATGAGTTGTTATACATATACATGTGATTTATACATAATATTTTTGGCACTGTTATATTTTTTTATTATCATCTGGATTAAAAATATGTTTATTATTGAACTAATACATTTTGGTGAATGTTTTTCAAACATGAAGGCCATTAGAAATTTATGAATCAATAAAGTGAGTAATTTGTAAAAAAATAACAAGAAATTTAAATTTGTATTCACAGGTTCGACCCGTTTCAAGTGTGGCAATAAATAAAACTGTTACAAGGACGAATGAGATCACTGTTTAAAAATTTCAAAATTCCCTCATTAGATATACTCACATGGAGTGTACTGTGGTGTGTAGGGACTGGAAGGTCCCACCCCGCCCACGGCCTGCGAGTAGCTCGGGGGCGCCGCCGGTGGGGGTTGCACCGTCCCTTGACCATTGGTCAGCCTGTACGGTGGCGGGTTCATGTCTTTGACCATCTCTAACAAACAAAATAAAACAAGTAAACAACAGACACTACCGCCGAGGCTGGTCGACCAGTCTCTATGATGCAATACAATCTCGCTATTTTTAGGTATGATTCCACCAAGCAATCTAATGCAGATGTTCGCGTGTTACCGCAAGCCACAAGCGTGACGGTGACTAAAGCTTGAAAATACTAACACCGACCACTCTTCGCCTCGAATTTATTTGGTATTTGTTTCGTTAATTCAACCCCGCGCGACAAATTACAATCGCTTTCAACGAACGATCTGCCTGGAATGAAATGAAGATCCTTGCGCGAATGCTGCCAGTTACAGATAATTTAAAAGATAATGTGTCAATTTGAGAATCAATATGAATAGTTTTTACACTGACAAAGATTTTTATGTATCAGGTCCGCTGTGTTAATCATCCAAAACTATTATTACAACGCAAACTATAAAATAATAAGAGAACAGAATAAAATATGTTTTTATTTCAACGTTTGTTTATAAACTTTAACTTTGAAAAGATTGGATAAAGTCTATCAAAATCTTGCATTATCTTTTTAGTAATACCAGTTGTATATTTTTCCTATTAACAAGGGACATGTTTACGCAACAACCACATATTAAATGCAACGGTTAATTTTCTATTATTTTATGATACAATTAGAATAATTATATAATTATATTTAAATGTATCTTTTTATATTTCTATTTAAATATACACATGATGCCAGCTTTAAAATATGAGTAATTTAAATAACTCACGTATAATTTATACCAATGCATAAAAATTGTTTACTGAAATTTATTAATAATCATTTCGAAGTTTGAATAACTCACAGAAACCACAACACCCATCCAAGGATTCACTATCTCACGCAGCCCTCTGCTCACAATTCATGGATTCCATTCGTAAATTATTGGTAAATCGGTCGCAATAATATTGCGTCTATATTAATAATCAAAGTACAAATAATCACGGTAATCGAGATTTTATACTAGTACACATTAGAAAAACATAATTATTTCATTTTACTAGGATATTCTATGTTAGGTATTCAAAAATATCTAACGAGAGTAATCCTTGACGCAACTTTTTAGGCATTGGTAAATCAAGTACAATTTCTGTGCATTGTACACGATTTAACTAATAAAGTTACTTTAAACAAGGTTAAGAAATATTAGATATTTAGAGATATAGAAGTAAAAAAAATGTATTTTCACTATTTTTTGTCATAATAAAATACAAAGGGTTATTGCAAATATTTCCTATATGTTTAAAAAGTTAAAGCAGTATTATGCGTAGCCAATGATATACTAAAACATATTATATAGGCCAAAGTTTGTGAGTGAGTATGTTCGTTGCTTCTTCACATGTAAACGGCTGGAGCGTTTTTCGTAAAATTTGGTAGGGTAGGGTTAGCTGATACTCTGGATTAACATGTAGGCTACTCGATATTATATGATTATCAGTTGTATCTAAATATCTGTGAATGGAAGAACATCGCTGTAATCGCTTGATGATCGCTATCCTATATTTTTATACTTTATTAAAAGCCATACGTAGAATAAAACAATAAACCAAATAATCAAAAAAAGAAATTTGTTAAAACTTCTTTATTTTATTCGTAAAGATTTTTATCATTATCGGGTATATATAAGTTGGTAATTTTATTGACGTAACCTGTCCACACTTTTTATTTTGTGCCTCTTGCCATAGACTACAGACAAATTATATTCTGTCTGTCAACCTTGATTGACTTGATTCAATGACATTTTGTTTTGTTGTAAATAGTAAATTTTGAAGAAAGTAAAAGTTCTGTAAACCAGGTAAATAACACAAAATTTACTAAGAACGAAACAGCAATTAGCTTACTCTTCTATAACCACATGTTTAACAGTGACTTTATACACAAATAGTTATGAATCATTTTCGTTCAGTTTTCCTCAGTCACGGGTAAGATGTCTTCACCACGCCCGAAGTCGCCTCGGACGCCCGTTCTGCCTAAAAAGGAAGAAAAGGAGGAGTCGTTTTGGGATAAAATCGGTACTATCGGGCGTAAGAAGCGCATAAAGGAAGGTAGGAGTTGTATTTCGTTGTAAATACGAGCATGTGTGCGTGGGATCCGTAGCAATTAGATCATGGCTCGCGATTACCTCATACGAGAAATATGAAGCATTACATCTTGACCTATTTAAAATATTGACATTCCACATAACGCCTAAATGATTGTTGAAAGGCCTTGGTGGCTGGTGAATACAGCTATTGATACATTATCGATCAGCCATGTTAATCATCTCCAAAAATAGACTTCTTTATAACAACTTGTTACATGTTTCCAAACTTTCAGGAGAGCACGAACCTTTCTGAAGAGTATAAATGTTACATTTAAATAATTGTTAAACAAGTAAAAATGAAGGATTTAATAAAGTTTAAATTAGTTGATTGTATTTGAACATTTTCCCTCAAGTATACAATTACCATTAAACATGTCTGTATTACACACACCAATGATTGTCATAATGAAATATTATAAAAATAGACTTCTTTATAACAACTTGTTACATGTTTCCAAACTTTCAGGAGAGCACGAAACTTTCTGAACAGTATAAAAGTTACATTTAAATGTTATACAAGTAAAAATGAAGGATTTAATAAAGTTTAAATTAGTTGATTGTATTTGAACATTTTCCCTCAAGTATACAATTACCATTAAACATGTCTGTATTACACACACCTGCAAATGATTGTCATAATGAAATATTATAGAATTGGACCAGCTTTCTGTGTAATATTTCTGTTTATTATACAACTTAAATTGTTGTTTGTTGGCTCACTTTAGTTTGTTGGATAAAGCCTAAAGTATGACCTAACATATAGGTTAGGTTAGGTAGGTTGTACATCACTCGTAGGACTGATAACCGATGGGGAAAAAAGGTCCTCGAGTGGCGACCATATTTAGGCAAAAGGAGCACAGGTTGCCCCTTCACCAGGTGGACCGATGACCTGAAGAACACAGCGGGAAACCGTTGGATTCAGAAGGCACAGGATTGGTTGGAGTGGTGTCATTTAGGGGAGGCCTATGTCCAGCAATGGACCTCAAAGGGCTGATGGATGGATGGAGGTAGGTTGTACTTTATACAATAAACATTTAATATATGTGGAATGATAAATGTATGATCAAAGTGAAAATACATAATACATTTTATCACTAACTACTTTCACTTTTATAATTTATCTATTATTCTTCAGTACAAGATGTTCAGGCAGAAGGCAAATATGCTATTGACTCTCCAGGAAGCCCAACTGCTCCAGAAATCCCACCAGAAGAATACAGCTTACGTAAGTAACATATTTTACCTTATACTCTATAAAATAAAATGCAAGTAAAGCTTGAACGACCGTTTAATTAAGTATGACGAAAAAAATTACTAACACAATTTAAATGGGGGACGTAAAATATGTCTGTTAAATAGTAATGGAAATGTAATAATGATGTTATTTAATAACAATGAAAGGGCTTTATAAGGCCGGGAAGAAAAGAAGAAAAAAAACGTAAAAATTACATCAAAAATTGATGTAAAGTTTAGGTTTGTAAAGTTATACCCATGTATGACAAGAAAATCTTGAGTTGAACGTATAAAACAAGAAAATTGAGCTCATTTTTATGTTAGAAATTACTGTTTTACTGAAAGGTGGCTCAATTTGTTTTTATTCCAGATGACAATGAAGAGAGGGCTATCATTGAGAGTAGGTCTCTCCAAGACCCTCGGTTGAAGGAGCTCATGCAGGTTTTGATTGACTGGATCAACGATGAGCTGGCCATGCAGAGAATCATTGTGAAGGATATCAGCGAGGATCTGTATGATGGACAGGTGTTACAGAAGTTGCTCGAGAAGTTAACGGAGACTAAGCTTGATGTGCCGGAGGTCACTCAATCAGAGGAGGGCCAGAGACAGAAGTTGGCAATTGTCCTACGCGCCGTTAACAGGGTAAGTTTTCGAGGATGTGAGTGTGTTATTCTATCACGCAGAAACTACTAGTCAGATTTTCTGAAATTTGCAACACAGATATTTCATTATCTAGTTAAACTCATAGGATACTTATTGTAGTAAGAACATGATATAAGGAGCTAGAGTCGCGGGAATACTACTACTAGTTTATTCATAAATATGCTGCCTTAGATCAATCACTCTTTTCTGTGGATCAGTTAATGTAACTTTATTATGTTGAACTAAGGGTTACAAGAGTGGACTTAAGGCCCCATGGCATTCTCTGGCTGTCAACCCTTGGCGATAGCAAAAATTTGTGTGGTAGGCACATAAATAGCAAATAAAATAAGAGTTACAGTAAAATAGAATAAGAATTGGCGTTAATAATGGATTTTGGGTTAAGCTTCAAAAAATACTTATATATCATCATTTAAAATTATTTTATAAATTTACCTAATAATTTTCAAGTTTTCAGTCATAGAAGTGTCTTTTATATGTGGTATAATCATTATGTTAACAGAATTATTGTTTTTTTTATCTGATTGTAGTAGCAAAAGAGCGGCCCACCTGATGGTAAGTGGCAACTGCCGCCCTGCTATATCTGTAAGTAACTTAATTTAGAATATGGGTTCCATCTGAAGCCTATCACTCGCACTCAATGGTCGCCTCATATAAAACTGTACTGTTTAAAGGTTGACAATATTAGTAGTAATTGACTTTCACAAAGAAAAAATAAGTAGTCACTATGGTATAATTATATTTATGAAAGATGTAGCTAGATGAACAAAAACTTGTACATGTACAAACTTTACCAGTAATTACAAGGAAAATAAAACTCAGATTGATTATTTGTAATAAATTTAATTTACTTCTAACAAACATGTTCCTATACAAATAAGTATTGAAATAATCTGCAGGATAAACAAAGCTAGTGACTAAATGGTGCACTACAATGTTCATTCATATAATGTTAAATTAATAAATGCATTAATTTTTTTAACACAATAACTGAATACACAATTTTTGGATTTTTCATAGTTAATTTAAAGATGTTAAAAATAGGTATTCAAGGAATATATCAGAAATAATAATAAAGGGAACATGTTTTCATGAATCATTGTTATTATGGACTAGTCATACATAACTTATGACTTGAACTGTTAGTCACAGTTATAAAACAATGTTATTATTTAAATAATGACCTTGCAGTTTCATAAATAGCGAATTTATACAAATATTTTACTACCACTTTATATTAGACTATAACAATTCAATGGTTTTAATTGCTTCTATTTCATTATCAAAGGTCATAATGATTAACATATAGTTTTTATACCTGAGTCTCTGTTACAATGTCATCTGTATCGACTTTATGCTAATAACATTTATAATTTAACAGAGCAAATGAGTATATGCATTGTCTTTATCAACAAATACCAGATGTTATGTATGCCTTGCTGTTGCTATGTAAATGTTAGTCTTTATTTAGAATAACTACATTTCAATATATTGACTACTGTTAAATATATATGTCTATGTCCATTAGTGGACTTTTAAGGGCTGATGGATGGATGACAGTTAAATAAAACTCAGAACCCAATTTGTTTTCTGATTGAAATACAATAAAGATCATTACGATAAATTTTAAGTGATCCATTCAGCCCATGAGTATGCGTGGCATTGCATCCTATTTGAATCAAGTGTTGATGGTTGTCACATGGCTTAGAGATTAACCCAATATTTTAAAGTGAAACCTACGTGTACTAGTCCAAAACGCAATCCGTAGGACTCCAGCCCTGAGAGATTTTAAGGATTTTGATTGGCATTTAGGCTTGGCTACTGGCAAAAATTCCCATTAAGGGAAGACTATGTCCAGCTGTGGACCTCAAAAGATGGACGGGTAGTGGTGGTGGATCGTTTAGATGGCGATGGCTGATTTGTTTTTCTGTAAGATTTCAATCCATAGTATATGCGCTTTAAAACTATGATTATTTCGAGGGTAAGTTCTGGGATTGAAAGTAAAATTGTGACAGTGTTTACTCAGCATTTTTATAAAACAGTGTACCGTTATCTGACGTAAAGGGCTGTATACAAATATAATCCACATGAATAATGTTCCACCACCAATTCTCACTTGGCCAGCACGGTGGACTGTGTCCTAAACTCTTTCGTTCTGAGAGAAGGACCGTGCCCAGCAGTGGGCCAATAATGGGTTGATGAGAGAATAACGTTTAGGTAACCATGTGTTTAAAACCCCTTTGTTTATGTGTCTCTTATTAAATTCTTATTTCTATCGTATTTCTATTTATAAAGTACACTTTTATTTGGATTAATATTGACTTATACAAACAGTGATTGGATAAAACAAGTTGAGAACCTGCAGTAACGACTCAACTGTTCCCTAGGTGCTGTACGGCAGTTCGAAGCCAGCTCAGAAGTGGAGCGTGGACTCGGTTCACTCCAAGAACGTGGTTTCGATTCTTCACCTGCTGGTGGCCCTCGCGAGACACTTCCGCGCGCCCGTACGTCTGCCCGAAAACGTGAGCGTCAACGTCGTCGTCGCTAAGAAGGACGCTCCGAATCAGCTGTCGCACAGGTAACTAGTGTGCATCTAATACATTCTGTTTGAAATTAAATTAATTTCTTTATTTTGTGTAGGCCTAAGAAAGCGTACCTGTAGTCTTGGGATCTGTGTAATGTCTTTATTTTGTACTAGCCCCCGCAGCTTCGCCCGCGTTAAGATGATTTATCGATTGTCGAATACTCGAATATAAATCGATGTATCGATTCTCTCTTTGGAATCACATATTTCCTACAGTAAAAAGTAGCCTATATGTTAATCCAGTGTGCCAGCTAAGTCTCTACGAAATACTTAATTACGAAATACGAAATAATTTGGTAGGACGGTGATATGTGTGGTCGCAAACCGTCGTAAACATCCGAAGAACTGGAAGAGCATTATTGCTACTCCCCGGGCCTTGTTATACAGCTACAACTCATTCAACTCGATAACCTCGAAGAAGGCTTGATTCTTTTATTACTTCATTAACACAAGTTGCGGGACAACGTACCTGTTGTATATACTAAAGCTTATGTTGTATATACTAATGCTTACATGATAAAACATCCCACAGAACGTACATAGAAGACATTACGACCACGTACGACGACCTCGGCATGAAGTGCGAGCGAGACGCGTTCGACGCGCTGTTCGACCACGCCCCGGACAAGTTGCAAGTTGTTAAAAAGGTAAATATTGGAATAGGAGTTAATGTAAGTGATTTTATATTCGACAGTCTTTAATTTTTGTAAATAATCAAGAAAAACATGGTTGATAGGAAATTGTAAGATTGAAGTAGCAAATGAGCTTGCAGTCTATTTGATGGTAAGTGATCACTGGCTGCCCACAAAATATCTGGTGTATTTAAAGTTGATATGAGATGCGTTGAATCCTTGGGACGTCGGTGTATAATTATGTAAGTCAGGCAGCATCCTCGATGATCCCCGTGACCGAGCGGTTACCAAACCGGACTGACGCGCAGAGGGTCCCGGGTTCGATTCCCGGCCAGATAGGTATCTGAATGATGAGTTTAGATTCTTGGTCTGGGTCCGGGTGTTTGTATACTCGTAGAAAATCCTACTGTGGGGCTATGAGTATAAAAAGCGTTTTCTATGAGTGTAGAAAGCATTTACGCCCTTCTACTGAAAGACAAGAACTTCACACTAGATTTAGGTGCGGCGGTGGTATCTCCCTGATGAAACGCTACTAATCCTATCATCTTTGTGTATTTCTATATTTATTTGTATTTTTACTGTAGCCGCTAAATACGTTCGTAAACCAAGCTTCTACCGCCAATGTTTCACGCTAAAATAGATGTGACGGTGGTGTATCCTCGAAAAAACTATACTAATTCTACCTCTTTTTTGAATTACTTCATTAGTTTCATAATTTTTATACTGTAGCTCACTTTCAAATCACGATCTAACCGTACAATAATAAATACAAATCGTCGTTTAAGTTCTATATGCCCATTATGAGTTAATGAAATAATGGTATCTCAAAATAATAAATGAACATATTTTATTAACAACAATATTAACAAGATTTTAAACGCAATATATATTATTTGGTACTTGTAGGATTAAAAATAACTATTTGAGACAGTTTATTTGCTCTCCTGATATGTTGCTAATTTTGAGATCCGCGGTGTTAAACTTAAGTGACGAAATGCAATACGTAGAGGACATATTATCTGTTAAATTTTGTATAAATTTATTTCTATTTCAGTCTCTGATCACGTTCGTGAACAAGCACCTGAGCAAAGTGAACCTGGAGGTGAGCGACCTGGACACCCAGTTCCACGACGGCGTCCACCTGTGCCTGCTGATGGGCCTCCTCGAGGGGTTCTTCGTGCCCCTGTACGACTTCCACCTGACGCCGCAGGACTTTGACCAGAAGGTCCATAATGTGGCGTTCGCGTTCGAGCTGATGCAGGACGTTGGACTCGCTAAGCCTAAGGCGAGGCCTGAAGGTCAGTGCTTTTTTTTTAAATTATTTATTTATTTTATTTATTAGGTTCACCAATGGTTACATCACATACAGTTACATCACAATATGTATTCTAAGCTATTACAGGACAAGTACGTATGTACCTTTTAAGGCATACACAGCATGCATTAAGTAGATTACAAGTTTAAATTTTAAATTGAAATAAATATATATCAATGAGTTTTTAAAGCAAGATTCTTCTTAAGAGCATTCATTGTGACATGGTTTATATCAAAAGACCCATCACACTCATTCAGCAGCTAGCAGCAGTTTTATGCTATGTGTGATCAGGGGTACCACTGAATATACTATAAAAATCCCAAAGATAATCCTTTAGATTTTTACTCGATAAAAATCTAAGTAGCAAACGAGCTTGCAGCCCATCTGTAGGAAATTGGGCCACACCTTTCGATCGAAACACAAGAAGTGCTTCATGCCAGAAATATGTGTACCTATATGCCAGAAATGTGTTTTAGCTTATAACTTCCGAGATTCCGAAATATCACCTAAATAACAATAAACAACCTATTTAATTGTATGCTTCGTATAATTAATCAGCAATCAGTTTTTTATAGTTTACCTATATGCACATAAATAATTAAATATTATTCTGAATTTGATTAAAGTAGTAACATATAAATTTGCTTATTTAGATTGAGAATACTTAACATTTGATTGTATTACGTAAGAACTGTAATTCTTACATGTACTGCTTTTTTAGAGAGTTGCATCTAATGCAACTCTGCTGGCCTAGTGGTATGGTATCATATTGACGCGGGAAAGCGAACTTTTCATACCCCGAAAAAGTACGAATTTAAGATATATACAAAAACCATCTACATTGATATATGACTATAGATTAGATATAATAGTGTTAAATTTAAATTCAATATTTTACAACATAACATACTATTAGACTATTTAATTTGTAAGTTATGATATTTTCTATAGTTTCTGGCTCTGGCGTAGTTGTATATTCCAGATATAAGTTTTCTTTTCAGCGTCGATATAACAGACAACAGTGCTTTCTCAAACACCTTTGATACACTACACATGATGAACATACTACTATGATAGTTTTGTGTACACCGCCGACTGACCGTTATATTAATAGGCAACTAATGTTTCTTTTTGTTCGCAGATATCGTGAATCTCGATTTAAAATCAACTCTGAGAGTGCTGTACAACTTGTTCACGAAGTACAAAAATATGGCGTGAAGATTCTATAACAAGATTGTTACAAATGTGTGTTCATAATAACTAATTAATAGTGAAATTAACGGGCTTACTTAAGATGTATACTAACAAATTCAAATTGCTATTTATTAACAAATTAAATGTATTGTGTATTGTGCCTTACAAATAAATGTATGCTTTATAATAAATATACGACTAAGTTTATTAACAGTTTTTCTTTTTAATTACTATCGTGGTATCCTGATTTACTCGAATCCCGTCATATATGCTAAGTCCGTCGCTACGCTAAAAACGTCCAAATAGATAAGCGTTTGAGAGGAGGAAATACATTTGAGAGGAGAGCATATATGTTTCTTCATATTTTTTTCACTGTAAAGATATAAAAAATATTAATAAATGGCACTAATTGTTTTGGTCTTTAATCCTATCTTTTTATTTTGAGGTCAAGTTTTATGCCACTGGTCTGAAAGGAAAGCTATCAAGTATTTATTTTGCTCATATTTTTGCACTTAAAAACATAATAATTGCGCACTTTTTACTTTGGACTTGTCTTCAAAATGTGAGGTCAAAAATTACGATACGTGGCAAACTATTGCTCCGTCACTGAAATTGGATAAGGATAATATTATAATAAAACAATATATAAACAGAGTAGTTTATTTACTTAAAATACACGACAATAATACAATTTGAAACTATTATTACAGCAATCATATGAAAATACGAATCAAAGCGGACTTTATACGTTGGTTAGCTAGACCAGTTTCAGATTAATCAATCTTAGATTAGACATAAATAAAATCTTCTGCATTACAATACTCAGTAAAGATACATTTTGAGACTGTATTTCGGTACAGTAAACTATTCTTAGTGTGTGTAAGTATTTTTAATTATATTATTACAAATGTCTTTATCTAAAGAAATACATTCATCTCAGTTTCATTAGATATAAAAAATAATTAGTTCTGTAATATTATATTTATAATATATAATATTTATAAATAAAAACGGTTAAACTTGACAATATTAAATTATTTTAAAATATATTTCAATATGGAACTTTTTAATACAAATATTCTCCAACTAGGTTTATCTGGGCAATTACATAACATTGATGGTTAAAATGAAGTCCCTTATAAAGTTATTAAACCGTTTCTATAAATCTAAGATGTTAACATGATTAAGTACATATTCCGTCCCTGCTATTAAGGTTACCTCTAGAGTCCAACTTTGATTCCGTATTGTCAAAATTAATATACTTTTATTATTTCCACAGATGCGTCGACTGCGTCATCATACCAGTATAGTTTTAAAGTAAATTGAAATTAATCCAGCATTTGGTACGTCATAAATCATATTAAAACAAACAAAAATTATATTAACGCTACAAAGTATATAAAATGAGCTGTTCACTTAAATTTATAAATAAATGTTTCAATTAAATGTGAATTATAAATAACAAATATATAAAATTGTAAGTGTCAAAACCATAGCAATAAAATTTTTATTTACATAAAGCTGCTATATACTTTATTCAAATAAATAAGCTTCGTAGGTAGATCGTGCACAACTGAACATTAAAATAATTATAAAAAACATTAATTAATTACATCTAAATAACTTGCATCCAACACTCGTCTCGCAACATTCATCAAACATGCGTCCTATTCGTTTCGAGATAATATTACATCGTTTGTATCGTTCCGTTGAAAAATATGACGGATTTTGCTGCCTACTTACTGATTTAATAAAGACCACATCGGGGTCGCTAGTGGTAATAAATGTATCCGCATTTTTTCGAACACTATCTTAGTGTTAGAATTGGTGACAATAGACAAAGTGACTCCACCAAGGTTTTCATAACTTTCACTTTGTCACCAAAACCATATTACAAAATAAGGAGCTGCCACAACTAAAAGACAGGGTTACGAATAGCGCTTTGGAAAAGTATGAGGTACATAATTATAATACAAGAAGAGGTAAATACACCGTTGCCGACCGCGTTCATACTAATGATCATTAATTACAGCGAGATAGTTTGTCAAAAAACCACATGCACAGGAGTTGTATGTAGTTTTAACTATGTATGTTGTTTTTTCTTTTTCTAAACGTTGTACAGTGTTTGTTAACTACGCAGTCGTGGAAACAGAGTTATAACTCTACCGTGTAGTGAGAAACTCTCATAGCAGCTTATCGGTAAATTATGATTACATACTTGCATATGAAGTGACATCAAATTACAAAATTAATATAAACAAATACTTAATAAAATACAAGCTTAGCATGCTAACGCAAATTTGCAAGTCATAATAACAAATTGGACTTTTTTTGTCATCTAAATTAATCTCATTTGATTACGTAGTCAATTAAGGGTGCGTTCCAGATGACACCCACAAAGCCCCAAACGCCTGAAACGTCGTTCCACAAGACGAACGCGGTCGTTGTGGTCGCGACGCTCACGACGACCCATCTAATAAGGTGGGTCGAAGTGATCGTTCCATGCGTTCGTGAGCAAGCGCTTTGTGAACGTCTAATGGAACGTAGGGTACGTTCCATTAGACTTGAAAGAACTTGCATCAAAATGAAAACGGTGACATACATGTTTGCATGACATGTATGTCTTGTCACTCCTAGGTATACATAAAAATAATGTATTCTTGATAAGATTAAAAATGACACGGTCCCTTCATTTTTACCTTAGCATGCAAGGCCTGTGAAACTTTAAATTAATAGCTATTGCAGTAGACTAGACAAGATGAGAAAGGTGGATGTCATTGGCGGTAATGAACGTTCACCAATGCTATTAGAATAATTTTACTGAAACAAGAGGTCTCTATTCTGCTGAAGTAGTACCGGTGTTGAATTGCATAACAAGTTGGCCGGCGTAAATCGATGTCAGATCTTTTGGTATTAATACTTTATTATTGTGTGATAATAAAGTATTAATACCAAAAGAACCATTTGACTTTGAATAATTTTTTTTCCACACACGGGAATGATGGGGAACTTTCAGCTATTGTTTATAATCGTGTTTTGAACAATTGTACCAAAATTCAGCTTGTTGCGAATTTATGTAATTTCACCCTAGTTTTTTGGTCTAATTTGACCGGACTACAATGTGATTTAAATATTATATCAATATAAAATTTTAATAAAGTTCAATATAATAAAGTTGAAATAAAATATTTTATAAATTAGTACTGCTATGCAAAAAATAATTGACTTTAGCCTTTATAATCGACTGAATTATTATTGACATATTTAACGTGTCAATTTTTGTGGAAAAAAAATTCAAATCTTATATAATTAGTATCCTCCTGCCACATGAAGGCTTCATCTTCAGACCATCAGTGATGGCAGAATATTACACGGGCAATATTATTCATTTAAAACACACCATATTGCTCGTACAATGCTAATATATATTGTTTGTACAAAATTGTGCAAATGATGGTCGTTTAATAAAGTTCGAGTAATGAATATTCAATTATTGAATTGAAAAATTGTATGATACCCGCACCCTGCTGCTTAAAATAAATAAATTCCCTAGATTTGTGAGTATTATAGAAGGCGCAATAGTAACTCTAAAATATTACAAAATTATATAAGTACACTACACTGCTTCTGATGATTTTAATGTGAATATTACTGAAATTTAATAGATGCAACGTAATATACACATATTTATAATATATAATATATATATGTTGTTACAATATTATTCGACAATTATTTCTGAATTAGAATGTTGATAAATGGCGATATTGGAACAAATTATGTTTTTGATTACAAGCCGGCCTAAGAGACGCAGTTTCTATAAATAAAAGTTTAACTATACAAATCCCTATGTTCCCAAACAAAATTGTACCTAGTCTTAAGCAAATATATTAACTTAAAATAAATTATTAATATACAAAATGGAATGTTCTAGTGAGAATTGACGTGGCCGCGTGGAGGTGTCGATTTATTAATAATAATACTTATAAAAATACAAAAAGTGTTAGAAAGCACATGATAAACTGTCTGTCGACAAATAATGTGAAAATAATACATTGCCGCAATATGAGTATCGAGGCAATATGGCCGATCCTATGACGGCAATATTCCACAGAATAATTCAGATAATATGGATGGAAAATATATTGACATTGAAGAGAATTGACAGAATTGGTATTAACAGACCATATATTGTAGCCACAGATGAAAGTTAAAGAGCGGATTAAAAGAATGAAAGCATGTCTTCTTAATGCCAACATTGACTATGTGACATTATTCATCTTTATATTATTTTAAAAGAATTCCACGTCCTATGTTTCCTCCAAATGGATAAAAGGATTTATCCAGGAGCTACCATACTAATTATAATCGTATGGGTTTGAAAGCGACAACATATTTCCATTGCACTTTATTCGAGTGTAAATAACACCAGCCTCTCCACACTACGTTACTTAATCTCATATAAGAACGAAATCGTTAAAGTCGGTCGAAATAAATTGTAAACCACACATTCCTATACCTACAACCCTAAAACACGTGAAGTCACGCGTCCCCCTCCCTCCTGCGTCTTGTACAAACGCTTCATGCCTATACTAAGATATAAAAGGGTTATATCCTATCAAACAGACCTATCAAAACTTCAAGACAGTACAGACAGCCTTGTAGATAAATATACATAACTATAGCGTGTCAGTTTCTAATTTATAACTAGTTTTGATTAAGTTGGCATCGAGAATTACTAATTGTGTTACAAGGATAATAGGGGGTTAATTTTATTCACTACGAATGGGGTGACCGGCAGTAAATTCTGCTTAGATAACGCCTTCACTGTATGAGATTAATGTGTCTTTAAGTAGTCAAGTAAGTCAGTGGCATGGATGGAATTTAAATTGTACAAAATGTCGTGTTTCTATATTATGTACAAATATAATATTCCATAAAAAGTAAACCATGTCAATAAATGAATGATATGAATGCAATTTTGTAACTTCTGAAGTTATATCGAATGACGTCACATGAGTTTCTTTCATTTTCTTTCTTTTTATCAACTGATTGAGAAATGGAGAATTTTACCGTATGGGTCATACAATGACTGCGTCTCTAGCGACAATTCTTGCTGTCCGCCCCATGTACCGCTATTCTAGGGGAAAATACTTAGAAAACAGCTAGTTTACTTATAAGTCTTACTACAGGTCCATTAACCATAGAAGTGTCACGTGAACTTTTTGTATACTTTTAAGAGTTAAAGAAATATAAATAATGATTATAAAAGTTAAGGCGACGCTTGATTTATAGTTGCCATACCATTTTTTTAAATATATTTTATTGAAAAGAGTATTTAGAAAACGAGAATAATTATATAGTCTTAAATAAATCTGGATCAAACATGCCTCGTCGCATTAAAATATTCTAATATCAGAATCCCATTTTTTTATGAACATGCACCATAGGGGTAATAATCGGCTATCCTAATCAGCTCAAGTTGTTATGTCACAACGATTCAGTGTTCAGAACGGAACTGAAATAAAAATGTACCGCTCATATTGCACATGCAATATGATAGTGAGTAGCACAATATGTTCTTGAGTAGGACAATATCAATCAGCTCACTCCTTCAGATGACATTACGATTTGATGATGATATTGATGCAGTTTTTTTATATAGATAGAGTGATTTAAGATGAAGTAAGTTTTATGTATAATACAGTGGCGAAACACAGATAATTTTAGATTTTTGACTTTTAGGCGGAAAGAAATTCGCCGGGTCAACTAGTTAACTATAAGATCACGTGACACTTCCGCATACGTGTACATAGGTATACAAATTGACTATATTTATACACGTGTGGCCGAGTCACTCATCTGAACGACAAACGGGAGACACGTTCGTTAGTACGTAAAGTTTGCTAATTCTATACAAATAAAACACATTTGAATTCGCTAAATCGTTACAAATAATTCGTAGACACATAGAGAGACTTTACTGCCAAATCTTACATTACATCGCCCAGTTAAATAGAGAAGATAAATGAGTCACTTGTAAAAGAAAACTATTAATTTATTGTCACAAATTTATAAAAATGTATGAGTTGGATTTTTTTTAATGAAACAGTAACTTTATGAATTATGGTTATTGTACGTAGCGTAGAAGATATAGATTAGAAGAATAGATTAGATTTAGGGTTTATTAAAAATGTAAGTAGAAATCATAAAAAGAGTATCTATTTTTAGGCAAGTTTTTACATATTAAGTAAATGAAAAGTAACTAAGGAACCTAAATACGAGGTTCATTAAAACTTTAGTTTGCTCTTAAATGACAATTTCTTGCATCAGAAGATCTGTCTATAGTGACACGATATATTTTCTCACGAATCTTCGACATAATTTTCATCTCCATGCAACATATAATATGTATATTTTAATATATTCATAACTGAGGCGATGTATTTAACTAGAGTGCAGTCATTACGGTGCACCTAAACGGGAAAATATAATTAATGTCGCTTCAATGAAATCTGAGTATTAGGTACTCAAATTGCTCGTATAATATGCTAGATATTTTGTTATATGTTATACTTCACCAATTAGCCGTTTAGGAGTACCATCATAGACCGGTCGCGTGATACAGTACTATTTCACACATCAAATTAAAGTTTAAAAACAATCCAGTCACATATATGCTATTAGAAAAATATAAACAGGTTAGAAGAGGCACATTTAGCTTCTAGCCTTAAATATATGCCGGTTAATTTGGCTTAAAATGTATGATAAATGTTCTAAGTAAAACTTTAAATTATATTATATTAAATAAGAGTCCACTAATTGAATAACAAGTTATATTATAATACGAGTAAGTGCATATGATATACGAAATTAGCTTATGGTTCAGAAAATACATAAGCGATTTAACAGTTTTTTATATGTTTCCATAGATTTCTGTTTAAGATCTTGCAGAATAGAATGATGTTTATAAAACTAAAAACATTATATAGTGCCATGTTCTAGCATCGTATTAGCTAAGTTCTAATTAAGCAATAAGAGAAGTGCATTTATCGCATACAATACCAATTATGTCAAATAAAACATTCGGTATGTGCATAATGAGTATGAGATTTTTTAAATTCTAAATTGACAAAATATTCTAATATGTGACTGGATTGTGCACCGTACAGTACTAAGATTCAATCTTAGACTATACAGATATTATGCGCAAATTTCACATTTCATTTTCATTTCACAAAATTACTTTCTACCATAAAACGTTTCAAAAACATATTGACATAAATAAATGCGCCAGCGCCATATTTGGTCAGTAGAACAGATATTAAGCAGATATGATATATTAGTAGCAAATAATTGGACAAGTTTTTTTAAAAGTATGACAAAATTAGCATGTAAGAAGCATCTGTTAATTACCTATATTTTATTTTATCAACCTGACAATCAATAATAATAGTTGACCATTTTATTAAAAATCCCTACATGCATATCTACTTTATATCTGTTTTTGCATTTGCATTACAATTGCATAGAACGGCTCTAATCGGGTATTCAAAATAAGAATTTATACAAAATATAATAATGAAAAAATTGGAACATATACCTACATCATTTAGTATTCTTAAAGTGACCCTTGGCGTGGTAGAGTACATTTTTCAGGGATGTGTAAACAACACTTACCTAATACAACACAACATCTCAGTACTGTAGGTGCGCGTGAGAAGTATTACTTTAACGTACAAGGCGCGAATGGAGTGGGTGGTTCAAAACTTCCTAGAGGGTTACAAGTTACTCTGGATTTTTTTAACATGGCAATACAGATCCGTGCAATCGCCGGCGCGTGAAAACCCCTACTTTACAAAGAAACTTGTAATTTGAAAATACATTTGAATAAACATAGTTTTTTTTATCTGCCTGAAGTAGCAAATGAGCATGCAGTCCATCTGATGGTAAATGGTCACTGCCGCCCATGGACATCTGTAATCAACTTCATACAGAACGTGGGTTCCATCTGAAGTCAATCACAGATGCGTTGCTACTCCCGAGGACTATGATGGTCGCCTCGTGTGAAAGTGTACCGGCAACCACACCCTACTATCATTCAATTATTATTTCATAGATAGAAAGTTAATATTAAATTAACATAAAAGACAAGTTCGTAAGGAAGATTTTGTTATGGAGAAAATGTACGTATTTACGAGGTTTCACATTACAAACATAATGCTATAGTTGCCAGATTAATGTTCACCAGTGACCACCCACGCCATTAAAAACAAAAATAATATAAAACAGTCGCTGCTTGTAGTGATACCCATATCGTTGAACGCTTATTGAATCCCAGGAAGAATTATGATGCACTAATTCATTGTCTACCTCCTGTAGTGAGAGGTTCACATATTATCCACAAGTGCACTATACAGCGGTGCATTATGCCTTTCGTTAGTGCCCCTAAGTGCGACAAAGGACAGGTGACGTCTCGTTCGCTCCTTTTATCTCGCAAGCAGCGACCGTAAACATTATTATACGCCGAGCAATATCTCGCTGCAGATAGTCGTGATTCATTTGCTCAGATATGCGACACTTTAGTTCCGACAAATCTACGAGCAACGTTCATATTAAAGTTCACGTTGACATAGGACTTCATTGGCAAGTGAGCAATACTCCGCTCACACGATTTGGCGTGCATGCAGCGAGACATTACAGTGTATAAAGGCCTACATACAGTATTAGCTTCTTATTCGCGGTGATTATCTGTCCATGTGCTGAATGGAAGATATCGACTATATTCGCGAAAAAAGAATTTTCGCCGCGAATACAATAAATTGTCCTATTTTTTCTACCTGCGAATAATGACAACGCGGAAATGGAAACCGTGAATAAGGAGCTATTACTGTACACAAAAGCGCTACGACGCGGTACCGCAACGCAATGCGCCTCAGAGTTAAGCGTGTTTCGTGCAAACGCCGAAACGCAGAGCGTTGTACGACAGTATACGCGACTCCTCGTACGATGGTATACGCGATACGTCACACAACGGAATACATGGCGCGTCGTACGACGGAGTATCTGGCGCGTTGTACGACATACTACGCGGCATGTCGTACGGCGTACGCAACGCGTTGAAATCCTTAACACGCGATGCACGAGAAAATACGTGACGTCATACGACAAAACACGCTTACACGGAAAACGCGTGCACGTACAAGCCGCGTCGCTTTCGCTTAGGCGCACGTTGATGGATGCGTGTCGTACGTACATTAGAAGGTCACCGATCGAGTCGGTGGTGGGTGTCGCTACGAGGGCTTCCGCGCGAGGTCGAGCGAGGCGGCGGACTCCCTGCGGATGACCAGCCGCAACTTGTCGTCCTCCTCCAGCTCCTCCTCGACCGACTCCGCCCGGCTGATGGTGCGGCCCAGCGCGCGCGCCTTCCACGCCTCTAGCCTCATGACCTGGTTGCAAAACAAAGTTCAAACACGCCGTTGTGACTCGCTCTATCTTCGAGCGGACATACTTTTGTACACACGTAGCTACGAAATATAATATTTATATTTAATTATCAGATATATAATATGACATAAAAGCACGTTTGCACGTTTATGTCTACAGACGTTGAGCATGCCAGATGCGAAATGTGACAGACAAAACAATATTTTACACCTTGTCAACCCATCATTGTTTCCGTGCTGGGCACGTATCTCCTCTTAAGCTAAGAGAGTTTTGGGCTATAGTCCAGCGCGTAGGTCAAAGGCGAATTGGTAGACTTTAAACATCTTTGAGACTTTTTTTTATTAACAATCGCTCAGCAGACACGAAACGTGTCTAATAATAGTATTGAAAAGAAATATATTGTATGCCACGGGCAGTGTCTGGCGCGTTCAATGTCTGTAGATATAAATGAGCCCTTATTCATATTTACTTATATCACACAATATCCAACTCTAAGAACAGAGATATATTTTCCATAGCATAATGTGAATATAAAAACTTTCGTGTTTTTACACTACAGATATTTTTACTACAGAAAATATATAGATGTACATTTTAATATATTCATAGCTATGTGTGTACACTATTTTCCGAGTTTAACGTCCCATATGAAAATTTTACAACGAATAATGTATATTCAACCACCGTTAGAACCGACGTATACTTTAATAATAATCAATACGTGAATTAAACTTGTCATATATTTTAAATAACGCCTACATTTTAATCATATATATAACATATATTCTATGATAACACATCATTACTACGTTATACATTAAACGTTAAGGTGGGCATTCACGTTACAACTGTCGCACGGACTGTCGCAACGACAGTTGAATACTTCAACCAGGTCCGTTGAAGTCCGACGTGACCTTGGTCGTTAGGACCAAGCAATTCACGATCGAACTTGTCGCATACGACCGTAGTTCGCGCGACAGTCAATCGTCGTAACGTGAATGCCCACCTTTAAATGAAAAGCGTAAGGTTTATTTTCTGTCCGACCCGGAACTATATTCGGAAATTAAAAATAAACAAAAATGATAAACTCGGTATATAATCATCACCGTTTTCATATAGGACATTAAAACTTTTTCACTAGTTCTAGCTACGTCACACACACAATAACGAATACAATAAAGTACAAACAATTTGGGTTCTTAACTGTCATCTATCAATGCATCACTTGACAAAATAGCTTATTCAAACAAACATGTAACGGCGACGTTTAATTGATCTTTTTATAATTTATCGATCGATACAATATTATCAGGGATGTTATGAGATTCCGTAACGGAAACTGAAACTTATCACATATTTGAAATAAAAATCTGAAATCGTAACCAAATCCGATATAAAATATTTGGAATCATATATATCGAATACAAATAATAATATACCGAGTACGAATAAGTCACATTGGCAGGTTTCACCAGGCGCAGTCGAGATAGTAACCGCGTATAAAAAAAATAAAGTTAAAATAATGCTAAAGTTAAATTGCATTTTTTCTTTTCTCTTCAACTTATTATTGGCCCTCTTCTTTTCTCGTCAACTTATTATTGGCCCACTGCGGATCTTCTCTCAGAATGAGAGAGTTTAGACCATAGTCCACCGCGCTGGCTAAGTGCGAATTGGTGGACTTCACACACCTCCAAGAACTTATTTTTTTTAAAGAACTCTCGGGTGTGTAGGTTTCCTCGCGATGTTTTACTTTACCGAAAAGCCTTGATAATTAATTTCTAATACGCACATACTCATAGAAAAATCAGTGGTGCGTGCCTGGGTTTGAACCTCGGAACTCTCGATCGAGAGGGCAAGTTTCAACTACTGGCCTAGTATCACTGTTTTATTTTTTTGACCACTCTCTAATGCAAAAAATACTACCAGGTAATTTGAATTATTTTATATCCTTATCCGTATCTTAAACAGTTTTTTTTTATCAAATATCCATTTCAAGTTTCGAATTTTCACATCCATAACATCCCCAATTATAATGTATCTTTATATCGCTGTTACAATATCACTAAGTATCTGTGCTTTTAAGTCTAAGCTTCGCAAAAAGAAGCTTCATGAAGTCTCTGTATATTGAAGCATTTCCACGTACACTAATCAACTCTTCCTCAGTAGTTACATTTTCAGGTGATTTTTTTTATTAATATAGTAGTATTCATAATAGTACAAGAAAAAAAGGCAAGTAAAGTTCGAAAATTAGTAAAGGAATTATAAAATAAAAAAAAAAATGGCCGAAATAGAGAATTAAAGTGCGGCGAAGTGAAGAGAAAGTGTACGGAGAAGCAAAAATTTGTTAGTCTAATACGTTTTGGAAGCATGGATCGTGACGTCACTTATACAATAGAAAATTCAAAGATACTATTATCACACGGTAGAACCTTTGTAAGTCGAATTTAAACTGAGACGAAAAAAAAAATAAAAAACAAAATTTTCGACTTTCGAATTCGATTTCGAGTTAATAAAGTTAAAATAAGTATTGAATAATTTTGAGTTAGGTGAAATTAATAAAAAATATAGTTATAGAGGTAAAAAAAAATTTTTGCAATTTAAATGACGGTTGTAAAATAAAACATTGCTATGCTCGAGATAAATTATTTACATTTTCTCGGATTTGGGAAGTTTCGACCTAAAGAGGTTCTACATTAATTATGTTATAAAAGTATATTTTTGTATTATTTATTTTTTAATCCATCGTGTTACAGAAAATAATTAGTTCAAGTTATTCCTATTATATAGTCAAAAGCTAAAAATAGACCGCAATAACTCGAACAACCTCATTACAATTATTAAACATTTCAAAAATTAATCGTTTTTTTTACTCAAAGTGGGAATGCCTTACATGCTTCCAATACTTGATAAAAGACTTCGCAGACATACAGCATTAGAACATTAAAAGGACAGCAAAATGCAAGCGCAAAATTAATCGCAAAAATAAAATCAATCACAAAAATAGCATGCGAACACCCAATAAACATGCAAAATCATAAAAAAAAACACCCTGCTTATATCCACGTTATGAAAAAAACGAAGCCTTAACCAAAAAATACATATTATCAATATTATTTAAATATTATGCATTTTTTTAATAAAACAGAGAACTTAAACGTCCTCTAGTCTCCAGCTGCATATTTACAACGAAAATTCGAATATCGCAGTTGTATAATGGAGTAAAAAAGTTTTTTAGCACCTTTAAAAGATAACTTATAACACTTTAGTTTTGAACGCAAATAGGTACTATTAGATAGGTATTTTTTTAAATTTCCTCTTTGGATTTATCCCTTCAATTTAATGTTATTATTTTTCGTACTCATCTTCGAATTTGAACGATAATTACGTGATGTTTTTATTAGGTGTTGTTACCATATTATGTGATGAAAAAATATAAAACCGAAATAATTACGATGCATGTATGGAAATCGATTACGGTTTTTGATAACAATTAACCCGTGTTAAAATCCTATCCAAAAATAACAATTAATTGAATAAGTCATAAGCTAACTTACGTGTACTATTTATTGTAATTACAACAAAACCAGCAGTCTACATACATCAACTGTTGCAATACGATTCGATCTTTTGGCAAATAAACAGATATATCAACTAAATTGCAAGACATTATTTCAAGTGAGGAGTTCTGAGAGTATTCAATGAAATTTGTGGCGCATCGTATTTTTATGAATATCAAAAAGTCTCTATCAGTCATAATAACGGTAAGTAATATTTGTGTTAAATAAAATTTAATGAAGTCATGTCGGGTATCAGATATGAGTAGGTATATTTTGCTTATTCATAAAATAATTAGACGTATAATTGGTGATCTCAGAAAACGTGTAAGAATAGTAAAAAAAATAAAACATAACATATCACGATTTTACGACACTTACGTAGTGACATCAATTTATTGTCATGTGCATTGTTGTTAATCAGATTGATGAATTTAAAAATAATGATAAAGTAGACACTTTTTGATATTAACATATTTTTGATAAATCGTCAAATTTTAAATAACAAGTTTCTTGCAAAATCTAAACACCAATTATCGACACGCCCCGCTCTCCCCATTCGAAACACAAAAAAGACAAGCCAACTGACCAATGTACCGATACAACTCGATATAATGCAGCACTTACTCGAGCCATTTCCAGGGCTCAGTGACCGGAGTGGTGATTGGTGTCGGAAACTGTGCAGTGCCAAACATACATCCGTCAGGTACACGTTTGAAGCAGTCACAATGTTGTGTTGACAGGTCGTCATAAAGAGTAATGATGCACATCATAACTAACTAACATTACTAGTCATCCGTCGCATCGGACGAAATTCGACCGTAATTTAAATTAAAAAACTAAAAAATATTATCCAAAGTAGTACGAATATTTCTCAAATTCAAATAAAATGTAAATTTGAACGCATGTTAAATATAAAAAGAGGTTTAATTAGCTAAGCCGCACTTAAAAGCAATAGCGGGTAATTTGACAAAGACACTGACATTTCTCATTTCATGTGTTTTCATAGTAAGATATTGAATGTTCTATTTCGTTTATTATTTATGTGTTTGTGACAAATGCACGGTAGTGTATAATGTGTGTACGTATAATGGATTAAATAATTGTGAACAATTCCTTTCAACATTCCCGACCTAGGATGTTTTTGTGGATGACTTAATCTGGTATTTATTATTATTATTTTATCTGACTGAAGTAGCAAACGAGCATGCTGTCCACCTGATGGCGAGTGGTCACTGTCGCCCTGCGACATCTGTAATCAACTACATACAGAACATGGGGTCATCTGAAGTCAATCACAGATGCGTTGCTGCTCCCGAGGACTATGATGGTCGCCTTATGTGAAAGTGTTCCGGCAACCACACCCTTCTATCGAAACGCAAGAAATGCTTCGCGCTAGAAATAGGTGTGGCGGTGGTCGAATTACACTGGTTCTACCACCTTGGTCTAGTTTACAGTTTAATTTGGTCTATTTCTAGAATTCTAACCTCTTGCCGATCTTTAGAAGTTACGACCAAAAGTACCTTATGTAACATTTACATAGAAAGATTAAGCCATAACTTATAAATGTGACTTTTTATTTACTTGTATAGTTTAAGTATAGTTAAAGTTCTTCTGCATTTGTTATATGATTTATTAGTGATCATTATTCTTTATTAGACCTGACAACATGAGTGTTAGAATACCACACTACTGGATACAATTTTAATACACGAACAACGTCTAAAGCATATATATAGTATAAATACAAATATATACTGAATATTGCTATGAATCTTCCACGATATATAACTAAAAATCATAAAATGAAAATTAATTTGACCGATTACAGAAATGTCTATCTAATATATAAAATTCTCGTGTCACAGTTTTTGTTGCCATACTCCTCCGAAACGGCTTGACCGATTTTTACCAAATTTTATATGCTTATTCAGTTGGTCTGAGAATCGGCCAACATCTATTTTTCATACCCCTTAAGGGTTGTCCACCCTTAACATTTTTTATTTTATTTTTTATACGGCAAAACAACGTTTGTCGGGACAGCTAGTTATAAATATATATTTTTTAACTATATTTTGAGCAATTGACAAACAGTCATTTATAAAAATTCCTGGGAGCGATTACTGCTTAATTAGCTTAACATTTTAGGCTTTATTTCACTTAACTATAGAGATAGAATTTCACGTATTCAAAAGATTACAGTTGTGCTCAATATTTTTGACTCTGGGACGACAAAAATGTATCGTGACTACAAATTGTCGTATCTATTAAATCGAACAGTTGAAATGGAGGTACTTAAGCTAGGAAGAAGTTAAGAGACACAATACAAGAGATACACCGTTCTATAAGGAGACCTGGGCTTTCTTACATGCGGGATGAGGTTCACGTGAGTTAAACCTCACAATTCGTCCCTCCCCCAAATAAAAGGGTATCTTATGACGACTTCCAACAAGAAACATAAGAAAGGGTTCTGAATTATACTTTGCTTCGTCTTCCAGATTTTTAAATAGAATATACGTGGCTTATCTATTAATTACTACTAAAGTTAATGATAATAATGTTTTAGAAACGTAAATAGATACCATGATAAAAGCTTACTGATATTTGAATACTATTATTGGTTCGATAGTTACAGAACTATCCAATAATGTTACTTAAAATGAATAGCTAACGACATATTTAAATACTTTGTAAACAGGCAGGAGTGATTTTAAACTACTTATATAGAAAGTCTAACGAAAACATATATATAGTATAAATATATAAATTTCTTTGTCACTTGTCTTACGGGTATATTTAACTGTTAAAACATGAAAGAAATATTTTCTTTTATTATCGTCATTTATTTTAAATAAAAAGTAAAGATATATCTTATCCTATTCTTTATTATCTAATTTGGAGTTTAGGAAACTCAATAATTAGAGTACATACACATTGGTGATTTAAAAATAAAAACCTTTGAGATTATCGCAGCGTTATATAAATTACGAATTATTACAATCATAAAAAGCGTACTTTAATTTACTTTACTAACATAAAAAAGAGGAAATTTACTTTTAAGCATTAGTTGATAGGTCCAAGGCTTAAATATTCTAGTTTTCAATACTTTACATATATTCAATATTTGACTGTATTTAGATACATTTATAAATTTTTCCAGAGGAGATATAAAAAGGAAGTACGCTAAAACATCATTCATAATTGTCTAGGGGCGCGTTCCAAAAGACGCTCAACAAGTCTTAAACGCCCAAAACATCGTTCCACAAGACGAGCGCGGTCGTTGTGGTCGCGGCGAATACGTCACTAATGACGTCATGACTAACGCCCACGCGACGCTCACGACGACCCATCTAATAAGGTGGGTCGAAGTGATCGTTCCACTAGAGAATACGAGCTCACGAGCTAGTGGAACGGAAAAAACTGCGGTCGTGAGCGTAAACTTTGTGAACGTCTAATGGAATGCACTCTATGTAAACGTTCGTTGAATAACTGCTCGTGTGAGTTTAGCCGTAATAAGGACGATCTCACTTCTTACTCGACAAAAATAAGACAAGTGACATAAATATGGCAAATGATATTGCATCGGAATATAGTAAACATAGAGGCACGAAAGTATATAAGTTTGCAGTTGCAAATAGTGATAATAAAGGTAGAATATTATCTATCTGAAGTAGATAATACATGCATTGCTTTAATGTGAATCGAAAAGATACAAAGGACGTATGGAAAGAAATAGAAAAAATATAAATGTCCTTTAACTAGTACTGGTTAAATCTAGTTAAGACTAGTTTTTTCATTTCGTTGTGATGTTTCATGAAACCATTTGAAAATTGTTACACTTATTAAAATCGTATGCTAATAAACTTTGATATTTATTATATTTCGATGCATCAATAAACATAAATGTGTATTTAAATAGAATTACTGTTTCAATAATTTATTAATGATTTTTTAATAATGGCAATTAAAGGTTATTGTTATATATTCTGATATGTAATGAACGGTCAGAAACGAAAGATGAATTAAGTGAAACTGCACATAAATATATATATTTGAATCATGAACAAAAACGACATCATTAGGGTGTTATTAAGCCTGGTATGTAAATGGCCTTATATTACCCATATGATTAATACGTCTATAAAAACTGTAAAAATAATGTCTAAGACTCGAGGAAAAAAAATTAACGTTTTAGAATTCCGATTACTTTCAGAGAAACAAGATACAAATACATCTTATATTCGTATTGTTATAAGACTTTAGCGTCTGACCGTCGATGATTGTGTTATATACAAAAGCAAATGTTCCACATTAAACAAAACATGTTATACAAGCAAAGCATAGAGCTATTGAATGAAGAGGAAGATGAAAACGTCATATGCGAATATATCCTTACAAACAAATACTTAAAATAGGCTATTGAAGATTCATTGCTAATATAGACTTTAATTGATGAGTATTTAATGTTCTTAGGAGTAAATTATCAATAAATAAATAACAAACAAAGTATAAATACTTATTTTCATATTGTAACGAAGTCAAATAATTTATGATTTATGAGATAAACATAGTATGTAATTGAAATATGTAAAAAAATGATATGAACGAAAAGCCAAATAATTACTACATATATATAATTAGTGAAACATATGTTCTACTTTCTCGTTGTTTGGCATATTTTAGCCTTGCGTATAGAGAAATGGGTACTGTTCATATAATGGGAATACTAAATAATGTTTTTGTATGTTGCTTGCATAAATTATTGAAAATGAGTAAAAGGCAAAAATAAATAACCACTACTTTAGATGTGAATCTTTACTTAGACATATTATAATATATGATTTAAGGCAGATATTATCGTGGAATTTATATATTTTAATATGTAACAGTTTGGCCGTGACCACGTTCAAACTGGCTCGAAAACTGACAAAAAAAATACCCCATGTCGTGAGATTTTTTTATTTCTGACTGAAGTAGCAAACGAGCATGCAGTCCACCTGATGGTAAGTGGTCACTGCCGCCCATAGACATCTGTAATCAACTACATACAGAACATGGGTTCCATCTGAAGTCAATCACAGATGCGTTGTTACTCCCGAGGACTATGATAGTCGCCTCATGTGAAAGTGTATCGGCAACCAAAGCCTTCAACCGAAACGCAAGAAATGCTTCACGCTAGAAATAGGTGTGGCGGTGGTACTTCCCCGGTCAAACTACACTGGTTCTACCACCTTTAAAACTAGGTAGAAAATCAATAAAAAAACAAATTCCGCATATCGTAAACTTGTTACATATTAAACTGTTATATTGTATGTAGTTAGATGGGGGTGATATTGAACATTATGTTATATGTACCTCGGCTTTGAGCTCTGCGACTTGCTCTTGAAGCTCGCGAACCCTCTCGGAATCGTCCATGTTGGAACGCAGCTCGCCTTCCGTGGCCATCACCTCGTTCTGGAATTTGTTAATTTCTCTTTATGAATGTGGACATTACTTATTATCAGATACATTTTTATCTACATACGTATATACTTCAATTACATACATATAACTTAGTCCACCAATTCGCACTTGGCCAGCGCGGTGGACTATGGCCTAAACTCTCTGATACTGAGAGAAGACCCGTGCCCAGCAGTGGGACAATAATGGGTTGACGACAACTTAGTCTTTGACACGTGTTTCTGCAATTTGAGAATTTGAAAGATTTTTACCGAAGTTTCATGTATGTGAGCTGATCTTCTCCGAAGGCCCTGCGTAGTTGCCTCAGAACTTTCTTAAGACCGATTTTTTTTTACAACATATATATAAAAAAGTGTGTGTACTTATGTACACGCATTAGATACTGGAGCTAACTATTGTTACCCATGTAAAAACAAGATGGCAAATAAAAAAAATAAAAAAAAGATATACAAAGAAAAAAGACAAACCTACTGAGTTTCTTGCCGGATCTTCTCAGTTGAGGTCGTGTTCCGATCCGGTGGTAGTGTAAAAAAAAATATATAAATGTAACTGACAATTTGTAAGCGCCCCCGAAGGCCTATGCAAAATAAAGACATTTCATTTCATTTCATTTCAGAAATTACACTTTTTTGGCGTAACAACATAAAAATCTTTAAAAAAAAATATAACTTCAAAAAAAAAAACGTGCGGCACTCGGAGACTGTCACGATAAAGCTATTAGCTATATAGCATTCTAGCAGCATAGCAGCTATATAACATTCTCGTTTTCATTTCAACTTCATACTGTGACTTTTGTGTGACGAATCTGAAAATTTCACTCTCATAATTTTCATAACGCGCCTAAACAAGTATAACATCAAAAATTACACGATTACTGTCGTACGCACCTTGAGTTTATACTCCGACACCTCCGTCTCCAGCTCGGCTATGCGTTGCGCGTCCTCCATGTTGCGTATGTTCGCTTGCATCGAGTCGTACTTCGCCTTGCTCTCCAGGTCCGTGTACTTGTGTTGGAACTCCCTTTGGCGCGCCTGCAACGCCCTCTCGCGCTGTAACGCCGCGTCCAGTGATTCACGTAGCTGCCTCGCTTCCTCGTCTTGACGTCGGAGTTGGTTGGTCGATACTTGGACTTGAGTGGACAGCTCCATCACCTGGAAATGGTGTTGTTTTTAACAGACAGGTAACAGGTGATGGAAAAAAATGTGTGTGTGTACTAGCGTACACTCGTAATAAGTGAAACTTCTTTATGACGTTATTTTTCAAAAAATAATTACTATATGCAACTTTACAGAGATTGGTTAAATAAAGTTAAATTAGATAAAGTTTAATAAAAGGCTTTTATTAAACTTTATCTAATAATCTAATCTATAATAATCTATCTGATATCACGCGTGGTAGGAATAAGAAAAAGATGGCGCGTAACAGAAAAAGATGGCGCGTAACGAAAAAATGTTACACTAAATTTTTTTCCAACCCCGATAAAGAAGTTTCACTTCAATAAAATCGCGAGATTTTTATGCATAAGAGCGCGTTCGAGGACCGTTCCGCTAACTGCCGGCGTACGTAGACGACTGATCTACCCGATTGTGTTGCGATAGTCGAAACATACTGTCGGCCGCACTCTTTTTTATTGGCAGAAAAACAAACATTTTAATACGCACATACATACAATATTATCATTATATTTATAAAAATACCCAAATAATTGAAGGCTTAGTGCGTAGTCTAAATAGACTTTAAAAGGGAAAGAGGTTGTTAGCACCTGGAAATGTTATTGGACTGTCCTTGGGCAAGATGATGTCTATCAGCTGAAAACATTATTGGTTTTAACCGACTTTCCAAAGAAAACATGTTCCCTATTCATCACGTGTACATGATCTGCGTCATGATTGTATGACGACTCCTCTGGCGGAACGGTCACCCTACCAATTTGATAAATTTGACACAAAATAAGTTCGATTCCCGGACAATGTGTCAAATAAAATACACATCACAAGTCTAAGTCCATAGTGCCCACGACCCATTTTTGTCCCACTGCTGGGCATGGATCTTCTCACGGAATGATTAAGCCACACTCCACCGCGCTGGCCAAGCGCGAATTGGTGGACTTCACACACTTCCGAGAACTTTTTTTAAAGAACTCTCGGGTGTGTAGTTTTCCTTACGACGTTTTCATTCACCGAAAAGCAGTGATAATGTATTTCTAATACGCACATAAATCAGTGGTACGTCCCTGGGTTATATTTTTTAATTATGTGGGTTTTATTTTTTAGTTATGTTTTATATTGTTTAATTATGTTAATTTCGAGCTTTGAGCTAACTACACGTAAAACTTGCAGACCTCCGGTACTAACCTTAAGCCTAAGCTCCTTGAGTTCGGTGAGTGCCTCCACCTCCCGGATCCTGGTGGACATGAGCTCCTCGTCCAGCTTCTGCATGTCCGCCGAGCGGCCCTCCCACGCTCGCAGCAGTTTCTTCGGCGTCGCCATTATGTCCGATACTACGTTCGATTGAACCGGCGGCGGAGGCGCCTCTTGACGATGTTCCTGTTATGCAATAATATTGGTGAATTTTATAATTATTATTTTAATTTTATCTGACTGAAGTAGCAAACGAGCATGCAGTCCACCTGATGGTAAGTGACCGCCGCTCATGAACATCTGTGATCAACTTCATAAAGAACATGGGTTCCATCTGAAGTCAATCACTGATGCGATTCTCCTCCCGAGGACTATGATGGTCGCTTCGTATAAAAGTGTGCCGGCAACCACACCCTTCCATCGAAACGCAATAAATGCTTCACGCTAGAAATAGGTGTGGCGGTGGGTACCACTCTCTCTTCCTCCCTCGAACTACACTGATTCTACCACCTTCTACTACCTTTAGTCCTGTAGAAAAAATAATACATTTAATTTATAGTAGCAACACTTATAAAAAAATTAAATTTACCTGAAGATGTCTCTGCCAAGACTCCGACAGCTCCGCGACGCGCTGGCCAAGGTCCTTCAAGGAGAGATTCGCCTCCGCCTCTCGCAACTTAACGGCTATCAACTCGTCCTGCGAACATTTGTTAGTTTTTCTATCTTAAACCTTTGTTTTTGAATCTTATTTTAAAAGTGAATGTTTGTCTGTATTTCCTGTATAGAATAGTAAACTATTCCTTTGATCATGTGATGATCTTTAGCACAGTTGTTATTCACGAGCTCGCGAAGGTTTCTGGTGTATTTTTTTATTTATTGCCTGAATTACCATATGTGATACTCAATAATATGATAAACTCGAGCCGCGATAACAGGTTAACTACTACAACAGTATATTAAAGTCGCTTCTCACCGTCTGTCCCTATGTATGCTTAAATCTTTAAATCTACGCAACGGATTTTAATGCAGTTTTTATTTTTAATTCAATAGATAGAGTGATTCAAGAGGAAGGATTTATGTATGAAACATGTATAATATATTGGAGAAACAATGATAATTTTAGATTTTTGACTATTAGGCGGAACGAAGTTCACCGGATCAACTAGTCTTATATAAATATATGTTGAACTGTATCATAATTATTTAATATTTCATCGATAGTCTTATATAAATATATGTTGAGCTGTATGATGTTAAATACTTTTTTATCGAGCGATATGGCAGAATACCTTAACGTAGTAGTATGTTAGCAGCCAGAGCCGCGTGACTATTCTAGTCTTACAACCCGTTACATACCTGCAAGTGCGCCACGTTATTATCCACCCGTTGTCGTCGGAGGCTCTTGTTCTCGTTTTCTAGCTCGCTGATCCTCGCGGTCAGCTCCCTCTCAGCGGCCTCCCGCTCGGCGGCGTGGAGACGCGCCCTCACCAGCTCGCGCTGGAGGCAACGCGCTAGCTCCTCGCCCTTCGCGCTCGAGCCCTCCGTGCCCTCCAGGGATGATTGGCGGGAGTTGTTCTGCGAGAACAATTGAATTGTAAATATTAAAATATCTACATATCTATATCTTAATCTTAATACGTGAAGCAAAAACTTGTCATTCGGTTTCAAGATACTTGCCGCAAACGGAGGAGTATGAAATTACGCACGGTTATAGTTGATGCAGGAAAGGATTGTGCAATGCTAATATTTTTTTCAAATAGTGCATAAGACAACTAAACACACATTACACTCACTACTTTACATTTGACACAAACACAATAATAAACGAAACATAATAAACGAAATAGAACATTCAATGTCTTACTAAGACATGTATAGCGTCAAAATTGTCAGATGTCTTTGTCAAAATACCCGCTATTGCTTTTCAATGCAGCTTAGTTAATAAAACCTCTTTTAACTTTAATGGATGCGTTCAAAATAACTTGAAAATTATTACAATTTACAGTAAATTAGAAAAATATTCATGCTATTTTGGATAATATGAGCCTTAGTTTTTTAATTTAAATTACGGTCGAATTTCAACAGTTGCTACGAGTGACTAGTATTATTATCATTAGTTTTATTTAAGGTCACGTACTCAAACTATGTGACCATTTTAGAAGAGAATTTTGAATACCTTCCGTATTCAAGGAGTTTTATCAGAGGGTAGAACCAATGTAGTTCGATCGGAGAGTTACTACTGCCACTTCTATCTCTTTCCTGCCAGGAACGTGCAAGATGTGGAATGAGCTTCCTCCAGAGCTATTCCCGGAGCACTATGACATGGGGTTTTTCAAGAAAGGTACAAAGAGCTCTCTTACAATTCCGCCGATGCATTGACGACTTCTATGCTGACGGTGCAAAGTGGTCATAGGCGACGGTGACCACTTAAGTGGCCTATTGCCTTATCGTTCGGCTCTACATTGATGAATCTATGGTCCCACAAAAAATGTTTGGAGAACAATACATAAAGGATAAAGTTAAGTTTGTTACCTTGGCTATAGCTGTTGCAACCGCGTCGTATCCTGTGTAAGAGCGAGTAACAAGTTGGGGGAAGAATGCAAAAAACATTAAGCCACCAGTACCCACCTCAGCAATAGTCATCTCCAGCGACCGTATCTCATCCTGTGCGACAGCGAGCCTCTGCTGGGCGTCCACGTGAGCCCTCCTCAGGGCCTGCACCTCCCTCGCCAGCGCGAAGGTCTCCTCCTCTCCCTCCGCGCGGTCCACTTGGCCGCGGACCAGACGCTCCGCTAGCGCTGAACTCTCCTTCTCGAGGAGTTCCACCCGTTGCTTCAGCAGGCGGTTCTCTTGACGCAGGCACTGGTACGATAAAATGTATAATACAGATCAGAGGTTGTTAGTATTTTCATCATAGTTTTTTTTATTGGATTACATGCAGTACTATTGCTTATACTCGACGACCCATTATTGTCCCACTGCTGGGCATGGATCTTCTATCAGAATAAGAGCGTTTTAGGCCATAGTCCACTGCGCTGGCTAAACGCGAATTAGTGGAGTTCGCACACCTCCGAGAAGTATGTTTTTATTCTAGAAGTCTCGGATGTGTAGGTTTCCTCACGATGTTTTCCTTCACCGGAAAGCAGTGAAAACACACATAGATTCTAACAAACTTCCGCATTTGAAATATGGATAGGATAAGTGGTTGGCGACCCGCGTGTTGGAGCGGTTACGATGAGTTTAGATTCATGTTCTGGGTCTGGGTGATTGTGTATTCGAATTGTGTGCGTTCATGGTACTCACGACACAGAAAAAAATCCTACAGTGAGGCTACGAGGCTACGAGTGTAGAAAGCGTGTTTTTTTCAAAAGGGTACGCGGATATATCTTGTCTAAAATAAATATTAAAATTCCCCTCACTCTTAGAACCGCGATGTCGCCTTGCTCCTTCGTCTTGATGACCGTGTACTCCTTCTCCAGCTTCTTCATCTTCTTTGGGTTCACCTTGATGGAGTACGCTAGGTTCATGAACGTGTCCTGGTCCGCCTCCGCCTTCGCAGGCAGCTCTTTTTGTATGTACTGCAACAAAATATAAGGTTAACAAGTCACATTCAGTTTATCTACATATCAATAGGCAAACACGTGAAGCAAAAACTTGACATAATTTAACATACATAATAAACGAAATAGAACATTCAATGTCTTACTATGGGCGCGTTCCAGATGACGCTCACAATGCCCCAAAAGCCCAAAACGTAGTTCCAAAAGATGACCGCGGTCGTTGTGGTCGCGGCGAATACGTCTATTATGACGTCATGGCTTAAGCCCGCGCGACGCTCACGACGACCCATCGAAGTGGGTCGACGTGATCGTTCCAGTAGAGAATACGTCAGTAAAGCTCACAAGCTAATGGAACGGGAAAAACTTTGGTCGTGAGGGTGCGCTTTGTGAACGTCTAATGGAACGCACCCTATAAAAAGACAAAACGTCAAAAATGTCAGATATCTTTGTCAAAATACCTGATATTGCTTTTAAATACAGCTTAGTTCATTAAACTCTTTCCTTTAACTAGTACATATATACGCTCGAAATAAAATTCCCTATTTCAGACGCAGTGAGATAAAAATAAATATTTATGACTTCATATGATAGTACTACAATAGTACGTAAATAGATAAAATGACACGTTTATGTAAGGCATTCCAGTTTCGTACACAGGGATAGCATTTGTAACCTACTTCAGATATGACTACATTCACAAGACCAAAGTACACCAGAAACCTTCGCGAGCTCATGAATAACAACTTTGCTAAAGAACATCACATGATCAAATTAATAGTTTACGATTCATTAGAGGACATACAGACAAAACATTTATTTTATAAGGAAGAAGAAAAGGCATGCAGTTCTGCCGAAGAGAAGTCTATAATCAACTTCAGATCTAAACAACAGTCCTACCTAAGTGTGGTTTGCTACCCCAGTAAATCATTGTTGAAACGCCTCGAATAAATATGTATGTCTTTAACGAGAACACGAGTAGCACTAAACACGACTGTTATTACGCAGAAAACCAAGGCACCTTCCTGGCACAAATGTTCCTCTTATTCCGCAGTAATTGTTCGTACAATAATAGCATCAACGAGCACGTAATGTTATCTAACGAAATACATCTTAAACACGGTATAAACACTGAAAACTTGCAACGATCGGTTTATGACCCATTTTTTTTAATCCTATTTATTTCGAAGTTCTTGGTACAATGTACATGACAACTCCGTTATTTCTTAACCTAATTAAACAAAATAATAATAGTTACAATTTCCTAACAGTAGTAAAACTATTGTATTATCCTATTTTGAAGGGATGCCTTGATGAAAATGTAAACGCGTTTTGCTCTGGAAAGCACTAACATCGAACAAAATTAACTTGTATACTTTTCATCAATGCCTCCCTACTACTCAGATTATGAGTACATTCCAACAAAACATGTTGGAACCTTGGGCTTATTACACATTATTAACATAATTGTCTTAAAAAAGTATCGTGTACGTTCTAAAATAAACATAACTATAACAAACCTGGATATAACAGAACTATAATATTTTGTTACAACTGTTAAACGAACACTGTAATGAAATTCGTGGTGTAATGAAATAATTGCCTCTTATCACTGTGATAATGAACGCGATAAAACCTGATACCATAGATGATTCACTAATTATAATGATCCAATATCGCTGTTTGTTTACTAATACTAGTGTTGCCCAAATGCAAGAACAAGACGAGACTTAGCCAGTCTTGGTCTTGGTCTTGCGCCAATACACCTGATCTTGGTCTTGGTCTTGGTCTTGCGCTCCCAGTCTTGGTCTTGGTCTTGGTCTTGCAGCAAGAGTCTTGCAAGTCTTGCAATTACCTATTAGTCTATTACTATTTATTAAAGTTTACTTTAAATCTTAGAAAAACGTATTAGAATTGGAACATTGTGAGCTTGAATTAACATAGCCATAGTAAAGATCAAGCAGATTATTAAATAACTGAAGATTTGATAAGAAATTCGAAAAATCAACTGACCTATATGTCGTTTTCCATGGAAGTAACTGTTTCTTAATAAACATTTATGATTTATAAGCTTACATTTGCTAAAACATGTAAAAAAACAAATTAATTACAATAACTTGACTGTATTTTAGAGAACAATACTTATCTGTCTAGAAAGAGATTGAACCCTCAACTTATAAGAAATTTAATAAAAGAGTTTTACGATTTATCATTTATTTGAATAAAAAATAAAATACAACACTAATCAACAGCTTTATCATTAGGTTATGATACTTTATATCAATTTTTTTGACACCGATACACCGAACTGTTACACCTAACTACTCAGTGAAATAGCTAGCTGCAAGACGCAAGAGTCTTGCAGGCTATGTCTTGTTCTTGCTCAAGTCTTGCACGGTCAGTCTTGGTCTTGGTCTTGCTAAAAATACGCGGTCTTGTTCTTGGTCTTGGTCTTGCAAAAACGCAAGAACAAGACCAAGACTGCAAGACCAAGACTGAATTTGGACAACACTAACTAATACATAAATAATTATCTGTTTGTCGTTAAAACTTTGTTTTAAGCTTAAATAATTATTAACTATTCTAACTATACAATATGTCACAAATAGTACTTCTATTGTAAGTGATGTTCTTAAACTGGTTTTTTAATGAATAAAAAACTTCAGTATGGCTTTTGAATACGGTATATACGGTAAGACCGTTTGATATTTCATTATGTAACAGGTACTCAAGCATCTGTATCGTAAGTACCCGTTACATAATAAAATGTATAAATTCCACGATAATATTAGTTTAAAATCGTAAGACCGTTTGATGTCTATAATTTGAGTAGAAATAGTAATATCGGCTAAGCTAACGCCTCCAGAATAGAAGGATATACGGAACTACACCCGACATAATTTCTGGCTAGAGACTGCAGCATTTTTATCTGACTGAAGTAGCAAACGAGCATGCCGTTCACCTGATGGTAAGTCACTGCCGCTCATGGATATCCGTAATCAATTTCATACAGAACATGGGTTCTATCTGAAGTCAATCATTCATTTGTAGCTTTTCCCGAGGAATACGATGATCGCCTCTTATAAAAGTGTGCCGGCAACCACACCCTTTCAGCTCGCGCAAGAAATGCTTCACGCTAGAAATAGGTGTGGCGTTTGTACTTCCCGGTCGAACTACACTGGTTCTACCTGTAAAAGCCTGTATATTGCTTATAAAAATGCCTCACCTTCAGTATACTCTCCATATCGAGCGACAGTAAATCGTTCTTCCCCAGCGTGAGCATAGCCAGGGCGACTTTGAACACGATCTCTATGCCCTCGGAGAGGAACACATCCATGATGCGGCAGGCCAGCGGCAGGGAGAGGGTCGTCGTGAAGAGAGTCAGGAACCAGCTGCTCGCGTATATCGACGTGCTGAAGCTCTGTGGTGAAGGATATAATTGTTACGACTTTTTGAAGTTATACTTCTTTAAGCGCGTTATGAAAAAAATATAAAAATTAAGATTCGTCACACAAAAGTCACAGTGTAAAGTTGAAATAAAAATGAGAATGAGAGTGACAGTGGCCGTAAGAGTGCGGTTTTTTTCTTAGTCTTTTTCTTACGGTTTTTCATTTTTTTCAGTTCGGTCTCGCAGCAAAATCCCTATCTCCAAGCTCACCGTAATGAACTTCGTTCTAAAAAAGAAAGTGTGTGTGTACTTCTGTATACGCGTTAGATGTTATATTTCTTTGGCGTGACAAGATAAACATCTTTTAAAAAATATATCTTTTAAGGCTAAAGATACATTTCATAACATTTTTGTAATTTTTTTATAACGCGCCTAAAGAAGTATAACTTCAAAAATGAATACGTGCGGCACTCATGGACTGCCGCGGTAAAGTTATTGAATAGCATTTTCATTCCCATTTCTACTTCATACTGTGACTTTTGCGTGACGAATCTTAAAATTTCACTTCCATATTTTTTTCATAACGCGCCTAAGTATAAGTTCAAAAATCTCAATATATCAAGAGTCTTATGCATCGTTCCGGGATTAATTGAGGAGAAATTAACTCCTCGTCTTGCACTTTGATAGACAAAAGGCGTACTAAGTTATTTTTGTCTGGGAAGACTAGTCAATGACACTATTGATTAAGATATCAAAGGGAATAATGTATTAAAATTATATATCTGATTGAATGTAAGAAGACATTTTGTGCCGTCGTTCTTGTGTTATCTAAATCAGTTTCACTGTGATGCATGCAATTGTTATCTTTCAGATAAGTTGTCTATACTATTTTTTCTTGTACATTTCTATTTTTATATAAATTTATACACATACATTGCGTCTTTTTAGCATAAGGACGCCTATCGCATTGACTCGCAATCGGTGTAACATTTAATTCCTGAGCATTAGGTGTTTCATTAAAAAAAACTTTGATATTCGTGACACTATAAAGTGTCAAGAAAACAAATATAACGCATAAAGTAATCGTTTTTATGCATAATTTGCTTTTGCGTTTTTATACGTTTGCCATAAATATGTGTTTAAATTTTTTTTTCATGGTCCATAGTTTGGCGCAGTCAACCACCACCATTGCACCCTTTTATCCACGGTGACATTCAGAGGACAGGAGTGACGACCTCACAAACTTAGATTTCATCTTTAACTCACACACACACACACACACACACATTCTCCTATAGGGTTCTATAGTAACTGTAACTTAGTAGTTAGTAGTAACTTTTAATATAACTTTTTCAAACTTTATTTTTTATTGATATACCAAGTTTCCTCTACCTCTCTCGCGTTCTATCGTTACCCTCCAGGGGATCGCGACCTGTTGTAAGACACTGTACTACAGGGAACTAACAGTACCTGCGACTGGAAGTGTACATGCAAATCGGGCAGTAGCTCCTGAACGAGGTTCTCCAGTTGGAACATGCACAGGCCGAGCTCCGCCATACTCGGCTTGAACATGTCCCGCATGCGGTGCTGTTGCATTATCTTCACCAGCACCGCGAACGCTTCCTCTTCGGGCATCTGAAATTAATTTTTAATCATTTATTTATTTATTTATTTATTTAGATATACCATTGACTTATCACTATACATTCGTACACAAAAAAATACAACTCGTTTGGTTCAGTGTGAATCGTCGTTATAGGTATATACAACTCACCTAATGTGTACGAAGTGTAATATCTAACTAAATCTAAGAACAAAAAACATAAACATAAAACAAAATAAAAACTAAATATAGGTATTTATGATAATTTAAAAGGGACCATTATAAATGCATGTAACAAAAATGTATAAATTTATTTATGTTAACTGTGTGGAAGATGTCTACATCGCTGTTAGAGCAGATATTATTATATGTTTCCATTAATCTATTTATTTATCATTTGTTACCGTTGGTTGCTTATTGTCTTTCTGCTAGTCACAGATCTCGTAAAGTGACTGCGATTAAGGACATAGTCTATTATGCTGGTCGACACCGAATTAATAGAATTTACACGCTATTTGCAAGATAGTTTGTATGGTACGACCCGGGAGCCAAAACTATTCCTAACGTTCTTCAGTTTTGGTGGAAGAGTGTGGTTGCAGATTATAAACAACGCGACAATCTTAGTTATACGTTTTTTCGTCCCTCCAAAATAGTAAAAATTAACATTCATAGTAGAACGAATATGGTTCGCCCATGGAGTTATACTGCTTCACCTTTTTATATGATTGAAGTAGCAAACGAGCATGCAGTTCTCCTGATGGTAAGTGGTAACCACCCATGGACGTCCGTAATCAACTTCTTATAGAACATGGGTTCTATCTGAATTCAATCTCAGATGCGATACTAGTTCCGTGGACTGTGATGGTCGCTTATGTGAAAATGTGTCACCTCTATTCTGTTTGCAGTTCACCTATTTTTTTAACCCTCCCGAAACCAAAATCTGGCTACGTCTATGTCCTCAATTAGGAAAGTCGTAGGTCCAGCGAGGAATTTCAAAAGATAAATAGAAATAATTCTTACCTGCATAAGTAGCAAGCCGACTATGAACCCGGAGCCCTGGCAGTAGCCCACCTCCCTGTCGTGGAGGGAGTAGGCCTTCATAACGTTGAACAACGACTCCTGGCCCAGCCCGTCCTTCTCCTTGAAGAAGTCATGCTCGGGATAAGTGCGCGCGATGTCTCTACGGATCACTTTCTCGCATGCGGATTTTGCCTGTGGACAGAAAATATATAATAAGATATGATTGAAAGATACGTTTATTATTTTTGTCAACCTAATTATGGACGGACTGAGTTTTAAGATCGAACGTCTCGGAAGAGTACGCCCCTTTTAGCACACCCTTTAGGATATAGCGCTTGATACACCATCAAACATCATCCATCCATCAACCTTTGAAAGTCCACTGCTGGACATAGGCCTCCCCGACTCTGCGCCACCATGAACATGCTAAATTTGTTATTGTTTTTGTTGACTTAAATTGTTTTCATTGGATTTATCGCATAATAAATTCTACACAGAACGAAAATTCTAATACCTTTTATACCATTCGAATAAGCTACTATTTAGGTCCTCTGTCTTTCAACAGACCCAGATTAATTCATACAGAAACGCCTGACATTTACGACGAAGCGTTGTTTTCGTAGAAATGATAATATCTTATCATATTCATAATGCCACCATGAATGTCAATGGAATAGGAATACCTCCAATTATTGTAATTAATATAATGTATAACACGTGGATTCTTGACTAGGGTTGGCTATTTAAATAGATTGTAAAATTTTTACTAAGTACGTAAAAAGAGATTACATGAATTGTTTTTTTTAACCTCACCTTTTAACATATTTTTGGACAACCTTATGTTGTAAAACTGGAACGACCTACTTATAAGTGAAATTGAAGCAAATAAGTAATATTGTACACAGTTAGACATCAAATAAAAATCAAATTTTCATTCAAATTTAAATTATTTTTTTGAAAGCAATAAACTTTGATAGCTTAGCCTTAGTAGTGTTACACTACAAAGGCCACAGACACTGAATGTGGCACGGTACACAAAACATCTGTGCTCCTAGGAAAAACAGGTACGAGTCTGATTTGTGCCTAATCAACTTTCTATGCGAATATTGTTAGACAATTTTGGTAAGACAATTTAATTAGGCATAAATCAGACCTGTAGTCACCAGGGGCAGCTATAATGTGGAAAAGTGTGTTTTCTACTAGAACACGTTCGATATCTGTACTAGCTTCTAAATTTTGTGCTAACATATAAGCAAATAAACCACTCGAGCGAATTTGTATAAAAGACTTAAAACTTAACTTCTTAAACTCTTTCTCATAAAACATACTATCAAGAGCTTTCCATTCCTATTCACGTTTATTGAATAACAGTCGTAATTAGGGTTGCCACCCGTACTTTATTATAAAGTATTGTACTTTATTTGGAGTAATTGTACTTTATACTTTATGAGAAAAATAAAGTACGCGAAAATACTTTATTTTCTAGGTTTAAAAAAAGTTTGATTATAAGAAGTTTTGTGTGAAACAAAAATTTTATCATTTCTACGTTTCATAGCTACCTTATTTAGAAAATAGTAGAATATGTATATTTGGTGACCTTTTTTTTGCTCGTCAAATTTTATGTATGTTTAATATTTTTTCGCCGACTACCACCACGTACCATTTTAGGTTCTCAACCATCTAAAGGTTTCTGGAGCTAAAAAACACGGGGATAAAATAAATTGTACTTTATTTTGAGGCTATGTACTTTTTTCTTTATACCTTTTATAGCCAAAGTACTTTAATCGTTGAAAAAAGGTGGCAACCCTAGTCGTAATGTTCTCATTCAAGCTGGTTCTCGCTGACTTCATCGGAACTCCGAGTACAATTAAACAATTTTCCTTTGTAACATTTAACTGTTTTAGGCATGTCTTCTCAAAACGCTTAACTGGCAACAGTTTTTCAATTTGATTTTAATAATGAATCTTATTATCAGCATGAATGTTATTGTATTTTGTAAACGACTTAATTTTAATATAAGAAGGTTCACCAATTTGCACTTGGCCAGCGCGGTGGACTTTGGCTTATAACTCTCTTATTCCGAAAGAAGACCATTCCCAGCAGTGGGACAATAAAGGGTTGACGACGATAAGATGGGATTTGTAAAAAAGGTGCAAAAAGAGCTCAACGTTTTCAGCCCGGCGAGAGATTTTCTTCTCGACTAGTATTGCGGATGATCGAAAGGCGACAGCGTCTGCTCTAATCAGGTAGCCCGAATAGCTTATTGTTAGGTTTATTTATAACGAAACTAGATATTATAACGAAACCAAACTTGACTGCTTAAACAATTTTTTTTCTGTTGGGTAAACATTTTTAGAAATTTATATCCCTACATAGTATAAAACAAATTCGCTTCGCGCTGTCTGTGCCTATGTACGCTTAGATCTTTAAAACCACGCTATGCATTTCAATGCATTTTGTTAATAGATAGATTGATGCAAGAGGAAGGTTTTTATCCCTACTAATATTATAAATGTGAAAGTAACTCTGTCTGTCTGTCTGTCTGTCTGTCTGTCTGTCTGTCTGTCTGTCTGCTACTTATTCACGCCTAAACAACTGAACCGATCTTTTTGAAATTGGGCACACAGATAGTGTTGATCTCGAGAAAGGACATAGGCTGCTTTTTATCGAAAAAAATGGGTTGAAAGCGTTAAAATCGGGCATAAATGTTTGTATGGAAGTTCGTTTTTGACAAAGTCCCATATTGACAAGTCCGTCAAGGGGTACGATAGACTTACATAAAACCTTATCTAAATAATAAAACATAAAAAAACATTGATTTCGAGTCGACAACATATATCCGTAAAATTCGGATTGTCGCGTATTTTGTTAAATTCTAATGTAAACATGTGTGACATGACAGTAGTGTGACATGACAGTAGCCATAATGGCCGCCCGGATGCCATTCTGAATTCATTCAAAAATAATACGTATAAATTTGTAACTATCAATTATCATAAAAATAGATGTGATTCAAATTGATTTTAATTTAATTTATGAATTTATGAAATATTTCAATAATAAAAAAGCATCCGTTGACGCGCTGCGGCCGCGCAGCTTGCGACCTAATGTAAAATCGCTCTTAGAGTACAGGGATTCCCAATTGATAACAGATGGCGAGTACTATTATAGTAAAATAGTTATTCGAATCCAATAATTCAAAGGCGATAAAATGTTTTAACATTGTTTCAAAATAAAATTATCGACTCCATTTGTCACTCCATGTTCATGTTACATAAATAGTTTCTTAACTATTATTGCATAAATAAAGTTATGTTATTGACCACACCCGTACATTTTTAGCGAAAATAAATTAATATTAAGACAAAATACAATTGATAGTCTTTTAAGCAAAATACTAACATTAATAAGTCGATCAGTATCTAAATAAGATATAACAATTATATCATGAATTATTATTATAAAGAAGCTTTTGCAACTTTTGTGATAAATAATTGCATTTATGAATATTGAAGCATGGTTGATGAACACCTGGCTCTAATAACAAACGAGCAAGGTCAACATTATTGTTCTTTTTATATTTATGATATGTTCATTATAAATAATGTTATAGAAAACATGCATTTAAATAACAACATATTTTAAGTTAATTTTAGAATAACAAAGTGTGTCAAAATAAGCCAAAATAGATGATGTTCTTAACTCATAAGTATGTGAATTTCGCATCTGTTATTAAAATCGTGATAGCCGTGTGGTGCTAAGTCGGGCGGATTAGAAACGCGAGGTCTGGGGTTCGAATCCAGTTGTCTTATGTACATTATTATTATTATTACTATAATTATAATCTGTAGTTTTCATAAATACTAATTTTAGTATTATTTTTTTAATAACCAGCTCATTTTTAAATATTATTTAGTATCGGAAATACAAAGCTTTCGCCCGCCTTGAAATCAATGTGTCACAAAGTTTATATGAAATTAATAGAGGTTTACTCTGTCAGGTAAAAGTACAAAGTAATTTGGATTTACCTTGCCGACAAATTCAAATTTTAATGTAATGAACCACAAACAAGGCTTAATAAAGATAAACTATAAACATACCTATATACATAGTACCGCTTAAATGTTAGTAGAACCAAAATTAGTTTACGTATCATTGATACTGTCGTTAGATTTTTAGTTTTAGTTAGATGCACTAGGAAGCACGGGTAAAACGTTTTTAATAAATTTACTATTAGCGAAAAATATAAGATCTGATCTGCCGTGGCGTCGTCCAGCGTTGCGCCCACACTTTTAAAAAGCGGTCATAATGCCTGCCTATTCTCCTTTGAGCGTCCACTCAAGATTTGTAGCAACGATTTCTCTAACATTTTTAATATTTCAAATCAAAGGAATACTGGAAATTCAATGCGGGATTGTTATTTGACTATTTGGGATTTTAGGTAATGTAAAGGGTTACCTATACAGATCTGGGACTATGGAATAAAATACGTGTTCCGTTAACTGTGTATATTTCAGACTGTGTACTTAAACGACGGACGCAGCCGTCTCTATATACATATTTTTTCGCTGAAATGCAACACTCACACTCTCACGATTCAGATGATCTCATTTTAATTGCTGACATGAATTAATATATTACATGTCCCTACACCATTCCCCCCTTAACAAAAAAAATAAATAATAATAATAATAATATAAAACGACAACCCTAAGAAAATAAATGGCAGCGATGTATATGCTGACCTAAGTTAAGTACTGGGATGGCATAGGTCGCTGACCGTGTTTAATTTAAAACAATAAATATTTTCTAAAAATATGCTACATTGCATGAGTGTTGTTGCATTGGCATTTTCATCGAACATGATTACCACTAATAAAATTAAGAGTCTCCAGTATTATTAATTGTTACAAAAACGAACCTTAAAACAATGTATATAACGTATAAAGCAAAATAGCAAAAATAAAGTAACTGACCTACATAATTACTCACATTTCAATACTCGTGTTGCATCAAAAATGACTACTAAACAAAACGAGCAGGTGGCCTGACGACACGGCCGCTTCGTGATGTTCTAGGACATAGAACTTTACTGGATGTGGCTGTGTTATTAGAACTAAAACTATTTTTATTCAAGTCACAAAAATTATTAAAACTATTACTATCATTAAAATTATCTGACGGCATCTCGTCAAGTATAAAAGCAGGTTTAAGCCTATCAATAGATATACAAGATTCTTTATCACCTATCTTAATTATAAAAGTCTTTCCTTTCCTGCTAATTACATTATAAGGACCTTCGTAGGGCGGCTGTAGTGATTTTCGCAGTAGATCATTTCTTACAAATACGCTCTTACATGTATTTAGATCGCTAGACACAAATAATGATCGCGAATTACCATGGATCTTTGGTCGCGGTTTTAATTTATTAATAGCATCCCTAAGCAACTGTAAATATTCCGAGTCCGAAGTACATAACTGAGTATCGTCATAAAAATCACCCGGCAAACGAATCGCTTTACCGTAGGTTAACTCAGCTGCGCTCACGCCGCTGTCACTTCTAGTAGCTGAACGTAGACCTAATAACGCGATCGGAAGTTCATCTACCCAGGAATTGTTGCATTGTAAACGTGCCATGAGAGCCACTTTTAGTGCTCTATGCCAACGTTCTATCATGCCATTGCTTTGTGGATGGTAAGGAGTAGTACGAAGTTTGTGTATACCCAAATACTTCATGAGGTTATTAAACAAATCACTCTCAAATTGTCTTCCTTGGTCGCTTGTAAGCTTCGAAGGACAGCCAAAACGAGATATCCAACACTCAAAAACTACCCTAGCTACAGTCTCCGCTGTGATATTCTGCACGGGTACAGCCTCAGGCCATCCCGTGGCGCGATCTAACATCGTTATGCAATATTTATAACCATCAGCTGATATTGGCAAAGGGCCCACTATATCAATGTGTAAATGTTGAAAACGATCTACTCGTTCAAATTCACCTATACCTGAAAAAGTATGCCTATTAATTTTTACTTTTTGACAACGTATACATGCTCTTGCCCACTTAGCAATGTCTCGATCCATATTTGGCCAAAAGAACTTTTGTTTGATCAATTGCTTACTACTTTTAATGCCTGGATGGCTAAGGTCATGTACTGAATGAAAAGCTATTATACGAAATTTTTCAGGTAAATAAGGTCTAATTCTGTTAGATGATACCTCACAATATATTTGTTTCTCGCAATCTGGTAGGTAAAATTGTTTAAACTGTAAATTGTCATCTGATACTTGCAGCGCGTGCTGTAGGTATTCGTCACTGGATTGCGATTCCGCTAACTCAGTGTAATCTAATGTCGTGGGACAACTTATAGTTTCTATTCTTGACAACGCATCTGCTACTACATTTTGATTACCATGTATATACCGAATATCAGTACTGAATTCGCTGATATAGGAAAGTTGACGAATTCGTCTAGGACTTTCCTTATCACTATTAACCTTCGTAAAAGCGTACGTTAAAGGCTTGTGATCCGTAAAAATTACTAGTTTACGGCCTTCTAATAAATTTTTAAAGTGTCTGATGGCCATATATATTGCTAACAATTCCCTATCGTAAGTTGAGTATTTAACCTCTGTTAACGTTAATTTTTTAGAAAAATATCCCAACGGTTTCCAACATTTATTTATCTCTTGTTGTAAGACTGCACCTACGCTAGTGTTTGACGCGTCACACATTAATGATAAATTAGCATCCTGTAATGGGTAAGACAATGTAACGGCGCTTTTTAAGCTTTCCTTACATTTCACAAATGCCTCGTTGGCCTTATCCGTCCACGTAATTATTGTTTTATCTCGCTTCTTAGTGTTATGTAAATAACTATTTAATTCCGCCTGGCAATCAACTGCCTTAGGAATATGTGCACGGTAAAAGTTAACCATACCGAGAAAACGACGCAATTGCTCAACGTTTTCGGGTCTCGGAAAATTTACAATAGCTTGCACTTTATCGTCGAGCGGGCGAACGCCATCCGTCGACACTTCATACCCTAAGAAGTCTAATTTGGACACCCCAAACACACATTTTGAAACATTAATTGTCACGCCGTACATATCGAATCTTTGAAAAATCGCTTTCAGGTGCTCTTTATGAATTTCCGCTGATTCACTCGCTATAAAGACATCATCTATGTAATTAAAAACGAAATCGAAGCCACGCAGCACTATCGTATCCATGAATCTCTGAAACGATTGAGCTGCGTTGCGCAAACCAAACGTCATCCGCGGAAATTCAAAAAGTCCAAACGGTGTAATGATTGCGGTTTTTTCAACGTCCTCCGGGGCAACTGGTATAAAATGATACGCTCGATTTAAATCTAATTTACTAAAAATAGTTTTCTTTCCAGACACTAAATACTTGAAATCGTTAATGCGCGGAATCGGATAACGATCGGGCTTAGTTATAGCGTTTAACCTCCGATAGTCCCCACACGGGCGAATTTCCCCATTTTTCTTGGGTACCACGTGTAAAGGACTCGCCCAAGGACTTTTAGATGGCTGACATATGCCTAAATCTAACATATTTTGAAATTCCGCTTTAACCTTCATGAAACGGTCTGGAGGTAGCGCTCTCGCCCTAGCGTATACCGGTGGCCCCGTAGTTTCGATATGGTGGCACACCGAATGCTTAGGTATGTCCTTATAAGATACTAATTTAGTGACGTCCGGGTACTCGCACAGTATATCATGCCAGATACTATTATTAATTACTGTCTTAATTGATGATTCACAATCATTATGACAAACAATAGAAGCGATCGTATTTAGACGCGTAAGTTGATCTACTAGCTTTCGGGTGCTTAAATCAACCAACAACCTATAATGGGTTAAAAAATCTGCCCCTATTATAGGCTGCTTGACAGCCGCTACGATGAATGTCCATCGGAAAGCTCGTCTTAAACCTAGATCTAAAATTAAATTACGCATACCATAAGTTTCTATCTCGCTTCCATTAGCCGCATAGAGTTTGTACTTGTCACTCGCGATATCCTTGGAACGGCACTTAGATACAGGAATCACGGAAACGTTTGCGCCAGTGTCTATTAAAAATCTTAGTCCACTGTTTTTGTCCAACACACAAAGGCGATTTGACGTGTTGATACAAACTTCCGCCACAGGTTGTATCACACCTAGTTTTCCGATGTGGTAGTATTTTTCGGCTCCTTCCAGTTACACGTTTCGACACATTTAGTAGCTTTGGTACGATGCTTAAAATGATAGTAGCATAACCACTCGGGGTTGTTACGCCCTCTACTTACGGTTCGCGATCGCGACCTTGCTCGTCGATATCCGTTCGCGCCATCTCTGCCGCGTTGTGGGGTCCGCGAACGACGCAGCTCTGCGACTTCCATCCGTAGCTTTTCCACCATGGCAGCCAATTCCGAGGATGAGCTGGAGTCCTTTGAGGTAGAAGTAGACCACACCGCTGCGATTTCACTGCGCTCCACTTTGGGTTCTTGGGCACGCATCGCAGGTACTCCTTGAGTGGCCATAGTCCAATTTGCAGTTGTACAGTTAACTATTCGGGTCACCAGTTTAGGTAATGTCACGTCACGTTACGATCACGTCGGGGTCACCAGTTTAGGTAATGTAAAGGGTTACCTATACAGATCTGGGACTATGGAATAAAATACGTGTTCCGTTAACTGTGTATATTTCAGACTGTGTACTTAAACGACGGACGCAGCCGTCTCTATATACATATTTTTTCGCTGAAATGCAACACTCACACTCTCACGATTCAGATGATCTCATTTTAATTGCTGACATGAATTAATATATTACATGTCCCTACAGGGATGAAGATTATGTAGATACAGCCATCGAGATCGAAGACATTATCCAACAAAATTTTTGGATTCCGCCTCCCAGTACTTTAACACAAACACAAACACCCACACAAACTTTTTTTTTAAATAAAAATACGTTTTCTACACTCAATAAAATAGAAAATTTCTACAATTTCAATTTCTACAATAGCCCCACACTAGGATTTTTTCCTGTGTCGCCGGTACCATGGACACACAAGACGTATATAGACACACCCAGACCCAGAACATGAATTTATTCAGATTCCTGTCTGGCCGGGAATCGAACCGGGTGTGGTAGCTGCTCCGCAACGCGGGTCGTCAAGGTTGTCAAATTAATGTTAAAAGTAGGTTCACCTATATGTAATTTTACTCAGAAATTTAAAAGGACCAAAATTACTTAAAATAGTATTTTTCAATTCATAAAAGTTAAAATCCATCTTTATAATCGATGCGCTTTGGTTTAAATGTGGAGACGTTGTTTGAAAAGATGTATTCCGATATTGTTAATGTGACCACTAAGACTGTGAATTGATTCTGATTTGTCCTATTTTCATAACATTTTACATAACAATATGCACCTACCCACAAATACACACTTAAAATTCGTTTTTTCACTCCGTGTTTGTCAGGGTAATCCTTGACCGGCTAAACCGATTTTTACGGGTTTTTTACTATAAAAAATGTTATGGAACAACATGTAGACTACTTTTATCGTAGAATTCCCACTGAGTGGAGATTTGCGCGGGAAAAACTTTGCTATACATTGATTTGCACGCGGGCGTAGCCGCGGGTACAGCTAGTGTTTAATAAATGCATAATATAGTGGAGGAACACTAATAATTTTGAATTTTTGACTTTTAGGCGAAACGACGTTCGTCGGGTCAGCTTATATAAATTTGTAATGGTCTATTTACTAGATTTTATAGCTATATTGTTACGAAAAAAAACATCGTCCATTAACCACTTTTTTCTCCGACCATGGCAACATATTTAAAAATTATACAGCCTATGTCATTTTCACTACTGAGTCGATTCAAATAACACGTCATATGTTACAAACCATTAAGCCATTTGGGCTATATTACGTGCCAAATAAAGAGCCATACATACAAACATGCATACATACGCTCGAAAAACATTACTTATGATCAAATAAATCTGTGTTAGAAACTGTGTCAGTACTGTTACCGTACTCGTCGGAGACGCTGAGCTCTAGGTTCGATATGAGATAAGATAGACGAATGATGAATTACGACTTCTGGTTTTGATCAGGATTATGTTGTCGTTTTTATAAATAAATACGTGGCCCTCACGTACAAATTAACGAAAAATCATCAAACTCTTCGCTTGTTTGTTCTACTACGTTCAGATTGAACAGGTAACTTAACATCTCATGATCTACTTTGAGTAGGGTTTCTATTATATTTAGATTTACGCCATAAACAGCAGTACTAGTAACTAACCGTACTACCGCTCAAAACTCTTCCACTGTATCGATCATGAGTGTGACGGAACGTAGAAGAGTAAAAGCCGCCGTTGTATTGGCCACTCCTCTGGTTTTGCAAATGTCCATAGGCGACGATGACTACTTACCATAAGGTGGCCTGTCGGCCTTATTATTAGGTACAAATATAAAAAAAAAAAACGCCAATTCGCACTTGGCCAGCGTGGTGAACTATGGCCTAAACTCTCTCATTCTGAGAGAAGACCCTTGCCCAGCAGTGGGACAATAATGGGTTGACGAGATAAAAAAAATCATAATCCTGATATTCTAATACTTGTGAATAGTACCAAAAAAGTGCCTGTCTATAACTTGCAAGTATTTTTTTCCTATGAATACAGAATATTAACTTTGACAGCCCTAATTATAACTAAATTAAATGGTCGGGCGTGGCGTGTGACGTCACTGCACCGTCGCTTCGCGTGTAAACATTTTGATTCTTCCTCGTAATTATAAAGGTATATGCGTAATGAAACGGGCACTGTCGGCACGACTGCAAACAGAATAGAGGTGACACAGTTTTTAGGAACAAACACCTCCCTGATGAACTGCGCCTTTTGTATCGGGAGACAAAAAAAATAATTTCATTACGTTACACCCAGTGCTAAATTACAAAAGATGGGGTTTAAATATAACGATGATACTTTTTAGTTTAGTTTAGATATGAGAATATTTAGAGCCGGTTTTCAAGTTTATTTATACCTTGTACCCGGATTACAAGGGTCCGTAATCCTTAAATACAGTATTTATGTAAACAACATATTATGTATGTATATGAAATTACTGAATCAAAATCTGAATATCGGCAGTTAATGATTAACATTACCTTTATTATACATAGGTTACGTTCCTTTAAGTTAATGAGTTAAGGACGGATGGGCAGAACGAAGTATTAATATTTGATTTCAAGTGACTTCTTAGTTCCACAGCTGGGCAAAACATGCATTCACGGCGTGCTTTTCTGCGCCAGGGGCACTTTTTTAGTATTAGATCAAATCGTCACACCACCTTATCTTATATCTCCGTCTTTGGAGACTGCTGTCTTTAAATGCCCACTATGTGACGATTTTTTTTATAATAATGAAGTAGCAAACGTGCATACAGTTCAAATAATTCTAAGTGGTCACTGCCGCCCATGGATGTCTATAAATAACTTCATATAGAACATAGGTTCTATCTGAAGTCGATCACAGATGCGTTTCTACTTCCGAGGACTAAGATGGTCGCCTCATATAAAAGTGTGCCGCTAACCCACACCCTTCCATTGAAACGCAAGGAATGCTTCACGCTAGAAATAGGTGTGGCGTTGGTACTTCCTCGGGCGAATTACTGATTCTACCAACTAACAACGGATAATTCTTATTAATTTATTTATTCGTAAGCGTATCCGAAACCGATATAATATTATTCCTATAACCGCACCCAGATACGAAATTTCGTCCAAAACATCCCTGATATCAATTACGTAAAAATTACAATCGTGTCGACATGCCAGACATAATTAGCGGAAGATCTAGTTTCCAGAGAACAATCGAGATTCAGCCATGGCATGCATCTGATAGATGTCGAAGCGATGACGAGGACGTTGCAATGCGTGTAAAATTTCAACAATGGACGCCAGGCACGCTTTTGGTTGATATACTTAGATATTACGTCTGATAACTGGTTATTTTGTTATACTACACATTTTGTCCATAGCGTTTTAAGACTTTATATATAAGACGTTGTGCCAAATGTAGACTTGTACGTTAAAATATTGATATCAGTGAAACTTTTAGCAAAAAAATAAAGATAACGCATCATATCTTATTAATGTTATAAATGCGAAAGTTTGGTTTGAGGGTTTTTTTTTTTGTTTTCGAGGGGGAAACCTTCAAAAGGTACCCGACGCCGTGGGAGCGATGCAGGGTTATGTGAGATTTTTACCGCACTAAAACCCCCCCGGTGGCCGTCCTCGGCGCTGAAAAGGAGGACTCCGGGATCTCGAAACGACTTCAACCGGAATCCTCCGAGCGCGCTGCCCCATCGGGCTCCTCCCAGATGGGCGGCTGGGCTCACCGCTCCGTCTGGTCTTTACGACGGTAAGCGAACACACATACCGCCGTCCTTCCCGGGATTGCCTGATCGAACGGTTCGAGCTCCCACTCCAGCCGTCTGAAACCCCGGAAGCCCATTTTAGTCGCCTCTTACAACAGGCAGGGGATGCCGTAGCCCTATTCTTATCCCGGAGCTACAGGGACGTGGTTTGTGGGATAGTATGTCTTTGATATTTCAAGTAAGAACTAACAGTCGGATTTCACTGAAAAACAGACACAGTTTGTGACCCAAGCCGGGGCGTAGCTACCGCCGTATCAGCCGTATAAATGATTCTCGGACGGCACGTTTTAGAGTGCGGTAAATTTGGCGTTAATTGTCAATTTGCAAACACAGGTGTAGTGGAATGGGCGACCTGTTTTTTTGCTAAAACGATCGGTAAAATAACCCATGCTGCTACTTATGATATATCTTCATATATCAGTAGGATTGATGAATTGACTGCTTGTTCTAGGTTTATTTGTTTATTCGTCTTTGTGAGTGTATTCATGAACCCACGACAGATGAGACAATCCTAGTGTGGGGCTATGAGTGTAGAAAGTGTTCAAGGATTGAGATTCAAAAGTTAATGAAGCCTAAATGTTATGTTGCATTTTTTACAGACGCGATCAAAACCTTGTTTTGTACAGATAGTTTCTAATAAAAAAGATGAATTAAAAAGTCCATTCATCTAAAATCAAGATCAGTTAGATTTATACCAATAATCTATCTCTGCTGTTATGTTAAAAGATAAGCTTACTTAAATATACTACTTTACGATCCTAAAAGGGTAGACACCCTGAAGGAATCCCACAAAAGATCTATTTCAGATGCTTGGCAACCCCCAAGGAGTAGCGCTGAAAGCACTTTCACATCGCACGATTACTTACGAGTTTCAAAATCTTTTGCAGAGATAGATTTGTAGATAGACCGTCATCTCCTGTCCTTTGAGTCAGTTTTGTCAATGAGGGAGGTTTCCATTAAATGTTTTAGCTATGCATTATTTTCCTAAGTAATGTAGAGAAAACTCAAAAGTATGTAACATACAACCCATACTTGATATGCCATGTACATAGTTCTGGTTTTAATACAAGCAATAGAAATTTTATTGTTTACTGAAATATTTGAAATTGGCGGATAAAGCACTTTAAGACCTTTTCCTTTTTAACCAATTAAAAAAAAAGGTATCAATTTGAAACGTATGATACGATATAACTTTATTGGCATCGCATTATTTTCACATATAATCTTTGAGAGCTTCCAAAAAATATACAATATTAAATATGACCAACAAAACAGAATTATTAGTATAGTATATAATGTGTTTTAACAAAATGTCATCGTTTAATTGCTCTTTCAGACTTAAACGGAAAATCACGTTTTTTAAGTAGGTATATCAGTTAAAATTTAGGTAAACTTGACCCATTCCACCCACAAAAGTCCTTTGACCCTAGCCGGTCGACGTGTGGAATTTAAAAGGAAGTTATTCGTTACTCCCCTCTTATCACATACATCGGTGTCGGAGTTACGCCGGATAAATCTATTGACCATTTTTCGAAAACTATTATTTCCGATGATTATTAATTAAAAAAAGTAATAGACTAATTTTGTTACTGTCGCCTCTCACACCAGGTGACCGGGGTTTCTTTTTATCTGATTGAAGAAGCTAACGAGTATGCAGTCCACCTGATTTTAAGTGGTCGCTGCTGGCCACGTGCACCTCTAAGAAACTTCAAGCAGGCCATATCTGAAGTCAATCACAGATGCGTTGCTACTTCCGATGACTAAGATGTCGCCTCACATAAAAGTGTGCCGGCAACCACACCCTTCCATCGAAACGCAAGAAATGCTTCACGCTAGACATAGGTGTGTCGGTGGTACTTACCCGGTCGAACTACATTGGTTCTACCACCTGGTTAAAATACAATACATTTTTAACTGTAATATAGCAGCGAAGAACATTCCGTCCACCTGACGGTAAGTGGTAAATGCCGCCCCCATATTCATACATCTGTAAGCAACTTCAAACAGGTATTCTAACTGAAGTCAATGACTGGTGCGTTGCTACTATCTGAGGATTAAGAGCCGGGAATTACACCCTTCCACCAACATCGCAAAACTGCTTCATGCTATTAATAAGTGCGGTGTTGGTACCACCTGAACTACATTGGTTCTACTACATTATGCTAATTAAAAGTAATACGGGTTTTAGCAATGAATGGACTTACTCGTATGTTTAACTGCTAAGAAAAACATCGTGACTCGCATGCCTGGTAGTCATGTGAAGCGGCTGATTTCACACTTCCGAATTTTATAAGTGGTAGACTGTATCCAATCCCTCTCATTTATAGAGAAGACACATGCCCAGGAATGGGAGAGTATGTCAATGGTGATAACGAATGTATTCTATCGGGATAAATAAATCTGTTCGTTTAATTATAACGACTACTACCTATTGTAAAGAATACTTGATAATATTGTAATACTATCGTAGTAATAAGTAAAATAGTAGTAAATCTGTTCGTTTAATTATAACGACTATATTATTATTATCAATTATAACGACTATTACCTACTGTAAAGAATACTTGATAATATTGTAATACTATCGTAATAATATGAATGGAGAAGTGCTTACTCTTCGCTTATTATAGCGTTTTGAAACAGTGCCAAGATTTATTGTATACTGTCCATATCGTCTACCCTCACAAATAGTATTTGATTTTTACCAAAAATAAATTGGATATTGACGGGAGAATATCCTATATTATTTCATGATCATTTTTAACAAATAAAATTCGGAAACAAGTAGGTTTAATAGTCAAAGAATAAACGGGCTATTCTTGGACTACCCGTATGATCCATGATGTGATATGAATCCAAAACGATTTGTGAAAAAAGTTTTATAAACATACAAAAATATATTTCATAAACATCTTCATATTAAATTTTCATGAATGAATGGTTTAACTGTGAAATCAGTATGAGTATGAGTTTATTATGACACTCTATAAATAAGATTTTCCAATATTTTATAACAAGAAAATTGTCCACTGTTCGGAGAAAAGCCTCAAGTAGTCACAACCAATTAAACGTGAATAGTTCTAAGAAAATAAATCCAAGAAAATATCCAAGAGATATACTTATTGTCCGAGAAACGACTTTCTATTTAACCACTTTATCGTGATCTTATATCTCGCTAGGGATAAATGAAGGCACAAATTTATATAACATGCATCATAGAACAGGCATGCATTGTTACAATTATAGACAAATCTTTTTCATATTGCACCGAGATAATAAGAGCACCGTAATGTGATATTTGCATTTTGTGGATTCAACAGCATTACTTATGTGCGGATTTTCAAGAGACCTTACATTAATGATTGTTATATTCTAACAAGAAATCGTCACTCTTTAAGTCGCTAATTAACTACATATACGTTACTAGGATTAGTTTCAGTATTTAACTTAATATATCAAAAAAATTCATTTGTTCCCAATAATTCTGACAGCGATATTATTGTTGCATATTCTCTAGCTCATTGGTTCATAAATATACAGAATTGATAGACGCATTAATAAACCAACAATTAAAAGTAATTCATAGCACATGCACATACAACACATCGTAGTAACCGTAACGGTATGGAAGTTGCAAACGACAATTTCTTGTTAGAATATAACAAATAATAATAAGATCTCTTGAAAAACCGCCTGTAAGTAACTTCGTACAAAACAAATATTCTATTTATTTTCTAAGGTCCTCTAAAGTCAATAACTTATATTGACCACTCCCGAGGACTAAGATTGCCTCATATAAAATTGAGCCGGTTACCACACCCTTTCGCCGATACACAAGAATAACTTCACGCTAGAAATAGATGTTGCGGTAGTGCCTCCCTGGTCGAACCATTTACCGTCCACCACCTTGCAATCTTAATGAACTAATTAAAATCATCAATCAGCCTTTTGAGGTCCACTGCTGGACATAGGCCTCCCCAAAAAGACGCCACACCAACTGGTCCTGTGCCTTATGAATCCAAACGGTTTCCCGCTGTCTTTTTCACGTTATCGGTCCACCTGGTGGTGGGGGGCGGGGGGCGACCTTAGCTCCTTTTGCCTAAACGAGGTTGCCACTCGAACACCTTCCTTTCCCATCGGTTATCGGTCCTACAAGCGATGTGGCTGGCCCACTGCACCTTCAGCTTGCCAATTTTGAGAGCTTCGGTAAGCTTTGTTCGCCTACCGATTTCATCGTTGCGAATCATGTCTCGTAGCGAAATTCGGAGTATAACCCTCTCCATAGCACGCTGAGCGACCCTGAGCCTCCGAATGAGGCTTACAGTGAAGGACCACGTTTCGGCGCGGTTCATTAACACATTAATTCGTTATTAAAAGCAATATGTTGTCATTATAAATATAGATATTAATGTTATTTAAAATGGTAATCCCGTGATTGCGAAATACACTCTCGTTAATGAAGGTGCGAACTGCAATCCATTATAACGCCAGATGAGTGTCGAATGTTATATGTATAACGAGTAAATACGGCTAAATCATATTTAGGACATATTATTTTATATTTCAATTCGTAAGCCGATATAATGATACACACATATGAGCAATGATATTGCCTAACTTGCCCTCTTGACCGGGAGGTCCGAGGTTCAAATCTCAGGCAGGTACCACTAAAATTATGTGCTTATTAGAAACTAGCTGTACCCGCGGCTACGCCCGCGTGCAAATCAATGTATCGCAAAGTTTTTCCTGCGCAAATCTCCACTCAGTGGGAATTCTACGATGAAAGTAGTCTACATGTTGTTCCATAACATTTTCTATAGTAAAAACCCGTAAAAATCGGTTTAGCCGGTCAAGGATTACCCGGACAAACACAGAGTGAAGGGTAGGTGCATATTGTTATGTAAAATGTTATGAAAATAAGACGAATCAGAATATCGTAAACCCCTTTTTTGAACCAATTTACAGTCTTAGTGGTCACATTAACAATATCGGAATACATCTTTTCAAACAACGCCTCCACATTTAAACCAAAGCGCATCGATTTTAAAGATGGATTTTAACTTTTATGAATTGAAAAATACTATTTTAAGTAATTTTGGTCCTTTTAAATTTCTGAGTAAGATTACATATAGGTGAACCTACTTTTAACATTAATTTGACAACCTTGACGACCCGCGTTGCGGAGCAGCTAACACACCCGGTTCGATTCCCGGCCAGACAGGAATCTGAATAGATTAATGTTCTGGGTCTGGGTGTTTCTATATACGCCTTGTGTGTCCATGGTACCCACGACACAGGAAAAAATCCTAGTGTGGGGCTATTGTAGAAATTGAAATTGTAGAAATTTTCTATTTTATTGAGTGTAGAAATTTTTATTAAAAAAAAGTTTGTGTGGAGGAGTACCGGGAGGTGGGTCGAAGGAATCCAAAAATTTTGTTGGATAATGTCTTCGATCTCGATGGCTGTATCTACAGAATCTTCATCCCAAATAAGTAGTCAAATAACAATCCCGCATTGAATTTCCAGTATTCCTTTGATTTGAAATATTAAAAATGTTAGAGAAATCGTTGCTACAAATCTTGAGTGCTAGCAATAGCTATTTTTCTATCAGATCTTATATTTTTCGCTAATAGTAAATTTATTAAAAACGTTTTACCCGTGCCTCCTAATGCCTCTAACTAAAACTAAAAATCTAATGACAGTATCAATGATACGTAAACTAATTTTGGTTCTACTAACATTTAAGCGGCGCTCAGGTATGTCTTTATTAAGCCTTGTTTGTGGTTCATTACATTAAAATTTGAATTTGTCGGCAAGGTAAATCCAAATTATTTTGTACTTTTACCTGACAGAGGTTAAACCTCTATTAATTTCATATAAACTTTGTGACACATTGATTCCCAGGCGGGCGAAAGCTTTGCATTTCCGATACTAAATAATATTTAAAAAAGAGCTGGTTATTAAAAAAATAATACTAAAATTTGTATTTATGAAAACTACAGGTTATAATAATATTAATAATAATAATAATGTACATACCTAAGACAACTGGATTCGAACCCCAGACCTCGCGTTTCTAATCCGCCCGACTTGGCACCACACGATTTTAATAACAGATGCGAAATTCACATACTTATGAGTTAAGAACATCATCTATTTTGGCTTATTTTGACACAAATGCATGTTTTCTATAACATATAAAAGAACAATAATGTTGACCTTGCTCGTTTGTTATTAGAGCCAAGTGTTCATCAACCATGCTTCAATATTCATTCAATTATTTATCACAAAAGTTGCAAAAGCTTCTTTATAATAATAATTCATGATATAATTGTTATATCTTATTTAGATACTGATCGACTTATTAATGTTAGTATTTTGCTTAAAAAACTATCAATTGTATTTTGTCCATAGCATTTATTTTCGCTAAAAATGTACGGGTATGGTCAATAACATAACTTTATTTAAGCAATAATAGTTATGAAACTATTTAAGTAACAATGTGCAAATTTTTTAAATATTGTAGTAGTTTATTTTTGAAACATAATTTAATTACGTGGGTTTTTCGAACTTACTGTATTTTATTATATGAAACATATTGTTGACTAAGATTATAGTTAGACAGTCCACTTCCTTCCTTGTTTGGATAGGGTGTAATGTTGTAAAATAATAAAAGGAAGAGATCGAAAATTGCGATGATTGGAACAATAAAGTTCTTAGTATATCTATTTTTTATTTGCTGTTGGCAATTAAGTAAAATAAACAGTTGAAAATGGAGTGACAAATAGAGTCGATAATTTTATTTTAAAACAATGTCAAAACATTTTATCGCCTTTGAATTATTGGTTTCGATTATCTTTTTTAGTATAATAGTATGAAGCGCCATCATACCGCCCTTGCATACTTATTATGTAACTTATCGGAAATTCTTCGTAATTGTATCTTTCGTATTATAAATACATTTTTGTTTTATAAATTCATAAACTATGGGTAAATTAAAATCAATTTAAATCACATCTATTTTTAAGTTATTTGATAGTTACAAATTTATACGTATATTTTTTTAATGAATTCAGAATTCATCCGTAGCCATATTGGTGACATGACAGTAGCCATGTTGGCGTCCGGGCGGCCATTATGGCTACTGTCATGTCATTTGTATTAGAATTTATCAAAATCCACGACAATCCGAATTTTACGGATATATGTTGTCGACTCGAAATCAATGTTTTTTTATGTTCTATTATTTAGATAAGGTTTCAAGTAAGTCTATCGTACCCCTTGACGGACTTGTCAATATGAGACTTTGTCGAAAACGAACTCCCATACAAACATTAATGCCCGATTTTAACGCTTTCAACCCATTTTTTTCGATAAAAAGCAGCCTATGTCCTTTCTCGATGTCAACATTGTCTGTGTACTCAATTTCATAAAGATCAGTTCAGTTGTTTAGGCGTGAATAAGTAGCAGACAGACAGACAGACAGACAGACAGACAGACAGAGTTACTTTCACATTTATAATATTAGTAGGGATTAATGATCACTGCTTTTCGGTGAAGGAAAACATCGTGAGGAAACCTAAACACCTGAAAGTTCTTATAAAAAATTCTTATAAAATATGTTTTCGAAGGTGTGTGAAGCCTAAATAATTTGCACTTGGCCAGCGCTGTAGTCTATGGCATATCTCAGTCTGAAAGGAGACCCGTGCCCAGCCGTGGGCCAGTAATCGGTAGACGACAAACCCGATTTAATAAAATCAAATATTGTATAGTTGCAATAATAGTTAAAAACTTTTTTTGATAAACAGAAGTACTTTACTATATGTGAATTCGAGAATGGTGGCTGTACTATATTTTGTGAAAACTTCATTAGGCATATTGAGCGTTTTTCTTTCGGTGGAAAACTTATGAATTTACTATACTTTTAGCTATAGTTACCAAAGTACGAGCAGCATAAGAGAGAGAACTGGAATGAAAGGTAGTCAGCAAACACGGTCTCTGATTATGTTAGAGGATAGAGTATAAAAAAGCTATAGATACCAGGATAACTTCTTTCATTAGCTAAATGTCGGAAAAGCGAAAATTTCCTGGGATGAATGCATGGATGGATGTTTTTAAGTCGATGACGAAAGAACGGTGTCGGTGGTGGTGACGGTGGTAACGGTAGCGCTAGTTATGGGAAGGTGGTGCTTCGAGAAAGATATGGTTTAATTTTTTCGTTCGTTTTCAGTTCTGTTGGCAATCCTCATTACTAATTCCAATTCTTAAATGGATAATGCAATTGTACCAATTATCTTAATTAATAAAATATCGATTATGTTATGTCAATTAATACATTTTGACACTAACGCATTGGGTAACATTGCAACCTACGGTATAATTAGGTCTAAATAAACACATCGACATAATATGAGAATATTATAGATTTTAAGTCAAAGTTTCAACTAATTTACTTTTTATATTACAATTGCCAGCAAAAAGATTTACTGAAATATCTCTATGCTTCTAACAACTTAAATTATTGAAGTCAATTTGGCAAAATCAGACTTATAACCGTTTTCACTAGATACACAGATATTCATTTAAGATAACTTAAATGTTTGTTATAAAAAAACATTTCGTTTCACAAATTACACCTTTTTCATAATCACTCGCAGAAGCAAAAGTAATTCTTACCTTGATATACGAGGCGTAGAGCTTCTTCTCTGGCGAGGTGTCCACACCGGCCAGCAGTTGCCAGACTATCCCCCGGAAGTGATGCGGCACCCCCTGGCGGACCAGGTCCCGCACGAATTGGTTGCGCCTCTTCCACTCCACCTCCCAGTTGGAGACCAGCCGTCCCCAGAGACTCCAGAGATCCTCTTCCCCATTGCTCCCAACCCTCGCGTCCTCGTGGCTCGAACTGGTCGCTGTGGACGTTCAGGTGGACAGTTTATATATGTTATCATTATAGACGGTGTATTTAAGTGAAATGTGGTCAAGTTCCCTATGGGTTAATAGATTAAACGTCAAAAATATTATAGTTATTTCAAGCTACCGTTCCCCTTTGTACGCTATTTCGACAATAGAGATAAGTCGACAGGTTCTTAACATTTAATCTGCTTTTTGATTGCTTTTCAACCTAAATAAATCTTACTTAACACCATAATCGTATCGCGGTGGACAAAATATCTTTGTATACCCGAATAATTGTGATCAACGAAACAAGAGTAATCTGGCGAGACACTTTGCCTTACACACGCGCTACTGAGCCATAAGCGTTGCTGTATATTTCAAAGTGTGAGATCACAATGTATATATCAATGACGTCCCTCGCTTACTTATTACGTCATGTCTGTATGCGAAAGTGTAGTAATACTGAACATAATTAACAATTAACATCATAATATATTCAAATTTATGATGAAATAATTACCGCTATAAATTTCCTTTTCACTTTATATATAATGCCACTTTCGAGGCACCATATTTACAGTTTATATTAAATATAAATAATTAGAGACTGTTTAAACGTTTTCTATTCAAATATTATTAATATTTCCAGTATAATGTTCTAACTGATAGCAATGCTTCATGTGAGAAAACGTGAAAGACAAACCAATTAAAACAAAAGCAAAACGAACTTTTTGAAATATACTTAAAAAAGAACGCTCAGATTTACAACAAAATAAAAAAAGAAACAAAATAAGAGCAAAATGAAAAATAATAAGTCGCTTTTAAAATCGCACGGCGCAATAAAGTCGCACTATCCTGAACCTCGCAATTGAAGACCAAACACAATTTAGCAGGCGAATTCAAAACTATTAGCAGGAACGCAAAGCATCAGTCGCGTTACACGAAAAAAAAGTGAAGAGAAAAACTCAACGTGGCTGCATGTCTGAGTATAATAGGGCTGCGGGTGGAAATCCTGTTGGTTTTCATTTGGTTATGTGCAGGTTTTGGTGGTGCCGCGTTTACACCGTGCAAACAACTCGCCTGGCATGCTCGTATTTGATCAACAGTTTATACAGTCTGTGTCACACGATTCTCTTTGACAAAGCGGATATTAGTAGTCGGTTAGTGGTTTTACCACTAACATAGAACACAATGTATAAATTGTAGTGTTCTCGATTTTAATAAATATAAATAATTCGCAGTTGTTTTGTCTTATTGTGATTGAGGTTATCGCAAGCTTCGTAATGATTTTAAAATGTTTTATTACAATGTTCAAAGACCTTACCTAGCGATTATGCAATACGTCTCGACCGTCAGTGGTCATTGACGCTTAAAGATCTTTGAACAATTTATATGAAGCGACTATCTTAGTCCTCGCGAGTAGGAACGCATCGGTGATTATGATAAGACCCCTGTTCTATATGAAATATCTTACAAATGCCAATGGAAGGCAGTGAACACTTACCATGACTGCATAATAAAAAATAAATTCGAACGTCGCATATAAGTCTACCCCATCACGCCCTGTAAACTAGAACACTGTAGCGCAAACATACTATTGCTTTAACGCGAAACAGGTGTGGCAATTGTGTCATCGCAATCGACCCACAAAAACTTCTACCTATTTCAAATAACTAGAAATAGAAATTGTAATACAGTATGACATTCGGGTTTCATTTGAGATGGAATACAATGCATAGTTTTATATCTTCGTTATACGCTCGCCTCGAACGACGCGCACCGCGCCGCTGAACATGTAGGTCAGAGCAAATAAATTGCAATTAATAAAATAAAAATTCGCACTTCGCAGACGCATAGCAAGAGTATTAATAATTCATTATTTGTTATTTTTTCACAGAACAATACTTACTGTTTATCCATCACCAGCGCTGGATAAGTAATTTCGCAACTTCAGTGTTATTATCATTTCATCAATTACATGGTTATTACTATTGATTTGATTTGAGTTTGTAACCTTTTTATATTGAAGTTTCAGTCAGTTTTATATAACACAATACAACAGCATACAGCATAATTGTTACAGCAGAAATTATGAAATTATACTCTATTTATTGAATAACAACTTAAATGCAATTTTAATGCTAATTTAAATAGCAAGTAACCTTAAACGGTACACAGTGTACCTAGCGCGGCTAGTACGTACCCAGCAAAATGTTGTCTATAACACTCGAAATGTAAAACTCGAGGACGCTCGTGTTGAAAACGTCCGATTTTTCGCTCATCTCCGCCATAACGTCGAGTTACAATGCGTTGAATCGGCGATAAGGTGGTATTGTGGACATTGTGATATCAGATCGTCGCGTAAGATAAGCGGGGGCACTCTCGTGAGTAATGTAACGTTTGCTACGTACACGGATTGTTCTGTAATTAACTGGCACTCACGATTCGCATTACAATAATACTGAAACGAACGTGTCGTAAACTGTGCGAACACATTAAGAGTCTCGCGTAAAAGTAAACGTGAAGAGGTATTGAGTAAAACGGACGCGCATCGCCTATTCTATAACGCAACAGTTATTATCTGTGGCATGACTGAAAAAATGTAATGATAAATGCTTCTCGTTAGAGCGACGGCCGGTGTTGCGGTACATATGAGTGTAGAGTTTCCGCGTTTATCTATTTCGTCCGTAATGACTGATATTTGAAATGCCAGACTTCAAGTCTTTGTTATAATCCGTTGCTCATGTCTTACAGCAATAAATAAGTGTAGAATGTGGATATATAAATAGAATTTGTAACATTTTTTTTGGGAAATCGCATTAACTAACGAGCATATAATCTGTATATATTAAATTCTCGTGTCACAATGTTCGTTCCCGTACTCCTCCGAAACGGCTTAACCGATTCTCATGACATTTTGTGAGCATATTGAGTAGGTCTGAAAATCGGCCAACATCTATTTATCATTCCCCTTAGTGGTAAGGATTGGTCACCCTTAACATTTTATTTTAAATTATTATATGGCAAAACAATGTCTAGTGGTCAGCTAGTCTTATTTGTAATAATTCTGACCGCCCACTGGTTAATAGCGGTTGAGAGGTTGTTGCTAAAGCTACCATTGTATCGCTTATATTTCTGAATAGTTGCTTAAGCCGTCATCAAGGCGTCCGCCATTAGGATGATCAATTCGTTGCTTAAGCCGCCGGGCAGGTCATATTTTATTCGAAAATGTGTCAATGTTCGATTGTTTATGAGGATGAATAAATACATAAGTTACTACATACACGCCTAGTAATTTGACAGCATATTGGCAGTTGCATTAATCGCAGTTGCTCAAACGATAATAGCCAACGGGCGGCCAGTAACTGTAGCCAATAGACATCAGTAATCAATTACAAACACTAGACATTTAACTGATAACGATCACAGATGCTTTGCTACCCTCGAATGAGTTGAAATACAAACCCTTACGCAGAACGCAGCAGCATTACAACGCTGTTACAAACCAGAAATAGAAATAAATATAACTGACTGATAAATATGACTAAGATTGTTCTTCAGTGGTATAACTATTATGGTTCCACTATACAGGTATAAGAGCAGTGATAGCCTAATGGTTGAAACTTGTCTTTTCAATCGGGAGGTCCGAGGTTCAAACCCAGGCAAGCACCACTGATTTATTGTATGATATTTATTAGAAATTAATTATCGGCTTTTCGGTGAAGGAAAACATCGTGAGGAAACCTACACATCCGAGAGTTCTTTAAAAAAAAAAACTAGTCCTCGGAGGTGTGTGAAGTTCACCAATACGCACTAGGCCAGCGTGGTGGACTATGGCCTAAAACGTGTCCCTAGACGTGTCCCAGCAGTGGGACAATAATGGGTTGACGACATACAGGTATCACTCATATTTAATTCGCTATCTACTTATTGGCGGAATGGTGTGGTAGCCTGCTCAATATTATTTTAGACGACCATCATAGTCCTCGGAAGTAGCAACGCGTGTGTGATTAAAAGTTGCTTACAGAAGTCCATGGGCAACAGGTGCCACTCACAATCAGGTGTAGCAACGCAACTATGAGTGACTTTATAATAATTGATATAAAGTTGCTTTATACACAAGTATTGCACTACATTGCTCTTTTACCATTCAGAAAAATACTGAAAAGACTGAAAACAAGTTTACACTCTAAACACGTAGGGTTTTAAAATTTTAATACCGTAATTGGAGTACATTTCTATGTAGTATCTATAGGACTTCAACAGCATAAGCAAACTGCGTGCGTGACCAAACTACCATTAAGTGCTTTGTCCAAAGAGCTCCTTCGTCCAGATGCAAATGCCGTTAAAAATAAACTCGAAGTCTGTTACATTTAGATGAAAACCGCGGCACGCAGTTGCATTTTCAACGAGTATCGTCACGCGGCTTCGTTTGCGTGGACCGTATTATTTTGTACACTAAAATTCTGAATTTTAAAGATATTTTAGGAAGTAGTAATGCAAGTAGTAATAAAAATAAATGCTATATGCCGGATCGATGTTGGAACGCAAATCTTTCGTATCTCGAAAAATGCAAAGTTTTCCTACTTCAATATAAATGTATAATAATTGTATCATTGAATATTGTATTTAACTTATTTTACACTTATTTCTAACGTAAAGCATTCCTTGCGTTTCGATGGAAGGGTGTGGTTACGGCACACTTTATATGAGGCGACCATCCTAGTCCTCGGGAGTAGCAACGCATCTGTGATTGACTTCAGATAGAACCCTATGTTATGTATCAAGTTGCCTACAGATGTGCATACGCGGCAGTGGCCACTTACCATTAAGAGGACTGCAGGCTCGTTTCCTACTTCATTATTATAAAAAAAAATGTATTAATAGCAACACACAGGTGAGAGAACACCTATTTCTAACGTGAAGCAGATCTGCCTTTCGGTGACTATATTAGAAGTCCATCGGCGGCAGTGACCATCAGAGGAATGCATAATCATTTGCTACTTAAAAATAGCAGTCCACTAGCAGTCCACCAATTCGCACTTTGCCAGCGCGGTGGACTATGGCCTAAACTCTCTCATTCTGAGAGAAGACCCGTGCCCAGCAGTGGGACAGTAATGGGTTGACGATGAAGTAGCAGTATCTTAGAAAATTTTAGAAGAAAGCTTGGTAATTGAATGTCAAGAGAATAGGTGTCAGAGAATAAAGGAGATAAAAGTATTCCGAACATTTTTATTGCAAGAGAATCCTCTCGAAACACCCCGAGGAAAACGCTGGGTTATTTTACTGATAACGTTCCTTGAAGAGTATTATACCTTCTTACGTTATATCTTAATACCTGATTCTAATTTGTACACTATAGCTTTGAGCAAAACTACCGTTTTAAGTTCAAACGAATTCTTGGAAACCAAGCACCGTTTAACACTATTATTATAAAATAATATATAAGCAATCACACCAACTATTTTGAACATATACTACCTCTCATATTACCTCTTATTATTTCTAAACTTATTTATTATATAATAAATTATTACCATGTATTGATGCCCCCGCTTGCTATATATTCATACATTCCTTTTTTATGAGATAGAGTTAGCAAAGAAATATGTCCACCTGATGGTAAATGGTCAGTGCCGTTCATGGGATCTGTAAGCATCTTAATACTGAACAAGAGCTCTATCTTTAATGATAGATTCGTTACCACTCCCGTCGACGGTGGCCTCATATGAAAAAGTAGGACCGAAAAAAAGTGGACCAGCCTATAGTATCGAGAGTTTCATACAGATGTCCAATGTACATAACTAAAGAATCCAGCTAAGGTTGAAATAGGTATAAAATCAAATGATATGCACTATGCGATGTTATAAATCTTCTGCAGTCATCAACACGCACGGCCAAGCGCGATGACTACGGCGAAACTGCCTTTTGTACGGATTTTATATTATTTGTACGTCTAAAGATTGATCGATAATGCACGCTAGGTCAATTATATTTAAACATTAAAAAGCCTTATTTAAAAAGTGAATTAATAATACGTATTTGTATATATAAAAAAGAAAACTGACTTAACGCAATCTAAACTACTGTGACTATAAATTTGAAATTTTGTACTGTTTCTTTTTGTGGTGAAGATGACGACTAAGAAAGTTTTTGAACTTTTTGGAAATTCACCGCTTAAGAGGATAAAAATATGAGGTAAAGATTGCATGAAAGTCCGCTAATTTTGATACTAAGTCAATGAATCATTATTTGGCTTTCGGTTTTAAGATAGAGAATAATCCGCCAAATTTCATGCAAGCTGAACGAAACTTAGTGTTTGGCTTTGTGGTCTAATACATTGTTGACTATTGATTAAGGGGCTATGTCCAGCAGTGGCTCTCCGTCTAATGTATGGATCATATTATGGTTAGTACGAATGAAGTCGCGGGTTCTTCTAGTTCTTAACATATTGCAGTCGGTGACCCGCGCGCGGATAGGTCATTATGCCGATCTGACATGCAGGTTCCGGTTGGACAGACATCTGAATGATGAATTTACATTTCTGTCTCGATGTTTGTGTATTCGTTTATGTGTGAATGGCGCGCACGATATAGGAAAAGTCCTAATAAGGTGTGGCGAAAGCGATAAATTAATATGAAAAATAAACGTAGGAAAAATAAACATGGTCGATGCTGGGCATGGGCCTCTCAACGGTGGGGAGCTTGGACCACTCCAATGCGGATGGAAGAAGTAAGGTACGCGTCATCATCAATCACATTTGAAAAAAAAAAGTATAATAACCGGAATAGACGAGTTAAATTTATTTCATTCGACAATAAAATGAATTTGATAGCATTTATAGTAAGTAACAAACGTATTTATAATTGAACCGTAAGCTTATATGCGAACACGTATTGTTTATTACGATAAGACAATAAGGAAACTTATGAAACAATAAAATTAAACGACTTCATCATTATGAAGCAGAGTTTCGCACATTTTCTTTAGCAACCTATTATGACATGAATTTGAAAAATTGTCAAGTGACTGACCGTACACTGCAGTAAATAAGTATCAGTAGTAGCAACGAATTTGTGGCGTACAGCAAAAAAGGGTTTTTTATAGTTCTATCTAACGATAAAGCAGATCACCTGAAGAAAGTAATCACCGTCGCCATGTTGCAACACCGGAGGAGTCGCTAATGCATGCCGGCTTTGAAGCAGAACTTTTTTTGCACTTTTTTGAAAAGCCTCATATCGTAGTGTTCCGACAATACCAGATGTCCATTCCTTGGCGGCAGTGGCTACTTACAATACATTCTCAGTATCTATAGAGTATTATTAAGAGGATTAGATCTATAGAGTATTATTAGAGGATCAGTATTATTAGTATCCTAACCATTACGCTATCAGAGCAGTGATAGCCTAATGGTTGAAACTTGCCCTCTCAATAGGGAGGTCCTAGGTTCAAACCCAGGCACGCACCACCGATTTATGTGCGTATTAGAAATTAATTATCACTGCTTTTCGGTGAAGGAAAACATCGTGTAACAATTCGCACTTGGCCAGCGCGGTGGACTATGGCCTATAACTGTCTCATTCCGAGAGAAGACCCGTGCCCAGCAGTGGGACAATAATGAGTTGACGACGATCTATAGAGTATTGATCTCTTGTCCACAAGAAACACGTTAGTATTAATTCTGCAACTTAAGTAACCAAGACGTGTAGTTAAAAATAAAATCCTAAATATCCACATCAGTTACGCTTAATTACCATAATAGCAAATGTGCAATTAAAATGCAAAGGAATACTGGTAAACCGCTGTCGAAATAACCAACTACATTTACTTTTAAAGGCCGGTGGTAAAACTATTGTATTACGTAGATTAATAAATGCAAGTACAATACGGCTAATGGATTTTATGGTTATTGTTAAACGTAGCTTGCATATTATTTAGTTGTTTACCATCTAAAGGATATAGGACTCGAATAATGAGTGTTTGCAGGTATTCGTAATTGCAGTAGAAGAATAGTGTTATAACAAAACCCTGGAACCTCTGCTAGCTTTTATTCCCTAGTCACGTTCACTACATCCATGGAAAGAAGGGAGTGGTAATCAAGGCTAATAATTTACATAAAAATAAACATTACAAAAATGATAATATGTTTGATAATCTATGACAAATTTGCATTAATATAAAAAATGTTTGCCATCTTTTGACCTTTTTTTTATCGAGTGGGAAACCTTCAAAAGGTATTCGACGCCCTGGGAGCAACGCCGGGTTATGTGGGATTTGAGTGGAAGTCCTCAGCGCTGCAAGGAGAACTCCGTGATCTCCAACGGAACACAACCATAGTCCTCCGAGCGCGATGCCCCTTTCGGGCTCTTCCCCAGTGAGCATTTGAAGTCACCGTATCTCCCGGTATTCACGACGGCATGCGACCACACATTAGCTACAAACTACAGTTGTAGCCGGTATGCCCTTTTAGTCGCCTCTTACGACAGGCAGGCCGAAGCCCTATTCTGGTCAAGTAACTACAGGAACAGCATCTTTTGACCTACGTTTTAAAAGATAACAAATATTTGTTATGTTTGTGAACATAAATAATGTATAATAATTCAAATAATAATTATTGCGTTGTTCTACAATACAATACAAATACGTAGTTACAAAAAGACCAAACCTAAAGTAGACAAAGCCTTGCAGCATTCATTTGGACATAATTTTATATAAATTGCTGTTATATTTCATGAATATTTCGACATGGAATTTTCTATGCGCTATTGAATTATATGCACATTTCTTAAGGACAACTAATATACGAGTACAGGGCATGAACGCAAGTACCTATTCCTATTCTGTTTTGATAAGCTTCTAGTAAATATAAACTCTTTTAAACGGGCTTGCTAACGGCAGTGCTTTTTTGTGGTCTTATTATACGGGTGTCGGGTACACCCGGTAGAGAGTCGAACTGTACTCCTTTTGCCTAAGTGTTGTAGCCACTCTATGACCTTCTCCCCCGATTATCTGATAAGCAATGTTTTATTAGAGAGCACCTCATTTGTTTTTTAATCTTTTTTTTTTTTTTTTTTATTTGACTGAAGTAGCAAACGAGCATGCAGTCCACCTGATGGTAAGTGGTCACTGCCGCCCATGGACATCTGTAATCAACTTCATATAGAACACACAGATCACAGATGCGTTGCTACTCCCGAGGACTATGATGGTCGCCTCATGTAAAAGTGTGCCGGCAACCACACCCTTCTATCGAAACGCAAGAAATGCTTCACGCTAGAAATAGGTGTGGCGGTGGTACTTCCCCGGTCGAACTGCACTGGTTCTACCACCTTCAATCTAAATGGTTATAGCATCTCTATGTGCGAGAAACGCACTGAGCATGAAAGGGTATTTACCACGTGCATGTAGAGATACGGTAGTCTAATAGACTTATGTATATTGGAGCAAAAGGGGAAAAATGGCGCATATGCTCCGAGCGCTTAGGCGGGTCGTCTCCCGCTCGGTAATTGCACCGGCCCTTGTAATGCAACTATGAATTTGTAACAGCCTGTCCGTATATCTATATTATTTTTACTAATATTCCACGACTCATAATGGGAGGCAATAGAGAGTGCTTTATTGCCGAAACTAACAGGTGGTAGAACCATTGTAGTTCGACCGGGAAAGTTCCACCGCCACACCTATTTCTAGTGAGAAGCATTTCTTGCGTTTCGATGGAAGGGTGTGGTAGTCGGCACACTTTTATATTTTTTATAGTCCTCGGGAGTAACAACGCATCTGTGATTGACTTCAGATAGAACCCATGTTCAGTATGAAGTTGATTACAAATGTCCATGGGCGACAGTGACTACTTACCATATGGTGGACTGCATGCTCGTTTGCTACTTAAATATAATATGCCGTTTTATATCCATTTAGCTTTTATTCCGAAAGTATTTAATTATTTATACGATTGCTGATCCACGTAATCTCCTTTATGTGCGCACCATTTTATAGATTATTTAATGAAGATTAATTCTGTTACTGGTAAAAATTAATTTGACATAATAAAACCGGAAAAAAACTATAGAAATATAAAAAGAAAAATTAACGTCAATCAACACTTTTCGTTTGAAATACGATAGCTCGCTTAAAAATTAATTTAATCCGTTTTTTTATTAGCTAGAGATCTACTATGCGGTGATTGGTATTGAAAACGGTTATCTTATTTAGTGTCGTTTAATAGTTATTAACGGAAAAGTAAAATTCACATAAATTGAGTCGTGCACTTTGGAATTTTTCAAATTTTTATTATTTCTATTTAAATTCGATAAGATGGTCCCCAGATATGAAGTGAGCCGGTAAACGCATTCTTCCATCGAAATGCAAGTGCTTCTTGACGCTTATAATAGGTGTGGCAGTGGTACATCCCGGGTCAGACTATACTGGAGCTACCACTTCGAAGGAAATATCGTTGGTTTGAGAATGTTAATCTCTGGAATTATTAGAAGAATTCGAACATGTATAGATAATATCAATAAAGTATTTTCTGCAGAAGACTTTTGGACAAAATAAAACAAAATGCTGTTAATATTGCTTTTAAACGCGGGTGAGCTAATTACAAAAAAAAACATCGGAAGGAATCTTTCCGCGTGGTTGATAAATTGCTTTCAAAGAAGGATGAACATTTTAAAAAATGAATTGCAGCAAAGTTAAAACAATTTTTAATTTAATTATTACTATTTTAACTTCTGATGTTTTTGTATTTTAGCTGTCTAGGTTATTAAACGTCAATATAGGTTTTTATAACATCGTAGTAGCAACAAACACGCACTCCACCAAAGTAAGCGGTCACTGCCCGCTATGTCCTCAACAACTCATGCTTACAACCCCAGATAAGATTAATCTTATGAGAACTAAGTTAGTACGCATTGGTTTACTATGTCTCCTCACACACACACGCCGCGCGCCATCGCTAGTTCAGCATGCAACCGCATATCCGGATCCAATCATGGCGCTACGAACGCGCGCACTATTGCATTCTGTGCTCGACTTGTTACTTCCCTATAACGCAAGATACGCAATGTGGTCGCTTTAAAGCGATATTTTCCCATTGAGATACACAGCGCCGTGCGCCATCCCTAGTTCAGCATGATATCGCATATCCGGATCCAATCATGGCGCTACAAACGCGCGCACTATTGCGTTCTGTGCTCGACTTGTTACTTCCCTAAACGCGAGATACGCAATGTGGTCGCTTTAAAGCGATATTCTCCCATTGAGATAGACAGCGCCGTGCGCCATCGCTAGTTCAGCATGCAACCGCATACCCGGCTCCAATCATAGCGCTACGCACGCGCGCATGATCGCATTCTGTGCTCGACTTGCTACTTCCCTATAACGCGAGATACGCAATGTGGTCGCTTTTAAAATATCGCCGCTTGGATAAAATAATGACTAAACACACAAGGCTAATTTCACCGGAAAGCTTGATAAAAATAAACGACGCGTAGTTAATTTATTTTTTCAATGAATTTGTATAAAATAATATAAATGCATTAAAAGCCTAATGGCTTAATGGCTGCGGTTAATCCGCATTATTTACAGACAAATTTTCAAATCTAGGCCTTTTTTCGATAATACGATGTATCTTTAAATTAAAATTGATGAATGTGTTTACGCACAACAGTGATGTGATAGTATATATTCATGCTTGATATGATAGTATGCTTCGTGCCAAGTGACGGTCTAGAATAGCATCATTCCTCTCTTTTCGTGGATATCGCTGGAAGCGTGGGACAAAATCCAAGAGATGGGCAGCAGCGTCTTTCTATATAACATATATTATCTTTGAAGGTGGTAGAACTAGTGCAGTTTGACCAGGGAAGTACCACCGCCACACCTATTTCTAGCGTGAAGCAGTTCTTGTGTTTCGATGGAAGGGTGCGGTTGCCGCACACTTTCACAAGAGGCGACCATCATAGTCCTCGGGAGTAGCAACGCATCTGTAGTTGACTTCAGATGGACCCATGTTCTTTATTAAGTTGATTACAGATGTCTACGGGCATCAGTGACCATTTATCATCAGGTGGACTGCATGCTCGTTTGCTACTTCAATTAGATAAAAAAAATACTTGACTCTTAGGAAAATTCCTATTAGTGGAAGCTTCTATCATGTAGTTGGACTTAAATAGGCTGACGGACGATCCGTGCTTTGACTCGTACAATAATAAATTTATGAATGGAGGATCTAGATGTTTAGATTACGGACATTTGTATGCATCCTGGTTAATGTAATGGTTTTGAAGGTGGTGGAACCTTTCTGATTCGACTCTGGAAGTACCACCGCCACACCTATTTCTGCCTTACAATAGTGTTAAGCGATGCTGTTTTCTGGTTTGAAGAGTGCAGTAAGGGAGACTTCCAGACACTTTCCATCTGTGGCCAAGCCAAGGTAAGATTGATGATATCTAGTTTTGATTACAGACGTCCTTGGGCGGCAGAGGACATTTACTAGCAGGACAATTGCGTACTAATTTATTATATATTATAAAATAAATAATAGTTTAAAAAAACTAAAAAACACGCTTTTTATAGAAAACCGAACTAAAAAATAGAAAATAAATTTAAATTAAGAAAATAGTGTTAAAAATTTCAATGAATATAAATTAATAATAGTGTTAATAAAAAAAAATATATTTAGAAAAAAGCGTGGGGTGCATGGTGTCAATGGTTATAGATATTTTATTGACAGATATGAGTGATTATCATTTCGATAACATCTTAAAAAACACCCCACGCTTTTTTTAGTGGGTCAAAATCGCGCCCAAAGAAGTCGGTTACAAACATACAAACATACAGGTGAAGCTAATAAAAAGCTAATAAAAAAGATAGGATTGGCGTCCCGTATCTAAGGTTGGTCCCAGTCCTGAGGACTTAGTAAATCATTACTATAATGTGTAGGATAACTTAGCATTAATCAACGCAAGGGTTTTAAAAAAAAATGGAGTACTAAAACATATTCCTTAAACACCGAGGATCAGTCCTAATGTCCAACTCCTCCAAACTTAACTTTTGTGTACAAATTCAGCCGTGACTCGTATTTGTAAGCTACTCGCGAAGATTTTTGCGTCACGTAGTTCTTTAGACCCATTAGTGTAGCAAATTGTTTCTGCCGCGGTGCTAATGTTGCGTATCGCTCTTGGTTGTTTGAACAGTGATAGCCTAATGGTTGAACTCGTCCTTGAACTTGTCCTCTCTGTCGGGAGGTCCGAGGTTCAAACCCATTCACGTACCACTGGTTTTTTTTAATATGTGCGTATTAGAAATTAATTATCACTGGTTTTCGGTGCAGGAAAACATTGTCAAAAAACCCTACACACCCGAGAGTTCTTCAAAAAAAAGTTCTCGGAAGTGTATGAAGTCCACCAATTCGCACTTGATCAGCGCGGTGGACTATGGCCTAAAACTCTCTCATTCCGAGAGAAGACCCGTGCCCAGCAGTGGGAAAATAATGGATTGACGGTAAAGGAAGGAGTATTCGCGGTTTAACACGGTCGGCACTACTAATATATCTATTACGTTAAATCGCATGGCGGTGCAGTTATCATTCCCGTTTGACACGCGATGGATTCCGGGTTTTATTCCCGGGCAGACGGACATCTGAATAATGCGTCTGTTCCTTTGGGTGTTTGTATACTCTTCTTTATGGCACCTATGACACAGCAAAAATCTTAGTGCGAGACTATGAGAAAAATCTATTTTATTAGCTTCACCTGTATGTTTGTATGTTTGTAACCGACTTCTTTGGGCGCGATTTTGATCCACTTTAAACGGCCAGATTTCGTTCAAACTTTGTAGATTTATTGAGGACCGATGACAATACACTAATTTGATAAAATTATTCCATTTTTTAATTTGACTAAAAAGTAGAAAATAAATAATAGTTAAAAAAAACTAAAAAACACGCTTTTTATAGAAAACCGAACTAAAAAATAGAAAATAAATTTAAATGAATTTAAATTAAGAAAATAGTGTTAAAAATTTCAATGAATATAAATTAATAATAGTGTGAATAAAAAAAAATATTTTAAAAAAAGCGTGGGGTGCTTTTTAAGATATTATCGAAATGATAATCACTCTACTCATATCTGTCAATAAAATATCTATAACCATTGACATCATGCACCCCACGCTTTTTTTTAAATAAAATATTTTTTTTTATTTACACTATTATTAATTTATATTCATTGAATTTTTTAACACTATTTTTTTAATTTAAATTCATTTAAATTTATTATTTTATTTATGCATTGAAACAGTAGTATCAAGCGCTGTATTCTGTTTAAAAGGGTGTGATTATTTCTTAGAGGTAAGGAATCGATTGTGGCCGACTTTGGGTAGGTTGATCATGACGTACGCCATAATATGCGTCATAAAAATCTAAATTGAGCACGGCGATTAAGTTGCTCGTTTGCTAGTTAATGCCTAACGGGTATATGCTTGTCAACTAGCGGCAAGTAATATTTATAGTCAAATGAAATGAAATGTCTTTACTTTGCATAGGCGTAGGCCTATACATTGTCCCTGTAGTTGCGGGTTTAGAATAGGGCTACGGTATCTTCTGTCTGTCGTAAGAGGCGACTAAAAGGGGCTTCCGGGGTTGCGAGCGGCAAGAGTGGGATGCTCGAACCGTTCGGTCAGGTGACCCCGCGAAGGACGTCGGTATATGTGGTCGCATACCGTCGTAAAGACCAGACGGAGCGGTGAGCCCAGCCGCCCATCTGTAAGGAGTCTGATTGGGCAACGCTCCGGAGAACTCCGGTTGCGTTCTTTTGGAGATCCCGGAGTCCTCTTTGTAGTGCCGAGGACGGTCCCCGGAGGGGTTTTAGTGCGGTAAAAATCCCACATAAGTCTGCGTCGCTCTCGAGAAAAAAGGCCTATAAATAATAAAGACATGAATTTTACAATTTTTCTTACACTACCACTGAATCGGAACACGACCCCAACTGCTAGATTCGGCAAGAAACTTGGATTACCTTTTTATATCTTGTTTTAGAAAATACGTGTTCAACGTACATGTTTCCTAAAGATGATCGCTTCTTTATACGATTCTTAGAAAGTTTGCATTACCCCATTCTGGAGAACGGAGTAGCTGTAAAGTCGCAAGAATCGCAGCACGATCCTTAACTATTGCCTGTTTAAAAGTACGAGAGGTGAATGCGGTTTAACACTGATCGGGGAATACTTTCTTGGAAAAGTACGAGTTTATAATTATCAAACTTTTCAAAAGTTGCAAAAAGAAATACACAATTTACCAGCAAGCTCTTTTATACTGTGATATAAGTAATTGTTGTTTTTCTGATTTATGAGATTGAATTAGCAAACAAGCTCGGAATTTATCTAACTGTCAGTGATGACTGACGACTATAGACGTCCTCTCCGTTCCTCTTAAAGTCGATTAAAAGTGCATTCCAACTTCTTTGGACTAAGATGGTCGCCGTATATGCAAGTCATGAGAATTGCTTCTCGTTTGCTAACCTAACCTAACCTAACCAATATCTAATGCTATAAAAGCTAAATTGTTATCCGCGCGTGATCTAATTAAGTTAAACCGAGAGTCGACCTAAATGAGATTGAATTCATTACCAAAACTGCGTGGAATATTGATAAATCGATCATTTTAATACAAAGTGCATGTTGCTTTATCAGAAATTTAATTATGATGCGACGGGTGACCATCTTCGTTAACAATACCCCATTATACTCTCAAAATCACATTTAGTAATTAATGTTTAGTACATTGGACAAGAGCTGTGATAGCTGAATTGTTAAAACTCAGCCCCTCAATCGAGGGAGCGAATTTCAGGCATGCGTCGCTGATTTTTCGAAAATTATGTGCGTATTAGAAATTAAAATCACTTCTATACGGAAAGGAAGGAATCTTACATACCTGAGAGTTCTTAAAAAAAATATAAAGGTGTGTGAAGTCTATCAATTCGCACTGGGCCAGCATGGTGGATACTGACCTTAATCCCTCTCTTTCTAAGTGGAGAACCGTGCCCAGCAGTGGGACAACAATGGGCTGACCAGATAGTGGACAAACCCCTATCTCGATTCGGGTTTGCCACAAATTGCTTGTTACCTCTAGATACAATTTCCTCGAAATTATTCCGTGGTAATTTCTGGTACTGGTGGTAGGGTGAGGGGTAGGTAACTATTGGAGATATAACCTAATAACCACTAGTACATGTCTATCGATGCCAAGCCCCCGGGATTGGATCTTCGGCTGGCTACTTTTATGTAAAAAAAAATCTATAAATTGAAAAGTCCTGAAAGTAACAGTAACGACTGTACAAGACAAGTTAATTTTCAAAGCGAAGTGAGCTAACTTTGTTCTAAAGGTAGCGACACATTTGACGGACCTAATTTGGGAAAAAGTTCTCTCTCATATCTCATTTTTATACAAAAAAAGATCTTTTTATATTAACAGTCACACAGACCCCTTCGTCGTAGGTATCAGAGACTAAAGACACAAGTAATGAAATCTTATTGTAGATTGCACACCCTTAAAACCCTTAAAAAAAAAGAAACACGTGAGCTTTCTCATGGCATTATTCTTCGCCATGTCGCCGGGTTGTCATGTTCAACTTCTAATTGATAGACAACATCGAATAGCCTAGGACTTGAATCCCGGTTCATCGACGTTGACAGCTGCAGTTCATACAACCGGGCTGCCATTGTTTCTTTCCGTTACGCCTCTTCAAAGTCACAAAAACTTATAATCAAAGCATAGTTATAAATAAAGTGGTCACTTACCAGACGCGAGCGATATCTGCGACGTGTCGGAGCTCTTCCGACTGTGCACATTGGTCAGCGAGGCGGTCTTCGCGTCCGCCTCGATCCTTCTGTTCTCCTCCTCCAGTTTGGCGAGCAACGCCCGGTCCGGGCTCGGTATGTCTGACACCGCCCCGCGGCAGACTGTTGACGTCGGAACGGGTCAGATATCATGTTTATTAGTGTACAGCGAGCCTAATCGGGTACGAACGGTAGGCACGGAATGGTATCTTAGTACGAGTTTATTATACATTGTTCTTGTTTTAGCTCATCATTTTAAAGCGTATCGAAAGGAATGACCAAAAACGTAAACTTAAACTTTCTATGTACATTGCATCGTATATTTCGTCGGATTTCGGAATATACAGTATGAAGCTTAGAAGTTTTCTGTACATACAAACATTGATTACTTACACAAAGAAAGAATCTATGGAAAATCATTGTAATAACTGAATAGCTATTACAATCAACAAAGCTTCATACTGTATGTTGGTGATTGTTCATATACGATTTTGTTCTAGGGGCCCGTTGATTTTGAGGAATGCTAAAAAACTTATACTACTGGCACTTGTCAGATCACTTGATACGCGCGTAAAGGACGAACAGTTATCAAGTTCAAGCGGAGTGAGTCTGCTAATCTCATCTTTTTATTGATCATTTAAATATCAAAAACTAGGTAGTTTAAGTCTACCAATCACACATCCGCCTACGATTCGTACCGACAAGTTGGCGGCTCTCACATTCTATACTAAATATTGCTCAAAGGGTCACATGAAAATTATTAAGCTTCGAACGTTGATTAGTGCGAATCATTAATTATTAGAATTGTAGACGAATTCTTGCCTTTTCTACTCGTATCATTGTTCCCGTGTATTCGATGTAAGGAAAAAGTCGTTTGATATGGTGGTGCTTATATGGTCATCACTATTTATTATTTATATATAATTTCGCAAATTTCATAGTGACTAATCTATGAGTTTATTCACAGATTATTTTATGTTGCATAAAATTTTAACGTTAAGCCCGTTGTCTAAAATTAGTAAAATATATGCCAAGTTGTAAGATTCTAATCTTTAATGAATCGCGCCATTATCAATCCGACACAATTTCTGTACATAAAGTCCAAATATTTACAATCTTCGAAGGTGACTGGATACTCTCACGTTTGCAACTGTACAACAATTATTACTCTCATCACATTACTGATATTGTTATTAATAATGATTTTTGTCGTTATTTTATATTTCCCAACATAATAACGATAAAAATTGTTTACCCACATATAGCGCGATTACCTGTATTATCAATGTAGACAAAAAGATAAAAATACAAGTTTCAAGAACCGATTTAGAAATCTGATTGACCGGGCATCGAACCCGGAACCCTTTGTGTAGCAGACCGGCATGACCAAACATTGCTTTTCTCACAATTAAACGAATATGTATGTATATTCAATATCATAGCTTATCCTTTAATTCTGAGCTCAGTTATAATGATTAAATTATTCTACGTTATATGTAGGTGCTTCTTAGGTAAATGATTTATTAATTATGTATTAGTTCTATTATTACAATTATGTGCTGTTAACGTTTACTTCCCAAATTAATATAACAGTGATTGTTTAGGAAAAAGGTGAAAGAGATCCGAGTGTATTGCAGAGAGAGAGAGAGAAGTCGAGTCTAGAGTGCGTGATGGATTAGTATTAAAATAATATATTTGTTTCAAACAAATGAAACCTTAAGAGGTCAACGGCCAGAAGCACGGTCAAGTCCGATCAATTCCGGTCAACATTAGAATGAGGTTAAGATACCTGAGGTACCTTTGACGCACTTATTTGACAAAATGTAACTTAATAAAAAGTAAATAAAGCTTCAGTTATACTCAATACATCGAAAAATTTAATAATTCATACGTACTAGCCACCCGTCCCGTCGCAACGGTCGAAATTCGACCGTAATTCAACTCAAAAACTAAACTTGATATTGTCCAAAGTATTTCCTAAATTCAGTTTTTACACCCGAATGGTAAAAGGCTTGAGTGACAAAGTTGCATTTTAAATCTATAACGGGTATTTTGAAAAAGACATCTGACATTTGAGGTTCTGTGTTTTCGTGTTGAATGTTGATTTTAGTTAATTATTTATGTATTTGTGACAATGTTTTTTTCAAATAATGCATGGCAAATGCATTATTTGAAAAAAATATTAACATTCTGCACTCCTTTCCTACGTCCACTATAACCGTGCAAAATTTCATACGGACCCGTCCGCGGCATATTACTTAAAAATTCACTACTAGTTTTTGCTTTACGTATTAATATATAGATGTTATAATTAACTTTATTAAAAGTAAGCGAAATGCACGTTTATACTAGTACTTTATATAATATTAGGAAAAAGATCGAATATTTAATTATTAAACGTAAGGAAGGCTTCACACTAGAAATTGGTGTGGCGGTGGTTACCTCAGCAGTCCAACTAGACTGGTTCTACGACCTGGCAATATAGAAAAACGGTTTAATTGCTATTTTTGCTGTACTGTATGAGGAAGGAGGGTATTGTATTGAGCGTATGTGTTTATGGACGTCCATTTCGCACACTACCGCCCAAACTGCTTAACAGAATTGTACATGTAAAAAGATTACCAAAACTACATTTAGCACGGCGTTCCGAAACTAGTAATATAAATTTATTTCCGAAACTAGTAATATTCATATTCCATTATTTTAGTACCTACTTGCTCATTGTTTTTTGTTTTCCTTTTAAGTTAGTCTTTATCTTTAAGCAGCCGAATGTTTTTTTATAACAATATTTATTTTTGTACATTTACGCGTTTGCTTACATTTACCAAAGTGAAGCGAGCGTAGGACGCATTGATTTCGTAATGCATCGCAATTATTGTGGTGACCGCAATATGCTGTGTCAGGGTCGAAATATTTTTGTTATATTTCGTCTAGAAACTACTATTTGATTGTACCTCTAAGTTCAGAAATAAACTCCGGGGCAAGGGGTATTTCGAGCTTCAAGTAAGAGTTTCAAATTACTAATTAACTTCATGCTTCTTCCGGTGTCTTCAAATTATAAACTGTAATTTGCTTTAAAACGGTATATATGGTGTATATAAAGAAGGGTTAGGGTTTCGGACGCCTGGCAATTTTTAAAGAGGTTTTTTTTTTTACACCGAACTTGCCTCTATTTACATTTAACATATTGATACATATTTTTTAAATTAGCTATTTTTTGTTTTCGAGAGGGAAGCTTTCAAAAGGTATCCGACGCCGTAAGAGCAATGCCTGGTTATGATTGTTATTGCAATAAAACCCTTCCAGTGGCCGTTCTTGGCATTGAGAAGAGGACTATAGAAAACGGGTCTAATAAAAAATACGTATTTTTTATATAACACCTATGATGGGCCTCTCCCGTCCCTTTAAAGCTACAGTTCAGCCATTCAGTTATTACAGGCATTCGCTAACATAAGAACAGTTGAAAGTGTTATGCACCGGGTGTGCCCCACGTCGACGAATTGCTACGATATTTCAGTCGTATTCTGCTGTGCTGAAGAACGGATTGTTACTTTTTATATATGATAATTTCATTTTATGTGATTTTGTTAGTAACCACTAATTTTGTGTTTCGCTCATCCTAATAAGAAAATTTAATTACAAGCAAATATTTTGATATTTTTAATTGTCTTTTGTATGTATTAGAAACAACAAAAATAACTTAAATATCACTGCTACAAGAACAAAAAATATAGATATATTCAATCAAATCAAATAAGGGATTAAACGAACATCTGCTGCATGGAATATCAAAGAAAATCGTCAAAGAATTCTACCTTTGATCAATTAGGTACATAGAAATGGTTAAGAACAAGTTTCACTGCTATGCACATTACAAATCGAAGAGAATACTATCACTTGTACAAATACAAGCCAGGTGCACGGCATTCAGAGCAAAATATTTGTAATTTTCAATACTATTTTAAAAATCTTTTAGTGTAAAGCAATATTCCAATATTGAAGAAAATCGACAAAAAGTTGATCGAGCAAAGGTAGATCACCTTTGCTCAATTAGGTACATTGAAATGGCTAAGAAGTTCGCTGCATTTTCTTTACATCCACGCGGAGGAGCCCGATGGGGCAACGCGCTCAGAGGATTCCGGTCGCGGTCGGTCCGAGTTCCCGGAGTCCTCTTTACAGCGCCGAGGACGGCCACCGGGGGGGTTTTAGTGCGGTGAAAATCCCACATAACCCTGCATCGCTCCCACGGCGTCAGGTACCTTTTTAAGGTTTCCCCCCCAAAAAAAAAAGGTACATTGAAATGGCTAAGAAGCTCGCTGCATTTTCTTTACATCCACGCTATTAAAATGCCACTTGTACAAATACAAGCCATGTGATGTAAGAGAAAAATCTCGATAAATTTTAAGACACTATTTTTGGAATCTATTTCAGTCTCACGTATAATGTGAAATATTAAAGAAAATCGTCAAATATCTTCCTTTGCTCAATTAAGTACATTGAAATTGCTAGAAAGCTCACTGCATTTGCTTTACACCTACGCGAATAGAACACTCGTACGTATAAGCCATGTGCAGTCAAAGAAAATGATAGATAATTTTCAATACAATATTTTTAGAAACATTCAGTCCTAAGCTTTATACGAAACATTAAAGAAAATCGTAAGATCTTTGCTCAATTAGGTACTTTGAAATTGGCAATACGCTCACTGCATTACACCCACTTGAACAGGAGAATTGCCACTAATAGAAATACATGGGTGTTGTTGCCGGCACACTTTCACATGAGGCGACCATCATAGTCCTCGGGAGTAGCAACGCATCTGTGATTGACTTCAGATGGAACCCCAGTTCTGTATGAAGTTGATTATAGATGTCCATGGGCGGCAGTGACCACTTACCATCAGGTGGACTGCATGCTCGTTTGTTACTACAGTCAGATAAAAAAAAACATATTATGTGCAAGAAAATTATTTTTTTAATTTCAACATTTTAACCGTAACGGTTCAAAATGAGTCAATTTCGCGATTATATTAATCTAAAATAACATATTATTACAAGAATTATTTAAGAAACGACAGACCGACATCTGTGTAAATCTAATCTGATAAGTCTCGCGACAAGCTTTTACATCATATAACCTTGTATAATGGGACATAATGATGATTGGATGGATGGATGGATGCGTTGAACTAAAAGCCAGTTTTTTAAAATATTTTGAATATTATTTTTATAATTTATTTCAGTTTAAGAGTATTTGGATGAAAATGTATTATTCCGTTCAAGTCAAGGAATACTTTCTTTCCGGCCTTTGACAACGTTTACACCGTACTCGAGACGGTATCTATTCAATATATTGCATTTTATACGGAAAGAAGTCAAATGACTTTCGTTTAACATTAAACCGGATAAAAAATGTCGGAAATATAATATATATATAAATATAAAAATACGATTTTCGAATAAAATCGTATATGAAAATCCATTTTGCCCATATTTCCGGTAGCTGTTCTGACAAATATCATTAAAAAGGACAGGTCAGTATAAATTTCGGCCCATAACGGTTGAGGAGGCAATGCAAACATAATTCACGCTTTAATTTATCTTAGTCATCCAAATTTTAAAAATGAGTTATTTTTTACCCACACGAACGGTTGAATAAAACATGAATGATGTACAATGTGTCCTAATTAATGAGTCCTAAGAGTTATATGAAATTTCACAGACAGTGAAGCCTACTGAACGGCCTTTCGTTAGCTTAGTGGACTTAGAAGTATAAATTAGAATTATATATGAACTATAATAAATTGTGGTCTATCATTCCTCGGCTTTAGTTCTTCTAATTCTGCTCTTAGACTACTCTTAAACGTTATGCCTATATTGAGCGATAAACACAGTCAGATCTATCAATTGCACCATGCAAGTGGTTGTTACGCTAGGAAGTATTACGCAGTTATTACATAAGTACACCGTCATTACCATCACGCGAAGCAAGTACAATGAGGAAGCAGATCTGTAACGAAATGAGGCTCGCGACACTTGCACCACAGATAAGAAAGACATTGATTAGTTGATGGAGATGCATAACATGGTATTGGAAGAAACGGCACGAACTAAGACTAGCAAAGGCACTATTTGCTCTTTTTGGAAGACTGTTTGGATAGGCGACATGGGTCCTTATCCTTCTAATGGTACACGCACTCTCCGACCATAGATAGACTATATAGACTTATAGACATAAGAAGATTTCGACGTGGAGGAACTTCAGTGACATTCTAGAAGCGCAACTTCCAAGGAGCGCCTTTTATATAAAACCCTACAAAACAGTCACGTTTTTGTTAACATACAACCTACAAGCCTACAAGTAAATGCTCGTACATTTCGGAACAAGCAAGAAATAAACACAAATACAAACTTAAAATCATTATTTTTCTGGGAAATTAGTAAATAATACTTTAAAGTCAATAATTTAAAGTCCTCGACTTATATTTTTCTCTGCCTCTAAATCGTAAAAAGATCAGATATTTGCCCTTAAATCTCAACCGAATACATGTGTAATGTAAACAGCTATGAATTTCTGATGTAAATAACTTTTACTGAGAAATACAACTAAAATAAAAAAAGGGTTATATATTTTAAAACTAAAGAATTTTTGAGGCATTCTCAAATTTTAAATGCATACAACAATGCAAGATGTCGCGCGAGATGTTTTCAAACCTAGTATTCTACATGGTACTATTGTACATTGAGACCTTTGTGATGCCCGAAGGCTATACGAGTTCTGAAGTCATACGGCGACTTCGGAGATAAGAAAAGACGGTGCTCCGCTACATTAAGCTAGTGCAGTTAGACAAATAACAGACAGACAGAGATTAGGGAGCGTTCAAGTATTACGTAAAGCAATTTTTGAAGATTTTTGACTCCCCTCTCCTCATGTAACAAACGATAAAGTTTTGTTGTATCCTTTCTGCCTGAACGTTGGCAGCAAGTCGCTGTGGCCATAATCTACTTAAATAAGGTTTTATACTTAGACAAGTATAAAACGAAGTCGCTTCCCGCTGTCTGTCCCTATGTATGCTTAGATCTTTAAAACTACGCTACAAATCCAAATTCCTCTAAATTGCGTTACGGAATACTTGAACGCTCCCTTATGCGAACGCGACTGGCCGTAAGGGATCCATGACATGACCGCATTGCTCGAAGAAACTTGGGCCATTAATGTGTAATATTTATGTGGGGGTAATCACGTGTATGACAATAAGAAATGCCAGACTTAAGATAATGTCCAGTCAAAGCTAGTATGTGCCTATGACTCATTATAACAGGACTATATCTCATTAATTGTCAATATTGTTTAATAAAGATTTCTGATTAAATTTCAAATGAATCCCCAGAATAATGAGGGAACTGAAATTTACTAGTCGCCCGTAGCAACTATCGAAATTCCACCGTAATTTAATTCAAAATTAAATTGATATTCCCCAAAGTAGCACGAATATTTCTCAAATTGAATTAAATTGTATTATTATTAATAATTTTTGAGTCATTCTAAGCACACCCATTAGAGGTGAAAAGAGGTTTAATTGACAAAGTTGCATTTAAAAACAATAGCGGGTATTTTGACAAAGATAACTAACATTTTTGACGTTATGTGTTTTTATAGTAAGACATTCAATAAGTGTTTGTGTCAAATGCGCGGTATTGTGTGTAATGAGTTTTTAGTTGATTATACATATGTCTTATGCATTATTTGAAAAAAATATTTTCATTCACGTATTAATATATACATTATACGAGTAATTCCGTTTGGAACGTTTCGTAAGTAGAGATTAAAATATACCAATACAATATAAAATTAACCAAAGTATACAAAAAAGGGTAAATCTTTCTCTTCCTTCTTGGCAATTAATTATTATGGGTAATGGTTATATACAAACAATATTATTTATGACGTAAATCGAATATGAAATAATATCTCTAGATCTTTAATTACATAAAGGTATTCAATAATAGCCGAGAATTTTTTTTTTCATTTCAAAACGTGCATGGAAAATTAATCAACCCATCTTCATTAAAATAAAACACAGGCATAAAAAAATCGAAATACGTATTTTATATATTATCATTACCAAGAATAAACTTTAGGTCGTACCATCTATTCCCAGTTTATTGCAGATGTCTGTCGTTTGCAGCGACTACTTAACATTAAGTGGAGTGCTTGCTCGTTTCCTACTTCTATTACATTAAAAAAAAATTTTTAAACAAAAAATACAACCGACTTCCATGCCACATAAAAGTAAAAAATAATTTAAATACATGTTGGTTTAGAGCAAACACAGTTCTTAGTACATAGTCCCGAAGTCGGCGCTTACCATATTTTGCTGGATCATGACGAAACTACATGTATCTTATATGAGCGCCGACTTCGGGACTATGTACTAAGAACTGTGTTTGCTCTAAACCAACATGTATTTAAATTATTTTTTACTTTTATGTGGCATGGAAGTCGGTTGTATTTTTTGTTTAAAAATTTTTTTTTCACGCTTTTCAGTCACGATAAAATCAGTTATGGCTGTTGCTAGTCGTCCGCTAACCGGATGAATAAAATTAATTATTCGTCCGATTTTCGGATGAATAAAATTATGTGCTGACGTCATCATATAAAAATAGACTTCTTTGACACAACCGGTCGGGGGCGCTACCGCGCCCCCTCCCTTAGATTCTGAATTGGAAAAATCTGTTCGAACCTAACCTAACCGAATAAAACAACTTTTTCTGAGTAAACATTTATTTAAAGAATAGACCTATAATTATCAATATTTAAAGTAGAAAAAGTAATATAAACCTTATAACTAAGAGTATAATTCAACTGATACTGATAAAAATAACCCATCCAATTTAAAAAGGTTGGTAGTACTCTTGCATCTTTCAGGTAATTGTATTCAAAGTGGAATTTTTGATCATAATTATATCCTCTCCGAAACTCATTGTTGGTATTGTGAACAACAACATTATGTATACGTAATCACAATATGGCCGATGCCTACGGTTTAAACTTGAAGGACCCCAGCATTATCAGGGTTGAGGAGTTGAAGGTCAAAATTATCATGTCATATCTTTGCTTAGTAATCTCATTACATATACGTAAGCACCATATGGCCGATGCTTATGGTTTAAACTTGCAGTACCCTGCATCATCAGGGTTGAGGAGTTGAAGGTCAATTTTCTTATCATACGTCTTTGCTTTGTAAATATATTACATATCCATAAGTATCAAATGGCCAACGCCTATGGTTTAAGCCTGAAGTACCCCTGCATCATCAGGGCCGAAGAGTTGAAGGTCAAAATTATCATGTCATATCTTTTCTATGTAATCTCATCGCATGCACGTAAGCAACAGATCCCCAACTTCTATGGCTTGGGCTTACAGTACCCTGCATCATCAGGGTTGAGGAGTTGAAGGTCAACTTTTTTATCATACGTCTTTGCTTTGTAAATATATTACATACCCATAAGCATCAAATGGCCAACGCCTATAGTTTAAGCCTGAAGTACCCCTGCATCATCAGAGTTGAGGAGTTGAAGGTCAAATTTTTCATCTTATATCTTTGCTTAGTAATCTTATCAGATATACGTTGCGATCATGTAGCTAACGCCTATAGTTTAAGCTTAAAGCACCCCAGCATCATCAGGATTAAGGAGTTGAAGGTCCAATTTTCCACCGTATACAACCATTTTTCTAATGTTTTACCTTACATTTTTTTAAATATCATTTTGAATGCGTAAGATTGAAATAGCTAAGTTTTATGGCTTAGGCATTCAATACCCCTGCATCATCAGGATTGAGGAGTTGAAGGTCCAATTTTTCGTCGTATACCTTTGCTTAGCAATGTTATTACAAATCCGTGAGCAACAAATGTCTCACATTTATGGTTTAAGCCTGCAGTACCCCTGCATCATCAGGGTTGAGGAGTTGAAGGTCAAATTTGTCATCGTACATCTTTGCCTTGCTATCTTATTATATATCCGTAAGCACTAAATGGCCATCACTTACGGCTTGGGCTTACAGCACCCTGCATCATCAGGGTTGAGGAGTTGAAGGTCATTTTTTTATAATATGTATTTGCTTAGTATTGTTATAACATACCCATAAGCACCAAATGGTCAACCCCTATGGTTTAGGCTTGAGGCACCCCTGCATCATCAGGATTGAGGAGTTGAAGGTCAAATTTTCATCACATGTCTCTGCTTAGTAGTCTTGTTACATATATGTAAGCACCAAATAGCTAATGTTATAGTTTAGGATAGCTGTAACCCTGCATCATCAGGATCGAAGAGTTGGAGGTCAAATTTTTCGTCAACCTATATAAGCATAGATATATAATACATATTCCAAGTTTCATAAGAATCGATTCGGCAGAAGCCGAGTTATCTCAAATTATCTAAAAAACTTGAGGAGTGGTGGTGGTTTCCACCCCATAACTCAAAGAGTTAAGCATCACAGCATACCCATGTCCAAGAGAAAAAGTTGCGTGACGAAATTTCCTATCAAATGAAAGAAAGAAAATCGAAATCGGTTTATAAACACCCAAGTTATTCAAGATTTTAAGAAACCGACATTTTCCAATTTTCCGGGAAAACCGCCGGAAGGTTTTCATTTTCCTCAATATGGGACTGCCTGTGAAACTAGTCGCATACAATGTCGTATGAATCGTGTCGGTAGGTCGACGATTTCTAGCCATTTCGCCCGAACATACATAAAAAAAAAAAAAAAAAAAAAAAAAAAATATACGTGACGAATAGATAACCTCTTTCCTTTGGGAAGTCGGTTAAAAAGACTAAATGTTTTGACGGCAACGCTTCTCGTATAGGTGAATTTTACAAAATACTTTCTGCTTTTCATACTACTAGTCACCCGTCACATCGGTCGGAATTCGACCGTAATTTACATAAAAAACTAAACTTCAAATTGTCCAAAGTAGTACGAATATTTCTCAAATTCAAATTAAATGTAATAATTTTCAAGTAATCTTGAACGGGCCCGGTAAAGGTAAAAAGAGGTTTAATTAGCTAAACCGCATTTTAAAGCAATAGCGGGTATTTCGATAAAGACACTGACATTTCTGACGTTACGTGTTTTCATAGTAAGACATTGAATGTTCTATTTCGTGTATTATTTATGTGTTTGTGGCAAATGCACTTTAGTGTGTGTAATGTGTTTTTAGTTGATTTTATGTATGTTTTAAGCATTATTTGAAAAAAATATTAACCTTCTGCACTCCTTCTCTACGTCACTATATCCGTGCAAAGTTTTATACTAATCCGTCCGCGGCATATTACTTAAAAATGCTTCACAAGTTTTTGCTTCACGTATTAATATATAGATTGTTTATCAGTAAATATTTTTTCATTTATATAAAAGCAAAAGGTTTACTCGCTTTTGACATCGCAGGTCTAAATTTATTAAATCCAGAATCATGAAATTTTCATTATTCTTTCTCTAAGGGAATAGAGATTGAAAGTCTTGTAACTCCACCTATTTACAAGAGAATATGTTTGAAAATCCGTTGAAAGAATCTACGCGTATAAAAACGCTTGCAACACCTCTCTCATCAACCCATTATTGGCCCACTGCTGGGCACGGGCCTTCTCTCAGAATGAGAGAGTTTAGGCCATAGTACACCGCAATGGCCAAGTGCGAATTGGTGAACAATTCGAAATTGGCCAGCGTTGCAATTATCTGGCCAATTCAACACCTAATGTATAAATATTAAAATGCCATAGGTTAATTAGACCGTTAACCTATAGGGTGGACACCCTATACCTAATATTGTCTAATTATTATTAAATATGCGTATATAACGGATGACAGATATTCACTTATTCAACACATAAGTATTAGCATCATTAAGTAATACACGTGATTGGGTTTTACGTCATAATTGTCATGGATTTCCTGTAACAGTATTAGGTTCATTCCCCATGTTACTACCAATCTTACTACCAGTAGTAAGACGGGGAATTTTATTACCGTTGTTACTACTGCGGCTGCTAGTAGTAGCACGGGGAATAAAAAATTACCGTTCTTACTACTATCTTAAATCTCAAACGAAAAATCGATTTGGGCTCTGGGCTGTAGAGTAAACCCAAGAAATGGACATTTATACACAGTCATATGCTCGCAGAAAAATACCCTCCAAGTAACTTGGAGATGTCAAGAACATTGGTTCCATCTAAAGTAAATCACAACATTTTTTTATAAATTGTATTACCCGCTCGCAGAACGCTAGCTTGTGTGTTCTTTCATGATACAACTAAATCTAATTCATCCGACATCCAACGCTATAGTTCTACCAAACCCTAATCGTCGGGGTAAAGGAATTCAAAGCAAAATTTTTCATCATAATTTACGTTATAAAACATAAAAAATGCACTTCTAAGATCTAACTCCAACGTACCTGCGGAAAGTGCGTGAGTAGATATTACTGTATCGTATTTATTGGACTTTAGCAAAAATAACACTTTCGGATGAATTTCGCACTTTTTAACCGACTGCCAAAAAGAGGTTCTCAATTCATCTGTATTTTTTCTGGAGCCATTAGTCCTATGTGAAAATGTACAGGGCAAATAATGTCAATTTTCTCATGGCCTATTACTTCTTTTTTAATATTTTTTCTCTTCAATCTATATTTATTGCATTATATGTTAAAAAAGTGGGAAAATTGTTTATGTCGATTTGACCTTGCAAATCGTATTTGCGGCTATTTTGTGTATGATTTTCTTGATCACCGCATCAAAATACATGAGTGTACCAATTTTAATTCGATGTTAGGAAGTTCTAAACGGAAGTACATCATTACCACCGCCACACTTATTTCTAGTGTAAAGCGAATTTTGAGTTTCAGCTCACGTTTATTTATGAGATGACCATCTAAATTTTCGGTAGTAGCAATGCATATGTGATTGACTTCAGATCGAATCCCTGTTCTAATGGAAGTTGTATGGTGATGATGTCATGTTTGTTTGTAATTTATAAGAAAACTATGTGAGTTAAGTGAGCAGGGCGTTGTATCGCCCTACGAGCGGGTACGTCTAGTTCGTATATAAATTCAGAAAATACAATTTATAAAAATGTTGAACAAAAAAGAAAAAAACATTTTCCCTCCAAGTTTCTTGGAGGGTATTTTTTTGCGAGCATATGACTGTGTAAATGTTCATTTCTTGGGTTTACTCTACAGCCCAGGGTCCAAATGGATTTTTCGTTTGAGATATAAGATAGTAGTAAGAACGGTAATTTTTTATTCCCCGTGCTACTACTAGCAGCAGCAGTAGTAACAACGGTAATAAAATTCCCCGTCTTACTACTGGTAGTAAGATTGGTAGTAACACGGGGAATGAACCCAGTATTATTATCTACGCATGTGACATGACTGTCTTTACGCAAGTAACCTGTGCCTTCATTTCGACATCGTTTGAACTGTCTTTATTGTACAGTCACGAGCAATAAGATGTGACTGCGAACAGAATAGCAAAAGTATCTGACCCAAGAAGCTGTTCAATAATATCTGACTACACGAACGTAGCTAAAATATCTGACATCGAAAGGCAGCATAATGCAGTAGCGTCAAAACTATGTGATTTGACGTTCATCTACATTCTTGGGTCAGATACTTTTGCCAATCTTCCATAGTCACATCTTATTGCTTGTGACTGTACGTTGGACAATGTAAAATTTAGTTGTCCAATTATTATACACAAAGAATAGCAAATCTCGTTGAATCTTCGCTCAGACGGAAATCAAACTTTGATCCCTTTGTGTTGTATTAAAGCTTCTTGTCCGCTGACTTGTGCCGCTTTTTTCAAAGGTTTTACGATTGCTTGTCTTTCGTAAAGACTGGGCGATTGTTTGACGCGTACTGTTATGACTCAACAATTTAGAATGCAACCTGATTTCACTATCCGGTATCCTTAGTAAGAGTTCATTAAGTTTTGACAAAATTATCATTACTAGTCACCCGTCGCCAATGGTCGAAATTCGACCGTAATTTAAATTAAAAAAACTAAACTTCATATTGTTCAACGTAGCATGAATATTTCTTAAATTCAAATAAATTTTAATAAATTTCAAGTTATTTTGAACACACCCGTTAAAGGTAAAAGGAGGTTTAATTATCTAAGCTGTATTTCGTAATACGTAATCCTTCTCTGCTTTCTGCGGCAAGTATCTTAAAAACGGAACACAAGTTTTTGCTTCACTTCTGAATGTTTTACTTCGTTTATTATTTAAGTAATAAAGTAAAACATTCAATGTCTTACTATGAAAACACATAACGTCAAAAATGTCAGATGTCTAGCCGCTATTGCTTTTAGATGCAGCACGCATTAGTTAATTAAGCCTTTTTTATCCTTAGGGTAACTTAAGTTTTATACATTTTATTTGAATTTAAGAAATATTTGTAATACTTTGGACAATATCTAGTTTAGCGACGGGTGACTAACTGACTAGTTATGAATAAAAAGAGAAATGACTTTATTAAAACTTCGTTAAACTAGACGCGACACACGATTATTTATAGGATTCGCTTCGTACAAGGTTCAAACGTACTTGCCTATAGATTTTAATTACTAGCCACTCACAGATCTAGGCACTGTACTTTTTTAAAACAAAGAATAAAGAGTTCTGGACTACGTAGCGCATTTCAAAACATTTTACACAAAAAGAAAACCTCTTTACAGCGCTCTACTCCGGATTTCCGGTTTTTTGTATCGCTATAAGTTCTTCATTTGCGGATAAAACTTCGAAATGCGTTCGTGCTACGGTAGCTGCTACATCTAGCAAAGTATAATCAGAATATTAAATTATTTTTTTCCATGTCACGACGCCTCTCTCTCTCTCTGCAATTGTACGCATTGCCACTCATGTTCGAAATCTCATATAAGCCGATAAATAGTTGTATGATGAACGAGCACACTGTTCGCAAAACAAAAAAATATTTTACTATATTTAATCAAATTCTGCTTTAAATGTACCTCAAATTTAAAATACTATGATTTAGATAAGTTTGAATTAATTTTAATTTAAAAATTTTGGTGTTTATCCCTAACGAAAGTTTTTTTTTTTATTTTTTTTCGAATTATACGGTCTTTATACAGTTATGGTACTTAGTTAGATTTAATAAAATATTTTTATTGCGTTTATATTTTTATAATTAAGCATCATTTATAATTTTATTGGGGTTATTTTAGGTATTTTTATTTATATTTTTATCATTCTGGATTGTTATCCAAATCTGAGTGATGTTTTAATTTTCAAATCTAGTTTATCGAGAAGATAGTTACAATTGTTTACAAAATGCTACCCGAACAGATCAGAATAGAAACTCGAAGAATAGTAACCGTTTGCGCTAATATCACTGCCCTAACCATAGAACAATAATGAGACTACAGCATAGGTAAGGCATGTGTCTCAAATAGTGCCACACCCTAAATGTTGTAAAGGATACCAAAATATGAGTACATACATACGACTTTATAGTCTTTAAAATATACCAATAAAGTAGACTGAGTAAAATGTAATATTCTAATATAAAATAATATCTAATATTCTAATATAAAATAATATCTAATAAAACTCTGTCCCTCTTTGATTAACATTAACGAGATGAAAATAGAATAAGTACTACTCTTTGAATCTACGGGAAATTTATGCAAATAACAATTCTCGACAACAGCTGATTTGTGTTCACGCTGATGCGCCAAAATAATTGCACACTATATCCAATTTGTGACATATTTATCTCGTTAAAATAATGGAGAAGACATTTTTTCATAAAATATAATTTAATTTAATTGCGGCTATTCGTGTCTGTGATAAAATATTTTTATCAGACCCAAAGCTTCTGTTAATATAACTATGTATCAATAACACGTATGTTAAACCAATATTCGTAATACGAATATCTTAATTTAATATCAAAGGTTCAAGATTTTTGTATCTATTTGCCAATGAATTAAAATGTAATAAATTTTACGATTATCTATACTTCTTCTATTCTCCTGATTTAGTTAGAAAAGTATTAATTGAATTGACACGTATCTAATGTGTTTAACTTGAAATAAGTAGAAATATACGCACAAAGAAAATTTTACAATCTCAAACATAAACCTAAAATACATAGGAGAAATATTCGTACAATCTGTCTACGAGAAAGTTATAGTTACAATAAGTACTTCACAACAGTCCGCTACCATAACGTAGGGGTGGTTGGAAATATATACCATCAACACATTTACTACCACTGTCCCTGCCTCGTGCTATAAATAGCACGACAATTCATGTCACTACAAACACGTATTTTACTCCAAAATGGAGCATCATTAAGTTAAACAGACTCCAGTGAATAATCGATAACATATCAATTTTATAACAATATTTGCAAATTAACGCTAGTAGTTGTAGTAAGTATTAGTACAGTTAACTATCTAAGAGGAAGTTAATTACTGTGCATACAAAAGCTTGTGTGTTACTGTTAGTGTTTTAGTTGTGGGTGTACGCTATTGCAAGCTCGTAAACAGTGGGTTGGGATGCGCAGGCGACTTGGAGGCGAGTAGATACGTGCCTATACGGCTACCGAAGCGCCTGTTATCTGCTTTACAAAAAGAAAATAACTAAAAGCGTCTACACACCGCAGCTCACACGTACTACTGCGAAGGCTTAGCTTAGGGATACATACGTAAGACACACATCTAACAGGTGTAACCGAGAACATCCTTGCTAATACGTGGCCCGCAGTCTGGCACTACTCACCTCCAGTACATTTCCAAGCTTGAAACATATTGTTAGTTTGCACACAAACCGTCAAGTGAGGAAACCGGAGATTCAGTGTTACTAGGTATCGGTGTGGTAGGGCCGGCGGGCGCGGCGTCTGTTGCTTCGGCGTCCACCTTCATCTCGGCCCGGCTCCCATGTAGCCGAGGGGCTCGCCTCGCGGTCCGCTCGAGGGCTCCTCTCTGCACCACACACTCACTCTCAGTTCTGCGTTACATTTCGCCGCCGAGTCCTTCCGTATCCTCCTCCTACTCTACGATCTACGCTCTTAGCTTGAATGTATGAAATTCGAATGAATCACCCGTTGAATGGAACGCTGGACAAAGTGATTTCAGCGCCAGCGGTGTTTGTTCTGTGCCAGACGCGACACGCCCATTACTATTCATGAATCGATTTTACACGGCATTTACTTTTACATGAATGTGAATTTCTATGGTGTTTGCTCATATATTAGGTAAACTAACTTTTCGTAGCATATAATGCGGATGTGAGATTTATGAATTTATGACTTAATTATGTTTTACAAATTTACACGCATTCAACATAAAGTGCATCTATATAAATGTTAAACATAAACATATATAAACGTAATTAATTAAGTAACTTAAAAATCAATCAATGTATAACAAGACGTAGGTTGGTTATGTGTCATTAATTCCTTAAGTAATTAAGTAACTTAAAAATCAATCAATGTATAACAAGACGTAGGTTGGTTATGTGTCATTAATTCCTCGTCTTTAATTAGTCCCCTTAAGTCCATTAATTATTTTTATACCTTTTTTATTACGTTCCGTTTAATTACAATTTAATTATCAATAGTCAATGTAAGTAATTAGGAGTAGGATCCCTCTTGTACTAATATTGTATCTCTCATCAACCCATTATTGGCCCACTGCTGGGCACGGGTCTTCTCTCAGAATGAGAGAGTTCAGGCCATAGTCTACCGCGCTTGCCACGTGGGAATTGGTGGACTTCACACACCTCCGAGAACTTTTTTTTAAGAACTCTCGGGTGTGTTACCTCACGATGTTTTACTTCACCGAAAAGCACTGATAATTAATTTCTAATACGCACAAAAATCAGTGGTGCGTGCCTCTCGGCAAACCTCGGACCCCCGATCGAGAGGGCAAGTTTCAACCATTAGGCTATCAATGTTGTATAATTGACTGCAATTCATTACTAATAAGGATATTTAGTGCAGCACGAAGGGCAACACCACCTATTACGGTGAGTCCAGTGTTTAACATTGTCATGTGTTGAACCGATCTCTCCATCAGTAACATAAAAAGGAGGTCAATGTACTCGGAGCTAACTTTAAGAGTTCTGACATTCGTTTGGTCATACTTTTGCCTATTGTGTAATAATTCAATAAAGTGTAACTTTATATCGAATACTGAGAGGGCGTTTCTATTAACGACCGCGTTATCATCAAAACTCATATTACACTTTACAATTACTCATGTTTTCTATAAAAACAGCAATAAAGTGGGTAATAACAAATTATACATTTTATGAGAAATGCGCACGTGAATGTGTATATACATTTTATATTTAAACACGGGAGCGTTTAAACGTACTTATAATAATAATTAGAAAATAAAAAGTAATTCTACTTTTTCTTTTTATGGAACACTTATGTTTTCCTTGTGATTGCGATGTCTAACAATGACAAAATTGTACCACTTTTTTTAATGAATGTTTATCAAAAATACATTTAGATAGGTGAGATCTGTTTCCTCTGACTACTCATTTATATAACAACAAAGTCCATTTAAAATAAGAAAAATTGTTGATGTATTGTATTGTACTGTTAAAATTTTGAAAACTTCTTAAAATATCTCTTTAATGAAAATAAATATGTAGTCGTTTACATAGGTATATAAGTATTATACCTAATACTAAATGAACTGAACACTTTAGATATTATTAAAAAAAACTGAGCGGAACCCATATTTACACAGATCGCGTTTTACCGAAGAACTTCATGCGATCGTAATTAGATTCACTAATTGATAGTTAATGTAAAATCTTTAAAGAGACCATTAATGATGATTTATATAAATCGTAGAACTACCATTTTGATACTACTTGTAGGAAACAGTGAGTCATACAGCATAAAAGAATGAACAATATCTACTTTTGTTTACACTATCAACATCGCCCGTGTCTTCTGCTGCCACCGGGCCTTATTATTTGAGCATTACTATGCACCGAAAACTAATCTAACACTGTAGTTTATTTTATTCTATAGATACAAATTATTAAGCGCCCATTCTAATATTATTACAATAATGGAAAATAAGCTAATCTTAGATTGTCTGGGTGACTCAGAAGCAAGTTTTGCATATTACTTCATCATCATAAAAAGTTCAAAGACTACTCTTAGCTAATTCTATCATGTCATTAATATTATATACAATGCATCTATTTGAATAATAATAAAATTAGTAATGATAAAAAATATACAATAAATGTGTATTAAAAAGTTGTTGAGAGGTGGCTACCTACCTACTTGTAATTATACCTGTTCAAATCTTAAACTAACGATTAGATCGTGACATTTGTACACGATTTACGATATCACATATTTACTACGTAACACACTCACAAGTTTAAAATCGAAAAACAGAATAATGTTAACACTAATTTATATTGCATAAATCGAACACTACAAACTGTCATTAGCAGTCGCAATCCAAAACTAAGCACTAGTTAACTGGTTATAAACCGGTGAGAACTAACACACATCCGTCAGTAAATCGGTAAATAATTAAAACACTAATACACCGTCCAATGCGGGCAAGATAACACTAGTAAACCGTCCAATAATCGGTAACATTAAACCGTCCAAAAATCGGTAAGTTTGACCGGCATAAGTTTAGCGACCGCGTTCGCGATACACTTGTGCGATGTTTACAATTACACGGCGCGCAAGGTGAAAGTTTGTGCGATCGGAGCGTCGGCCATCCGAGCACTGAGCGTGAAGGCCGCGCGCGATCCCGGACTCGAATGACGCGGCGAGGCTCCGGCCGCGTGCGTTCACAACCTGAACCCGAGCGTCGTACCACAGGACCAAAAATATCGCATTTGGATGAAAATTATCCTATCAGGATTAGGGGTTCTATCTTTTTTGTCAACAATTTAAGTATGAGGCAGGTTCCCACCTACCTTACGTAATCTCAAATTATGACGAGCACAAAAAAAATTGGCTAAGGAAACTTAGGTAGGAAAAAACTTTGTATTTTTAAAAAGATTTACCAACAAAAAAATAAGGCTACCAGCCAGATCTACCTAGTTATAAAAACGTTATAATTACAAAAAAATATTTCAGGCGACATTGGTTCATAATGGAAATTATCGTACAAACCGTATACGACCTATATTATCGTATAGTCGTGAAATTATCGTACATGTACGATAATCATCGTACAGTTTCGAACAATGGGCCCCGCTCTCCGCCAGAGATCCGCCGCTCATCCGCTTACCGCACCGGCATCGCACCTACGTGCATCTATTGTCTTTCCAATTCCATTTCCGTATTCAAAAGAATACCGAAACATACGAATTCAGCCCGCCTGACTGATTCAAATAAAAATCATTCGAGCAAATAAAATATCGATTTTTTTCGCCTACGCGTTTGCATTTGCATACTTGACATGTCTATTTGAGTTATAACAGTGGTGACAATAATAGGGTACAGTTATCGAGATGGAGCCGTGTGTAGGTTTTGTTCACAATCTAACTACCTCCTATTGAATGTCATAATCAATATTCAATGAAATCGATGCAACTTTAATCGTGTATTTTTAAAAGGCATGCAATATTAAATGCATCTAGTTACCCATCAATGGTCGAGAATCGACCGTAATTCAACTCAAAAACTAAACTTGATCTTGTCCCAAGTGTAGCATGCAAATGGTTCTCAATATCAATTACATTATAATTCGTAAGCAGTTTCAAGTAGGTACTGCAAAGTGTTTAAATGTATTCGACTGTGTCTTAATTTTTGACGTATTTGAAAAACGCCCATTACAGGGAAAAACAGGTTTTGACTAAGTTGCATTTAAAAAGCGGAAACGCAGAATTTTGACTGACTACCGACATCTTTGACATTGTATGTTTTCAATCGTAGTAAAATCAATGTGTGTGTTTGTATCAATGCCTGGTAGTGTGTGTAATGTTTTTTTTTTATTTAATGTACGTTTTATGAAATATTCAAAGTATTAAAATTCCGCACTCCTTTATATAAACTACATATCCGTCCATCCATCAGCTCTTTGAGGTTCACTGCTGGACAATGGTCTCCCCTAAATGATGAAACTCCAACTGGTCCTGTGTCTTCTGAATCCAACTACCTACATATAACTATCATAAATCCATACTCGTCTAGCGACGTAATTTTCTTTAAACAGACGTTCAAAATGTTTGCTATACGTATTAAGCGTACATATATGAGCTCCAAAAGTACCTGAAGATCATGAGGTTTTTATCAAGTAGCATTGAATAGACTCTATTTTAAGTTTGATACACTTGGTATTCCTGTACATGCTATAGTTGCATATTACTTGTTTACTGTTCCATTGCTGGATTCGCCTTTCCTTTCAGAATAAGTAGGATTAAGACTATTCATTATTACACAGACTAAATGCAGATTGGCAGACTCTACGAACGTTTTAGTTGAATTTTGTTTTTGGAGAAAGTAGATTGCTTTATGTTTTTCTTCTAGTACAAGATCAAGTGATTAATTCATTTTAGTTTCACGCAACTGTAAAGGTGGATTTGCAAGGTGGTAGAACTAGTATGGTTCGATTGGGAAGGTATCAAGTTCTTAACTATTTCTATGCTGTATGCTTTTCGGTGAAGGAAAACATCGTTAGGAAGCAATACAGTTGAGAGTTTAAGAAAAAAGTTGTCGAAGGTGTCTAAAGTCCACCAATTCGCACTTGGCCAGCGCGGTGGACTATGGCCTAAAACTCTCTCATTCTGAGAGAAGACCCCTGCCCAGCAGTGGGACAATTATGGGTCGGCACCAATTTCTGGCAGTTCTCAAGACTCCTGTCTTGAGAACTGACGCAATTAAAATTACAAATAGAAGCTATTAAAATTACAAAAGATTTTAATCAAGATACTTGGTTAACCAATGATTTGTTCAAATTTAACAAAAACCAATACACAATGTACTGGGCTTGACACAAACACACAAATGATAAACGAAATGTTTTGCTTTCATACTATGAAAACAAAGTGTCAAAAATGTCAGATGTCTTCGTCAAAATACTCGTTACGTTTTTTACGAACAGTAATATTGCAAGGATTGTTTGTGAACAGGCATACTTTCGCGTTGTACCACCAAGCATAAGTTCTAGTTCATTCGGAAAGCCAAAATTCATACGGACATTACTACTTTTTTGTTCATTAATCCCATTGTATGTGGTTTATTTCGTTCTTGGTTGAGCCAGTACTGAAATATGGAATATTACGGAACATAATTGAAGTTTCGCAGTCCGAACGGATTGTATTTCACAAAGTGAAGCCTTTTGAGGCAACCACGTTGTTCCTTGTGCTGTTAGAAAGTTATTTACGGTATTTTAGCTTGTTATAAGGACGAAATTGATATCTGATTTTATAATATGGTTATATATTAATTGTTTTTTAATGTATACAAGCTATACATGCCTGTCAAAAAGTAGAACTAGATAAATATTCTTGTCCTTAAATGTATATAACTTATAACGAGGATTTTTTTACATATGAAAATATTTCAGAAAGCAAATATTCAGATATGTAAAAATGGTACACTTGATCTTATACATTCATATTATTATATGTATTTATTCTAACAGACTACAAAATCATAACATTTGTAATCAACCTTAAATTGAACAAGATTCATATTTGCGGGTAGATCCCAGATACAGTGCTTCCTTTGAGGATTAAGTTGCTGAGCTGTGAAAACTTTATATTGAAAAAATATCGACGATCGACCAATAAAATTTTTGCCAACAAGCGCTTTTCTTCTTTCAGAAAAACTGATTCTCTTGGGTTCACGAGATCTAATTAAATGTTCCGATGTAGTACAATTTCAGAACTTATCGCGTCAGCATCTACAGTAATCTCTTTGTCGTCGTAAATCATGTTTTGCCTTTAAGTACTTTGTCAAAACTGCTGATAGATTTGCGTCTTTTCGCGAATTTTCATAGGCAACGGTGACAATCGTATCAGGTGAAACGGGTCACCCTAATGGTTAATAAGTGTCGGGAAATCACCGTCATCAACCCATTAGGTATTGCTGACTACGTACTTTTTACAAGAACTGTAGTTTAATTAATAATAATTTAATCGATGTGATATAAAAGATGTAATTTGATATATGTTTGTGCCAATTTTGCATACCCCAGGGGATAAGAATAATTATGACTGTATATCCTATTATTCTGCAAATAAACGATTAAACTAGTCGCCCGTCGCAACGGTCGAAATCCGACCGTCATTCAAGTCAAAAACTAAACTTGATATGATCCAAAGTATCACGAATATCTCTTAAATTAAATTATTTTCAAGTTAATTTAAATACACTTGTTAAAGGTAAAAAAGGCTTTAATTATCTAAGCAGCATTTAATAGCAATAGCGAGTATTTTGACAAAGACATCTGACATGACGTTATGTGTTTTGATAGTAAGACATTGAATGTTTTACTACGTTTAGATGTGCTCGTGTCAAATGCACGGCAGTGTGTGTAATGTGTTTTTAGGTGATTTTATGTACGTTTTATACATTATTTGAAAAAAATATTGACATTCCGAAATCCTTCCCTACATCAACTATAACCGTGTGTAATTTCATACTCCTCCGTCCGCGCAAGTGTCTTAAAAACGGACCTAAGTTTTTGCTTCACGTATTAATATATGGATGAACCGGAGATCGATCAAAACAAACACACAATATTGACAAATTTAAATACAAATTACGGAGCGTCCAATTTCATTTACAAGTTTAGTATAGTTTTTCATTACCTCCGGCGAATTCATTCGTAATAATATGTCTCTGTGAAATGTGATCCGTGTCTACAAGAGATTCTGTGTTAAGGAGACGTTTAAGGGAAAACATACAATTAAATACACTCGTTTATCAAACTGTATCGTAATAATGCGTGATGCAACTATACGGGACTCCAATCTGGTGGTAGCGAAAGCTGAGTCCTATCCTTTTGCCTATGTTTAGCTTTAAGTTCTTATGTATCTAGTTATTATTGTAATATTATAAGGCAATAAATCTATTTTATTATTATTATTAGGTATTAATATTAAACATTATTGTGTGAGACACACGTTTCCATAAAACATTATATATAAGCACTCATACGCGAAGTTACTTTATGTTAAAAAATATTTAATTTCGCAAAGCGGCGATTAAATTCATTTTGTCAAAGCAGCATATCCTTTGATAAAATTTCCCAGTTAATTAGTCCTCGCCGTTTTATCTTTTTAGAAACAAGTTTACAGATTACCATAATTGTCTTTTAAAAGGATTTTATGTTTAGGGACAAAGGAATATCTACTTTGAATTATTTAAATTACCCTTAGATATACCTTAGCTGCGAAAAGGTGTATTTTATTTGGATATAATTATAATTGATTTAAAGCAGTGATAGCCTAATGGTTGAAACTTGCCCTCTCGATCGGGAGGTCCGAGGTTCAAACCCAGACACGCACTACTGATTTTTCTAAAATTATATGCGTATTAGAAATTAATTATCACTGCTTTTCGGTGAAGGAAAACATCGTGAGGAAACCTACGCACCCGAGAGTTCTTTAAAAAAAAGTTGTCGGAGTGTGAAGTCCACCAATTTGCACTTGGCCAGCCCGGTGGACTATGGCCTAAACTCTCTCATCCTGTGAGAAGACCCGTGTCCAGCAGTGGGGCAGTAATGGGTTGACGTGATGTGATAATTGATTTAGAATGTGCTATACACGACTATGAATGTATGAGTACAATCGAAAAAGAAAATTTGGCTATAGACAAAGACGTGACAAAACAGTAATGTTCACGTTATTTTTTATGCAGATGAAAATTTAAAGAAGCTTGTGAAAACAGTTTGCGACAAGTTGTCTCTTTAATTATGCATTCGGCTAAAAGGGTGACAGGCCATCCTTAATACGCGTCAATGACGGATTTTTTATTTGTTTTCTTTCTTTCAAAGTGACTATTATAATATCAATATTCACGGAGAGCGATTTTGTAGGATCTTCCACTTTATGTTACCAATATTACTGTTGATATCGACAAATATTTATTGCGACCAGCCTCTTTAGCCAAACATTTTTTGTCTTACAAACTTTATTACGTTATGTCAAAAGTCAATAACAGATGCATCGCTACTCCCAAGGAATAACATGTTCATTCATATGAAAGTACGCCGGCAACCATATTCTTCCACCGAAACGCAAGAACTGCTTCACGCTAGAACAACATATAACTATGTGTAGTTTCCAAATAATAATAAAAAGGCTAAGTGCCAGTAAACTCGTGAACGAAGGGTTCCGTAACATCACTACATAGTAGGTATAAAACAAAGTCGCTTCTCGCTGTCTGTCCCTATGTATGCTTAGATTTTTAAAACTACGCTACAGATTATAATGCTGTTTTTTAAATAGATATAGTGATTCAAGAGGAAGGTTTTTATATATAATACATGTATAATATAGTGGAGAAACACTGATAATTTTAGATTTTTGACTTTTAGACGGAATGAAGATCTTCGGGTCAACTATATATCTATAAGAAATGTAAAAAGTTCATATTTGTTATGTCATGGTTATGGGAGTCCCTTTGAAATATTTATTTTGTTGTTTTCAGTACAAATTTGTTGTTATAGTGGCAACAGAAATACATCATCGGTGAAAATTTCAACTGGCTAGCTATCGGTTCATGAAATACAGCCTGGTGACAGACAGACGGACAGATCAGCGGAGTCTCAGTAATAGAGTGACATTTTACCCTTTCGTTACGGAACCCCAAAAAAGAAATCTTAATCCTCACATTTTAATCATAACATCTGCCACAGCGTCAAAGTTGAGCTTCAGCCGCGCGTAAAGGTTATACGCACTTATGTTTTATTACATACAGCTAGAAAACTTGTTTTTTACAGGGCCGCGAGTACGTGCTGCAAATTATTATGCTGAGTAAACGTTTTTACTGGTTTTTACTGTTTTATAACGTGTAAGGTTGAAATAAAAATAATAATAGATATAATTTATGTAATTGATAAATTACTGCTCTTGTATATATAAGGTTCGTACTTACGACCTCTTTTCTAAGGTTCGTACTGAAGGTACGACCCGCGTGGCTGAGCGGTTACCATACCGCTCTGACGCGCAATGGGTCCCGGTTTCGATTCCCGGCCAGACAGGTATCTGAATGACGAGTTTAGATTCATGTTTTGGGTCTGGGTGTTTGTGTATTCGTCTTGTATGTGTCCATGGTATCCATGACACAGGAGAAAATCCCAGTGTGGGGCTATGAGTGTAGAAAGCGTACTTGGTTAGGTTATTTGTTTAGATTTACGTCGTTTTATTTGTTTTTTAATGAGTATGTCAGTCAAAGTAGGTTTTAATAAGGTATAATAGAATAATGACTAATAATAATGACATATTGAATCATTTTGGATAAGAAAAACACTTTCCTGTTCGTTCGATTAAAGAAAATAAACCATCGCGCCTTTTTACGATGAATTTAGTTCATGACTATAGTTAATTTGATTTGGTAAGTGGAATATGGGAATGCCATGTTACAGTTGGATTCGCAATTCCTGCAGTAATCAGGTTCGCAACACGGCCCGGAAGGGGTTAGTGTCAGTCTAAATTAAAGCCGACCGGATTTGCCATAATTATGAACAAAAGTAATTTAATCACCGAGTATAAGTTTGAATAAAATACTATATATTTGCTATTATGTATGTTTATTTTAACATTTTGTGAGTTATATTTCACGATCGCGGCAGTTAGATTTATGACTTGCAACTGTTCGTGCATCAATATGCAAATGAAACAATAAGATAAAACTATATCTTAATTCGAATACAAGATGCAAAATAATATAATAAAAAAATGTCTGCGTGTACTAGCGTCCACTCGTAAGAAGTGAAACTTCTTTATGACGTTATTTTTCAAAAAATAATTTACTATATTTATGCAACTTTACAGAAATTGGTTAAATAAAGTTAAATTAGATTAAGTTTAATGAAAGGCGTTTATTAAACTTTATCTATAATAATCTATCTAATATCACGCGTGGTAGGGATAAGAAAAAGTTAGCGCGTAACGGAAAAGAAAAGATGCCGCGTAACAGAAAAAGATGGCGCGTAACAAAAAAAAAAGATGGCGCGTAACAGAAAAAGATGGCGCGTAACGAAAAATAAAAAAAGATGGCGCGTAACAGAAAAAGATGGCACGTAACGAAAAAATGTTACACTAAATTTTTTTCCAACCCCGATAAAGAAGTTTCACTTCAATAATATTATTGGAATCTTCTAAACAAGAAAGATAAGACTTCAATAATAATTTTCTCGTCGACTAAGCCGCGCGGGGTGCGCTCTGGCCAGATGTAATGACTTAACAGCTACTATACTGATGTAGAAGAGTACGCAGTTCACCTATCATAATTAGTAATTGTCAGCCAATTTATCTGCGATCAACCTGTAATCAAGCAGTTAGCCCAATAGTTAAAACTCGATGTCTTAATCGAGAGAATGAGGTGAAAATCCCACGCACGCACTTCTGATATCCCTAATGATGTGACTATAAAAATATTGTCACTGCTTTCCAGCAAAGGAAAACATCGTTATGAGTTATTAAGTACTTAAAATGTGTGAAGTAAATCTCGACCAAAAACTCCCCCATTCTAAGAGAACACCGGAGGTGGGACAATAATGGACAATAACAAGCAGTACAACTACAAGCAGCAATGCGCATGAGAAATCGCCCCTCGCTATCGCAGTTCTTTTGCAGACACCACAGCGCAACTACAAGTTGCAGCTAGTGCTAACGTTTGTCAAACGATTATCGTCCCACTGCTGGACTTCTCTCAGAATGAGAGAGTTATAGGCCATAGTCCACGCGCTGGCCAATTGAGAATTGGTGGACTCCACACACCTCCGAGAACTATTTTTTTTAAAGAACTCTCGGGTGCGTAGATTTCCTCACGATGTTTTCCTTCACCGTAAAGCAGTGACAATTAATTTCCAATACGCATATAAATCAGTGGTGTTTGCCTGGGTTAAAGTAATGTAATTATCAATAACTTAATACTAGTACTACATTTTGTCGTTGCTGTGTGATGGGATGGGATCCATGTGAATAGACTTAACTATTGCACGAAGTTTGTAGTTCTATCGGTGAACCAAACACGTCCCTATTACGTTAAGCCGGCTATCGGTGGGTAGGGCTGGAGGGTGCGACCCCAGACAGGGCGTAACTGCCGATCTGCTTTATTAGACACTGTACCTATCGGGGCATTGGAATATAGGCCGAATGAAATTTACAAATCGTAAACGTGTTACGGTTTCCTATCACGACGGTACCGTTTTCTCATGATTTCTCATTTACATTTACAAAAATCTCTCTTTTATCTACTATAGTATATTACTTTTGTAGAATTGTATAATGCTTCACATTGTTCAACTAAACTGTAAAAGGTAATTAATTCAATGATTTAATTATCGATTTAATTATTTATATTATTGCTTTATGGTAGTGATTTGTTTCTTGTTTTCCTTTTTTGGATAAATGTACATTTTGTAAATAGTTTTTCTTGTTATATTTTGTTAATTTAAATTATAATTAATGTTCTATATCATAAATGAAATAATGGAGATGAGGAATATATTAGTTAATAACAGATGGAAAAAAGGAAAAAAATAATAATCAAGTTAATAGTTGTAAGCAACCAATTCAAGCACATATAATTTTTGAGAAAAAAAACTGCCAAAATCGGCCACACCTATTGCTAGCGTGAAGTCCTCGCACTCCAAGGGACCGTAGTGGATACCTACTGGTGTACATAAGAGACATCTATAGAAGGTAGTAGAACCAGTCTAGTTCGACCGGGGAGGTACAAACAGACTATGAGCGGCAGTGACCACTTACCATCACGGGGACTGCATGCTTGTTTGCTACTTCAATCTGGAAAGGCGAATTGCGTGCTCGTTAGGAACTATGATCTAATAAGAAATGACTATTTATTCTGTTTATTACAAAGACAGGTAAGTAATATGTCAGCTTGTTGTTAAAATCAGTCCAAATTTAGAACTACAACTGAAGTCTATATTTCATTGACCGGTGTTACAAATAAATTATATCACAAAAAGGTCACCTATTTTCAACTATCGTTCCAGTGTCTAAGAATAGTATTGTGATTGAATCGACGGAATCTTTGACATATGACCATTCGCACGATTGGACACAAAAGGTTCCGGGTTCAAATTTCGACTGAAATGAAATGTCTTTATTAAGGCCTACGGAGGTACACGACGAACACGACCTAAACTGAAAAGATTACAAATTTACAATTTTTTTTTTTTTATAAAGAAATACTTTTTTTTTTTTTTAAAGAAATCAATTTTCCGGCAAGAAACTCAGCGGAACTGTCTTTTTTCTTTGTATAACTACTAATAGACACACAAATTAATACAGATTTATATGTTCTGAGAGTTTTATCTTCTTCTGTAGTTTTATGACTACGTAGAATATTAGAAATAGCCTAGTGGTTGAAACTCAGGCTTTCGTTTGGAGATCAGAGTCTTAAGCCTCAAGAAACGAATTGTACTGTATTACAGCTTACAATTTGCTTTACAGAAACTTACATTTTCATCAACTCTAGAGAATAAATAACACAATAGACTGCATTATTATGATGGTTGCAATTAATAAAACTACCTCACAAAAATATTTAAGTATAAACGTATTCCTTTCGAGGTTTTGATACGTCCGTTAAATACATTTAAAATCTTGTAAAATGGACATGTATCTCAGTGTTTATGCCGTCAACACCACTCAAGCAACAAACTTGGTACAATTTTCTCAATAAACCTAGTTATGAAAGTTACAAAGTGAGTAGTTAAGTTGCTCGCTACTTATCTCGCTTCGGTTGATTGAAAGTGTTTATTTAAGTCAATAACTTCCGTTTGACGATGCAGGAAACAGAACTGTATAAACATTTAAGAAACCTTAATATGAGATTTACCTCAACTTAATACCTATTTCGAGCGTGAAATGGTTTCCGCGCTTCTAAGAAAGGCTGTGGTTGCCAGCTGACTTTTATATGAGCCGACCATCTTAGCATTTGGTACGAGTACTGGTAACGCGTCTGTGATTGACTTCAGATTAATCTCTTGTCCTGTATGCAGTTACTTACAGCTGTCCATGGATAGCATTGGCCACTTACCATCAGGTGGACTGTATGCTCATTAGCTAATTACATCTCATTAAAACAGTAGTGAAACAGTACATATAGAAATCTGTCAAATAATAAGACTGAGAAAATGTTTTTCTCCTCTAGTTTCCATACACAAGGGTGCGTTTAGGGGTTGAATGCCATAATTACGACAATTAAAATAAGTGCTGTTACTTATTTTTAACGAGTAACAAAAGAAAAGGTTATTTATTTATTTTGCATGATGATGTTATGTGTGTTCACCGATTATTTTGCAATAACTATTTTATAGGGGCCCCGTATTACGTAAAATAGAAAATATTTGTCATACTAGCAGAAAAAACGTAATACGTAGGACAAAAAAATAAAGGTATGGTACACCTCAAAACGCTACAGATGAATTTAGTTCATGACTATAGTTAATTTGATTTGGTAAGTGGAATATGGGAATGCCACGTTACAGTTGGATTCGCAATTCCTGCAGTAATCAGGTTCGCGACACGGTCCGGAAGGGGTTAGTGTCAGTCTAAATTAAAGCCGCCCGGATTTGCCATAATTATGAACAAAAGTAATTTAATCACAGAGTATAAGTTTGAATAAAATACTACATATTTGCTATTATGTATGTTTATTTTAACTTTTTGTGAGTTATATTTCACGATCGCGGCAGTTAGATTTATGACTTGCAACTGTTCGTGCTTCAATATGCAAATGAAAACATAAGATAAAACTATGTCTTAATTCGAATACAAGATGCAAAATAATATAATAAAAAAAATGTGTGCGTGTACCTACTAGCGTACACTCGTAAGAAGTGAAACTTCTTTATGACGTATTTTTCAAAAAATAATTTGCTATATGCAACTTTACAGAAATTGGTTAAATAAAGTTAAATTAGATAAAGTTTAATAAAAGGCTTTTATTAAACTTTATCTAATAATCTAATCTATAATAATCTATCTAATATCACGCGTGGTAGGGATAAGAAAAAGATGGCGCGTAACAGAAAAAAATGGCGCGTAGCTGAAAAAGATGGCGCGTAATGAAAAATAAAAAAAGATGGCGCGTAACAGAAAAAGATGGCGCGTAACGAAAAAATGTTACACTAAATTTTTTTCCAACCCCGATAAAGAAGTTTCATTTCACTTCAACAACCCCGATAAAGAAGTTTCACTGCAATAATATTATTGGAATCTTCTAAACAAGAAAGACAAGACTTCAATAAATAATTTTCTTATTAATAGTTTTCTCATTAATATTTAATAATTTTCTCGTCGACCAAGCCGCGCGGGGTGCGCTCTGGCCAGATGTAATGTGTTAACAGCAACTATACTGATGTAGAAGAGTACGCAGTTCACCTATCATATTCATTAGTCATTGTCGGCCAATTTATCTGCGATCAACCTGTAATCAATCAGTTAGTCCAATAGTTAAAACTCGATGTCTTAATCGAGAGAATGAGGTGAAAATCCCATGCACGCGCTTCTGATATACCTAATGATGTGACTATAAAAATATTGTCACTGCTTTCCAGCAAAGGAAAACATCGTTATGAGACCTATAAGTACTTAAAATGTGTGAAGTAAATCTCGACCAAAAACTCCCCCATTCTAAGAGAACACCGGAGGTGGGACAATAATGGACAATAACAAGCAGTACAACTACAAGCAGCAATGCGCATGAGAAATCGCCCCTCGCTATCGCAGTTCTTTTGCAGACACCACAGCGCAACTACAAGTTGCAGCTAGTGCTAACGTTTGTCAAACGATTATCGTCCCACTGCTGGACTTCTCAGAATGAGAGAGTTATAGGCCATAGTCCACGCGCTGGCCAAGTGAGAATTGGTGGACTCCACACACCTCCGAGAACTATTTTCTTTAAAGAACTCTCGGGTGCGTAGATTTCCTCACGATGTTTTCCTTCACCGAAAAGCAGTGACAATTAATTTCCAATACGCATATAACTCAGTGGGGTTTGCGTGGGTTAAAGTAATGTATCAATAACTTTATACTAGTACTACATTTTGTCGTTGCTGTGTTATGGGATGGGATCCATGTGAATAGACTTAACTATTGCACGAAGTTTGTAGTTCTATCGGTGAACCAAACACGTCCCTATTACGTTAAGCCGGCTATCGGTGGGTAGGGCTGGAGGGTGCGACCCCAGACAGGGCGTAACTGCCGATCTGCTTTATTAGACACTGTATCGGGGCATTGGAATATAGGCCGAATGAAATTTACAAATCGTAAACGTGTTACGGTTTTCTATCACGACGGTACCGTTTTCTCATGATTATCCTATCTGGTACCGACTTGCTGCTTTTTACAAAAATCTCTCTTTTATCTACAATATTATATTACTTTTGTAGAATTATTGTATGCAATTTCGTCGTCAACCCATTATTGTACCACTGCTGGGCACGGGTCTTCTCTCCGTATGAGAGAGTTTAGGCCATAGTCCACCGCGCTGGCCAAGTGCGAATTGGTGGACTTCACACACCTCCGAGAACTTTTTTTTTTTTTTTTAAAGAACTCGGGTGTGTAGGTTTCCTCACGATGTTTTCCTTCACCGAAAAGCAGTGATAATTAATTTATAATACGCACATGAATCAGTGGTGCGTGCCTGGGTTTGAACCTCGGACCTCCCGATCGAGAGGGCAAGTTTCAACCATTAGGCTATCACTGCTCTGTATGCAATTAATTCTATGAAATAATTATTGATTTAATTTCATTAGTTATATTATTGCGTTGGTAGCGTTTTTGTTTATATATTTTTGTTTTCATTTTTTTTTATATATGTACATTTTGTAAATAGTTTTTATTGTTATATTTTGTTAATTAAAATTGTAATTAATGTTCTATATTGAAATGAAATAATGCAAATGAGGAATATTATATTACCTAGTTAATGACAGATAAAAAAAAAATAAGTTAATAATTGTATGCTACCAATTCAGGCATATATATTTTCTGAGAATCAAAATGCCAAAATCAGCCACACCTATTGCTAGCGTGAAGTCTTGCACTCCAAGGGCACGTAGTGGATACCTACTGGTTTATATATGAGACATCCATAGAAGGTAGTAGAACCAGTGTAGTTCGACCGGGGAGGCACAAAAAGATAGGCGGCAGTGACCACTTACTATCACGGGGACTGCATGCTTGTTTGCTACTTCAGTCTAGAAAGGTGAATTGCGTGCTCGTTAGGAACTATGATCTAATAAGAAATGACTTTTTATTATTTATTACAAAGACAGGTAAGTAACATGTCAGCTTGTTGTTCAATTCAGACCAAATTTAGAACTACAACTGAAGTCTATATTTCATTGGTGGGTGTTACAAATAAAATACATCACAAAAGGTCACCTATTTTCAACTATCGGTCCAGTGTCTAAGAATAGTATTGTGATTGAATCGATGGAATCTTTGACAAATGACCATTCGCACGATTGGACACAAAAGGTTCCGGGTTCAAATTTCGACTGAAATGAAATGTCTTTATTAAGGCCTGCGGAGGCATACGACGAACACGACCTAAACTGAAAAGATCCGGCAAGAAACTCAGCGGGACTGTCTTTTTTTCTTTGTATAACTACTAATAGACACACAAATTAATACAGATTTATATGTTCTGAGAGTTTTATCTTCTTCTGTAGTTTTATGACTAAATAGAATATTAGAAATAGCCTAGTGGTTGAAACTCAGGCTTTCGTTTGGAGATCCGAGTCTTAAGCCTAAAAAAACTGAATTGTACTGTATTACAGCTTACAACTTGCTTTACAGAAATTTACATTTCCATCAACTCTAGAGAATAAATAACACAATAGACTGCATTATTATGATGGTTGAAATTAATAAAACTACCTCACAAAAATATTTAAGTATGTACGTATTCTTTTCGAGGTTTTGATACGTCCGTTAACTACATTTAAAATCTTGTAAAATGGACATGTATCTCAGTGTTTATGCCGTCAACACCACTCAAGCAACAAACTTGGTACAATTTTCTCAATAAACCTAGTTATGAAAGTTACAAAGTGAGTAGTTAAGTTGCTCGCTACTTATCTCGCTTCGGTTGATTGAAAGTGCTTATTTAAGTCAATAACTTCCGTTTGACGATGCAGGAAACGAAGTGTATAAACATTTAAGAAACCTAAATATGAGATTTACTCAACTTAATCCCTATTTCGAGCGTGAAATGGTTTCCGCGCTTATAAGAAAGGCTGTGGTTTCCAGCTGACTTTTATATGAGCCGACCATCTTAGCATTTGGTACGAGTACTGGTAACGCATCTGTGATTGACTTCAGATTGATCTCTTGTCCTGTATGCAGTTGTTTACAGCTGTCCATGGATAGCATTGGCCACTTACCATCAGGTGGACTGTATGCTCATTAGCTAATTACATCTCATTAAAACAGTAGTGAAACAGTACATATAGAAATCTGTCAAATAATAAGACTGAGAAAATGTTTTCCTCCTCTAGTTTCTATACATAAGGGTGCGTTTAGGGATTGAATGCCATAATTACGCCATTTTTCAAAACACGACAATTAAAATATGTGCTTATTTGTAACGACTTCCAAAAGGAAAGGTTATTTATATATTTTGATATATATGTTCACCGACTATTTTGCAGTAACTATTTTATAGGGGTCCCGTATTATGTAAAATAGAAAATATTTGTCATACTAGCAGAAAAAACGTAATACGTAGAACAAAAAAATAAAGGTATGGTACAGCTCAAAACGCTACAGACTATAATAATTATATGAATAGACACTAACACCAAGAAATAAATATACATAGGTTCAAAACATATCTAATCATCCAGATGTATGGGAGACACAACAACGAACCTGGAACCATTTGCCTAGTTCCCTAAACCAGTAAACAGTACTACCCTCTACCCTCAGACGAGTACCACGCGCTAACCACGTCTATCCCGCACAGATACAGCAATGATATTTGGTGTAAGTGTAACCGATGCGAAGTTCATTGACACGGGGAGGTTCGCCGGCGGGCGGTGTGAATAAACATGAAGCGTATGCTCTAACATATGCCAGGGCACAGCCTTGCGATGTTATGCTGAATATGGTTTTCTATCAAAAGTCATACATGCCCAATTGCAAGGATTCCATCACTGAAGTCCCACGAGAACTGCTTTGGGTTCGATGTGCGTTGAAAAGTGTATAGAAATAGCGTGTTTAGTGCTCACAGGCTTTAAATGAAATGTATTTTGTATAGGCCTACGGGGGCACTTACAAATTGTCAGTTACATTTTTTTTCTTACACTACCACCAGATCGGAATACGATCTCAACTGAGAAGATCCGGCAAGAAACTCAGCGGGTTTGTCTTTTTTCTTATTTATATCCATTTCTTTTATATAATTACAATCATGTTTTTTAACATGGTAATGAAAGTTAGCTCCAATAGATTAAAACAACCAAAACAATGGCAAAGGGATAATGACTTAGTAAGTAGAACTCAAACTTTTTGGTCAAATTCCAATTAACATTTTACCTTCTGTGCGATAATAAGATTATTATTCATTTGAATTTTTCGTTTCACCTACCAAAGTAGGTAGAAAGTAGCAATTACATAAATATGAATAGTGTAAGTTCCGAAATCAAGTATTAAGTTTTTAAAAAGTATATATTGAAATTAAAACCACTTAGTATAACCCGGTAGCTATAGAATTCCTACAAATATTTAGCTTTAGCTTATATTGTATTTATATGATTTTTTTTGGAAAGTTGTTAAAAATCAATCCAAGAATACTTTCATATCATTTTCACAAACTATACACATGTTCTACTTTATGTGTAATTACACACTAATAAAACACTTTCTACACTCATAGCCCCACACTAAGATTTTCTCCAGTATCGTGGGTACCATGGACACACAAAAGACGAATACACAAGGACCCAGACCAGAACATGAATCTAAACTCATCATTCAGATACCTGTCTGGCCGGGAATCGAACCCGGAACCCATTGCGCGTCAAACCGGTATAGTAACCGCTCTGCCACGCGGGTCGTCAAGTTAATACTAATAAAAACGTTATGTCAATTAAAAAATCATTCCGCTATTATCCGCTTTACATGGAAACTGCTGGACATATTTTAATCAAACTTCCACCATCCGCGCCGCGCATTATAAACGCTCTCCTTTGCATCAAAGGATGCCGAGTAAAACTTCAGCTACATTAAAATTTGTTCTGCGAAGTCGCTAACTCCCATTTATAAACTACTACTCGTCGGTATAATTTCCCTGGTAAAATCCGTATGAAGCCTGTCAGACACAATAATAAAGAAAGTTGCATTACAAAAAATACAGCCAGCAAATGGATTTGTGAAATACACTGTGATAGTTCAGTCTTTCTTTGAATACAAATTAGCCCGGTTGTTGTCTACTTATTCTGCTTTTAAGTTATTTTGCTTCTTAGCCTCCTTTAAAGAGTATCATGCAAAAACTACATTTGCATTTTAGTCAGACCAACCAAGCATTAATTGAATACAATAAAAATTGGTCATAACATTATTAAGTATATGAAAAATCTATCATCACTAGACTACATATTGGCCATTTAACCAAACTCAAAATTTTCCATATTTGTATATACTTTTGATGTATTATTTATTCAGGTTGATAATGATAGTGTTATGATTTGAAAATTGACCTATCACGCTTAGGTTCAGATTTCAAATGATACGACATGAAATGTCTACTTTAGACTTACATATTGTCAGTTATAATATTTATTATTGGATGGATGGAAACTACCATGGGATTGGAACACGACCTTACCTAAGAAGATCCAGCAAGACAATCAGCCGTTATTATCTTTTTTTGTAATCATCTTTTTTACCTGTTATTCAATACCATAGGGTTGTTAAAATAAATAATGAAAGTCCTGTACCCTTCCTTAAATTTGACTTAATTATTAAATCGTTTAGATTTCAGAAGTTATGTCCATATTAGAAACTACTAGGTGTTAATGAAGATTTAAAACATTCTGATGGTAGATGTAGCACTGAGCATTCAGTAGTTTGAAAGTGTTGGTTGACGAGTACGATTCCAATATACATAAATAATTGTAACTACTATCAATGTATAATTTCACAACAATTAGTAGCGTGAAAGTTGTTATTTATAGAAAATATTCCAGATCGAAATTACTTTCATCCTTCGTGTTCTGTGTTCGGAATGCTATTGGAAAAACTTAATTTTAATCAAACTATTCACCCGTCGCATCGGTCGAAATTCAACCGTCACTTAAATTAAAAAACTAAACTTCATATTGTTTAAAGTAGTACGAATATTTCTCGAATTCAAATAAAATGTAATAATTTACAAGTAATTTGAACGTTAAATAAAAAAGAGGTTTAACTAGCTAAGCCGCATTTAAAAACAATATCGGGTATTTTGACAAAGACACTGACATTTCTGACGTTACGTGTTTTCATAGTAAGACATTGAACGTTCTATTTCGTTTATTATTTATGTGTTTTTGACAAATGCACGGTAGTGCGTGTAGTGTGTAGTGTGTTTTTAATTGATTTAGGTATGACATATGCATTGAATGAAATAAATATGAACATTCTGCACTCCTTCTCTACGTCCACTATAACCGTGCAAAATTTCATACTAATCCGTCCGCGGCATATTACTTAAAAATGCGTCACAAGTTTTTGCTTCACGTATTAATATAACCAAATGTTAAACATGGTGTCAAGTTTCTTTTAAAGAAGTTTCAAAAATTTTTTAACATATCAAAATGGGTACGAATGAAGTACATACAAATCAATCAATCATATTCACTGTGACATCTACAATCAGTAAGTCGAGTTTGAAGTTTAACACGACCAGGTGCTGTCAAATTATCGGAAATCGAATATCGTATGAAGAGAATGCTTGATGTCGGGTCGTGATTCCACATGGAAAAGTCTGCATCAGTGTATTTCAACCTGTATTAATTTAAAATATTGTAACGTAATGTAACATGCCAAACGGGCTTGTTTAGTCAAATGTAAGGCAAGATACTGGAGCTAGCTTCAATTACCTTGCAAAATCATTATGGTTAAAAAAGGAGAAATTATACAAAAAAAAAAGTCCAACCCGCCGTCGTGAGGTCATCCGATCCGTCATTGCGATCCGAGGATAATGTAAAGAAATGTTGCTGACAATTTATTGAAATCAGAGAAATATTGGTCCTACTTTGGACAATATGAAGTTTAGTTTTTTAATTTAAATTACGGTCGAATTTCGACTGTTGCGACGGGTGACTAGTGCAAATTGAATATTTCATTTCAACGACATTCTGAGATTACGCGTAAAGTCAAATAACGTATGCGAACTCCAGTATATAGTTTGCCAACATATTATTAGTATATGTATGACTGACAATAGATACTTGTCCAGTGCAAACTCGTAACATGCTCAAATACAATGTATAAATGTGCTTCTGTAGTATTGTGGTCGTGTTATGCAATGCTCAAAATGGAGTTTAGAACCGTAATATATGTACTAGTGATGTAACGAATGTCATTATTTGCACATTCACGAATGCGAATCCGATTATCCGATACCGACATTCGAGAACGCGAATATTGTTTTTTTTTTAGGTTTTTGGTATAAGACCCGAATGATCTAGATTTGGCAATTTGGCCCATTCTTGAGGAGCATTGCAATTAATATTCACCAAACATTCGCACGAATGCGAATACTAATACCTAAAAACATGCGAATATTCGTCACATCACTAATATGTATATTGTTGTGTACATGTGCCCCTTTTAGTGTCTTTATGTAACTTATAAACAATTCTATTTCCGCGCTTCGTATTATTTCAGGCTCTAGTAATTTATTTATATCTAGATTGCATCTAAATGTTATTACGATTATTTTTCCATATGTTAATACTAACTTACCATTTTTTTTGCTACTTTAGTAGTTAGCTAGTGGAATGTAAAATGAAGTAAGGCATGAAGTTATGTTTGAGCAAATTTAACATTTTTTGAAGTGAAACTTCTTTATCGGGGTTGGAAAAAAATTTAGTGTAACATTTTTTCGTCACGCGCCATCTTTTTCTGTTACGCGCCATTATCCGTTACGTTACGTTACGTTATCCCTACCACGCGTGATATTAGATAGATTATTATAGATTCGATTATTAGATAAAGTTTAATAAAAGCCTCTTATTAAACTTTGTCTAATTTAACTTTATTCAACCAATTTCTGTAAAGTAGCATACCTATAGTAAATTATTTTTTTGAAAAATAACGTCATAAAGAAGTTTCACTTCTTACGAGATACGCACACATTTTTTTATTACAATGGTTACACAAATTGGTTAATAAGAAAATGATATCATATTAAGTAACTGTTTTGACGAAAAAACCGAATTCTAATTACACTGTCAATAATTGATAGAGATGTGCTGAATATTCGGCTGTTATTCGGTATTCGGAATCTTTTTCACTATTCGTATTCGGCCGTATTATTCGGTTTTAGTGTCAAATATATTCAATTCGAGTTATTCCTATTTTCTTGGCTACACGTCATGGTAGAGAACAAAAAGAAAAAACTTTTTACGTACGATTTATGTTACAAGTCAAAGAAATCCTATGAAGAGTGTGTTAAATGAACCCAATAATATAAAACAATTAAAGTTCAAATCAATATATTTGAAACCTCAATTAAATTCTCATCTTTCTAAATCAGCATTAATTTTTAAACCTCAAATCAACATTTTAATTTTTTCAACACACTTTCGCAGTCGTTTCTTAATAAGAAATAGTAAACCGATTAATTCGGCCGAATATCCGGTTCGGCCAAAGTTAACCGAATAGTATTCGGTTATTCGGTGAAACCACTATTCGGCGCATCTAATAATTAAGTAAAGTAGGTATATCTATTTAACTGCACTCTTTAAACGAGATCACAACAGCGCTCAGCACTGCAACATTAGGCAGAAGAGTTGCGGTGGTGGTTTCTCCGAGCCGGGAATGAAACCTTTGTAATTAGATTACGGAGTTAAGGCTCCAAAACCGTACAGGCAAAAGTGTGAAAAGCATTTGTTATTCTCCAAACCACTACATAAGAAAAGTCGCTTCCCGCTGTCTGGCCCTATGTATGCTTAAATCTTTAAAACTACGCTACCAAATTTAATGCCTTTTTTTAATAGATAGAGTGATTCATGAGGAAGGTTTTTTCTGTATAACAAATGTATAATATAGTGGAGAAACACTGATAATTTTAGATTTTTGACTTTTAGGCGGGACGAAGTTCGCCGGGTCATCCAGTTATTTATAAAGGTGCATTCAACACTAACATCAGTATTAGGTCTATTTTCGACCTTTGAAAATATTACATAAGTTAAACATAAGTCATACATATGTCAAATAAAAAGTGTAAACAATTTTCGTCAGTGTGCGTGAGAAACCCTTAATCTGCAGATATTCAGATAATTCGCAGATTAGTGGGTAAGCCTTAGTAAAAACATTGAGCACCATTGTTTATATCTGAGACTCCGTTATAATATAATTTTACTATAACACGATAACATTTTAATAAGTTTATTCTATTAAAGTTTCAAAATATTTAGCGAGTCATTGCCTTGTTATCACTGGCGGATTCAGGGATTTCGTTTTTCTACGATGTGTCTTACAGAATTTGATGATGAGAAAAGGTTTTTATGGATGAAAAAGTTGTCTTTTACATCTTTTGCGGGACTTCGACTATGCTACTCTTTAAATTAAGCCTTTGCTGAAGATGACGGATGGACCTAAGTACATACCTACTTTAGATTATGTGGTAATTTTTTTGTAATGGTAAATATCTCGAGTAAAACAACGGTACATATACGAAGCGAAGCATAAGAAATACAATAGGGAGATCCCACTTACGTTCATAAAAAGACGGCCAAGCCGCCCTCTGTATTTATTTAGAACCGTTGAACGAGTAATCTTCTAGAATTACACATTATTTTATGGTCTATAGACAAAGCATTTCTATCTAATAAGTAATGTTATAATAAAATATCACAAATAGCTTATATATATCACAAATAGGTTTGAACTTCTTATATACTATTTTTTTATGTATTGTCAATTGATATGATCTGAGTCTTTAGCACTTGAGGTGTAAAATTAACAATGAAATTCCAAACAAGATTCAAAATGACTTAAAACATAAAAAATGGGCATCAGCGGCAAATAAACAGAAATCAGTAGGCAGAAAAAGAGGGTAGACCGGAAAGTTTTTCAAAAACTTTCAGTTATACTTTATGCATCTCGGTAGCGTTTCCGCGACGAGAAAAATACCTACAGGCCAACAGCGAGTCTAAAATGAAAACGGCGTACTCAAGCTAACTAGTCGAAATTAAAACCCTAATTGCAGAGCGCTTCCAAATACCAAGTTTGTAATTGTTTTCGAGAACAACGTGACTAATGAAACTTATTTGGAGTCGAGTTGAAAGTATACATAATTTGCCTACAAAATGTATACGAATACTAATAATCATTATAAATGTGAGATTGTGAATATGTGTGTTTTACTTTTATATGCAAGATCTGCCGATTTTTGTCGAATCTTGGCACACACATCATTTATAACCAGGATTACCACCTGGGACACACGTTATCGTGGTAGACGTAACCGAAGCGGGTGAAACCGCGGATTAACGTGCTATATATATGTAAGTGAATTAAGTAAGTTGGTAGTAACCTCCGTAAAGATGTCGGTTCTCTTTTATGAAAGTTGTGGTTACACATACGCTAAATATGTACCTACATACGAGGAGATTTTTCGTAATTTATAGAGAAATCTCTGTCATTCTTTACATTTTTGGTAGAAGTAAATTTAAAAAGTTATACCTGTTTACAGTAAGGGGCACATATTTAACGTTCACGTGAGACTATTTGCAGACCGCACGAAAGAAATAAATATAACATTCATAAAGAACAATACTTATCATCTACAAGCTTATTCCGCGGCTCCACTCGCTCCGACCATGTTTAGCATGGTAATGACTACGCCATGTATTAATCTGGCCAGAAACTATCTGCGTGCCTCAGCGAAACGCAATCTATATTTTTTTGCGTGAAAAAAACACAACAAACATAACTACAACAAAAACATTTCAATGTTATAAATATTACAATTGGGCCCAATTATAATATTAATAAGAAACTTTATTCTTATCCAGCCATTTAACCCACTGGTACAATTTAATATATGAAAATCAGAGAATTATTTGTTAAAATGCTTTACCAAACTCAAGATTGCTCTGGAAAGAGATGCAACCAAGCGTCTAGTTGAGCCGGTTAATTAGTGCACAACGGGCGCGAGTGGAATGGCGTCGTTACTCCATTCATTTAGGGGGAAATAAAAATCGTACGAGTACTTTACGACCACCGTATAGCTTCACGATACGTCGTTACAAAAACATTAAATGTCTTAACGTGATTTAAAGTTCTGAAGATTGCACTTTCAATAAGAGTATTTATTTTGCCCAAGGTTTATCCCGCAGTTTCACTCGCGTTAAAAATATAGCTTAATTCTAAATTAAATGACTTTTGAATTGATTTTAATAAAATGACAATTTTGCCACAGTCACCTTTCCAAAAAAAGTTTTATTGCAAATATATGCGATGTGCAGACACGCGGAACCCATATTTCTATTATGTGTACGAATAAATCCATACATTACTCACATTTAATTTAATATGTAGTAAATCGGAACATTTGAAAACAATAATTTCTAAATTATTTCACACGCAGTAATCGGATTCATGAATCGTAGTCTTAAAGTGTGAAGAATCACTTTTCTTTCCAGATTTACATTCCATTTAAATAATTTACCCCGAGAGCAATTTTAAACGACAATCTCTTAATCGCTTATCAGTTTACCCCGGAATATATTATTAGTGTGTACTTTAAATATAAAATAGTCATCTTATTGTTTTGTTTTTGTATATTTTTACTGTTGGCCAAACATGCTTGTGGTCTTCATTGTTCACAAGTGGTTTATCAGGAATATGAAAGACTAGTGTGTGAAAAAAACGGCATTTAAATCCGTAGCGTAGTTTTAAAGATCCAAGCATACATAGGGACAGACAACGGGAAGCGACTTTGTTCTATGCTATGTATTGAAGAGAAAACTTCTTTGAGCCCGTTGATAGATATTTAGTAAACTGAAAACTTACGGGTTTGCATCACCAACATGCTGTGACGTGGTTATAAGTATATATCCATGACTGTGGACTATTAAAAGTATTTAGTGAATAATGTTATAGGTTTTCATTCCTATCGGCAAACCCTAAGATTGCTGTTTTTTTAATAATTGTGTAAGTAAAATGGTGCCTACGAAGTACAATGTTTACTAATGCATTTATGCTTATCTTGCGTTCGTAAAGACGGAGTTGATTAATTGCAATTAATTGATTAAAGGAGCTAATTAGGTACCTAATAAAATACATGATCATATCATAATATATCAGAGGATATTTCTGATATGACTAAGTGGCCGAAATTATTGTAATAAATCAAAACATAATAATAACAGTAATATGATAGTGTCTCACTGTATAGGAGGTATTAACGTATTAGGTTGCGGTTACGAGAGTTCTTTAAAAAAAAGTTGTCGGAGTTGTGTGAAGTCCGACAATTCGCAGTTAGCCAGCGCGGTCGACTATGGCCTATAACTCTCTAAACTACTCCTACTAATAAACTACTCCTGTGACGTATTTATATTAATATCACAGCTCTAATCTAATCAAAATGCACTTTGATATCAATTTGGTACTAATAAATCTGCATATTCGAATATTATTTGTTGCCGAGATATCTTCGGCAGTGCCGTACAGTCGACGACGCAAATCTAGCAAGCTGTTTGTGTATTCAAGTAAGAGAGCAACTAGAGATTAATCCACGAGTAATATTTGGAAGGTATTGCGAAATTATGTAATATTGCTAGGAATGTAGCAGAGCAAAGCTCTCGAAAATTGTCTGAAACTCCAATTTGTGAGCACGAGAGAGTGCACAAGATTACCAGGAATTTTGACAATGGATGTTGATTTAACATCTCTCATCTATCATCCAGATTTCAGTTCATTGCTGAGCTAATGTCTATTTTTATCCGACTGCGTCAGAATGAGGATAATGTTTTTCGAGTGTATATATGTAGATGTATTTCTTTAGCACGCGCTACAACCCAAATGGCTTGATGGATTTAAGCATACTAGTCACCCGTAGCATCGGCCGAAATTCGACCGTAATTTAAATTAAAAATCAAATGTCATCTGACATTCTTGACGTTGTGTCTTTTCATTTTCATTTACTAAGTACATATGTGTTTGTGACAAATGCAAGGCAGTGTGTGTAATGTGTTTTTAGTTGATTTTATGTATGAAAAATGCATTATTTGAAAAAAATATTAACATTCTGCACTCCTTCTCTACGTCCACTATAACCGTGCAAAATTTCATACTAATCCGTCCGCGGCATATTACTTAAAAATCCGTCACAAATTTTTGCTTCACGTATTAATATAATAATTAATTGACAAATTTGTGATTTCAATCGGAAGTTTACTATAAAAGCGTATACATTGACCTATAAATGAATTATTAATTTTGTGACGATAAGTAACATGTGCAGAGATATTGTGTTTGTTCCAAAATATACAACAAATACTATTCCTATTTCCAGTAAGGGGATGTTGACTTGTATCGTATGTCGCATCCGTCCGGAGTACAAACACGTTATATTAGAGAACTGAACGCTTATACGCCTTCAGGGGGTGCCTTTGTCCACTGCAGGCACTTGCAGTCCGCTTCAAAGGCAATAAGCCACACAAGATATATATCAAGTCTTTACACAGAAGCATACATATGGTATGTAGGTAAATTATAAAGAAATGGTTATAACGCTTAATTTTGTGAATTGATTTGTTTATTATATATCGCGTTATGATTAGACAGATTGTGTTGTTTACGTGGTAGAATAGGAATAAATTGAATGTTAAGTGACAAAACGAACACGCAAAGTGATTCTAAGTCACCCAGTTTGGCGAGTAAAGGTGCTCTGAATTACTTTTGAAATCACAATTCATTAGTGCCTGGCCTCATTAAAAATATAATCTAACAAAACAAAATAACAAAACGTTTTTGACGACCCGCGTGGCGGTGCGGTTACCATACCGGTCTGCCACGCAATGGGTCGCGGGTTCGATTCCCGGCCAGACAAGTTTAGATTCTTTTTCTGGCATGGCACCCACGACACAGGAGAAAAGCCTACCGTGGGGTTATGAGTGTGGAAAATGTTTTTTTTTTACGCTTGTTCTGATATTCTGTTAACATTTTTTGAGTTGAATTCACAACTACGTTTAATTGTTTCATTTTTACCTTTCATGTTTAGTCCTAACTTTTAACTGCTAGCCGTCCATTTCATTTTTAAAAACGTATCGACTTCGTTTATGATGTAGTTATTTTTGAAACTCCTCGGCACGAGTGGGCTGCGTTCAGACATGTCGAGTGCTACGAAAGTGCATGCATGTATGCTAAATTTGGAAACATTTAATGGATATGTTTCGTATTATGTGTACTTTGTTTATGCACTCAAACTTTTTAATATTATTTTAGAGGTTTATCTCATATACCTATATTGTTACTGTTTATTTACATCCACAGACATTGAATATCTGTTCGTGTCCTGGCGGAATAAATCATATTTTTTACAAGTACCGCCCTTTAGTTGTTTTAGAGGGGAAACCTTCAAAAGGTACCCGTTACCGTGGGAGCGACGCATGGTTATGTGGGATTTTTACCGCACTAAACCCCCTTCGGTGGCCGCCCTCGGCGCTGTAAAGAGGGCTCCGGGATCTCCAAAGGAACGCAACCGAAATCCTCTGAGCGTGTTGCCCTATTGGGCTCCTCCCAGATGGGCGGCTGGGCCCACCGCTCCGTCTTGTCTTTACGACGATATGCGACCACACATAGCGCCGTCCTTCCCGGGATCGCCTGTCTGGACGGTTCAAGCTCCCACTCTGGCCGCCCGCAACCCCGAAAGCTCCTCTTACGACAGGCAAGGGATACCATATTCTGATCCCGGAACTACAGGGACGGAGAAGTACCGCTCTAGTCTGCCTAAAGCGGTACTATTACGTTGCTCATATCTACGTTTCTATTTTATACAATTGAAATAGCAAATGATTGTTTGAATGAATGCTCGCGATCTAATGGCAAGTGGTCATGTACACTTGTAAGCAACTTCATATCATTCAGGGTTATTCTATGTGAAGTCAATCACAGGTGCATAACTGCTTCCGAGGACAAGATGGTCGCCTCAAATTAAAGTGAGCCATACACTACCAGGCAACTGTTATTAGACATTGTATATATATGAAAACTATTTTTGTGTCAAACTGTCATGGCACACGCCTATCATGTACAATGTCTGAAGAAAAACGAAGCCTAGAACACCATTATCGACCCACATCAACAAGCTTAATCTATTGAGTATAATATATTGGTTTACTAGTAAGTACTTAATTTGACATAGTTTTAAACCTTTCCTAAACAATCTAATTGCTCTTAACAAATAATTAGCTAAACCTAGGTACCTATTTATATGATTTTTAAAGGTGGTAGAACCAGTGTAGTTCGACCGGGGAAGTACCACCGCCACACCTATTTCTAGCGTTCACGACATAATTCCGTTCAGTAGAACGGAATTGCGTAGTGTTTTGCAAAACCATCGTATCACATCACATTAGTACGCAACATAAATAAAATCTCGTTTTAAAATCATCGACAACACGCCGCGTAAGTACAGACCGAAAGGCATTGAATATAAAACACGAGCAGTATGAGAAAAGTTTAGAATGCCATTTCCTCGGAACAAAGAATCTTCACGTGAGAAGCTACACATACCTAACTTATTCTATTCAGTGATGCATTTTGATGAGCTCATCCTAAACACTATTGAAGTTTCACGCTGCCCTCGTTACTTCCTCTTTCCTTCTTCAATATTTGACGAAGAATTTGAAATGCATATTTATATTTATAAAGAAATCGCAGTATTTACTTTCCTATACTTGTTTATACTTTTTTAAGTACGTCAAGCCAAAGTATTTTTATTTATCTGCATTTAAAAACTAAAGTAACCATTTAAATATTTAAGTAAATATCCGCTTCACATATTGTATAGTAACAGACTCTGATTCTAGCATATTTTTCGACTTCCTTATATAGTCATTCTACTTCCCCTTACACATACGTAGGAATCTGTAACAAAGGAACACAAAACGACCGCATTCTCTAAAAGCAACTATAAGAAAAATCGTTTAATTAAGCAAACAACCAGTCAATCTATATCTACACAAATACAACTAGGCGATTAAAAAATAACAATTAAACGGTATACAGATGAGACTCGTCAATTCATCTTAAGTTTAAATAAAATAAAACGCACACTTTATAAAAAGGAATGACCCATATCTATTTGCTTTTAACTGAAAAACTACGCAAAGTAATAAGTTTTCTTAATTTTTACATGACGCTTGAACATAGGACAATGTATTAAATCAATAATCTTATTCGTAAAGAACTTACTCGTAACCTTTAAAAAAATGATACTACACAAGAGACATTCCTAATGTTATTCCATTTTAAGATGAATCCTAGACGGTGATGTCACAATATACAAAGGGAACAACCCTTTTATTGGTATTACCTTTTGGGCCATTTCTTTGCAATAAAATAAAATCTCACTGGAATATATTTTGCGATACTATACAATTGTACTACTACGTAATAGAGCAGTGATAGCCTAATGGTTGAAACTTGCCCTCTCGATCGGGACGTCCGAGGTTCAAACCCAGGCACGCACCACTGTTTTATGTGCGTATTAGAAATTAATTATCACTGCTTTTCGGTGAAGGAAAACATCGTGAGGAAACCTACACACCCGAGAGTTCTTAAAAAAAAGAAAGTTCTCGGAGGTGTGTGAAGTCCACCAATCCGCACTTGGCCAGCGCGGTGGACTGTGGCCTAAACTCTCTCATTCTGAGAGAAGACCCGTGCCCAGCAGAGGGACAATAATGGGTTGACGAGAGATACAATTGTACATAAATGTATTTATTATGCAAGTTTAAAACATTTTACAAAATGTTCTGGCATTGCAAAAATAGTTTAATGTAAAACATGTCAAAGGCCGCGTATTTGTAAAGTAAAAAATAAATAAAATCGTGTATCCTTTGACCCGACTGCGTCGACGGATAACGTTTTTTGAAGCGTATGTATATCTCAAATATGTCCATTACTTTGGCATGCTTTATAGTCAAACCGGTCAACGGATTTTAAAACACAAAGGTGTTGTTAGAACCGTCAATGGGTGATGTGAAATATGCAATTTTTTTTAAATGGCGTCTGAGAGCAAAAGATCGACGAGATGACTATTTTTTAAAACAATATGGATATCTAACGAAAGGTAGGTAAGGTCCTGCAGGGATGAACAAATTAACAATAAAAAAGAGTACAAAAGTACTTTAAAAAATCTTAAAAGAATTTATACTATTATTTTATGAAGTTTACACCCAAATACTACAAGACATTTATTATGATTTTGCTGACATTACTGCATGTACGATATTATGATATTTTGTTATCCGTTTTGTGATAGGTACAAAACTGATGACTGCATAAGTGTAAGGTGACGCATGAGGATGATGTGCAAGACGAAAAGTGTAAACGTGTTTCATCCACCGTGGCGAATACACAATTGAATTAATTTATCGTGATCCAAGTCCCAAAATATTATATATCAAAACGGCTTTACGTAATAGGAAAGGTTTTATAAAGAACGATGACATGCAGTTCTGTCGCTTCACGCTCAATTTGCCTCAAAATGTGACAAAGGGGACTCTGGATTCTCAATTAAAATGAATAAGATTCCGAAATTAAAATTTATAAGTTAGACCGAGTGTGCGTAGACGTATCAAATCGGAAGGTTATTATCGGTTTTCTTACAAGTAAATATATTATTCCAAATTAAATCACCTCAATTTCAACATTATCCGGAACAGATTGTACTCTATAATGAGCATAGTTACAGAACACAGAATTGTGACACACTGTAACAATGCACTAGAACACGGAACGATTACAATAGAATCCATCACGATGTAACAATTTCACTGACAACCAATACAGTGCTCGCATGACTAGACCCAGCGTATAACAGTATAAATATTGAGTCATTACAGTTAGCTAGCGTCACGGGCATCCATTTGTGTCCCGCTAGGCATGGCTAAGCACTGGATACATTTGTTATAGCATTCTTTGCGCGACTAAGTATGAAGGCCGACGTAGAATAAAATTATAGGTTACATATTTATATTTAAAAAAACGTAAGGAAGCTATGTTTTACATACAATAAATCTATATGCGCCGTACTTTTTCATAAATAGTAAGTAAATTAAAGTAATAAGTAAGTAAATTGTTATTGTAACAAAGTGACACAATTACGTAGTATTTGTTTTAGTAAAATTGTCACAGATAATGTTTGTAAGAAATTGAGGTCCAATTGTATGTGATTATGTGCAAGAACCCTCGAGTGGAGACCACGTCTGGCAAAAGGAGCGTAGGCCGCCATCCGATCAGTTGGACTAATGACTTACAGAAGATAACGGATAACCGCTGGATTTAGATGGCCTAGAATCGGTCGAAGTGGCGCAGATTATCGAAGGCCTATGTCCAGCAGTGGACTTTCAAAGGCTGACGGATGGATGTATTAGTTTTTACTATCAGAGCGTGTATTCAAAAATCCTTTTTTGTTCTTTACTGGATATTGATCGTATAATGAGTCTACTTATCCGTACTTGGTCAACGCGGTAGACTATGGCCTAAAATTCTCTCATACTGAGATTACCCGTTATTGTCCCAGCACTGGGATAATATTGAGTTGACGACGACGATCGTGTAGTGTTATATGAAAATGTCAGTACATATTTCTTTCTATGTATACATTTTAGCAAATAATCCCAGTTGATAAGAATTTCCTACAAATCGTATCAGTAAGCTGGCCAGTTTATTGTAGTAAAATGCAACAAAGAAGGTTCTGATATCTCTTTGAATTCGAGTGTGATGTCAATGATGTGTTGACATAAGCGAAGGCGATGCGAAATCGATGAGCGTGTTCGTGCAATCAGATCGCTAGACCATTGCTTGTTTGTCATTGTCTCTGTGGCTAACTTTATTAATTTACAATATAATTTAGCGCTTTTCGAATGAAATGGAATAGTCGATACGGAAGAACTCTGGTTAAACCGGCACATACACATTTTTTTCGTGAATGTACTGTACCCGGCATGCGTTATAAAACCATGTAAAGTATAAAGAGAAACGAACAACTAATACAACGCGTATGATTTGCTCGACATCAATTTTAATCAGACAACAGTAATTTTTCAGTCATATGCAAGTACGTTTTTGGGACTTAAACTCCCGCGAGTATTTATGCTACATCACAATCTGATGGATTCTTTTGTAACGTAAAGAGGACAGACACACAAGGTTTGACTGTTATTAATAAAGATTTCGTATATACGTATTTAACCTTACTATATAACTGCAGTCTTAGAGCAGTGATAGCCTAATGGTTGAATCTTGCCCTCTCGATCGGGAGGTCCGAAGTTCAAACCCAGGCACACACCACTGATTTTTCTAAAATGATGTGCGTATTAGAAATTATTTATCACTGCTTTTGATGAAGGAAAATATCGTGAGGGAACCTACACACCCGAGAGTTCTTAAAAAAGTTCTCGGAGGTGTGTGAAGTTCACCAATTCGCACTTGGCCAGCGCGGTGGACTATGGCCTAAAACTCTCTCATTCCGAGAGACTCGTGCCCAGCAGTGGGATAATAATGGTTTGACGAGATGGAATTAGAACACACAATTTTGGAAGGTTAAAAGTTAAGTTAAAGTCTTGACTGGCTGATAGTATTTTACATACATTACAAGCTGTGTTCATGCTTACTGTAAAAGGTTGAAAGGCATGGTACCTACATAATAATGAAAAACGCAGTGCAATCGCTCTATGTAAGTACTTGACTTTACTGATGAATTGACGAGTCTCTTCAGCTAGACTAGACACACTACAATCGCAAACGTATCAATCGACGTAAAACAATGCACGGATAAAAAATAATTACGCACCTTTAATTAGAGTAAAAGTCTGTGTACAAGTCACGACTGGCGCTGCCTCGAACATTAACTGAAACAGAAAAAACACATCAATCGTACTGCAATATATAAACTAGATACAACTTTATACATAAACACGCTTTCTACACTCATAGCCCCACACTAGGTTTTTCTCCTGTGTCGTGGGTACCATGGACACACACAAGACGAATACACAAAGACCCAGACCCAGAACATGAATTTAAACTCATCATTCAGATACCTGTCTGGCCGGAAATCGAATTCGGAACCCATTGCGCGTCAGACCGGTATGGTAACCGCTCCGCCACGCGGGTCGTCGATGAGTAGGTACATACATAAGTAAAGTTTGCCGGGTAGTTGAACGAGTATGGTCCCATCGGTAGGTATAATCGCCACACTTTATTCCTAGCGTGAAGCAATTGTGTTGCGGTTAAACGGAGTGATGGCTGGCTCGCGTTGATGAGAGGCGACCTTCGAAGGTTGTAGAACCAGTGTAGTTCGACCGTTGAAGTATCACCGCCACACCATTTCTAGCGTGAACCATTTCTTTCGTTTCGATGGCGGCATACTTTTATATGAAGCAACCGTCATAGTCGTCGGGAATAGTAACGCATCTGTGATTGACTTCAGATAGAACCCATGTTCTGTATGAACTTGCTTACAGATGTCCATGAGCAGCAATGACCGCTTACCATCAGGTCTACATGCGCGTTTGCTACTTAAGTCTTAATAAAACGTTTTTTAATGCAGCGGTTCTTTCAGGCGCCGTTCCCTTTTAAGTTGCATCGGGTGTAGATTTAATATAAAGCCCGCGTCGCGATTTGAATGGTTGAAGTAAAATTAAAGGTTTGTTAATTCTTTTTAACTAATTGGAAAACGGCGGAGTACCAATTAGTTGGCGTTTTAACAAAATCTGCTTTGTATTTTTCTATTTTGACTGAACATTGATTAATTTTCACTACTGTACACACAATACATACAGATTTACATATATGAATTACGTCTGGTATGGGCGATTTATATCAGTAGTAATATACCAAATTAAATAAATATGAATGAAATTTATTTAAAAAACTTATTTTAAATAAAATATATTTTTAGTAACGTTATTGCTTTTCGTGCTCTTATTGGAAAACTCATTTGATGCGGGAATGCATATAATAAATACTTGGTCCGCTCTTTCGTTATTACATCGTGATACAAGTAAACATAAAAACTATGAAACAGCACTACACAATACAAATGATAGACTCATTCTGTTATCTAATTTATCGATTAGTTATCGATACTAACTTTTGCAGAAATCTGTAGTCATATTGATGCGGAAAAGTAACTCGTGGTGGTGGAGAAAGAAACAAATTTAAATGACTTATGTACACAAAATCGATTACGCTAACATTATAATGGTTTCATAGATATAATTGGTTGTTTTTGAAGTTCCATATTTACAAATTAAGAAACTTGCTGACTATTCATTTAAAAGTTATTTTTTTAAACTGTTCGCGGATTCCACTATAGCAGCTTTTTTTCGAGAAACAACATCATCCATACATACATCGGTGTTAAAATAATATATGGTAGATAATATTCAGAACTCTTGAAACCATCTTTAAAATCCCAAAAATCTACAATTCTTAGTTCTCTTAAACAATCCAAAGGTTAGACCGCCTAAACATTGTAAAGTAGGAACTAAAGCAACCACCGCAACGTAATTAGACACACATTTCACCGTCCCATGAAACACATGTTGGTAGCAAGTGACATCAAAGTATTACCAGCCCACCGTGTTTGATTTCGATTAGCCGACAAATATTTGGACGACCCTTTAATGACACTATAAATTTTACAAAAAGAACCACGGTACCGAGCGTCTGTCCACTGAAATCCAGTGCAAAGACGGATTGATGTATCGTTTTTCAGTATTGTGTCCAATTTAATCCTCGATTTACGATTTTATGCAAAGTGGAGATTTTTAGAACTAACGTGTGATAGAAAATCCATTTGAAACAAACAAACAGACAAACCTATGTTATTTTTTGTCTGTTTTCGGTCCTACACGCGCTAGTTCTAAAATTCACTCTGTTAACAATCATGAATCGAAAACAAAAAACCTCTGTCCACGAAAATCCATTGATGGATATTTTTAACATTTGTGTCTACTGTTATCTACACATTCATAGAATAACTAGCTGACCCGACAAACGTTGTTTTGCCATATAAAAAAATGTTAAGGGTGGACAACCCTTAAGGGGTATAAAAAATAGATGTTGGCCGATTCTCAGACCTACTGAATAAGCATATAAAATTTGGTAAAAATCGGTCAAGCCGTTTCGGAGGAGTATGGCAACAAAAACTGTGACACGAGAATTTTATATATTAGATATCAACGTCGGAATACCGCCCACAGTGTTATATAGTGGTCAGTGGTGTAGTGTGATGTCACCACACCTTCTCCTTCATTGAAGTAAAAACTATAATTATTTTAAAAACACACTTAATAATTGTTAAGAATAACCGTAGAAAGACCTGAACGGAGATTTAAGAGACTTCCGCATTAGCGCATCCGCATTAGTCCGTTACATCACTAATACCAACAATAATGACATTGGAAAATTATTTCGGATATAATTTCGAAATTTCCCCAATATTCAAATAGGTGCAGGATCTCTTGATGAATCTATATTGGTTTCATTATACGTTAGCGGGAACCTCGTTAACGCAGCGCGCCGTTACAAGGACCGAAGCTCTGCTATATAGTGCAACTGATAAATTATCAGTTGCACTCCAATATTTGAACGTATAAATATGACTTAATATTTATATAGATACCCAAAAAACCCTACACTACACTATCGAGTAAACATCAAAAACGTACCTACTGCGATTAACTATTGCATTGATATAAAAATGTATTCTTTTCAAGGTGGTTGGACCAGTGTAGCTCGACCAGGGAAGTACCACCGCCACACCTATTTCTAGCGTGAAGCATTTCTTGCGTTTCGATGGAAGGGTGTGGTTGCCGGCGCACGTTTATATGAGGCGACCATCAGTCCTCGGGAGTAGCAACGCATCTGTGATTGACTTCAGATGGAACCCATGTTCTGTATGAAGTTGATTACAGATGTACGTGGGCGGCAGTGGTCATTTACCATCAGGTGGACTGAATGCTCGTTTGCTGCTTCAGTCAGATAAAAAAAAAAAACCGAACGAGTTATTACTTTTGGACCACGAAAATTCATTTATAGAATTAGAATCAGGATGCTATGTAATATTGGGTTATTTGAAAACCAGTTTACCAAGGACTGTGAAATAATCGTCTCAAACGCGATCGCTCGGCGCTGCAAGCGTCAGCTTTAAGCGTTATAAAATAAATCTGTCTGATATTATAAGGCTCAAGCAGAAACAGGAAGGACACCGCAATTCTTATTTCTCTTTCTAATCGTCGGACGTTTCCGACACTTACAGGCAACGTTGTCTCCCCTACTCTATGTATACCTAAAACCCCCCAGTGGCTGTCTTCGGCGCTAAAAAGGAGGACTCCGGGATCTCGAAACGACTTCAACCGGAATCCTCCGAGCGTTGCCCGATCGGGCTCCTCCTCCTCCTCCATACTCTATGTATACCTACCTCTATGAAAACAGTTCACTGAAAATTGTAGTGAAATTTCTCATATTTTGCTCACCTCTAGTGCTTGCAGCGTTAAGCGGATGTTTCGTGGCCGAACGGTTAGGATTTTCAGGAGAAAATATTAGTTTTGAGGTATCGGAAATGATAGGATAACATATGTAAGATACTATGTTATAAACAGCAACGCGTGCAAAATTATTAATTATTGATAATTCTACTGTTCATATTAATTAGAATACTGCGCTTCGGTAACCACGTGGCAGTTATCAAAAGGACGCCTCTCTCATGTTATTTCGCAAAGGCAGGGCTTACCTTTGATGACGCTGCGTTTTATCGATAAATGTAACCGGAAAACTCGTTAGTGAGATGCATTCACTAGAAATAATCCACAATTAATGAGGTGTATTGCAATATTTCTAATTTATTAAAACGATGACTCTTAACAAATGTTCTCTTTGCAATCTCCATATGCCTATGCTATGCGAGGATTATTGCGGACGCATTTAACACACTCTTTTCGAACATATCGATCGAATGTAGGTACTAACTCTCATAAACCGATATGAAAACACAGCTACTAACGATTTCATGTTATTGAAGTATGCGCTAATAGCAAACATTGAAATTATTGTTTTTTTTCTTTATAGTTGTACCTAACGATAAAGCAGACGGGCCACCTGATGGTAAGCAGTCACTCTTTTAAATTATTGTATATCTTAATAATCGTCAATCCACGTAAAATAGGTAAAGATAGAAATTATGGTAGTTTGACTACGAACATAAGAATGTTCACCTATTCCGGTAGTTAAGGAAATATTACATACTTTATTTTGCGACGATAACAAAAAAGGTTCAACAAAAACCGTCCATTACAAATATTCAAAATGGAGCAATATTGTTTGAACCCTTGAATACATGTCAAGTATGCTTTAAACATAATTACTATGAAGTGGATTTATAATGAAAACCCCGACGCTAACTGCGGCAAAAAGCCACCGTCAAGTATAGATGCGGTCATAAGCTAGGACATTTTCACAACCTGTTTTAGTTAGATATACATTTCCTTTTTACTCAAATGCTAGTACATTTATACTAATGAATCTTTCTACAAAATGTACATTTTTTACCCTGTTATGGACACAAGGTAGGTAGGTACGTTCACAAAGGCCGAATGTTTAGCAGAATGTACTTTTCTTCATTTTATTACTGTGCTAGGAGAAGTCATGTGAGAGTAATTAAAATCATACTTCACATGAAATGCACCGGCGGAGCTTATAAGTTTTTTACTCTCAAAATGGGGAAGCAGCGTCGAAAAGTCACAAAAATCACAAGCGTACACGAATCTCATTCAGGGAAAATTAAATATAATTTGCCTGTGGTTAGCCTGGGAACGACGTAGAATCAAAAAGAACATCGCGTTAAGACTTCGTACCAACAAAGTTCCAAAAATGAAATTCTGTGAAATTCTCGTTACGTTCAAAATTTTACTTTTGAGACTGTATTCTCGGCCAATTTGTTAAGTATTTCAATTACATTAGAAAACTAGACTACTGTTGTCTTTTTATTCTATGCTATATAATAGCTGTCGCGAGTATTTCCACATTTGAAGCTATATTGATGCTTTTATATAAAGATACTTTAACTATTGTAAGATGGCAGAACAAGTGTGGTGATGGCAGAACACAACAAAACATTACGTAAATCTTGTCGCGAACACCCTGGCATCGAATGGCGAACCCCTAGGGGTTCACGTACCCCACTTTGCGAAACCCTGCCCTATTCTATATGAAGTTGGTTATAGATGTACATGGGCGGTTATAATGACCACATCGGGTTGTTTGCGTGCTCGTTTGCTATTTCTATTATACATATAGAGAAAAAACCTAACATTTACGTTAAAAGATTATGTAAAAAAAAAATTAGACGTGCTGAACCGAGAAAACATATTTTCGTATCTAGGTTACTGAGAATTTTAACATCATTACTGGAAATGCAATAAGCCCTTGAGGCAAAATACGTAATTGACGCTTTAACGACGTTTAAAGTTACATTTTTTTTGCAAATATGAATCTCCGGTCGCTGCAATATTAGATTTTGTGGAGCAACGGGCTTGCACGAAATAGAAATTCAATTTTGCAAAAATACAGCAATCATATAACCACATACAGTAATAATTATTGGTAATAAGCACAACTCATACGGCATAACTGAAATATCTGTTTAGTTTCAAGAAGAAATTACTTATTCTCTTATTTTTAATAAGGAATCTGGTAACGAATTACTGTCATCATCAATCATCAATCATCTCGAATCAATGCTAGACAGACACTCTAGGTCTGTCTAGTATTGGTTGGAGATGTTCATGTTCACTTCTACCTTTTTTGGTGAAGGGGAAAAATCTTCAAAGGGCACACCGAAGCGTTGGGAGAGGCTCCGGGGAATGTGGGAATTTTACCCACTAATACCTTCCGGTGGCATTCCTCAGCGCTTCCCCTGCAAGCGTCGAGGAAGGCCTATTATACATATAAAAGAAAAACCTAACATTGCTTGGAGGGGACCCCAGAATCTCCACTGGAACCGGTACCCCTTAGCGCCACGCCCTTCACGGGCTCATCTCTTAGGGGACGTGTAACTCTGTCCTCTGGTATCTACGCAGAAATGCAGCTACACATACCGCCATCATTCTTGGGATTGCTGGCTGGGCGGTTCGAGCTCCCACTGTAGCCACCCGCAACCCCAGACGCCCCCTTTTTGTAGCGTCTTATGACAGACAGGCTTAGACTTTTTTTTAGACTTTGACAGACAGTAAAAAGACGAACCCCCTGAGTTTGTTGCTGGATTTTCTCAATTGAGATCGTGTTCCGATCAGGTGGTAGTATAAGAAAAAATATTGTCACTGATTTGTAAGTACCCCCGTACGTAAGTAAGGTCTATATAAAATAAGGACAAACATATTCGTACTCGTCGTTGTGTTTTATAGCATAAAACGCAATTGCAAATCAGATATTAAAGTACCTAAGGCACACTAACGTTCAAAGTTGAAATGATTTTCCAAAAAACTCCGGCAGCTACGTTATTCCGCCCCGATAACCTCATATCTGAAAAACTGGTGCGGAATTTTGGGGCTCAGTTTTTAGCGTCGAAGTTGCCCAGATTTTTTTACCAAACAAACTACGTAACAGGATCGCGGTTCATATACAGGACGGCCGTTAACGAGTCCAGGGCGTGTAGCCTGGTAACTAACATGTATTGTTCTAAATACTACGTATTTTTCTAGTTTGTGGGTTGGCGCTTTGACCTTGAATTCTGACGAGGTGTACTATAGTATGAAGATGCAAGACAAAAATGGATGTAGCTTTACAATATCAATAAAGCTGTCATTGTTTAGGAGGATAGCATGAAACGCTGTCGGTGAAACAATTTAAAATCTGTTTTTTTTTAACCTATACCAAGTAACCCCTTCTTAATGTGTATATAGACACATATGGAACAGATGGGCCAGAAAACATCGGCAAAAATATAATAACAAATAGATTGTCTTGTTTGAAGAATATTTTTCTCGTCAATGCCAATAAGAGGAGGAGTCCAGGACCCTAAATGTCTCCCATATATAGTCGAATACATTTTGAATATTACATGGACGAAAAAACTAAAGCAAAGCAAGCAAAAGCAAACAGCCACTTAATTTTAATTATTACCAATAAATCACGCATTACCTACTGTGCTCGTACCAAGGCTCGGAACCGGTTTAAAAATACCGGTTAATTTCGATTAAATACCGGTAAATATAATCGTTCTTTCATTTACCGGTTAAACAGGTGAACGGTTTATAATTAACCCAAATGATAAAGGTTACCGGTTACTTTTGTACGATCGGTTTGGTCACCCAAATTAACCGGTTAATTCCATAATTCCTATTTTAATAAACTGGAGTGAATCGGATAGATTCATGTTTTGAAATGTTTACGCCGAAGCATCGCATTGGGCGCATACTATTATCATCCATTGTTGTTAGTTGGATTCAAAAGGCACAGGACTGGTTGGAGAGGCGTCATTTAGGGGAGGCCTATGTCCAGCAGTGGACCTTAAAAGGCTGGTGGATGGATGGATGGTTGTTAGTTTATTCGTATTGATTTGACGTGCCTCATAATGAACACTCACTATCACAAAGTTTTTAGACGCAATCGCACACACTTTAATTTTGTATAACGTCGTCGTTCACCCTCTTTTATCTTTCAGTAACCATCTCATTATTTTTGTAAATACCTAAAAAGAATATTTAAATTTAAGTTAGGTAAAAGTCGAAAAAAGGGTAAAAACACTTTTTTCGCGGTATCTCGGAAACTATGCATCTTACAAAAAAATGTCATGTCATAATTTGTAGCAAATTGTTTCGCCTACAGATATGTTTATATAACTTTTTGCCCTAATTTAAAAATTAAAGAAGTTATAAGCAAAAAAGTAAGATTTTTTTTATATTTTCTTCTTTATTTTTCTAAAACTTTTATATGTTTTACAAAAAAAAGAAATACTTCAGACCCGTCTTGTATAGGATCTTTTGAGGAAAATTATTCACTATATATTTTTTATTTTATACATCTAAAACGCTGCTACAGCGCTCCAAAGTTAACCGGATTCGCATGATTTTTTTTTTACCGTAAATATATTCATAGAAAATTTTTGTTAAATTCGTATAACTCTGTAGGCGCGTTTTTTTCACACTCTAACTCAAAGGTGGTAAGGAGAAGAGGAATGAATAGGTAACAAAAATCCGTGAGATGGGCAGCAGCATCTCCTTGCGTAATTCTTACACCTACTGCGGTCACCAACTCGCTTGCCAGGCGCGGTGACTATCAGCAAAATCCCCAAAATGACAGGTGCAGAGTAACCGGCCCCCAGTCCCTAGCAGCCCCGCTATTCCGGGCTACGGTAGCGGCCAAGGTAACGGTGGGGCAGGGGGTGCTAAGAATCTCCGGCAGAGATTCGTCTACCGCAATCGACGACTTCTGCACCTGGCAACATATAACACCAGGACACTGAGTCCCGACGAGAAGATACAGGAGCTGGACGACGATATGCACAAGTTAAAGTTTGGTGTGTTTCGGGATTGTCTGAAGTCCGAAGACAGGGAGAGGACACGATAGTCCTAAAATCAGGCAACTTGTTCTATCACCGGGAGGGCGAACATCTGTCCGAGGGTGGAGACGTTCCTCGTCCACAAATCCCTCGTCAACAACGTGGTAACAGTCGCCAAGGGTAGCGCATCTTATACTCAGAATATCTAAACGGTATTTGCCGAAGGTCATACAGGTACATACATATATGCGTCGACTTCGACACACCCAGACTATGAGGTCGAGATAATGTATGAGGACGTAAGTAGAGCCATACATACCTCAAAGACGCACTTAACCGTTGTTATGGGGGGATTTTAACGCCAGATTAGGCACACGGAATGATGGCGGGCGGAAGGTCGGACCCTTTGGAATTGGACAACGGAAACACCGAGACCACTTGCTTGCCAACTTCTTGGAGAGGGAAGACTTCTTTTTGATGAACTCTTTCTTCAAGAAGAGGGCGAAAGTGAACTTGGATAAGACAGACAAACGGCACATATTTAATGATGTCTCTGTGGCGTCTCTAGGTCTCGGGTTCTCTCAGAACATACTCTCGGTCTTATGAGGGAGAGGCGAGAACTATGTGTGCAGTCTCCAACCTCAATGTCGAAATACGGACTGCTCAATAATCAGATCTCTCAGAGTAGGCGACGCGATTGGCGTGCTCATACACCCATCGCATAAAATAATAATAATAATAATAATAAAATTCATTTATTGCCACACAACAAATAACACACAGATAAATTAAAAAAAAAAAAACACAATTTATAAGGGCAATAAAAAGGAAATAACAAAATAAAAAAATAAAAAATACACAAAAAAAAGAAAACCAAATGTATTAGAATTGTGGGCAAAAGGACGTGTCTCAGCATTATTTGACATGAGGTCATGACCCCATGCAGTGCTGTTTTTCAGACCCGCCCTCCTCCCTAAAGATGATAAGTGGGAGAATTCCCCGCTACTGTGCGTGCCTGCCTTGTATGTAAATATGTGTAGGTGTGTGTATGTGTGAGAGTGTGAAAGTGTATGTTTGTGCATATACGCGTGTAACTGTATTTATCTCTGATCGAAAAACTCCTTTAGGTCAAGAGACTTCCAGTAGGCGTGCTTCAGTCTCTCCGCAACAAATTGCCTTTTCAGCAACGCTGATTTGTATTTAGCTTTAAAACATCCATTACTCATTTGAATTCTCAGAGGAGGGGGTAAATCATTCCAAATTTTTGTTGCGGAGAACTTGAAGCACCCCCTATACCGAGCTGTTTTATGTACAGGCATTTTGAGGAGAAGAATTTGCTTTGGTCGTAGTCTACGTTGAGACCAGTCTTTGACCCAAACGAGCTTTTCAAATAGATATTCAGGTTTTTTATTCCATATCACCCTTTGAACTGTACATGCATAGTGTAGTTCTCTCCTACCACTCATATTCAAGATACCCTTGCTGTTTAAGTAAGGGGTGATGTGTGTTTTACGCGGCACATTGAAACAAAAACGAATACAGGCATTTTGAACTCTCTGTATCGACCTTTCTGCGTTGGCGGATATTCTTGGGCCATATACAGTGCTACAATAATTAAACTGAGAGAGCACTAAACTATCACAAAGAAGCACACGAACCTCTTCATTAATAAGATCTCTGATTTTATACAATATTTTGAGCTTAAAGAATGCAGTTCTTATTTTGTTATTTATATGTTCCATGTACTTTTGCTCTTCGTCGATAATAACTCCCAGATTACGGGCAGACGATACTCTTTCCAGAATAACATTATCGACTTTAATCTCCAGTGTATTGGCAACCACTGCGTTAATTTGCGATTTTGTGCCAAGGACCATCATTTGAGATTTCTTTGGATTGAGAACCAAGGAATTATTTACAGACCAAGTAGATATATTGTTGAGGTCTTCGTTTACTTTATTAATAGCATCAGGTGTATCATTAACGTCAAATGAGTAATAAAGTTGTGTATCATCTGCATAAAGGTGATACTTGCAGTGTTTTATGTGATTATGAAGGTCAGCGGTAAATATTGTAAACAGAACTGGACTGAGCAATGAACCCTGCGGTACACCTCTTTCCAGTGATCTTAGAGTAGAAAATCTCTGACTGCCATGCTTTCCATCAGTTACAACCATTTGCTGCCTGTTACTTAGAAACGACTTAAACCAAAGACATGTATTACTCGAGAAGCCGTAATACCTTAACTTATTTAAAAGAATCTCCGGATCTAAACAGTCGAACGCACGTGAGTAGTCTAGCAGTACCATTATGGTGCTAAGCCCTTTGTCTGAAGCTTCAGTCAGGTCGTCTGTGACATGTAGAAGAGCAGTTTCAGTACCATAGCCTCTTCTGAAGCCCGATTGGTACTTAGGAATAATGTTTTTCTTTGTAACGAATTGCATAACTTGGCTAAGCACTACTTTTTCCAAAATTTTGGACAGCACTGGCAGAATCGAAATAGGCCGAAGATCGTTTAGTTGTGCGACACTAGATTTTTTAGGTATAGGCCTGACTAAAGCTGTCCGCCAACTGGATGGGAATGTGTTGGTTTCGATAGATTTGTTTACGATATGTGTAATAATAGGAAGAGTCGAATCTAAGGTCAGCTTTATCATATCTATATTTAAGCAGTCGATACCTAACGCCTTGGATTTGATAGTATTTATAATCTTTCTTATTTCTATCTCTGTCGTAGGTCTTAGTTCAAACGTGTCATCCTGGGCTAGATCATGTGGGTAAAAAAAAATCCATTCCATGGTTTCTTTTAATGCTCGATGGTAGAGTCAAAAAGTGGGCATTTATTTTTTCTGGATCATTCAAGTGATCAGGAATTGTGATCTTATGGGCGTTATTAAGTTGGACAGTATTTTTTATGTTTTTCCAAAGTACTGCAGGCTTATTTATATGGTCATTAATACAGCTATTGAAATATGCCCTTTTTTCCCGCTTTATGCTTGCGGTTACAAAGTTTTTTAGATTACGATAATAATCTTTTGATGTGTCGTTTTTCTTCTTCAACGCTTTTGTTAATGCCTCGTCGCGTAAACCCATCATGAACTTTATCATACTTGTTATCCAAGGTTTAGGATTGTTTCCCACAACTGACTTGTGGATTGGGGCGTGTACGTCAAATAGATTAATTAAATATTTATTAAATGTTTCAATCATTACATCTACATTGTTCATATTATATATGTTACCCCAAGGAATAGAATTTAGGTGTTCCTCGAATGTGTCAAAATCTATATTATGAAGCGTTCTTTGAAATCTAATTTCTTTATTTATACTAGGTTTTTTTACATCGAAGTCCGCTAGAATTAATGCGTGGTCGCTCAAACAGTGGTTATGGATCACTTCAACGTTTACACATTTCGAAGGTTGGTCTGTCAGGACAAGATCAAGAATGGTTTTCGTGCGATCGGTGATCCTTGTTGGCTTCTTAACCAGTTGTTCTAGACTATGATGGTAACAGAAGCTTTTGAGGTCGGTTGCCTTTGGGGAATCCAAATCATTGACGTCAATATTGAAATCACCTAAAATACACACTAAATCGGAACGCGACAGGTAGTTCAATGATTCACTTAAAGCATCTAGTGCTTCCACTACACTAACGCTTTCTGGTCTATAGGCGGTGCCCAGAGTTATATTAACCCCAGGAAGATGAACTTCTAGCCATAATTGTTCTAAGGAAGATGAGGGATGTTGACGCACTTTCAATGTAATATCTTTCCTGATGTAAAACCCCACACCTCCACCTCTCTTTCCTTCTCTGGCTTTGTGTATAAATCTATAATTTGGTATGAGAGGTGCAAGTGTTTCTTCTCCATGCTTTAGCCATGTCTCGTTGATCGCTAAAATGTCAGGAGAGAATTGTAAAATCGCTACAAAAAGCTCATCACTACCAGTATTCAAGGATCTCGCATTTAGTAAGCCAAATCTCAAATATTTACTTTTTTTTTGAGCCTTTAAGCATAAGTTATAGTATAGGTGTAATGCACAAGATGTAAGCTCAGTAATAGAAAACCTGAATATGACCAATAGCGTGAATGTTTTGTGTAAATGTGTAAGTATGAAAGTGTTCTGTTAGTGTGCTCCAAGAGTGGATAAAAAGAAATACAGAACAGAATACAATTAAATAAACAAAACAAGAAAAAAATTATAATAATAAAAAAAAAACAATAATTAACTACTAAGTTTCCCAAAAACTCTCGATAGATCTAACTCCGATTGTAGTCGATGTCTTGGTTTGCCTTGCTCTTGGCGAGCGAACACTTTGCCTTCACGAATCCACACGTACTTAAAATTCTTTTCACGAGCTATAGCTTTTGCTTTTTGAAATAGGATTCGGTTGTGCTTTGTAAGGCGCTCGTTGATAAATACGTTCCTTGTGGGACCGGGTAGTTGAAGACCTTCTGAATTGAGATTTCGTCTAGTACGTGCGGCTTGCAGGAGCGCGTCTCGCAGGGTGCGGCGGGCAAGGCGGACGGCAAGTGGTCGGGGATGCACGGGAGCGCCACCAGTAGCCACTGTTCGCAAATGTCCCGCTCGTTCCGCACATACAATGTCTCTCTCGTCGAGGTCCACACCAATTTTCTGCGCAAGGGAAATGACCAGATGGACTCGATTCTCGTTTGGTGCCTCTGGGCAACCAGCTATTTCTATGTCGTTAGAGAGGAGAGCTTGGTCTCTGTCCTCAATAATGGCTTGTAATTGAGTGATTGTATTCTCAAGTGGTGAAACGTCTGGGGGCTGTGTTGCTTCTTCTTTCGCTTCCAACAAAGAAACTCGGGCCTCCAGCTGCTCTATGCGACAATTTTGGGCTTTGATTGCATCGCTCAACTCATTAATCGACTGTTTGATGCTCTCCGTATGGTTGTCTAGTAATCCCCTCATGTAGCCTTTAATCTCATCCAATAATTCTTTGGAACTAGGACTGTCCAAGGCATTTGGACTCTTATGATGGCTAGATGAATTCTGTTGAGCGGACTTCTTAAGACGCTGTGTAACGTTGGCGTTGTGCTTGTCCAAAGTCATGTCAGTATTAATCAGACAGCAATCAGAGAGAAAAAAAAAATGTATGTATAAATAAATTTTTGTATATATGTATTTTATCCACACATGATTGCAAAAGTCCGATACAAATTTATTTCAAAAAAAAAAAAAAAAACTGCATATGACGGGATCGAACTCAAGTACACCGCGCCGTTCTATAACAGTTTGTGGTGTTTACACTACACCACTTCAGCTTGAACGAAAGTTACGAAATTATGATATTGTTCTTAGTTCTTAAGCTGATTTATAAATGAGGTCAACGAACTCATTGAATCATCAACACATTTGCACACGGCACTATTAAACTTTGTTCGTCCTTTGGTTAATAACTTTAAACTAATTGTTGTATTTACACTTTAAAAACGTTAATAACTGCAGCAATTTTTCAACACAGTCCACAAACACTCTTTAACATCCGAAGTACATAAGTTTTTAGAGTCACTTTTTACTTTAAACCACTTTTTACGAATTTCTTTCAAGAGAACACGGGATTTACTTCTTGATGGCTCCGCAGGCGCGCGGGGAGCCGACGCTATTGAGCGAAAACCCAGGCTCAAGAGTGTTCGCCAGGGACCTGTGCGTTGGGCAGAGTCTGCTGACGAGGTTGAAGACAGACTCGAACACCATAAACACCATAGTTACCATAAACCCGATGTTTTGGAAGAAATTAAAAAAACACTACGGACAGTTGTAGAAATATGGCGGTCGACAAACTTGCCAAATTGACCCGAAACCGACAACGTTGCCAAATTGAGGACCTCCCGGACGTCAGCCTGTACAAGATAAGAGAGGCTCTCAAACAGCTGAAAAACAACAAGGCACCGGGAGATGACGGAATCACAACAGAGCTGCAAAAAGCTAGTGATAAACCGGTACTAGTGGCGCTCCAAAAGTTGTTTGATTCTGTCATCAATAGCGGGACCACCCCGGAAGAGAAGGCAAAGGCGTAGTGGTGCTATTCTTCAAAACAGGCGATGAAACCCTTTTGAAGAACTACAGGCCTATTGAGCTTCTGAGCTAAGTGGGGATTCAGGCAAGGCGTTGTCATATCACCGAAGCTGTTCACCGCTGCGTTGGAAGATTTGTTCAAGCTGATGGAGTGGAAAAGTCTTGGCATTAACATCAATGGCAAACATGTCACACACCTACGATTTGCCGATGATATAGTTATCTCGGCAGATTCGCTGACGGCCCTCAGCACTATGCTAGGCGACCTTAACAGTGCCTCACAACGGGTGGGTCTTAAGATGAACATGGACAAGACAAAAATCATGTCTAATGTCCATGTCACACTCGTACTGGTAGTTGTTGACGGCACACCTCCCGAAGTTGTTGACGAGTATATTTGCCTGGGACAAACGGATGGGTAAGTCCAACTTTGAGAGGGAGGTCACTCGAAGAATCCAACTCGGCTGGGCTGCGTTCGGGAAATTACGTAGTATCTTCTCGTCCACAATTCAATTTGTCAATAGTTAAGTTATTCAAGCAATGTGTGTTGCCAGTGATGGCCTACAGCGCTAAAACGTAGTCCTTCACTGTAGGCCTCATTCGGAGGCTCAGGGCTCCGCTAAAAAAATATCGCTGGACGGCACTATGTCCTATATGAGCGCCGACTTCGGGACTATGTACTAAGTACTAAGTGTGTTCCAAACCAAAATTAATAGAAATTATTTTAGACTTTTAGTGTCATTTAAGTCGGTAGATATTTTTTGTTAAAAAGTTTTTATTTCACGCTTTTTAGTGACTATATAGTGATATTTGTATTTAAATAATGACATTTAAAACCCATATGGGTGCAAAGTTCTCATCAATACAAATGAATTCAGTCCAAACACAAGGTAGCTACTGTAAACCGTTGAAGAGTTCCTTAACTATCTTTCGTCTTCATCATCAGACCAGACAGGTGTAACGTTTCCACCAATACAAATTAAACAAGCTCAAACACAAGTTAATTGCTGTAAATCGTTGAGGAGTTCCCTCGACTGTCTTTCAGCTTCATCATCAGATCGACTCCAGACCTTCATTATATTATAGTACTTTAAATTGTTTAATAGAAAAATTAACAAACGCACTAGTCACCCCTACGATTTTTGAAATATCCCCTCGATTTCTCTAGAATGACATCATCAGATCCTGGTTTCCTTATCATGGTACCATTCCTGGAGTGTATCCTTTCCCACAAAAAAAGGATCTTCAAAACGGTTCATAAACGATGAAGTTGTCCACGAACAAACATTAAAAAATATATAGATACGGTCGTATTGAGAAACCTCCTTTTTTGAAGTCGGTTAAAAATTGAAGCGCGTGCGATTGCGTATACTTTGTGTTAGTGAGCGCAGCGTCCAGAGCATGTCTAAAACGCTTTAGAATATTAATAAACTTGGTTTTAACCGGTTAATTATGGCAACCAAAACCTAAATTCGTGAAAAACCGGTACTTCGCATAAACCGGTAATAACCGGTTAGGTACAACCTTTAACCGATATTCATTTAGGTTTGGGGTCAATGACCGAAACCGGTTTAGAAATAGAACCGGTTTCCGAGCCTTGGCTCGTACAAACACGGTAATCTGCAAAATACTTCAACTAATTTCAGTGAAGTTTTGTGTATATTGCTGTTTTCACCTAAAGGCATCTTCTAAAGGCATTATAGGTAAATAAATCTTTAAGCCTATTCTTAATTATAATTCCGTGATAATATTCGTCTAAAATCCCCTATAAGAGTATTCTTTAAAATATTTTAACTTGTCAACTTTTATTAGTGAAGAGTGAAAATAAGCAACAATTTGCTGAATCGCGGCTTATTTATCTATGGTAATAATTATCGTTTGACATAAAATGATTACCAGTTCGCCACAGACAGGCCCCTCGTAATGCATAGAGTGGGTAACTCAACAATCTTGTCTTTCAAGTCATTGATTAGTCTATTGAAACCAAATTACACCCTATGGATCTGATACAAATAAATCTAAATTAAAATAATAAGCAACAAAAACGCCTTTGTAACATGCACTGAGATATATATGAAAAATGTCGAGTAGAAAAACGTATCAAAATAATTAAGCGTAGGTAAATTAAGAGTAAGTATATTAAAAATAATGTAACTGATTAGAAATTTGGGGCACGCCAGTGCCCCCGCCAAGTCGAGTAAAAAGCATCACGGCCGTATCATACTTTTCTTCAAGCAATTCGGAACATTTTCAACCCCCCATAACTTCGTTCTGGATAAAAGTAGAAACCCAATTTGCCAATTGCCAAGTCAATCGTAACGTTACGTAAAACGTTAAGGATTTTTAATATTGATATGGTCACTAGAAGATTTTGTCAGATTAAATAATTACGTAGCAACTTAAGACAGAAGGTCTCTTAAGTAGGGACTGAATAAATGAGGAACCGACTTGGTATTACATAGATCTCACAACTTTTTTAGGTAGAAAAACTAAGTTGCGAGACTTGGTTTTTTGATAAGTATTGTCTCTTTATGAGATTACTTGAAGCTTAATCTTGTTAAATTTTATGTTCTCAAGTTCTGGACGCCGCTTGCCCAATAGATGGAAATACTATAATCATTACTTAATTGATGATAAAAACATACTAAACATTTGTAGGTTTCAATTCCTACCATCCGCTAAAATAATGAAGGGAAAAGATTATATACTGAGCTGTTTATACGTATGGATATTTATCTATCCATACTAATATTATAAAGCTGAAGAGTTTGTTTGTTTGAACGCGCTAATCTCAGGAACTACTGGTTCGAATTGAAAAATTATTTTTATGTTGAATAGACTATTTATCAAGGAAGGCTTTAGGCTATATAACATCACGCTGCAACTATTAGGAGGGAAAAAAATAAAGGAAAATGTAAAAAAAATAAACAAGGAAAATTATTCATCCTTAAGGGCTTCCGGTGCGTGCGCTGCGAAATCGGTTCAAGATACCAAAAATATATGTAAGAAAATCATTCCACGCGGACGGGGGAACAGCTAGTTTATACATAAATTTTAGGTATTATTTGTTCGAGATTGATTCCTAGTATCGATAATAGCAGCTGTAACAATATTTAATTTAAATTGATAAGGGTTAATTACAGCTAAAATCATTTCTATGTTATTGAACCATCATAAGATATTCACTAGCTAAAATTGAATATATTTTAGTCTATCACAATTATGTCATTACTAGCTGTGCCCGCGACTTCGTCCGCGTGGAATAGTTATTTTGGGCATAATTTATTTTTGCGAACAACCTCCTCAGCTTTATAAATTATAGGTATTACCCACAACTTTGTCGGTTCCATTTTCTATTATTATTTTAGACAATTTAGTTTTGAAAAGAACATTGCTAACTCATATAGCTCATATATAAAAAAATAATTGTGGAATTATTAGAACCTAAAACAAAATATCCTTAAAAGAAAATCAAATAGTATTTAAAAAGTATTATTACACGACGATAAAACGACGCAAGATCTCTAAGATATCAATATCTTCTAAGATGTTCATTGAAATAAAGTGATGTCAAAGACAATTTCGTTCACAATTAAATACTCTTAATCCACAACACATTTATTTGGACAAAGATTAATATTATTACGTTGATACAACTCTTAACTAATTTCGACCGAATTGGATTACCATGAAAACGGTTCTAGTGAGTTAATCTTAAAAGATAGACATATACTGTCCCGGACATTTTTTTTAGATCATTTCAAGAGAAATAATTCTTTCAAACATATATTTTTGGTATCTTGTACCGTTTTCGCAGCGCACGCAACGGAAGCCCTCAAGGATGAATAATTTGCCCCGATTTTTTCACATTTTCCATTATTTCTTCGCTCCTAATAGTTGCAGCGTGATGTTATATAGCCTAAAGCCTTCCTCGATAAATGGTCTATTCAATACAATAATAATGTTTAAATTCGAACCAGTAGTTCCTGAGATTAGCGAGTTCAAACAAACAAACAAACTCTTCAGCTTTATATATTAGTATAGATATCGGGATATACTTTTTCAACCAACTCCTCCACATTTAAACGAAGACGTATCGATATAAAGATTGATTTTGACTTTTCCGGGTAACAAAGCACTATTATCTACTTGAAGAAAATCATTAGAAAATTGGAATATCACTGAATAGCGACATATATTCTAAGTTCATATTTTGTTTCATGTGGTCAAAGATAAGATCTTTTAAGAGGTGCATCGGGGTATTTGTGCGCGTAAATTGTTCTTTGTAAAGCAGAAGACAGAATCAAAACACTTTTACAATTCATACGAACAGGGCGCACCCGCTTGCAGGGCGCTGCCGCACCCTGCTCGCTTATTTTTTATGTTTTCTTTTATGTTCCAACCTAACCTAACCCATCCTGTTTAAAAAGCTACAGCTAAATCCAACTCTTAATAATATCATGACAATACTCCTGCATTTTCAGGATTTAGGTATTCAAAGTGACACTTTTCATCATAATGTTCTCTCAGGAACGGGTCGTAATGTATTGTAATCAATAAGTACCAAACTCATACAGCTTAAGTAGGTTGTGTACTTAGATTATCAGGGTTGATGAATTGAAGTTTAATTTATTAATCACATTTCAGTTTAATGAGCTGTCATTAAACTCATAATATATACTAAAAACAACCGTAAGCATTATGTGACTATCTTTTATAATTTAGGCTTGCACTATCCCGCATCATCAAGGAGGAGTTGAAGGTAAAAAAATATCCCGTGTCTTTGCTTATTATTCTTATTACTTATACGTAAGCACTTGCGAGCCAACTTCTATAGCTTGGGCTTGCAGTACCCTGCATCATCAGGGCTGAGGAGCTTAAGGTCGAAATTGTCATCATGTGTCTTTGCTTAGTAATTATATTACATATCCGAAAGCATTAAATGGCCAACTCCTATGGCTTAGGCTTGCAGTACCCTGCATCATCAGGCTTGAGGAGTTGAAGATCGAAATTTTCATCTTGTGTCTTTGCTTAGTAATTATATTACATACCCGAAAGCACTAAACAGCTAACTTCTATGGCTTAGGCTTGAAGCACCCCTGCATCATCAGGGTTGAGGAGATGATGGTCAAAATTTTCATCTTGTGTCTTTGCTTAGTAATTATATTAAATACCCGAAAGCATTAAATGGCCAACTCCTATGGCTTAGGCTTGCAGTACCCTGCATCATCAGGCTTGAGGAGTTGAAGATCGAAAATTTCATCTTGTGTCTTTGCTTAGTAATTATATAACATACCCGAAAGCATTAAATGGCCAACTCCTATGGCTTAGGCTTGCAGTACCCTGCATCATCAGGCTTGAGGAGTTAAAGATCGAAATTTTCATCTTGTGTCTTTGCTTAGTAATTATATTACATACCCGAAAGCACTAAATAACTAACTTCTATGGCTTAGGCTTGAAGCACCCCTGCACCATCAGGGTTGAGGAGATGATGGTCAAAATTTTCATCTTGTGTCTTTGCTTGGTAATAATATTACATACCCGAAAGCACTAAATAGCTAACTTCTATGGCTTAGGCTTGAAGCACCTCTGCATCATCAGGGTTGAGGAGTTAAAGGTCAAAATTGTCATCATTTGTCTTTGCTTAGTAATTATATTAAATACCTGAAAGCACCAAATGCTCATCTCGTATAGTTTAGGCTAGCAGTATCCTGCATCATCAGGGGTGAGGAGTTGAAGGTCGAAATTTTCATTTTGTGTCTTTGCTTAGTAATCATATTACATACCCGAAAGCATTAAATGGCCATCTCCTATGGCTTAGGCTTGAAGTAACCCTTCATCATCAGGGTTGAGGAGTTGAAGGTCAAAATTTTTACCGTTCATCTTTGCTTGGTATTTTTATTACATAACTGTAAGTACCAAATAGCCAACTCTTACGGTTTAGTCTTGAAATACCCTTACATCATCAGGGTTGATGAGTTGAAGATCAAATTTTTGTCCCACGAATTTGTTTAACAATCTTATTATATATCCATAAAAACAAATTGACTTACTTCTACGGTTCAGGCTAGCAGTACCTGCATCATCAGGATTGAAGAGTTGAAGGTCAATTTTTGTAGGAAATATCTACTTAGTAATCTCATTCTACATTCAACCCAATTGGACTCCTACAGCTTAGGTTTGGCCGAGTATCGCTAATTTCGTTAATTTGCTTCAAGGAAATGGATCCTATGATCAGAACCGTATCAAACTCATCAGAGTACCCTTGAAGTACATTCTTTCAAATAAAAGAAAAATTATCAAAATCGGTTGGCGGGAAATTGAGTTATTCATCTATTTATCGCGCACATCGTTAATGCAAATATCAGACTTATGCGCTTTTCTTATGGATGCCACTGTCAAAAGTGAACTAAAAATAAATGGGACCCCATGACACGCACTACCTTTCAAATGAAAAAAAATCATCCAAATCCGTTCACCCAGTGCGGAGAAATCGAGTAACAAATATAAAATTTAAAAAAAAATACAGACGAATTGATAACCTCCTCCTTTTTGGAAGTCGGTTTAAAACTATGTTTTAACATAAAAATCAAAGCGAAATACTAAATTTTATTGAGGTGCCCTCAAAATTGACTGACTTTCATACAAACTTACATCTCCTATTTGGGTTAAATTGGGGGGGGGGATGAGAAAATTCACTCTTAACTGACGTCTACGTCATAAAAGGAACCCCTAGTGAAAAACCATATTCGTATCTTTAGCAGTTTACTCTACTCTAGCTCTACGATGTTTATTCAATAGATGAGTGAGAGAGCATCCTTTCGTTTTTATATAAGTATATATAGATATAGAGATTAAGATTTGTATAGTATCAAATAACATAGGTACACACATAACCAATAAAAAATACATAACAAAGGATTACATTTTACAGACCATAACATGTTTAGTTTCAACCAATTCAACTATGCAGTTACATATCTTGTTAACACTTATCGAACACAGAATAAATACTGCGTAGTTTTAAATTGACATAACTTTTTTATTTATAATCCGATTTACATAAAATAAACACTAAATGTTAAGTGAAGTTTCCCACAACACATCGGTGAAAATTATATTCAAATTGGATAAGCCGTTTCTGAGATTAGCGTTTTCAAACACACAGACAAACAGACAAACAGACAAACAGACAAACAGAAAAGATTTCTAAAAACCATTATTTTGGGTTCTATATCGTATTAAAGACCTCTAGAAATGGTTTTCACCTAAATTTATTCCATGTACAGACAGCGACCTCTTACAGATTTATTATAGTATAGATAGATAGAAGAGGTGAGATTGTAATTTTATGAATAATACTTCGAAGTAGATCTCGGGTTTGATACTTCGACAAGCAAATTTATTGGTGATGGAAAGTAATGGTTTGTTGGTTAACTGATTGACATTATTTATAAAGTGGTTCACTCAGGGTTATGAATAAATAATATATAATAGATAAGTATTATAATGCTTGAAATCTTAGTAAGAAACAGCAGTTTAAGATTTTGTGAGTGGTTAGTTCTAGCTATTTTTTGTGATTTTAATCATGTTAGTATATAATTATTACCCTCGCAATGAGTGTTGAATAACCAAAAGTAACATATCCATACATACTAGGCATTCCATCCCATTTTAGTATAGGTTAAACCAACTGTCGGATACGATGAGTGAAATCATGTAGAAACCAATAATAATAACTTCGATTATTTTAGTATAACTTTCGATTGAAATAGCAACCGAGCATGCATTTCACTTGATAGTATAGTACCTAAGTAGTAATTGCCCTCACAGACGCATTTCCACTCCTTTGGAGAAACAAGGTCACACCATTAGCCGGCAGTCAGCCCGCATCCGTAATCTTCCACCGAAACATAAGAAGTGCTTCACGCTAGAAATAGTTCCTCCCAAGTACGAACTATACTTTGAGAATATTTTGAGAATGAAGATAACCGAAAACTGGGCAATATAAATTGCAATATTTACCTCTTTTATCTTAAAAAAATAACATAGAATATCATGTTTGTTGTCTGTTTTAATATCTTAGTTTAGGCAACGTAGAACGCACGTGGAACTAAGATATATCATCTAATTATACATTTAGATAAATATTAAAAATATAATTATTTGAATGTTTACTTTTCTGTTCTAACTCCGCCTTTAAGGGCGTATTATTCAAATAATAACATAGACCATCGCAACGGTCGAAATTCGGCCGCAATTCAACTCAGAAATGAAACTTGATTTTTTTGCGTCCCGTATTAACAATAGAAACTAGATTACTTTGACTTTTTAGTAAATTTGATTACATTATAGAATAGTAGAATACATAAAAAATATGGGAACTTTTTATGGAATATGTAGGGTTTAAAATAATCTGAATTTGCATTTTTTCTATAAAATATTCCTTCAAAGTCGACAGTAAATCAGTAGGTAATACAAAAATGTCGATAGTACTGAATGTTACTACGCTGCTACTTCTGTTTGGGTACTATTGAATAACGTACATGCATAGGGTTGTCAATAGTACGGTACATAACACATGCCAGATAATATTGTACTTCGGGATTACGTAGGGTATGTAGTGACAATGTATATAGTACGCAAACAAAATCTATTTAATGGACTTAAATATGATTTTACAACCTTAAATAAGATCTTTTATCGCGGATTTAAATATTAAAGTAAGGAACGAATTAAACAACCATTAAAAAATAAACGCATAATTGTAATATTGTTTCTTCTCATAAAATATTACACATTTCAATGTAGGGTTATAAATTTTGGGTAACATCACTGATCTAGTTTGACCACAAATTGTGTCCATTTCTAGTTTTTAGACATGATTATCTATACTTATAATAAAGTTGTAGAGAGGTCAATTCTGTACATGAAATATTTTTCCAAAATAACTATCAGGGCGTGATTAGGGATCGATACTGATGCCAAAAATGCAATCAGTAAAATTTTTGTCTGTCTGTCTGTCTGTCTGTCTGTCTGTCTGTCTGTCTGTATAACCGTTATAGAAACAAAAACTACTCAGTGGATTTTAACGAAACTTGGTACGATTATTCTTTATACTCCTGGGCTGGTTATAGTATACTTTTCATCCCGCTACAATCAATAGGAGCAGAGCAGTAAAGGGAAATGTTGGGAAAACGGGAGAAGTTACTTTTTTAAGCTTCTGTCGCGTGTGCAACCTTAATGGTTAAAGCTACACAGAAATCATGTATGAGGGAAATATTTTCCTTAAAATTATCTAAAAAATATCCTACGACAGCATATGTCTATCTTTTATGGTTGACTCACAATAACACGTGTAACTCCCGATAGCTTAGCAGTTCAAAGCTTTCTGATTATATTTGTCTACTCTTACGTTTATAACTCAGTCATCTATCTGTACGAAAATGAACATGAAAATGAAAAATGAAAAATGAAAAATGAAAAATGAAAAATGAAAAATGAAATTTTTAAAAATGAAAAATGAAAAACGAAAAATGAAAAATGAAATTTTTAAAAATGAAAAATGAAAAATGAAAAATGAAAAATGAAAAACGAAAAACGAAAAATGAAAAATGAAAAATGAAAACTGAACAGTGAACAGTAAACAGTGAACAGTGAACAGTGACCAGTGAACAGTGAACAGTGAACAGTGAACAGTGAAGAGTGAAGAGTGAAGAGTGAAAAGTGAAAAATGAAAAATGAAAAATTGAAAATGAAAATGACATTAAAAGCTGGAATTGAGAACGAGTAGGCAGTGCACCGTTAAATCTACACAGAAATCATGTATGACGAAAATGTTCTCCTTAAAATTATATAAATATATTTTACGACACCATATTTCTATCGTTTATGGTTGACTCACAATAACACGTGTAACTCCTGCTAGCTTAGCAGTTCGAAGCTTTCTAAATATATATTTGTATACTCTTACGTTTATAACACTCTAAGTTATCCATCCCTAATTAAAAAAGTTAACATTATTTATATTCCATGTAAAATAATCATAGAAATCGGTATAGAATCACCAAAGTTATACATGAAATTTGCTAATAGTAAGCCATCGCGTGAATATTGAATCATACCATAAGGATTATTTTAGTGCAGCCGGTCGCGTACGTTCGAGAATTGGTAGCCGCGCTCGACGCGTCTCGCAGCCGAAGGTATAAAAAGGCGGGTCCTCCGAGCGCGAGCTTCATACAATTTTTGCGTGCCGGATGGATCAACATTCAACATAGTTTACCCGGAAGCTTTGCATTGAAGTATTTTCGTTATATAAGTACTTAAGCCTTCCGCAGGATCAGAATAGGGCTACGGTATCCCTGCCTGTCGTAAGAGGCGACTAAAAGGGGCTTCCGGGGTTGCGGGCGGCTAGAGTGGGAGCTTGAACCGTCCAGCCAGGCGATACCGGGAAGGTGGCGATATGTGTGGTCGCATACCGCCGTAAAAACTAGATTGGGTGGTGGGCCCATCCGCCCATCTGGGAGGAGCCCGAGTCCTCTTTATAGCACCGAAGACGGCCACCGGGGGGGTTTTAGTGCGGTAAAAATTCCACATAACTCTGCGTCGCTCCCACGGCGTCGGGTACCTTTTGAAAGTTTCCCCCTCGAAAACAAAAATAAAAAAGGTTCTTAAGCCTCATGTGAACGTGATCTAAACAATATTACCAATACATTAACTCAATAACACACAAGGAGTTACTCGCTGGCGGAGTCGCGGGCAAAGCTATTAACAATAATATTGTGCGGTTCCGTATTGCGATATTTTTCAACAGTATTGTCGATATGACATATTATATTTCCCTACTAAAATACGAAAGTTAATCTGTCTGTTACATCAAAACCACTGAACCGTGAGGAAGGACATAGGCTACTTTTTTTTTACGAACAACAACGGAAACGCGGACGAAGTCGCGGGCAACAGCTAGTACTTAAATATTATTTGAATTTATTTCCGCGTTCCGTCCGCATACTATCGAATAAAATAATTTTCAGACCTATAAAAAAAGAAAAGCATATATAACGTAATTTTGTCTTTGTTCTCATAATAATTATTTAGATTTTATTGCATCTACCACATTTCTATATTTGAAGAATAATGTAAGTAATATACCTAATTCAAAAAGAGTTGCCAACCCTAACCCTAGAACCGCACAAAGCGAGCCGGCGAACACTAGTGCCCTACAGCGTGGCTCGGAGCAACAATCACTTTACCACCACAATCCAGCATTGCCGGCCCACTGGCTTCAGGAGGGCGTCTGAGTGCAACGCCGCTTTCCACCGGACGGATTGTTCCGGAACCGGTGAAAGCCGCCATAAGCCCGTATTTCATGTTGCGATGTTTACATTTTTCCGACGTCTGTACTGAGTACTCAACTACTGAGTAGTGAGTACCACACATTTTATATCCAAAAGACACTAGTGCACATTTATATGATAACTGAGGGGTCTGAATTACGGGTTACCTGTATGTCTTATATACTTTGAACACAACTTGTTTACCTTCCTAATTATGCGAAAATGCTTATTTTAATATATTGTATCGTTGTAACATTGAGGTTACGTCATAAGCCTGATAGTTCTTTATAATATTATTCTCACTTGACTATTCATTCAGTGACGTACCTTGGAGTTATGAGTTACGTCACCTCATTGAAAGTTTGGGTCAACATAATTATCTTATTCCTCCCCATTGTTAATCGGAAGTTAGGAACAAACCTACATCTAAAATATCAAGAAACTAAGGTGACGAACATGTCTGATAGTATTTTTTTGCGTAGTTACTGTTGCCATGAGTGGCATTTACAGGTTACCGCCGGATAGTTCTTTACAATGTTGTTTATGATGTTTCTTACAAATTTGCTATACATACTTGCATGTAGAATGTAGTCAATTGTGTTAAGCCTATTTCTACAAGGCCCATTGCCTTGCAGTGTGTTATGAGTCTGAGCACGAAGCGACTAAATGTAAAACGTCCCTGTAGTTCCGGGATCAGAATAGGGCTACGGCATCCTCTACCTGTCGTAAGAGGCGACTAAAAGGGGCTTCCGGGGTTGGAGATGGCGAGAGTGGGAGCTCGAACCGTTCGGTCAGGCAATCCCGGGAAAGACAACGGTATGTGTGGTCGCATACCGTCGTAAAGACTAGATGGAGCTGTTGGTCCAGCCGCCCATCTGGGAGGAGCCCGATGGGACAAAGCGCTCGGAGGATTCCGGTTGAGGTCTTTTCGAGATCGCGGAGTTCTCTTTTTAGCGTCGAGGACGGCCACCAGGGGGGTTTTAGTGCGGTAAAAATCCCATATGACCCTGCGTCGCTCCCCGTGTGAGTTGGTACCGATGGGTAACTTTTGAAGGTTTCCCCCTCGAGAACAAAATAAAATTTGTCAAACGTCTATTTATTTGCTTAACAAAATTGCATTTGTCTTGAAATTACACAGATGTATAAAGCAGTGTTAATAGCAAGCCCGATATCTAATTTTCTGAGCGTCGCTCAACGTGGGCTTCGATGCAGAAGCGATGTGACCAATCAATTGTTCCGGTGCATTCCGTGTAGAACAATGCTTATAGGAGAATGTCTTATATCCCGCTTCTGTGGCGTGGTCCCCTGATTGTTTAGTATAATCGCCATATTAAACATGTTATCAAATTCGATTTTTACGGTGGAAACAGAATATTTTTTGCAACGCGCGAATCCACCCTGACAAACTTACATACATTGCAATTTATTAAAAGTTTTCGTAGGCAAACAGTCACCGATGATATATATGAAATGTGATATTTCGAATGAAATTTTCAATGTCCATGAAATGATATTTCGTAGGAATTCAAATAGTAAAAATATGAATTTTAGAGAATTACGAATACTTACTTCGAACAGATATTTTAAACCGCTTACAATATTGGAGAAACATGATAGTCTCTCGTTTTTTATCAAAAATAACGGAGTGGATGAAAAATTAAGAAATCTTACATGCTTTTTTTTTTATTTCATGATCGTATGAGTGACGGATGGTTCTAAATCTAAACAGATAAAATTTAATATTATTTTATTCTTTCGTCGTTGAATCGTTAAGTCTTTTTCGAAATAACCGTTTAATTTTAATTGTATTTTTCTAGATTTTATTATTAGGTTGCATAACTGAAGTATCAAAACGCTTACAATGTTAGGTGGTTAAACTTAGTAATTGCATTTACCGAGTCTGTAACGACACCCGCCGTTCGTCCATTGAATAATTTACTTAGTTTTGTAGTTTGGTGTGGTAGAAGCTAGTTAGTTTCATTCCGACACCACCTTTGAACTATATTGGTACACTAAATCTAATACACTTTACTCAAGTTCATAAGTACCTAATACGTAAGTTACCTGTCATTGTAGACGCGACGTATTCTTACGGTATTCTTACCCACTAAAACAACCCCCGGGTGGCCGTATTCGGCAAGATGAAGAGGAGCTCGGGATCACCAAAGTAACGTAACCTGAATCCTCTGAGCGCGTTGCCCTCTCGGACTCTACCCAAGTGGAGGGTAAAAGTCTACCTTACCGTCTGGTATTGACGACGGTATGCGACAACAGATTCGCCTGTCTTCCCGAGTTCGCTATTCTATATTATACTAAGTATGAGTATGACTAAAAACATTAAACCTCCAAATTAAATGTAAAGCTATCTTGGTCCAAATGGACAAATTTTAGAACAAAACCAGTTGAATACATTATGTGCGAAGTTAAATCAAAATATCTGCAGCGTCGAGAACCAAGCAACTTCTCGAATTGATTCACCAACTTGGTCTGCGCGAGCTACGGAATTAACGTAGCTTGTAAAGAGATTTAATAAAAGAGATTAAAATTTTAACCCAGTCTTTTTACAGATATAGTGCGATCTATCGCCTATGCTCGATAGTATTTTTTTTTCTACAATAAAATCGAGCATTTTCAAGTAGTATACTTTGAAACCGAAAATGATACCGCACAAACAACAAAATGAACTGTCGAAACACCTCATGGTCATATTAAATAACTTAACGTATTGAACCGAATTCAATAATTTCAAACCGAATACACACGTGCTTCTGCAATAAACTTATGACATTATTTGAAATTACATTTTTATGTGGAAATATATAGTATTTGTGATATATTTTTTACTATTGATCGGCACAACTCAACAGCATTGTATTCAATAATTAGCATCATTACTTATTTGAAGGGAAGCATATATTATTAAGTTTAATGCTGCAGAAGGTAAAAGTACATTCCTTGTGTCTTCGATGTCTCTGTAAACTACTAGCTTAGTGTAATGCCAACCAAGAAACTTGCTAACTGCGTTCAACTGTGTGTACGGTATTCCGACCAACTATCCGATCTAGTACCTATCGATTTACAGCTTCGCAGTTCGGTAAAGCCGCAACAGCGGGGCTTTACTTTACCGGTATAAAGTTTGCACGTGGTCATAAACGTTATTTGTGTATTAGCTTCTATTAATATCGTATGGGACCTAGCGCATACTTTACAGTAAGCCACAGTATAACTTTATTGCCAGAAAGGTAGTTGAATTTTCCGGATGTTTCTATTGTTAAAACACTCGTATGATGCATTGTTAAGAGTGCTAAAATGAATCTGGTATACCTTATATGCTAATGTTTTCGCGTTTAAATGTAATTGTAATTTAATAAATATAATGTATAATTAATGTAATAAAACTTTGTTAGTATTAAGCACCTTCTGTTTGTGTCACTGATTTTAAAATTGTTAAGTTAATAATAACATTGATTATTGTCATACCTCTAATTAACCATCTAGCCAAAAACATAATGGGTGAAGTAGCGTATTCCAACGAACACAAAGTTTATACGTATCCCTTCTAACGACTGATTTCAATTAAATGTTTTTAAAAGATGGCTGAACGCTTTGTGGTTCGAATCCGGAAGCACAATCGCCGCACCTGATAACAACACTTTTATGTCTGATGCGTTCTGGTCTGAACGGTGTGGTTAGAAAGACAAAGGTGTTTATCTGAAGTGTTCCAACCAAATCACATTGATAATCACACAAAACACTGATATTTTTTAATAATTAACGGGTACTCACGATATTCGGTTTTTGAATTCTTTTAGCCGATATTTCGACCCAGTTACATAGATCGTGGTCACGGCGAAACTGCGGTGGCAGGGAGAAGCCGTTGACAAGCACTAGTTGTAGATCAACCAATTCAAAACCGCATATCGTGAGTACCCGTTAATTATTAAAATTTATCAATTTGTCTAAAATCAAACAGTGATTATCTGGGGTTGATTGTTGATGCTGCTTCTTTACTCCGTCTTTTTAGTAAGCAGATGATTTGACATCGGACAAAGATTTTGAAATCTGAGCACCATTACAATAAGAAGTCCTACATTTTTGAAATTTCTGACAACGGTTTAAATCTGAGCACCATTACAGAAGTCCTACGATGTTTAACTACATAGAACGGCGCACAAAGTGAACACAGTAGTACAGGATAGGAGGCAATAGTCCTTCCAACTTTATCCACACAGGGCGGGCAGTGTTCACATCGGGGCCACAACTAGCGGCCTCGCAGCTCCAACAAGAGCAACTTCGTAACTGCATTCGCCAACTACACCGGCCACTGGCTTTAGTAAGCTATTTTCTACAAGCATAAAACCACACGTACGATTTATGATGGTTACCGCTGTTTTAGAGTTTGATCGTTGAAATTAGTTTAGTATTAGTAAGTACGTAGGTAGGTAGGTAGTAGTAATTAGTAGGAAGAGGTATAAAAAAGGAATAAATTGTAAGCAATGCTTTTCTTCTGTTCTTGAAGGTGTAGTTCGACCGGGGAAGTACCACCGCCATACCTATTTCTAGCGTGAAGCATTTCTTGCGTTTCGATAGAAGGGTGTGGTTGCCGGCACATTTTCACATGAGGCGACCATCATAGTCCCCGGGAGTAGCAACGCATCTGTGATTGACTTCAGACGAAACTCATGCTCTGTATGAAGTTGATTACAGACGTCCATGGGCGGCAGTGAACACTTACCATCAGGTGGGCTGCAGGCTCGTTTGCTATTTCAATTAGATAAAAAAAAATCATCAAATAAGTCCTCTTTACATTCATAAAAAATATTTTTTTGTAGGAATATTTCGCTTCGAAATATAAAAATAAAATGGCTCACAGTTTATAATCAACAAAAATGTGTTTAAGATATAAATCGTGTTAAGTACATATAATTACCGTTAAAGCTGGACGACGCGTCGATTTCAATTATTCGTATAGAAATATCTGATTATTTTAGGGACATAAGATTCATGTCTAAATCGAAAAAATATAACCTAAGGGTTCCAATTTTTTTAACTTCGAATCCTTTTATGACTTTTGTATTTCTATGGCGTTATTCGACTTTTCATTATTCCTCATTCGCAAGTATGTCAAAAAAGAATAGTTAAGGAGTCAAAATTGCGCTAACTAAAAAGGGCAAACTAGTAACTACAATTTTTATTCTAGACTAGATTTCATTTAGGTACTTTTTATTTTACGGAATTCAATAATCAGATTATAGTTATGACAATAAATTTGCATCAATAATCATCTATTTCTAATACAATTATAGGTAAATCAAGATTCACCCATAATTGTATTAGAAGTAGATTACTGCGCTAATATGTATCTAATTACTTGCATATAATTCCATTGGAGATATTTATGTAAAGGATGGCAGAGCCAATGATGCTGTGGATTACAGTTAAATTAATGGATATAATCCGGATCATATTTTTCTTTCTTTATTTATGCGCAATAAAAAAGTGTTACATATTATTAGATTAAGACACATACTTCTACTTCAGTACCAAAAATATAAATTATAATTTATAAGAAAATAAAAAATAATCGGTAAATAATTTATCGATAAATTAACCATGTACTAGAACATGGAAGCTACTGACATAGTTTATCTAATACCTATCTTAATTGACTTTGTTTAAATTTTATTTTAATTTCAAAAAAAAAAATGAAGTGCAAATGGATGGGAAGGGGCTTTTGGGGGAGGAAAAGCTGTACAGTCCAAACCGGGCGGAAGTTTTGAGCGGTGGAAAAAATTCGCAAGCTACATTTTATACAGATACTTAATAAAAATATTAGCAATAACTGAATTTATCAGTGAGACAAATGACAACCACATATACTTTCCAATCAATATATTAGCAATGTAACAAATATTCGCATTAGTATTACCATTAATTACACTACATCACTAATTATGTATGTAGTAGATAACAAAATATTATTTCTACAGGCTTTTGCACTTTATTCATAACTATTTCCCAGGCGGCAAATTCAAGAATCTCTTGTTTAGAAAGTAGGATTGCGTAGCGTTAGATTACTTATTTACGTGACCGAATTACGCTTGTTAATTTTAGGAAGTTTCCCTATCAGAAGTTAACGTAGTGAAATTTCGTAAACATATCTGGTATAAATATTCACATGTGTGAGGAGACGTTCACGTCCTACACTGAACTGTTTCTTCATCGAAAACTTACTCAGAAAATACCATACAGCAAATATTTTGTAAAAAAATTAGTAATTTGTTATAATGAAAACAACAAACGTCGTAAATATGTAAGTTTATGCAATAACTACATATTTATGGCGTTTGGTGTTGAAACTCTGGGACCATTGGGTCCAGAGGCTGGGCAGTTCTTAAATTACTGTCCAGTCGTTTGGTCGACGTTACTGATGACCCGAGAGCTGGCACGCATTTTGCTCAACGAATTGGTATTGCCATTCAAAGAGGAAATGCTGCCAGCATCTCGGGAATCTTGCCCAAAGACTGCGATGGTGATAATTTTTTATTGTTTAGTTTTAGTGTTTAGTGTAGTTTAGTGTTTTTATTTATATGTTTTTGTTGTATATGAAGTTGCTTACAAATGTCCATCATAATCCTCGGGAGTAGCAACGCATCTGTGATTGACTTCAGATGAAACCCATGTTCTGTATGAAGTTGATTACAGATGTCCATGGGCGGCAGTGACCACTTACCATCAGGTGGACTGTGGACTTCAGTCAATAAAAAAAAATTAATACCTCTTAACTAACATTTTCTTTAAACGGGGTTTTTATTCAAAATGTTTTTTTTAGCTTTCGTTTAAAAACCATTTTCTTCCAATATGTTTAAAACGAATAATGAATTCGTTTCGTATATACTTTTCATCAAAAGTACCTAATGTTTTGAGTTTGCAACTAGTTTTCTACCCTGTCTAGAATACTTCACATACCAACACGTTAAGGTGAATGAACTCTGAGAGCTTGCCTAATTCTGCTATAACAGTTCAATACGTATACGAGCGTCATTTCGTAAGCACTTACGCTATTTATTTTAATTTGGATTGTAGCCTATTAATTCTAGACAACCTGTGTACGGCCAGCAGTCACTATCACCTTTGGTACGAGTTTATTATGTTTCCTCAAAATAAACTTTGTCTATGTTATTGCACTTTTTTATCTGATTCAAGTAGCAAACGAGCATGCAGTCCACCTGGTGGTAAGTGGTCGCTGACGCATCTGTAAGTAACTATATATATGTAGAACAAGGGTTGCGTTGCTACTCCCGAGGACTATGATGGTCGTCTCTTACAAAAGTGTGCCGGCAACCACATCCTCCCATCGAAACGCAAGAAATTCTTATTCTCTTCACTCTAGAAATACGTCTGGCGGTGGTACTTAACGCGGTCAAATTACACTGGTTCTACCATCTGTAAAAATTCAAATTTTTTCAAAGTATATTGCAAGTTATGACAGAAAACATAAGCGCTTAATACGTGGAAATATATGAGCGAAAACATAAACAATACTTGTTTTGTGGAAACGTAATAAACTCATACAAAGGGTACAATCCAATACACGTACAGAGAGTATTCAATTCAAATTCCACTTAGTTCAATATCTAAATTATTAATTTACACTTCTTCTAAGTTTTTATGTTTATACACCCGTTAAACAGGGACACCTGAAAGTCTTCAAAGAGAACCCCAATGTGGGCACATCGATATAAGAATCCGTGTACAATCGCTTTAAAATTGAATGTCCTGTTAAACTATAAAACATTTATAGTTGAGGCCACTATGAAATTATTGCTTTTTCTATTAAAAGTTCAAGCGACATAGGCGACGTGAGCCCGATAACCATCTGTTCACACCGACAATAAAACAACATTCGTTCAACAGTACTGATACATTTACAATGTTTATATTGTTGGAAAATTGCTGGGGACTAAATGGTATCAATTCATGACAAGTGTTCTTCGCATTTACAAAGTTTATAAACATGCCGTATGCCATATTTAGGCTGTAACTTGTTCTACTATTCAATTCGTTTAAGTATATAAATAAAATCTGACTTCTTATTATAATTAATACTTATTACAGACATAAAGTAGCAAATGAGCTAGCCTCATTTTCGTGTATTTGGTTAATTAACCGAATAATACTCGGTATTCGGTTACTCGGCTACCCAAAAGCGTACGTATTTTTAGTTACAAAGGTCTCTGACTCTGTCAAAACCTTACTTTACTAGGAGGGTGTGGTTTTATAAAAAAAAATATTTTTTTTTATAAGATTGAAGTTGTAAACGAGCAAGCAGTCCATCTGATGGTAAGTGGTCACTGCCACCAATGGACATTTGTAAGTAACTTCATACACAACATGGGTTCTATCTGAAGTCAATCATAGATGCGTTGTTACTCCTGAGAACAAAGATGGTCGCCTCATATAAAAGTGTGCCGGCAACAACACCCTTCCATCGAAACACAAGAACTGCTTCACGCTAGAAATAGGTGTGGCGGTGGTACTTCCCCGGGCGAACTACACTGGTTCTACCACCACTTTTATAAGTAGCGACCATCTTAATCCTTAAAAGTAGCAATGCATCTATATTACACATGTCTATCTGTGGCAGTAGCCACTTACCATTAGGTGGCTGCATGTTCGTTTACTTCAATCGCATTGCATGCTCGTCTGGTACATCAATATTATAAAATAAAAAAATAAACACCAGGATTTGTCCTATTGAGTAATAGGACAATGGCTTTTTGAGATTAATTGTTCCCACAGCATTAATTTCGGATGTATAACGTTTTAATGTTAACAAGTCCAGTGTATGGCCTCGTCGACCGTAGAGGCCCAACGGAACTCTGGCTTTGTGCGTGCGATGGTTTTTGTATCGGCCTCCTCAGCCGGCCACGTGGGTGCTGTGAGTCACGCGACAAACGAGTTTTCCGTTCTCTTGGGCCTTTACTACAAGTTGGGCTGGTCGCTCGCGTCACAGTTCGGATTCATACACGAACAAGATGGAATACCATAACATACGTGTACAGACCAAATCACTATAGGAATATAAATATACATTAAAGTGTATTGTTTCTTACTTTTTAGATGTTTAAGTAGCCGTGTTTTAGTTTTCAAAGATTATTTTTTACTTGACTAAAATTCCCACGTGGCTTCGCCTCGCTAATTAATAGTTAATTAAAATCTAATATAACTTAAGTAAAGCGGTTCATTTAGTGTTATATACTTTACTGTTGGAACACGTATTGGACAAAAAATAAAGTATCTTTTATTTTTATAGATGTATTTAAATAGATATCAATCCATACAAAAGGCCTCCTATAACGAAAAAGTACATTTTGACAACTGCTCCACCTTTCGGATAATTATAATATTAATTAACGAAGTAGATTAGGCTTTTCGTTTTTTAATATTTTGTACTTTCTTAATTATTAATAGAAATTCAAAAAATACTATGTTATTTCCTGTATGTCAGGTTTGATATAATGTGGTATATCTTTGCTGCGGCACACTGTAGTTGGGGAAATATATTTGCGCTTTATATTTCTTTCAATATGTTTAGCACAATATATTTTTACTTACGTATGCACCTTGTTTTTTACATAGGTCCAATGTGTGGTATCAGCGTTACAAGCGACGGTCCACCGACCAACTTCACCTGTATGCAGAGCGACATAAGGTCGGCGCCGCGGTGACTCATTAGTCCATTACGCGAGATGAAATTGTTTGCGCGAGCAAAAAGCGTAATAGATGATAATACAGTAAACGAATAACCGTGCTGTTGAGGATACGCCATTACTCACGAAGCCATTCATACACTCATACTCGGAAAACAAACGATACGAAGGAAATAAATATATCAGACACAATTGTATTTGCTTTCAACTTCAAAGCTTTTTCATTGACCGATGTACGATACCTTTATGATAAAGGCTATATGGGACGATACTGATATTATCTTCAAGCTTTTCATCCAACGATACGATACTACATCTGTTTCGATAAAAGATACCTTACTTCATTGGTAGATCAAACAGCAAATTGGTGTGACGTAACAGAGCTCTCTCGCTCAGAAGTGGAACAATCTCATTAATTCATTGCCAACAGTAAGCACGGACACATCTGTGGTACGAAACATGGGTTCCGCGAAAGTCCACGTTCAAATCCACCTTCTGGTTTATGAAACTGACGTGAGATCTAGCTATTGATAAACTAATTATTTAATTATTGGTATTTACTAGCACAAAAAACTAGCACTAGCGGGAAACCGTTGGATTCAGGACCGGTTGGAGTGGCGTCATTTAGGGGAGGCATATGTCCAGCAGTGGACCTCAAAGGGCTGATGGACGGATGGATGATTTACTCGCACATAGCAGTGGAATGAGAATAACTTTGACAGTGCCTACTTATTGCGGAAAAGCGAAATTTGACGTATCTCGAAAAATACGAAATGAAGTTACCTATATATGAATATCTACGTGAAATCATACGAATATGAGAATAGTTTTAAAGATCACTCTTATGGTTTTCAATTTAAAAATAAATATTTAAAAAACAGTTTTTTATTGGCTTTGGTTTAATTCGCTTTTATAAAGGTATAACAAGATTGCGTCCCAGTGTTGATATAATTATTGGTTGCAACAGCCAACTGTACCTGAAGCCTTTATCCTTGACGAGGATTTATTTGAATAAATTGCTTTACTTAGTTTTACTCCACGTAAGTATCAATGATTGCACACATGCATATTGTATTTTGACATAGTAGTCAACAATAACATTAACGACCGACTTGTCTGACGTCATACGTCCAAGGTAATACTTCCATCATAGGCTTAACCGCCTCCACATTTGTTTATAACTGAACTAATGTTACTTGTCATTTTAAAGCGAACTCGGGAAATAAGGTGCATACCAGGAGCGCTATAAAATAAAAAAAGTGAAGTACTGAAATGTAAACTCGTATCTGAACACGTTATTGTCTTCCGAACTGTAGACAGTCGTTTCTTTATGATTTAGAAATAGTAATCCAACACGCAGTCCTGATAGTAAGTGGCCACTATAGCCCAAATAAGATCAGTCTTATCTGTCGTTTGCCACAGATTCTTTGGACTTCAGGGGAGACCAAGTTGCAACGGTTCTAATAAGTATGTTCCGAACTCAGCAGTCGCATCGTCAACCCATTATTGTCCCACTACTGGGTACGGGTCTTCTATCGGAATGAGACCATAGTTATAGTCCACTGGCGCCAGGTGCGAATTGGTGGACTTCACACACCTCCGAGAACTTATTTTTTAAGAACTCTCGGGTGCGTAGGTTTCCTCACGATATTTTCCTTCACAGAAAAGCTGTGATAATTAATTTCTAATACGCACATAAATCAATGGTGCGTGCCTGGGTTTGAACCTCGGACCTCCCAATTGAGAGGGCAAGTTTCAACTATTAGGCTATCACTGCTCGTGTGGCAGGTGTGGCGGTAGCGCTTCCGGAGCCAAACTACAAAATTATCATAATGATTTTTGATTTATTCGTGAATTATAAATGAATACAAAAATACGTTACAAAGTAGTTTCAACGTTCTTTCTATAATGACGTCACTAGTTTGAATACATGATTAGGATTTTGTCTGAAGTTCAGTAATCTATATATATAAAAAAGGAGAACTGACTGAACCACTGATATATCAATGCACAGCCCAAAATACCGTGATTACAATTTGAAATTTTGCACTATGTTTCTTTTTATAATGGAGATCAGCACTATGAATAGATTTTTGGAAATTCTACCCTTAAGGGGATGAAAATTGGAGAAAAATTGGAGAAAAAATCAGACATCGAAAGTGCCGTGAGAGCCAAAATCATATCTTTGTACGCAATATTTCAACAAGTACAAATAGTGCCTTCCACGATGTGTTACATCATTAACCATAGGTTCATCATTAAGTGGACTGCATGCACGTTTCCTACTGCAATCGGAAAAAAACATCTCGATGCGCTCAATTGGTGGACAAAACATAAGACATTTAAAACTATTACTACATCTAAAGTAGGTAACAACACACAACTAAAGAAGGTAAAAACTTGCATACTCCTAAGACTTTTGTAACGTTACATACGTTATTACAAAATTGATAAGATATTTATCAAAAAATACATAGAACGCATGCTATAGATAAAATTGATGCATTATAGTTAATATAAAAATTATATGAAGCTGCAAAATGATTGTAGAACTTTTCGTGTTTCAAAGCTGGAAGCTAAACCTGCCACACCTATTTCTTCCTTGTAATAGCAATGTTAGGATTCCAAGAAGATTTCCAGCAAGATAAAAATCCTTTTAAATTAATCTTTCGCCTTATTCTAACATTTGTAGAAAAAACGATAAAAAAAATGTGCGACGCGCCTAAAGAAGTACCTATAACTCAAAAAAACTACATTTGAAAGCATTGAAAAATTTCGAATGACGATTGTTACAGTTGTAAAGTGTAATATTACAAGAGCCTAGCCACTGTCTATTAATTTCCGTGGACAGGACTTGTAAAAGAAAATTTCGCATTTATTACATAATGGAAAGAATTTTCAAATATCTTATAATTTACAATTCACAAAATAGTAATATTTGCAGTAAATATTGAACAGAAAGCATTATCAAAACTTAAGAGATTTTATTAAGTGTGAAGAGTATACGGATACTCGCTACATTATCATCACTAGCACCGAATCCAGGTTCAAATTAAAGTATACCAATATAGCCAATGAAAAAAGAAAAAAAAATCCTGCTATCCCGATATTGCTTTTTACCTGGACGATCCATGTTGACGATCGGTCCTTGTATCATTCGAAATAAAACATTCTGGATAGTGCACCGGCTTTTGACGAGGCCCCATGATTGAAATCGGCGTATATTGGCCAAAATAAAACTATTCATATGTTTTTCATGTCAATATTTGCATTTCGACCTGCGCGTTGTTATTAAACGATTTTTTAAACTCGGCGTTTTTAAAAGAGGCGTAAAATAGAGCCTAGTTTAGTTCGGTAATCTGATAGGTTTTCAAAACTTATTAAGTAGTTTTACGTTTCATACGTTTATAATAAATCCTTTCAAGTGAGCAATTGAAGTTATTACGTAATTAGGTTTGTAGGTAAATTAAATAATAGACTTAAGAGTAGGAACACATACCAACTATTTACTGAGCACATGTCTTCTCATAGAGAAAAATGATTTGCTAAATTCTAACCCACAAGCGAAGTGCGGATGGCTATTTAGAGTATTCTCAATTGTATTCGTTATGATGCTTTTCCTAACTTGAGGGATTTTATTTGAAATAGGCACATAATAATAACCTACACCATTAAAACTACGTTACCTTTTCCGTGAACACACTCATACACAAATTGATCAAATAAAATTAACCATAAGCGCTTAAGAATCAAGTAACGAGAGAACATCTCTCCGTGCGAATCAGAGCGGATCACTTGCACGCATGCAGCACATCTCGGGCTAATTCGTACTATGTACGAGAACACTAGTATTTGTCGGTAACAATCATAAGTGCACGCCGTCATATTATTATCCCACTGCTGGGCATGGGTCTTTTCTCAGAATGAGTGGGTTTTAGGCCATAGTCCTCTGCGCTGATCTAATGCGAATTGTTAGGTTTCACACACTTTTGAGCTCTCTTTTTTCAAGAACTCTCAGGTGTGTAGGTTTTTTCAAGTTGTTTTTCTTCACCGTATGTCAGTGATAATTAATTTTTAATCTGCACATAGGTACTTTTAGAAAAATCTGTGGTGCTTGCCTGGGATTTTAACCTCCGATCTCCCGATTGAGAGGGCAAGTTCCAACCATTAGACTATCACTGCTTCTATATCATAAGTACACAATCAAGTTTATTATTCTCGATATGGGTCAAAAAAATCACACATTTTTACTCGACTGCATGTGTATAATTTGTTTAGTGCGCGCTACAAACTACTAAAAACATAATATCTCACTGCAAATTTTACTTTAAGCAGTTGGATTTTATTGTTTCATATTTTTTTCTGTTATTTCCTTTCCATAAAGAAATGGAATTCTTCACACGCAGACGATTTTCAAAATAAAACATTACAAACAAGTGACGGCACATGGAAAGACGAAGACTTCGAGACACAGACGTTGCTATAAAACCTCGGTTTCAAACATCGACCCGAAGAAGGCGAAAAAAAACTAATTTGACGGCAATTTACTTCTGCTAATGATGGTAATAAAAACCATAGAATCGTGGAAGACCATACAATGAATGTCGCAGAGCTATTCCCACGTTTTTGTTTCACTCTTGTAAATAGACCGGGGTTTGTGGTTCTTGAAGTTTTATAAACACGAGATCCACATGATGATATTTGTCAGTCATTTTGTTTTACTCGTTACTTTTCTTTGGTTATCAATATTAAGTTAAATATTTTTTTTCACCTGATGGTAAGTGGTCACTGCCGCCCATAGACATCTGTGAGCAACTTCATACAGAACATGGGTTCCATCTAAAACCAATCACAGATGCGTTGCTGCTCCCGAGGACTATGATGGTCGCCTCATGTAAAAGCCTGCCGCAACCACACCCTTCCATCGAAAGGTAAGAAATGCTTCAAGGTAGAAATAGGTGTGGCGGTGGTACTTCCCCGGGGGTACTACACTGGTTCTACCACCTTCAGAAAACCTTATTGTAACACGTACATATCCCGTACACGTACATATACAATATCAACTGATCTACGAAGTTTAGCAAAGTTGTGAGTCAATCAGAAGTTGAATGGATGACCGCTAGTGAGAAAATCATCCGCTCTGCCTTGTATCGGGAATGCCGCTTTTCGTCAGTTCCAATTTCTATTGAATACCCAATTTTAACTTGATTGGTGGTCTTAAGACGGTCTGAAAACACTTGCCAGAGGGTGACCAAGCCATCTACACCTCTGGCCTCCCTCAGTTATGGTGAAATGACTGGCCGCAGTAGGATATTAAAAGTATTGCAGCGCTTTTTCTTTCAGAAATACTACGATTACACAAAAAAAATGACATGACAGGTATGAAGTTGTGCCCTAACAAAAATGTTTACAAACATTAATATACAGTACATCCGAATGGAGCTTGGTGGCGTGTTTACAATAGTATAACTTTTACGATCAGCGAGATACGTTTATTTATATACAAGGGTATAAATACAAGTAAAAATATTACTTTGTATATCAACTGATTTCAAGGCATGACCTGTATGTACTACTCAAGTACAAAAAATGTTATGTACAAATAGAAGCAAGACAAAATAGATACTTTCAAAACTTGATTTTCGGGCAAAAAATAAAGTGGTTGAAATAGACATGCAAGATGACAATTTGAAAAATTACACTAGCATTAGTAACTTATGACAGAAAAAATATTCTACAAGTACAACCCAAAAATAAAAAATATAAACTTTTGATATTTTTAGAACTACTATTGAAAAAGATATGCAAGTTTGTTTATACATGAAGTCTTTTCTTTTAATACCTTTCGCATACTTTCTTTCGTGGTCACTTACCGTCGTAATGATCAGACGGAGCGGTGGGCCCAGCCGCCCATCTGTGAGGAGCCCGATGGGGCAACGCACTCAGAGGACTCCTGTTGCGTTTCTTTAGAGATCCCGGAGTCCTCCTTGTGGCGCCGGGGACGTTCACCGGGGGGGTTTTAGTGCAGTAAAAATCCCATATAACCCTGCGTCGCTTACACGGGGTCGGGTACCTTTTGAAGGTTTCTTCCTCGAGAAAAAAAAAGTCCTTTCATACATTAGCTCTTTGTATTTAGTATTTTTTGACTAAAATTGCAACTGGAGTTTAATTCGAACTCCGTTCCTGTCTATCAGAATATGGTTGAAAATGTATGTGCACTGTCAATACATCCAACCGACGTGTGAATTCCTAGAACATAATTTAATTACAAACCAGCTTTTGTATAATCAACAGTTGTGAAAAGCAGACATTTAACAAAGTATGGTACGCTGTGCAACTGAACTTAGCGTTGCGCGTTCGTTTTGTTTCTCTGGGATGTTATGGACATGAAATTTGGGATCTGAATAGTAGAAATGATATTATACCGGTTTTCGGTACGAACATGTTATTATTTCGGATTATGTTATTCTGTTAGATTCGGATAACTTCAGTTACGGATATGACATTCTAAATCAAACAAATCTTATCTCATAAATATTATTAATGGAACAGTTTGTGAGGGTGTATGAGGTCTTGTTACTTTACCCCAGGATTTCTCAGACTTTCGGCCCCACGTACCGCTAAAGTTTCCAAGTGACAGTACTCTGGTTTGAAGGGTGTGATAAAGGAGACATACAAAACCCAGGAGTTCCAACCTAGTCCTTTGTACATTATAGGCTATAAAATGACAGTTACTAAAGTATTAAAGCAAGAAATAATAAAAAAAGATAATTTTAAGAAAGATAAGAAGAGGAACGGACTTACTCGCAGCGTAATTTTTAAGCTATTACAATTAGAAAATGGTTATGCGTTACTCTTGTATATATAAATTTTGAGACATATTCCAATAATTATTGGATTGGAAGTTACGCCACAATTTCGGCTTACTTATAGTAACCACCTACCTATTTATTGTCAAAACAACATTAGAAGATCATGCATTGCTATTAGCGTTATTCTTAATCTTGGTTACAACGGCTATAGTTAAACACTCTATGAAGTCAAGAGTCTATTTATTACGGTTCAAGAGATAGAACCTTGTGCCAGACGGACAGACAGCGGAGGATTAGTAATAGGGTTGCGTATTACCCTCAGGTACGGAACTCTGGCAAGGCAAATTGGATGTTCGATCTTAAATTTGACGTATCGTTTGTTCGAAAACAAAAGGGATCTAATGCGAAATTTAAATTGAGTGAAAAGTATCATAATTGCTTTGTTGGTTTCTTAAAGCGCGCGGTTATAAATAGGAAAGGATTCCTTCATAACCACGTGCTCAAGAAACAAAGTATTATTAAATAAAAGTAATTCTTTAAGCAGGTAACGGTATTTTATTCTTTCCCCAGCAATGGCTTAACATCAAAAGAGAAAAAACATGACTCCTCTTATGATTTCTACTGGTTGATAACATAATTCTCGTTAAGATTTATGTTATCAACCAGTAAAAAACATAAATAGTGTTATCATCAAAATAACATTAAACCATTAAGTTTCTACAATAATAAATAATTTTCTAAGAGTATGTACCGTTTACGATTTTGACGTAATTGCCAGCTTTCAATTCGCTCGACGTAGAAGTAGTTAAAGTATTTAGCTTCCATTCGTTATTACTGAGCAATCTAATGATACATGAAATACATGTGCTAATACCAAATTTCATGTGAGAGTATACACAGTTTAAATAAACTTTAATTTGTTGAGGCCCACGGGAATGTCTACATATGCCATAGACAGTGTTTTTTATATTACAATAGGAACTAGTTGTCTTCGTTCCTACTCTCATACACATCCGTTCTAAAAACACTATATAAAAATAATCGCTAGATAAATAATAAGCTACGTTATTAGTTCTTATAGTCAGAGTACTTAACTCAATTCGGCGATGTGTTTTGTTCCTTTCGTAATCACTGTGCGGTCTACAGTACAAAGTTAATGACGCATGAAAATATATACGAGCTTAAACAATATTTCATGTACGAGTTGTTCACTATAATATGTACCTCAGCTAATACAAAATTTCATATGAGATTATACACAGGTTTCGCGACAAGATTTCGCCGTACAATCCGCACTGAATCCAGATCACGTCCGCAATTAACGCGCGGCGGCGAACGACACCCATTATCCCGCCACCACGTGTTTTTTATTTGCGATAACATGCTTACAAACAACACTTCTGAGACGATTATATAAACTTTATTTTATTAAGGGCCACGGGAATGTTTTCAAATTAACAGTGTTTTTATATCACTATAGGAACTAGTTGTCTTCGTTTCTATCCCCATACACGTTAATTTTAAAAACTCTACATAAATTATAAATTCGCTAGATAATTAATAAGCTACGTTATTAGTACTTAAAGTTCGAGTACTTAACTCAATTCGGCGATGTGTTCTGTTCCTTTCGTAATCACTGTGCGGTCTTCAGTACATAGTTAATGACGCAAAAAAATATATACGAGCTTAAACAATATTTCATGTACGAGTTATTCACTATAATACATACGTTAGCTAATACAAAATTTCATGTGAGAGTATACACAGGTTTCGCGACAAGATTTCGCCGTACAATCCGCACTGAATCCAGATCACGTCCGCAATTAACGCGCGGCGGCGAACGACACCCATTATCCCGCCACCACGTGTTTTTTATTTGCGATAACATGCTTACAAACAACACTTTTGAGACGTTTATACAAACTTTATTTTATTGTTGAATGTTATAATATTACTTTTTATATTACTATCTATTAATTAATCTATTTTTATATTACTATCTATGAATAAGTTATTTGGAACAGAACTATTTCGGGAATATAGTTTATCAGGTCAATAATTGAACAGGTCCCTAAACGTTAGTCACATCATTATTATCAGTTATTTTTATACGCGTAATTAAATTGAAAAAAATCCTAACTTAACATAACAGACAAAGCTGAAATAAGGAATACATTATTACTGTGCACATTATAATTTATAATGCAAGTAATTTTGATAGAATTTTAATGATACGATATTGAGTTGATAACCATAAGGATAAAACCCGGACGTCTCCATTAAAAAAAAAACAACTCAAGGAAAGTATTTATCACCGACTGTTTATGATTATTAACTGAAAAAGAAATATAAGTAAGGAAAATAATTATATAACAAAATGGAAATCATGTATTACAAGATGCTGGACGATAATAAAACCGTTACCGGACCACGGTTTTGTTTATTCCAAGTTATTTTATTATCATGGGTATGAAGAAAAAGACTTTCCTACTTACAGGCGCCACATTTAAAAATTATATAGCTTATGTCACTTGAGACGAATCTCATAACACGTCATATTAAAATCCGTCAAGGCATTTGGGCTGCACAGTGTCCTAAAGAAATGAACATACTCTTATATATGTTCGAAAAAGACTGTCCGTCCTCTGAGCAGTTGGAAAAGCATATAGTACTAAATATTACTGAGCATTAGCGTTTCGGTTACTATCGTCGTGTGATGGTACTACAATTAAAAAATAACATCGTGGTCGTACGAGTAATAAGCTTGCTTCGTCTCGAAGCAATTCAAGACGGCATTTGCAATACGAGAATCTGCATCGGAGCTTCGTGACATTTCGATTGCTAGCCAAGAGTTCCCCTTCGAGAAAAAAAAAAGCCAAGAGTTTATTGAAAACAATGCTGTTGGTACAGGTTGGTGCTAGATTTTTAAACCCACGAGACCTGGCTCCTCAAATTCCATGTACACGTAGGAAATAGTTGTTTTGGTTTAAGGGTATCTTAAATACTCTGATTATAAATAAACTGATTTAAAGTGTAGGAACTAGACGTTTTAGTAGGTCTGAGAATTATAATACATCTGCAAATACATTGTAATTCCTAACCGATGATTGTGTATTTTCTTATGTGAGATGACATTAGTTTTGAATACTCCTTGAATAAGTTTTGAGTGGCCAAACTATGTACACGTAGTATATATTTATGTAAAAGTAATTTTGGTAAGAGGGATGTGGTTACAACTTTTAAAGTTGTAACTCAATGTTAATTTTGTTTCGTTAACCAATTGTTGTCCCATTACTGGGCACGGTTTCCTTTCAGAATGAGAGTGTATTTGGCCATAGTCTAGCGCGTTGTCCAAGTGATAATTGATAGACTTTAAACTGAGGACTTGTTGGACCTTAGAGGACATTTTTTTGAAATCTCTCAGGGATTTGTTTTCCTAACGATGTTTTCCTTTGCTGTTAAGCAATTAGACTGGAATTAGATACATTAAAAAAATCAGTATCGCCTGGGCGTCGAACCTCGTAACTTCGAGTGAAACAACAATAGTAGATCTATTGTGATATAAGAAATTATTTTTTGTATGAAGAAGGAAAGATGGAAGTTAATTGAGATAGAGAGAGGTATGTAAAAATAGTATGACAGATGAAAGAAAGGAGAAACGAAAGATTAGCAAGAAACTAACACCAATCGAAATAATCTGCAGCCATATATACCGCAGGTTGTAGTGTACACAAAAAAAAAAACTCGTAATTTCATTGAAAAGCCGAATGTCAACCATAACGTTATAACAATAGACTAGACTTTATTCAGTTCCATTCTTTATTAAACATTTAATATATTTTGTTGCCAGATTTAATCAGCCAACAAAACACATTAAATGTCAATGTGCAATACAAAATTAATATTTTGTATAAGTAATATCTCCGCTCCGTCGGGCGACGCAATTCGAGACGGCATCCGCAATTTGAGAATCTGCATCGCATCCTCGTAATATTTCGATTGCTACTACTATCTATCGAACGGTCTATTCCACTTCGATAACCTAGGTGATATTATCAAATTAACATCCTGGAAAAATAGATCTACAAAATTTAAGATGCCAGCCTTATATTGAGATGAATCTCAATATAAGGCCGGCATCAAAAAGACAAATGTAGGCAAGTTGTAATGGCGAAAGACGTCGAGGACCACTGGGAAGATGAGTTAGGTATGTGCCAAATCGGGGTAGACATGACTCGATTTAACTCGAGTTAAACTACTTGAATAAACTAAGTCTATTATTCGTTTCGTTTCCACCATTTTAATAACCTAGCTTCGTAACAATATTATCCAACACATTTTATGATGAATCTGTAAACAAAACAGATTTATCACAAAATCGTCGATCGATTTTTAAGTCAAAATTAAATGTCCCGTGCGGGACACCCTCCGTCCCGCTTTACAGGAAGAAAATAAAAAAAGATCGCCAAATCTATATAAATTTAAGTCGATCTGCAGTTTGTTTACTAATAAATAGAGAGAAAAGAAAAAGTCGCCGTCCTCCGGCCCGGACCGGAGGCCCACGCCGCCTCTGCTGTCCCGCTTTTGACTATGAAATCCCGCTTTCTGTACTTAAAGTACTGTAAATTAGTGTACTGTAGTTTTTAAATCCCAACGCTGGTATCAAATTTAGGTTTTTTACTATCATGGAACAGTAAAAAAATAGACGTGTAGTTTGGTGTAGTACCTACTCCCAGTTCTGGGCGTAATACATGCTTTGCCTTAAAATGGAAATGACAAAGTAACTTTTCGCATGTATTTAAAATACATATTTTGTAACATTGCAAATAATTATATGTTGCACAAATACTTTAATTAAAATTGTCTCTTCCCTCTGCATGCATCAAATAAAATCCCCAAAGGTTTTGGTCAGCGGTCTGTAAATATATAAACGAGTGAATCGTTGGTATTTTACCCTAAAACCACGACATGTTGAAAATATACGGATAATAAATCCACGAAGTATTTTATACCTTTTCATTACAATCACAGCAATTTAATTACAACGGGGAAATATAATTCTGTATAAGGGTCTATCGATAATCACCACTTGAACTTCTGTTTCCCTCGGGTTGATTTATCCTTATTAGAAGCTATTGCATTACATTAAAATATTTGTTTTGAATTAATTAGGCAATCCACCAATTCGCACTTGGCCAGCCCGGTGGAGTATAGCTTAAACTATCTCATTCTGAGAGAAGACCCGTGCCCAGCAGTGGGACAATATTGGGTTGTACCCAATTAAGCAGTGTTGTCGTAGTGGTTTGAAAATCGAACTACATTTTTTTAAGTTTTTTGCGTATCAAAATTTTGCCTTTTTTCTGTCCGTCGGTTCTTCACCCTGACGCGTGAATTATTCTGCTGCGGTCGATTAGCTGTTACAGAAATATGACGACGAGTTTAGGAGTACGCTGACTACATCCGCACATGGACACAAGAATGCGTGGCAAGAATAAACTATGATAAAAATGAACTAAGGGCTTAATCTTTATCATGAAGACTCAAAAATCTAGTACTCATCAGTGGGATATTAGTTATTTGATGATTATTTATTTTTAACAGTATTTTATTCCTGAATTTTGTGTTTCTGTTGATGCTGTCTGTAGTTTACTTTTACCCAATTGCGTCAGAAGGAGGATGGTTTCCAATGTAATTTTTCCATTAGACCATAGACAACAACAAAAAAATATATGTATTACTTTTATATTATTATTTTGCCAGGAACTTCTAATAATATATGCTTTGGTTTTATAGTAAGCACTATATAGTACAAAACAAAGTTGCTTCTCGCAGTCTGTCCCTATGTAAGCTTCCTCGTCAACCCATTATTGTCCCACTGCTGGGCACGGGTCTTCTCTCAGAATGAGAGAGTTTAGGCCATAGTCCACCGCGCTGGCCAAGTGCGAATTGGTGGACTAATTGCCGGGTCAACTAGTTACACATATGTTGCGTGTACGCAGTGAGTTCGTTCGCGATAATACAATGTGCGGTTGCGTTTTTTAAATCCTTAGACTCACATGCGCCCCGCCAAGCTCTACACACGAGGCGAGGTACACTCATTTCGCATATCATGACAATGGCAACACTGAAGAAACCTAATGGATAGTATGAGGTTTAATTCATTTAACTTTATTTCTACAAGGACTTTAAAACTGCCTCTACATTGTTGTCGAGAGTTCAAAACCGTATTTCACGAAGCCATGTTGCTCCGAAACTTCGGTAACTTTAAATTGGGAGGCAATTTCAAGTTAGCATTAAATTTTCAAAGTATTCTGCACAAAACTGCCACATTTGTAATAATCTATATCATTAATATACCTAGGTGTAATCTATATTGCTTTTTAAAGAACAAGGATATCTACTTCTTTTTTTATAAGATTCAAGTAGCAAACGAGCATGCAGTTTGCCTGATGGTAAGTGGTCACTGCCGCCCAAGGCATCTGTAACCAACTTCATACAGAACATGGGGTTCTATCTGAAGTCAATCACAGATACATCGCTACTCCCGAGGACTAAAATGGTCGCCTCATATATAAGTGCCGGCAACCACACCCTTCCATCGACAAAAACCGCTTCACTATAGAAATAGGTGTAGCGGTGGTAGTTACCCGGACGAACTACACTGGTTCTACCACCTATAAAGTAACTTCTAACCTATCCTTATGTCCGCAAAAGTAGAAGTTGATGTATGTATATAGTCTGTCTATGCGTTTTTATTTAATTATACTTAGAATATCCACGGAAACAGTCCGATATTGACCAAATAATTAATACCAGACTGTTCCACAGCGAAGCGTGTGTGCCCAGCCCTAATCCGCAATAGATGCTCTATTGTTGCCTATTGCTGATCGTCGAACACATGCGATAATCTCTTTCGTAACGAATACGATCACATTCGAACTCTAATTAGTGCAGATTTGTTTCCGTGACAATTCTCTCGTTATGTGATACGCGCCTCGTGATCGTGTATAAACGTCAGAAAAATCGATCTTCACTCGACACGAATTGCATTTAAGATAACTTTTATACATTTTTCAAAGTATGACTCAATTTCAACTTCTGTTCGGTTTGCACGCACGTTTTTGAAACAGATGTGCAAGTTGTGGAATGAACTTCCTCTTTAGGTATTCAAGAAGCACGATGAGTCTATGACACGGGGCTTATAGAAAATGTGCGAAAACAGCCCTGGTTCAAAGCTGACGATGCAATGACGATTCCTCAGGTGTTGAAAATGTCTATAAGCGTTTAAGTATAAAAAAATACGATGATTTAAAATGTATTACACAATAAGCATATATTTTTAATTTTTAATTTATTTTTATTTAGCCTAGCTATTTAACTAGGTAATGCTGGCAGCATTCTTGTAACTTAAACAACACTTTGGTTGCTGCTTTTTACTTTTGATATGACAATCAGTTTTTCAACATTAAGTTACACCAGCAATTATTTGAAAACTACATGCCAAATAAAGCGATACTATGATTAACGCTCGCTGTCATATTCTTTCCATACGTATTTTAAATGAAGTTAAAGCGTTAATATATACACATACAATGTGTTTTCATACATAGGTAATCCGGAAACGTCCATGATATTTTTGTAGTCAATCATGCACCAACCAACTGTCACGATCCAAGTGATTTACGTTACCATTCGACTAATTCGTATTTATTGTTCGCTCGCGTGTTGAAAATCTACGGATATGAATTGTAAAACATTGCAATTTACCTTCTTGATTTCACACGTAACACAAGATAGCCTTCAATATAATTGTTGGTCTTTGTAAAATAATTATTTAATATTAAGATACACTTAAGTTTGATGAATCGAAACTTATTAAACAGGTGATTAGTGATCACAAGTCTTAAATATATTTACTTTTATAATAATTGCCTGTTCATATTCATGTCGCTGGCGCGTTGGCGGACGCGGTCACGAAATATTAAACATATGGTAATGCATGGAAGTGTTCATAATTCATACACAAGTCGCGGGCGTGATCTAACACGAGAGCCACGAAATATTCACTTCAAGCTCAATCACTCTGTTACAAGCGTCAAAGACAAATGTATCTGATCTCATAAAGCCACAAAATTAAAACGATTTTCACACTCATAGCCACAGAAGGATTTTCTCCTGTGTCGTGGGTGCCATGGACAAACATAATACACAAACACCAGATACTTGTCTGGCCGGGAATTAAACCCGGAACAAATTGCGCGTCAGTCCGGTATGGTAACCGCACCACCACGCGTTTCGTCAAATGCAAATTAATTCAATGCAAATATTAGCGAAATTTGCTGCAATTCGCCTAACGCTCGAAGCGTGAAACAACAGTTTCGTGGCGCCCGAGTAAATCGCTCTAAGCGCGCTTGCGAGTTCTACGTAAACAAATTCTCAATTAATAAAACGGATACTATTAAACAAAATGACTAATAATATTACCAGATTTCCAAAAACTGCATTGAGACTGCTGCACAAAATCCTATTGATTAGCTGTCTACGCAATCTATTATATTCTTGACAAGTATATGTCATGCACCGGCTCTACGCAGACGTCCAAAACACGACGACTAATAGACGACAATCAGATCACTCCAGACATCGCCACCTGGCACGCCCACATACCCACATACATTACACGTAACAGACAATACACACACCATACCAGTCAGGGGTGGTGGAGGCCTTCATCATAAGACAAGAGCCACGTATGGTTGGTTCTGCATCTCTTGTTCCTCACAACAGAGTAACTGACCTTAGTGGAGATCCGTACCTCACAGATGGTCCTTTTGTCACCTCTGTTACCAAAAGACGAATGGCCATAAAATAATATAGGGTCAACGACTACACATTTCGAAAAACAACAAAAACCAGCGTAGCGTAGAAAACTGGCATACGCTCTATTGTGAAGCGAGATCAACACAATAATGTTGTCAATGTCTTTGTTAGATCATCTATATTACTATTTCTGTACCTAATTGTATAATGTAAAAAGCCATTTGATTCCCACAAGCATATTAATTAATATATTATTTGGAGTAACAATACTACTGTTACGCTTATTTAAACGGCGTTTACAATGCGTTTTGTACTGGTAAAAACAAATTTAAGCACAGGTGCAATTTTTAATGAAGGAGAACTAAGCTGCACGAAAGTGAAAATAAGTGAAAGAAAGTTAAAGTTGCTACTATTCTTAATTTTATTTGGTTCATTTTAAGGATTTTCAGTAGTTAGAATCTATTTGTTTCAACCGTCAAACTCATATCAAACGTATATCATTTTGATGGAAAGGTGTGGTGTCGAAGTGTAGTGTAGTGACCATATATATATTAAAAATCTTTAATGTTTTAAATAAATAGATTGACTTGGCAATCGCAATTAATAATTTGTGTATGTTTTACTTGTGAGATACATTGTGTTTTCATGCGATTGCCGAGTCATTAAAATGCTAAAGATTTTTAATATTGATATGGCCACTATAAGACGTTTTTAGGTTAGATAATAACGTAACAACTTAAGACAGAGGGTCTCTTAAGTAGAGACTGAATAAATTAATGGTATGACATGAATCTCACAACTTTTACCGGAAGAAGGACTGAGTTGCGGGACTTGGCTATTTTTTTAAGGTATTTTTTTTGGGTATTGTTTTTTAGGGGATTGGACTTTCCATGTATATATTGAAATAAACATGCGATTAACCGATCGATATCGGTACGTAATACTGCGTTCGCAATGTGAGTATAAGCGACATTCCAAGCACGTTTTCGTAGCAAATGGGAAAGCTAAAGCATATTTTATGACGTTGTTCCCTCGTTTATTGAAGGTACTGTTTGGTGGTCAAGTGACTTATGGGATATTAAGACTCGACTGTAGGTTGTAGATAAGAAAATGAAGGGATAGGTATAGTGTGCCTTGAGGTTGCGGGCGGCTCGGAAGGAGCTTGAATCGCCCAGCCAGCAACCTCGAGAAGGACGGCGGCAAGTGTGGCTGCATGTTGCTGTAGACACCATAAGGTGCAGGCGGATAGCTACAAGTCCCCCGAGAGACGAGCCTATAAGAAGCCGCCGGCGTACCTTTTGTAGGTTTCCTCCTCGTCATCAAAAAAAAAAAAAGTGCCTATTCCAAGAAGAGAATAAAAGAGGGTTTTCGAGGTTTCATGTGGTAAGAATAGGAGCCCCAGCAGCTGATAGCGGCCCCAGGTAAGAAGGCGTTATGCACCGCACGTCTTCGTAAGGTGTTATTGTTAAAGGTTAGTTGTTAAAGGCAGTTTAGAAGACTCCGGTTGAAGTCCTTTGAAGATTCCAGAGTTCTCTACTTTACTACCGAGGAAGTCCACCAAGAGGATGTAAGGTAACTAACACCATAACACTTAGGTAGGTAATTAACATCGTAACTTATGAAGATACCTCTCCCTACCATCAGCAATAAAAAAGTATTAGGTTTTTAACTGTTGATAAGTTAGCACAATTATAAAGTCTTTACCACGAACACTTGCCGGCAAACCGCCGTTTGCGGAGTTAGGTTGTTCAATAACTATTTTAGCTATAATCCGTGCAAAGCGCGCTTACAAAATGAGTGAATCCATTTTTATATAATAATGAAGTAGCAAACGAGCATGCAGTCCACCTGATGGTAGGTAACTGGTCACCGCCGCCCATGGACATATGTAAGCTATTTCATATAGAACATAGTTTCTATCTGAAGCCAATCACTCCTGAGGACTAGGATGGCCGACTCATATGAAATGCCGGCAACCACACCCTTCCGTCGAAACACAAGGATGCTTCATGTTAGAAATAGGTGTGGCGGTGGTACCTTCCCGGTCGAACTACACTGGTTCTACCACCTGGTAAGTAACCAATTGTTGTTACTGTTTTATGCCTGACTGTTTGTGTTTAATTGTATTTGGTATTATATCATCAACAGAAACAGATCATCTGCAAAAATTTCAACTATCTATCACGGTTCCTGAGATACAGCCCGGTGACAGACAGGTTTAGTGTTTTACTTTAGATACGGATCCATAAAACCGCTTGTCGTGAACACCCTTTACGTATTAAGAAGTCAAAGTATTACATTATTTAATATTATATCCGTAATGCGAGAAGCCTCGTAATCGATTCCGTGTAGGCGGCCCTCCAACGATCAAATTGTTTAATTGTATTTGGTATTATAGTATCAATAGATATACATCAACTGCAAAAATTTCAACTATCTACCTATCACGGTTCATGAGATACATCCCGGTGACAGACAGACGGGCATTGGAGTCTTAGTAGGGTTTAGTGTTTTCCTTTGGATACGGAGCCATAAAACCGCTTGTCGCGAATACCCGTTACGTATTAAAAAGTCAAAGTATTACATTATTTAATATTATATCCGTAATGCGCGAAGCCGCGTACGTAATCGATTCCGTGTAGGCGGCCGGCCAACGAACAAATGCATGACACGCGGATTAGAGGCTTGACCTTGAACGCCATCGTGCGACGGTGGTGATAAAACGTACACATACATACAATACCACACATTACACCCTTAGTACAAGTTTGTTACGTTTTCTCAAAACTAGCATTGTTTTTGTACTCATACATTGATCTAATATCACGCAAATGATGTGCCGGATCGTCAAAATAATAGGTCCGCGAATACGGATACGAATGCGGATTATTTCAGTCAATATCCGCAGATATGGATATTCGAGACATCACTAATTGCCATGTACAAACATACATTGCATTTTGAAATGACGAGCAAAAACATGAGCAATAGTTTTGGGTGAACATAAACTCCTACTAAGGACATAGTACTGTACAGAACGAATGGCCGTATTTCTTTATATGTTCCAATGTCTGGCTTCCCGAGGAAGAAGTTCCAATGCACTTTGATGGTTCATCTATCTTTGTATCCTACATGTATATACCATGGTTATACCACCATGAAAGTTCGCTACGCACCTAAAGCATAATCATGTAATTTTTTTCAATAAATCAATGTAAGGTGGTAGGACAATGATTCGACCGGGCTACCACCGTCACACCTATTTCTAGAGTGAAGCAGATCTTGCGTTTCGATGGAAGGGTGTGGTAGAAGCAACGCATCTGCGATTGATTTCAAATTGATTGTTCTATATGGCGTTGCTAACAAATGTCCATGGACGGCGGTGACCTCTTACCACTGGTTTGATAAGGTGGACTGCATCCCCGTTTGCTACTACAATTTTATGAAATATCAATTCTCACCCGTCTTTAATCAATTATTATTGACTTCGAAAGCGAAGGAATGCATCCTGAGGAAATCCTACATAGCCGAGTGCACAACTAATTTCTCGAACGTGTAAAGTTTGTCAATAGCACTCAGGCAAACGTGTGTGGATTTTCACTTAAGCCCTTCTATTGTGATGAGTCTTGCCCATCAGTGGGACGATTCAATCACCATCAAGTCAACTCACCGCATTATGGATTTAAACATATAATTTTATCTTTAAGTATTGATAAAAGCCTACCAATTACATCTCTGCCACATAAAAAATAAGTGAGGTCAGATCTGGTCAATTTAGTAGCAACGTTCAATTCATGGCGAATAGTGCCTTTCTAAATAGGTACATTTACTGAAAATTGAGCGGGAAAGCCATTCGACTGCAGAATTGCCATTGTAGCACCATGCCACTGCAGAATTGCAGTTGGATAGGGCTCCATTTTCATTTCCCCGCCTGTTGGAACAAGTATTGGTAAACATATTTAAACGTGTTATTCCCGCATAGCTCTCCTACGGAAATCAAGCGATACATTAAAACTACTGTAAGATTTAAACTATTTCAGTTGGACTTAAAAGTATATATTTTATAGATAATTTTATATATAAGTACACATTTACTATAATAAAAATGTAGGTCAATGAGTCAGATTTTTCAAAAAGGGCTCTGAAACTTAGAAATGTTTGTTTATCATACTGTTCAATTATTTTTCGACATTCAATGAAGCATTTCGTGTTTTGTATTTAATGATAATTTGTTGCCTATATTTTGACTACGAATTTGATATTTGTGTGTAGATAGATTTTACATTAATATAACGTACGCTCGCAGTTCCAATAGCAAAAAAATAAATTACTGGATAAAATATTGTGTGTGGATGAAATGTGACGTTTCCCGCGTCATTAGGGCTCTGACACAGCTGATAATTAGAAATGTCAATTGTCAAACAAGGTGGTAAAACCAGTATAGTTCGACCGAGAAAGTACTACCGCCACACCTATTTCTAGCCTGAAGCATTTCTTGCGTTTTGATAGAAGGCACACTTTCACATGAGGCGACCATCACAGTCCTCGGGAGTAGCAACGCATCTGTGATTGACTTCAGATGGAATTCACGTTTTGTATGAAGTTGATTACAGATGTCCATGGGCGGCAGTGACCACTTACCATCAGGTGGACTGCATGCTCGTTTGCTACTTCAATCAGATAAAAAAATATATATTTATAATGTTAAATTCTTGTTAAGGTATACGTCACTAGAACTATATAACTTTTCCTGTAACTATATAAATTTCCTGCAATGCGACTTAATAATGTTTTCTACGTGACCTATACGATTTTGAAGTTTTTTTTCAATACAAGTAGTGAACCAGCATTTTTGTGTTTGGATAACAATAGTCTACGGTAGGAACGCTAGTGTGAACGAGTTCTAAGTGACGACGTCTCCTGTTACTTATTTTCAAATTACGACAAGTACAAGCGCTTGGAACAGACCTGTCTCGTTACGTAGATGCAACGAAACGAGTCATTCTTTTGTGTAGTGATGGTTAACTCGAGTGACTAACTCGAATTAACTTGAGTCAAATCGAGTTAAATTCCTTTGAGTTTGAGTTTTTGTGTAGACTAATATTTTGCAAGGTTAGTGATAATTGGTAAAAATATTTTACAAAAAAAAATCCTTATTCGTTCTAATTCTACCTACCTAATATAACAAATTATGATTGACACAATACATGTTTATGATGAGTCTGTTCTGCTTGTTTATAGTTTTACGAAGCAAGGTTATTAACATGGTGAAAACGAAACAAATGATATACTCAGTTTCAGGTAACTCGAGTTGTTTAACTCGAGTTAACTCGAGCCGTGTTTCATCCTCAGCACATCACTACTTTTGTGATATAAAACAAAATTTAAAGCATTTTTAAGACGAAGCTAACGGAAAATGCTCAAACGCAATTTATCTCGAAAAATTAAATTGTGCATCTCATGTTTTTAATAAAAATGGGATTAAAGCAGTTAAACAAGCTCGTATGATAAACAGCTTAAATTTAGTTGCTTGTTTAGCAGCTGTATAAAACGCTGTCTATCCCCATACCATACCCATATCCCCAAAGTAGGACTTTTTCCTGTGTCGTGGGTGCCATGAAGACACACAAAGATGAATACACAAACACCCAGACCGAGAACAAGAATCTAATCTCATCATTAAGATACCTGTCTGTCTGAGAATCGAACCCGGAACCCACTGCGTGTCAGACTGTTACGATAAACGTACCGCCACGCGGGTTGTTGATGTAGAAGTAACTACATGCATTATGAATATAGTAACTACCTATTACGGTTCAATAGATAACCGGCCAAATGCGAGTTGGATTCGCGCATGAAGGGTTCTGTCTATAAAACACGGCTATAGAAAAACTCGCTAATCGTTTAAGATATGTAAATCTGGTGGTATTTTATACCCCGCTTAGTCAGATCCATTGTAGTTAAGAATAACGATTCGTCAAGCATTCCGGGTACGGTTCTCGGTTCATTTTTGTTCTGAGTCAAGATACTTCCCTAAGATATATGTCATCTCCTACTAATATTATAAATGTGAATGTATGTTTGTTTGTTACTCTTTAACGCCAAAAGTACTCATTCGATTGTCATCAACCTTTGTACAAATATTGTGAGAGGTATTAGAAAAAACATGGTACTATTTTTAATTAAAAATATATTAAGGATTATAATTAAAAAATGATTTACCAAGCATAGTTCTTAGCTTAAAACTATAAAATCTAGTCTTTAACGCGAGCGAATCTGCAGGAAAAGCTTGTTCAATATAAAACATTTTATTACGAATCTAGAAAGAGCAGAACATTTATCTAAATAGAAAATAAATAAAATGATTCTATTTATCTCAACACTTAAGTGTTGACAGGAAATGAACTAAATGAAGCGAACACAGGAGGAATCGTTGAAAAGAAGTTAAATTAGTAAATATGACAAATTATTATCTTATATATAAAATTCTCGTATTATATAGAAATTTTGAATTGTGTAATAATTACATTTCAAACATTTGAAATGTGTATTGTTTACTGTTTTTGTACGTATATTTCTTGTAATAGTGCATTTCCTTTTTGATTTTTAGGGATACCAAAAAGGTAAAACAGAACCCTATCACTAAGAATCACGATCTCCATGAGCCTGCCACTAGGTTCTCATGCACCGAGATAGCTATTCGGTTGCCAATGTACGATGGGATGTAGGTATTTCTATTACTGTTGTAACAATAAATAACTGAAACAGAATAGAATAAATATTTGAAGAGGGCTCCCATTGAACAGGCGTATTTTTAGTCCGCTCCATTCACGCGACAGCGTGATGCTAATTTCTCTAAAAGTGAGAACTTGGCAAGAAGCTTTTTTATAGATATTGTACGGAACCATTTAAGCGTGACTCCGACTCGCAATTGGCCGATTTGATATACTAAGTGTGAATAACAAAAAAAAAGCGAGAGCCACTATACTGGGTTGGTAGCTCATATCACTGGATGGCCCGTTCCTTACCATCGTGAAATTCGTACTAATATTATAAAGGCGAAAATTGTAAGTAATAGTATAAAGGCGAATGTTTGTTACTTCTTCACGTCTAAAAGGCTGAAGCGATTTTCATAAAATTTGGTAGGGTTGGTATTGACACTCTGGATTAACATATAGGCTACTTTTACTGCGGGAAAATATCTTATTCGCACAGGACAATAGATACATCGATTTTCTTAACGCGGACGAAGCTGCGGGGTTCAGCTTGCAATGTAATCAAAACATTGTGTTGCAAAGTATAGCAAGGTATTAAAAAACATAACAAACTCTTACAAGCGTACAAGCATTAATAGGTTGCATTATCTGTGCAAGTTGTTTCATGGAATCGCATAGAAAATCGACGTGGCATAGGGATACAAGAGCGGTGAAAGCCTCGAGGGTGGATGAATTGAATGAGATTACCTGATGTCTGGTATCGATCCAGCCAACAAATATTTCACTGACGTTCGTTCAAAGAAGCTAAGGATGTACCGCCAAAAATATGTGTATACGTGTAAGAGGCCACGTCAACATTAAATTAAATTTTATCCGTAATAAAATTCTGTGGTGCATGTTAGTTATTTCTTTTCAAGTAAGGATTTGAACGATTTTATAATATATTTTTCCTTGGGTGGTTTTAGCTATAATTGAACCAAGCAATGACGACATGCATAGTGAGCATTAATCGGCATCATGGTACTACTGATATTAATTGTTAATTTTTGTGAAATTTTATTATTATTTATTTTACACTGAAGAATCATCAAGTACCATGATATATACCTGATAATTCTTCGGTATAAAATAAACTTTATATTGTGTTACCGATATGATACGTAATTTTAATAATACATTTGATAATTCAGAAAGTTTAATCTGGAAAATCTAATCTCCTTGAGTACTAGATACACACCGCTGAGAGTTATCGATCTGGCGGTCTCAAGAAACTGGTCATGAGACATTAGTGAGTTAGCTGTAAGTTGAACATAATTAAAGCGAGGCGACTAGGAAATTCTATGCATGGTTCATAGAGAGCACCTTTAAATAGTTCTTTGACATGACTGGTTATAAATAGCCTGTTTACATAACAAAGGTCGTAAAATTTTTAAATCACTGGCTGTTGGTTCATGTAGAATCGCTGTCTGTATTGCAAGTAGGTATACAAAATTAATATGTACTATATTATTTTAGACTAATATTATCGCGGAAATGATACATTTTAATACTTAACGGTTAGGTTTTTTTTAATTGATTGTAGCAGCAAACGAGCATGCAGTCAACCTGATGGTAAGTGGACCCTGCTGCCCATGGACACCTGTAAGCAACTTCATATAGAACATGGGTTCTATCTGAAGTCAATCACAGATGCGTTGCTACTCCCCGACGAAACGCAAGAACTGCTTCATACTAGAAACAGGTAGGTACTCACGATATGCGGTTTTTGAATTATTTAGCTAATAATATAGTACTTTAGATGGTAAAGTAACAGAATGGATTTGCTTCTCTTTAAAATTACGCCTGAGGATCAATTCTTGGGCACACGTCTATGATGGTAATCATTACGGTATAGTTTATTCGGAGATAAAAATGATATCTAGACCGTTAGAGACAAATAGGGCCTTTTCGCGTCGTGTAAATAACGCTGCAGTTTTTTCTCACATGTGGCACGCACGACAGGAAAATTATTACTTGACGACCGGCGTGGCATTGAGGTTACCATACGGGTCTGACGCGCAATGGGTCCCGGGTTCAATTCCCGGCCAGACAAGTATTTGATTGATGGGTGTTAGTGTATTTGTCCTGTGTGTGTCCATGGTACCCACGACACAGGAGAAAATCCTACTGTGGGGCTATGAGTGTAGAAAGCGTGTTTATTATTATTATTATGATGGAAACAATATGATGCATGTGTTAAGCACGCGGACACGAACCCACGCTATAGAAATATTTATTCATTTATTTATTTACAAAATTATATTCACTAACATTACAGGAATGCCTAAATCGTTAGTAAATGCAGTCAAGTGTGTTAGTATACATTTATGATTTTCTTATAACATATTTAATTTTCATTATTTATACAATATTGTCCAATAGAGGATTGCTAAATTACTATTTGACATACCATTAGAATAAATAAACAAGATGTATAAGTTGTAACCATACATAGACATATATAGTACAGAGATATACCTGAATATTCCTAGAAACTTAATAGAATCATATGCCAAGCTAAGACGCACTCTTATGCGAAAAATGCAATTTTCTTACATAATATTCTGGGCTAGTGCAGCATATTCCTGCAGTAAGATATTGAAGTAACTTATACCTGCTTGTAGAAGGCTACTTCTGCCTTCAAATTTAGTTATACATCATATAAACTACATTTATGTAATCCTGCAGATAGAGCAGTGATAGCCTAATAGTTAAAACTTGCTCTGTCGATCAGGAGGTCCGAGGTTCAAACCCAGGCACGCACCACTGATTTTTCGAAAATTATGTGCGTATTATAATATTGGCAAATGAGCTAGCAGTTTACCTGATGGTAAGTGACCAGTACCACCCATGAAGATCCTTAAACAATCCCAAGTAAAATCTGAGGTGGGGTGATACTCCTAAGATTGAAATGCGTAGAATAATTGTATCTCCCTTACCACACACATTTTAGACCAGAACAGCGCTTAACACTACCATACGAACTAAAAAGGGTACACTTTCAAAAAGCTAAGTATGCCGTCTTAAGACTAGAATTTTGGTAGCATGCAGCCATCTGTGCGAAACCAAAAAGAATACATCGCATGAGTGTCTCAGAAAATCAAGTGACCATGCCAAGCCTTATTTGGTAGCGCAAAACATTTGAGTAATTAAACTAGTTCGTAAGTAATTATGTTTCATTAGCTTCTTATTGTGGATCGGTACGTATTTCAAGTAGATTAACGATTCTATTTTATTCGAGAATGATTACAGATGCGAATAATGAGGGAATCATACATGAAATAGCGGATTTTTCATAATAGAGGCAGGCTAAGCAGATTACAGAAAAAGGCACACAGGTTTTGAATACAAAACTTCAGAAAGACTACAAAGCTTACAGAGCAAATAATGAAGAATTGTAGTAATAGGATTTTCCGCCTTTTATTTACTGTTTCCGAAACTTTGTGGTTATTTCAGTTAAGTTTGTAACTTTGTAAAGGTTTGCTCTTTTACTAGTAGTTAGGATTAACATTCCATGAGCGAGGTTTTTAAACTTTAGTTTTATAATTTAATGTGTAGCTAATAGTCATAATTTAATATGTAGCTGGATGATATTAATTAACACATACGATACATGTATTTAAGATATGGCGTGTCAAGATTGTCAAACGTAAGGCAACGTACTGTAGCTAATAACGACCGATTGGGTAGAGTCCTCGCTCGACTGGAGACCACGTCTGGGAAAAGGAAGTGTATGTCGCCCCCCCGACCAAGTCGACTGACGACCTGAAAAGAACGACGGTTTGCCGCTGGATTCAGATGGCTCCGGACAGGTCGAAGTAGCGCAGATTATCGGAGGGCATGTCCAGCAGTGGACTTTTAAAGGCTGATTGCTGGATGGATACTACGCAAACAAGAGAGACAAACCCGATGAATTTCTTGCCGGATATTCTCAATTGAGTTCGTGTTACGATGCGGTGAAAGAAATATTTTAAATGACAATTTGTAAGTGTAAAAATGCAAAATGACACTATGCAAAATGAAGACATTTAGTCAAGCCTACTCATCAATATCGTCACCAATTTTGAAACGATAGTTTATTGTACGGATATACGCATAAATTGATATTTATGCATGCTAAACGCATGTAAAAAGCAGTAAAAACAGTTTAGATAATACAACCGATTTAAAACCCTTTGAAGTTTCATTTTTATTCTTTCTTACCACAAACCGTTATGCAAATGCCGTGTCTGAATAGGTCTGAATATTATTAGCATGCATTTTCGCGTGGGAGTAAACGAGACGAATTGTGACCACCATTAAGCAGCATTCTACTTAAATAAAACTAGCTTTCTACACGGTTTCTATCGATCTATAAGCAACGCACCTTTTCACCAATCTTCGGATATATCCACGTATTAAATATTTTCATTGGCCTCTTATGTACATTATTGAGCATACTATAGAGACCTCTAGCAAATTCTATGGTACCAGATGTTTTTCATAAATCTACCTAAATAACATGGCCTATGCATTTCTAAATACTTTTAGGAAATATGTTGCTTAATTGTGAATTTAGAATTATTTAGAATATAAACTGTGGTATTATGTAAGAACAAACTTACTCATCATTATTTTTTTTGGGTGTGGTGACCTGGACTGTAGTGCAAAATGCTACAAAAACGTATTGAAGTAGTTTTGTACTCATTGCTTCCTAAGACATTATTAAAGTAATATAATTCCCTTCAATATTAATAAAGTAGACTTCGATACACAGTCCCGCTTATTAAAACAAGTTTAGGGTTAAGATCAGGACAGTCCTTATGAAAGCAAAGCACTTGTGATCGATTTCTGATAGGACCGTTTTAATTGGAGATTGTTATAAATGATTAACGCTGTGATCTCCTAACATTAAATCTGAAAGACGGTTTGTTAGTTGGATGAAAATAATGAAAAAAAAAACAGATGCATAGAGACTCGGAAGAGGACTAGTATATATTTCTAATAGTAGTTCTAAAAGTCAAAAATCTTAAATTATCAGTGTCTCTTTTCTATATTATACATGTCCATCCATCCATCCATCCATCAGCCCTTTGATGTCCACTGCTGGACATAGGCCTCCCCTAAGTGGCGCCACTCCAACCGGTCCTGTGCCCTTTGAATCCAACGGTTTCCCTTTGTATTATACATGTATTACACATAAAAGCCTTCCTCTTGCATCACTCTATCTATTAAACTGCATTAAAATCCATAGCGTAGTTTCAAAGATATAAGTATACTTAGGCACAGACAGCGCGAAGCGACTTTGTTTTATACTATGTAGTGATAAACACTTATTTATGCTTCACAATTACGTTTTTCTGTAAGACCCCTAAGTAATGGTCTAATGTAAACAGGCGCGGGAGCATTAATTATGTAATGACATATGCAATATGTAACACGAGGTTACTTCATTGCCTTAGTCTGGGATTAAAGTATATTAAACCTTAATGCACAGATCCTTAAGATTGAAAATCTAGAAGATATGATGTGACACTGTACTATGAAATTGCTTTGACAAGGAATGTGTTGTTTTGTTTAACAAACACAAAATAGGTATTTACATTATATACATTGTATACCAGGTACTTATTAAAATCTTTAACATGGCTAAGGAGTAACATTTCGGCCTGTAAGAAAATGTTTTACATACACCATTATGTTATTTTAATTATGTAGGTTAATTACGCCACAAAAAGATGCGTACGGCTTTAGTTTGTATCAAACAAGTTAATGTGAAAAAAATTTATGATTTGGAGAGTTTACTCTTTAAAAGGGTTCGAACAAATTCAAATTCAAAGGACCTGTGTATTTTTGGTATTAACCACCACTTGCTTTTCAACTAAAATATATAGAAAACAATGAAAAACATACTGCGCAGTTTTCGTCATTCAGTGACAGAGACGAATCTATAGTAGTGGTGATGCTTTCATAATATAAGGAGACATTAAGTAGTACTAATCAAAATATTTCGTCGATCGTATCTCTCTTTGTATGGTCTTGTATTTTTCTAATACTCCTGAGCGACTTTATAACGACATTGTGGAGTACAGACTTCGACCTTTACTTACGCAAGAAGTATTATTGTCTATGTGACATTTAGCAGAAAAATCATCGAGATTTGGCAAATCTCCAATGGCGCATGTCAAATAACATATCTAATCTTAACATATCCCTTTAAATAAAAAGGACGCTAGTTTAAGATTTAATGAAGTTAAGTAATGGAGTAATGTATCTGTGCTCCTAGAGAAAACTAATATAAGTCAGATATTTGGCAAATTGACTTTTATTACCAAAATCGTCAGAAAAACGTATCAATAAATGTATTACAAAAAAAGTTCTATCAAAACCTCTGCGTTTTTTAGAAGTAAAAAATTTAATAATCAGATTTATACTAGTTTTCAGTAAAACCACATAATTCTTGCAGCAAATTTGAAGGTGTTAGAACCAGTGTAGTTCGACCGGGGAAGTACCACCGCCACACCTATTTCTAGCGTGAAGCATTTCTTGCGTTTCGATGGAAGGAGGTGGTTTCCTTTTACATGAGGCGACCATCATAGTCCTCGGAAGTAGCAACGCTGTGTTTGACTTCAGATATAACCCATGTTCTGTATGAAGTTGATTACAGATGTCCATGAGCGGCAGTGACCACTTACCATCAGGTGGAATGCATGCTCGTTTGCTACTTCAGTCAAATAAAAAATATATATATATATAAGAGGACATTTTTCACTAATATTTAATACACTATGTTATTGAAATTTTCTCCACTTCTCTTAATGTAAATAATAAATATTGTTTTTTGACATTCAATCACGGTGACTATTTGGAATAGCATAAAATTAATATTGTTTGATAGCTTTATTGATTTGATATTTTTATTAGTTTTATTGTTCTATAAATACATTAAGTATTTTACTAATCAACATAAGTTATGTTGTTCTTAAGATATTTTCAGTTGTATGATTATTTCATTCCTAAGTGAAGATAAAGCTCCTATTTAATGTTATAATTTTTTGGTTATGTTGCCGGAATAGCATTCACCATAATAAAATGTTAGCATCATTATGGATATATATAAAGGACTCTATCATTTGCCGTAATTGTATTCAACTTTGAAGCTAATATCTTGCAGTGCAATGGGTGATTAAGAAAAACAGTATATGAAATTATCACATATTGATTTGCTTAATCATGGGATCAAACATCTTATTAAAATATGAGAAATATGTAACTTCATGCATTCATTTTAGAAATGTTAATTTATACAGAAACATGGTTATATATATTTTTAACAACTTGTTGTTGTGGAATCATCTATTTTAGTATATATCCAAGTAACTCATTATATTATTATGCGGTCATTTATATTTAATATGTCATAGATATGTATGCAAAATGTTATGATGAATTTGGTACAACCAGGTGGGTACCATCACTACACCTATTTCTACCTTACTAAACAAAAGTTTTCCACCAATATGCGCTGGGCCAGCACTGTGGACTATGGCTTAAAACTCTCTCATTCTGAGAGAAGACTCGTGCCCAGCAGTGGGACAATAAATGGGTTGTACCCAAACACAAGAACTGATTTGGGTAGAAGGGTGTTGCTGGTCGATGTTCATATGAAGGACCAGTCTTAGTCCTCGGTAGAAGCAACGGAAATGTGAGTGCCATCATATACCTTCCTTTCCTATAATTATGAAGTTACAGAGGTACATGGGCAACATTAACCATTTATCATCAGGTGAACAGCATGCTTGTCGGCTTATTTATTGTTTTAAAAAAATATTAATATACAAACATACATAATTATTTGTTTCTATTTAACAAATCAAATGTCCATGAAATTTCTAGTCATTCCTGTTTTTTATACAAAACTAAAATTAACATTAGATATAAACATAGATATTGACCAATTGTTATCATTATATATATTTAAATATATATCAGCATCTGATAAAAAATTATCACATTACAATCTTGCACAAAGATGTTGAAAAACAATTTGGTTGTATTTATAAGTTTATATGATGCAATTAATAAAAGTAATGGCTGTAAAAGTTTTTTTTTTGGATTATTGGAAGCCTCAAACCATTGCTATTGTATTAGCAGTACATTTGTTATTATCTAAACATATATTAGTTATTAAAAAAAAAAAAGTAAATTAAATTTATTTTTTGGAAAAAAATGTTCAACCATAGGCTCCACATAATGATAGATTTTGATCCAGATACTTATTAATAAGGCTGCTTGTTAAAAAAATACTGTATGCTGCATATATTGTGTCTATGCTGCATATATGTGGTATATCGAATAAGTTTTTGGGTCAGGTTTATAGAAAAGTTGTTCCTATAAAAATTCATGATAGTTCTGTTTACAATCAAATACAATGATTTATGTACAATAGTTGTCTTCTTTAACTTGCCTCTAAGCCATTTCATACAGCTTTCTTTGTTCTGTTACCCAAGTCTATATCTAATAGTATTTTTTCACTGTAGTAGCTTTGTAGAGGCTACTTTTATGGAATCATTAAATTTATAGAATAATACTTATATACATTTATAATATCATAGGTGTATATAAGTATAACTTTATAAAATTATTGTATCTATAGTTTGACACATACTAATGTGTAGTTATAAATTCATATGAGGTATCTCATTAATACCTTTTAAGGTCAAACAGAAAAGAGAAAACAAGTATAAATAAGAATCAATTATAAAAACGTCAAAATTTCCTAAATATGCCCAACAAAGTTCTCAGAATAAGGTAAAATGTAAATTCAAAGGTTTTAGAGTAGAACATTAAGTATTCAATAATAATGAAACTAAATTCTAAATCACAATACATATTTTTTACGTTTCTACAGTTTGGTAAACAAATTAATAGTCGTAAACATTCAATACTTTTGAAGTGCAAAAAATACTTATAACAAGTTAACTTTATTGGAAACTTTGCTTTTGTCATTGTAAAAAGTGACTAAGAATTTTGAGCGCAAAAAACAAAGTTACTAACAGTTGTTGGGCAATAGTTCTTTATAAGTTACAAAAGTTGTATTTAGGCCAATATGTTTACGATAGTCGATGCAAACATTCCATTTATTTACAGCAGAGCGGTAGTTTAATCTACTTTTTTCTAGCACAATAATCGAGACATGTTCCGCGTTCTATCTGCTTCCAATTAAATTTCCCACAGTAGTTGTAGTACTGTTACTTTCGTAAATCTACAGAACCGCACGTTAGTATTGATCATAATCGACGTTTTTTCACCTATAAACTATATAAAAACGAATCAATTAATACTCACATTTCGTAGTTTAGGCACTCGATGGCAATAAAACAATTTTCACAACTTTAAATATTTCGGTTAAATCACTATTTTGATTGAAAGTACAAAAATAAATAATATTGGAACCGCCCAGCTGGCAGAATTGTGTACAGTTGCACACAGATTAAAAAAAATGCAATCGCCGCGACAGTCACGACAGAGCTATGTAAACTTTCGTTTAGAAACTTTTTAACTCTAAATAGAGTTACAGCAATTTTACATGACACCTTTTTATATTACAATTATATTTAATACTTAAATAAAACATAAAATGTTTTAGATTATTTTTTAGCATAAGAGAATCATTTCATACGTGTAGTTGCTCGCTAAATTAAAAATAATGGGTTACAAGAACTCTATAATGATGTCAATGTAATCTTATTACAAGTAAGCGTATTGTAGCGACATCTAGTTAGTAGAATCTAAAGACTTAACAAGTTAGTAAACAAACTAAACACTGATCTACAAATCATTTAGATATTTTTATCTTTTTAATGCTTTTATGTTAACATGAAGTATATGGTACGTAAATAAATGTGTATTTTTACAAACGGTAATATGTAAGCGACCTCTAGCGAACAATAGCGAACTATGTAGTACCGTGGCATTCGAACGAGGGTTCACGTTGAGTGCCATTCACAGAGTTATTACATTTCTGTCACTAGATGGCGATACTATAAACGATTTTAAAGTTTGATTACAATATTAAGAAAAATACTTCAAACTAAAAATTCTGTGATTGGTAAATACTTAACTGAACTTAGGAATAGGAATTACTGTCCATTTAGTTTCGTGAACAGAATATTATATCGGTACCAGCCGTCTATTGTAACAGACGACTAAAAGAGGTCTGCCGGGGTTGTGGCCGGCAAGGGTGGGTTTTTTGTAGGTATAATTTTTACTGCTTTTCTTTAATCATTTTTCAGTTTTCACTTTCAGTTTTTTATGGAACACCATATGATTTTTTTTTCATGTATTGCTTAAGTGTAAGCAATACATATGCAATACGTAAGCAAGAATGTAATTGTATTGAACCTAAGTATTTTTAGTTACTTTCCTACGACAATTTCCTAGTAAGGTCCCACAACGTGTTAAAGTAATCATTTCTGGTGGACTAGTTTGGTTCACCAGTGTGACAAAATATGAATAACAATGGCAAAGGCTCGTAAGGTTCTTAAAACTTGTTTCAAAGTAGGTATTATTGACTCTGCAAGTTCTGTAATCTTTCCGTGTCTTCTCTCTGCAACTTTGAATTATCGAGTGACGAGTGTTTGTCGCCGAGGACCAGTGTCAGATTATGCCAGCGCGGGGCCTGTAGCAAATTCTGGCCCATAGTTTGCCTTAAGTAAGGGTAGTAAATAAAACAAAACTGTTACTAATATACTTTTCTGAGTAATTTCTAGGAAAATTTAGAGATGACACTTTCTATATGTACTGCTTTCAGTTTAAGATTTTCAGGACAGCGAAGATAGTAAAACATACCTAAATAGTAGATGTTGGACCGCGGGGACCCTCAAGTTGCGGGGCTCGTAGCATTTCGTCGAATTCGGCACTACCGAGGATTTCGAATTAACGCGTCATACTGTTAAGTAGCGATGATTTTTTGTTCGAATTAGCGAATGCACAAAAAATTATTGATTTAGTTCGAAATATTAAGAGATTTTCTAGGGAACTCGTGAATTATAAGGAAGTTTGAGTTAACGCTGGTTTGAATTATCGAGAGTCCACTGTACCAGAATATATTAGTTAATTTTTTTATAGAGTTTACAATTGGGTAAGTATATTGAAAGTTGAACTATTTCTAAGAAAATAGCCGATAGTGTGCTCCATATAATAATAATGTACCTATTGATTATCTATAGCAGTGGTTTCAAACCCTTGGTCCGCGGACCAAGGTGGTCCCTGGAAGTAGGTATTCGAAATGGTCCGCGATGCCATTCGAAACATTGTAAAATAAGAAAGTAAGAAGCCAACAAAAGAACATAAAAAAGTGTAATGACCAAATAAAGGGCGTCAGAAGTAGCCGGTCAGATGTCAATTTGATGATGTGATTCCACTGGCCCTGGTGGTCCATGAGTAGACTGATATTTTGTCAACTGTGTTTTACCTCACTAAAACCCCTCCGGTGGCCATCCTCGGCTCTGTGTGGAGGACACCGGGATCTCCAACGGACCGCCGCCGGGGTCCTCCGAGCGCGATGCCCCCTTCGGGCTCTTCCCAGTACCTAAGCATTGTACTCAGTGCGCCTCCCGGGTGTTTACGACAGTATGTGGCCACATATGGCGTCGTCCTACACGGGGTCGCTTGGCTGGACGGTTTGAGCACCCACTCTTACCGCCCGTAACCCCGGAAGTCCCTTTTAGTCGCCTCTAACGACAGGCAGGGAATATCGTAGCCCTATTTTGATGCCGGAACTACAGGGATAACGTACTATAACTAGCATTTGAATTTATATTATGTCTACCAAATTAATAAATTTTTATTTTTTAATTTATTGGAAACAGTAAAATTCTGAAAAGCAAAAAATATGATGTTACGATTTCAAAACAAGAAAAAGTTCTTTTTCTTGTTTTTATGATCATAATAACTCAAGCAAAATTTTAAGCACTTGTAAACATCAAAAGAGGTACCTATTATACAAGTGCTTAAGAAATTTTAGTGCGTCATCAAAATACAATCTGACCAAAATTTATTCAAATATAGTTACAGTCCGGCGCGCAATTTACTTTAAGAGTAAACAAATTTTATCCTATCTAATTTAATTTCGTTACTATTTAGCTACTTATCACTACTTAGTATAAAACAAAGTCACTTTACGCTGTCTGTCCCTATGTATGCTTAGATCTTTAAAACTACGCTACGGATTTTAATGCAGTTATTTTTAATAGATAGAGTGGTTCAAGAGGAAGGTATTTATTTATAATGTAGTGGAGAAATACTGATATTTTTTTTTTTGACTTTTACCCAAAACGATGTTCGCCGGGTCAACTAGATAAGAATAAATTAGGTACCTAACTGTCCTGTCAAAGATAAGGATGGAAGAATCAGGTTAAACTTTTTTGGATTGATTGCGGCGGGTGCACTGTCGTACTTCCTTTCTATCAGGAGTGTTTTTAATGTAAAAGGTTCTTACTTTATTTGGTATCTCTACATAACAGTTATCAAGTGCGGCCGTTGAAAATTTGGATACTATGTGATACTAGTCGATGATTTTGATTTAGCCTAAAATATATGCTTTCTTGATGAGGACTATGAGAAAATATGACTTAAGCATTTCTTTTTACGGGAACTTAATTACTCTTATTTTTGGAAATTTGTTAGAATTGGTATATGTATATATATGAATATATGTATACTAGACACCCATACGAGGCTAAATGCCATTAGGTACAACGGTATCAGTAGTAAAAAAATGATTCCATTTTTTATCATATGAGGGCTAAACTCTTTTCTAACCAACAAACAGCATATTTAAGGCAAGTCCCTAAAATGATTAGACGGCGACAGAGACTCTATTAGTCCGAGGGTAAACAGTAATGAATTTACACGTTAACAAACTTGATTGTAATTAACTTGCGGACTCACATAAACGTAGGTAATATTAAATTTGAGTGTTTATCTATTATTTAAGATTAGCACGTTTGCACGTTTGCACGTTTTTGGGTCATATCAAAATTTTTGTACATTTTTACACGATTGATAATAACGAATATTAATACTAAAATAACAGAAAACCTTATTTCTTTATTTTTTTAAATGAGATGCGTGTGAAATACACCTTACTCATCCTTTTTATAACACTGTTTCATTTTTGTTACATTTTCCTATTTATTTCTTTTTTGTCAATTTACCTACTATAATTTTGAAAATGACCCTTTTTACGTTTCCGAAACGAAGCGGGAAATTAGTAGATAATAAAGTAATTTGTAAAACTTTGGCAGGTGGTCGAATCAGTGATTTTCAGAGCAGTACTATTGCCTCACTTATTTCTATTGTGAAGCAGTGCTTGAGCTTCGGTGGAGGGTTGTGGTTGCCGGTTTAAAGTACAACTTAGTCCTCGAAAGTGGCAACACATTCATTAACGATTTTTAGAACCCCTGCTTTATATGAAGTTACAGATCCAGAGTCCATGGGCAGCAGAGTACGCTTGCCTTTAAGAGAACTGTATGCTCGTTTGCTACTTCATTTCTTATATTAATACGTGAAGCAAAAACTTGTGATTCGTTTTTAAGATACTTGCCGCAGGCGGTGGAGTATGATATTACGCACGGTTATAGTTGATGTAGAGAAGGATTGCGCAACGCTAATAATTTTATCAAATAATGCATAAAACACACATAAGCACAACTAAAAACACATTACACTCACTACCTTGCATTTGACACAAACACATACATAATAAACGAAATAGAACATACAGTGTCTTGCTATGAAAACACATAACGTCAAAAATGTCAGATGTCTGTGTCAAAATGCCCGCTATTGCTTTTAAATGCAGCTTCGTTAATAACTCTCTTTTTACCTTTAACGGGTGCGTTTACAATAACTTGAAAATTACTATAATACAATTTATTTAATTTAGAGAAATATTGGTGCTCCTTTGGACAGTATGAAGTATAGTTTTTTAATTTAAATTACGGTCGAATTTCGACCGTTGCGACGGGTGACTAGTTCGAATAAAAGTTAAGTTATGGGGAACGCAAAACGATACGTCCATTAACTTGTTAAGCCAAGGTGTTGAAGCACGCAGAATCCGATCAAAAGCCCATCAGTAGCTTATTGGAAGGGAAATAGAAACTTGGCAGCCTTGGCAGCCTCCGCCAAAGATACGATAATGAATTTACAAACTTCGCATAATCACCAGTCGAGTATTGGACACTTGCGTAACTTAAACTCCTCTTTGGTAGTTAGTGACCCCGTCGTAAGTACAATGGTTTGTAAGTGAAATTTACAGTCCGATTAGTGGTGGGGTCTAGCGGATCGAGTTGTAGGTCGAATTAACCTCACTGGAGTGTCAAACAGACAAAATAGGTTTTTGTAGGAAATAATTACATTTCATGACTTGTTTTTGTCATTTTGTCACTTATTTTATTTATACCTTAACTTCATGCTTAGCTTATAAAATTACTTATTTACGTGACTTGGAAACTATTGGTGTTCCCAGCAAAAGTGCTGCTACTGTCGGCTATTGATATCTGTAATCAACTCACAAAGATAACATTAGAATGCCAGTGATCAGCCACTGATGCGGCACTATCCCTGATGACTAGGTTAAATTGCCCCCGGTGGGCCCAGCCGCCCATCTGAGATGAGCCCGATGGGGCAGCGCGCTCGGAGGATGCCAGTTGAAGTCGTTTCGAGATCCCGGAGTCCTCTTTTTCAGCGCCGAGGACGGCCACCGGGGGGGTTTTAGTGCGGTAAAAATCCCACATAACCCTGCGTCGCTCCCACGGCGTCGGGTACCTTTTGAAGGTATTTTGTTTTGTTTTTATTTTGTTTTCCCCTCGAAAACAAAAAAAAAAGTTAAATTGCCCCGAATAAGAACCAGTATGTGTTCGTAACTCACTCTTCACACCAGAAAATGGCAGAGCGTAACATTTTACGATTAAGCAGAAATAGGCGTGCAGTGAAAATCTGTGGTTGACTTCAGGATAGAACCTATTTTATTCATGAAGTTGCTTACAGATGTGCAAAGGCTTTGGTTTCAATCCGTCTGAGATGTGATCATCCAAACTAACCACCCGTCACACTCCCGACCGCACCCGACGATGTTATCTTTGTAAATCGATTACAATCTGCATAATCCTCTAAGCTATGTGCGCTTCGCATACAATATAAATACATTTATTAAAATAATAATATGTGTAATCTAATCCGTTAAAGTAGTAGCTTCAAGTGATTACACAACGAATACACGTAATAATAAACTTGAAGGATCCTCTAATTAGTCCTTCGTTCTCAAATTTATCCATTCATTCCATTCAAGTACCCCTAGATCAAAAAAATAAAAAAAACATCTTCCTCATCGATAGTTCTTATTTTGTAATTCTAATTTGTAATTCAGTTGTGTGTGTAATTGTAAAACTTTTGATTCTTCAAGCACGCCTATATGAAAATTCTGAATCCGCTACTGTAATTTTAGAATTATTATAAAGTGTAAAACCAATTGATTCTAAAATAAATAGCAACAAGAAGACATTAATAATTACACTGCCACGGAATAAAAAAGGAACACATTTATTGAATGAAAGACTAATTAGTAAATTTATTCCAACCATTGCCGCATTACTGTAATCAATTCACATAACGTGCAGTGAATATTAGAACATTAAATCTGTTACTAGTTACACGTTTTAACGGTCGAAATTCGATCGCAATTTAAATTAAGAATCTAAACTTCATATTGTCCAAAGTAGCACAACTATTTCTCAAATTCAGATGAATTGTAATGATTTTCATCTTATTTTGAACACACCCATTATATGTAAAAAGAGGTTTAATTAACTAAGCTGCATTTAAAAGCAATAGTGGGTATTTTGACAAAGACATCTGACATTTTTGACGTTGTTTTTTCATAGTAAGAAATTGAATGTTTTAATTTTGATTATTATGTGTGTTTGTGTCAAACGCGAGGTAGTGTGAGTAATGTGTTTTTAATTGATTTTTTGTATGTTTTATGCATTATTTGAAAAAAATATTAGCATTGCGAATCCTTCTCTACATCAACTATAACAGTGCGTAATTTCATACTCCTCCGCTGCGGCAAGTATCATAAAAACGGATCACAAGTTTTTGCTTCACGTGTTAACATTCTGCTATAATGTTAACAGGTGGTAGAACCAGTGTAGTTCGACCGGGGAAGTCCAGGGGGCCACACCTATTTCTAACGTGAAGCATTTTTTGCGTTTCGATGTAAGGATGTGGTTGCCGGCACATTTTTATATGAGGCGACCATTCTAGTCCTCGGGAGTAGCAACGCGTCTGTGATTGACTTCAGATAGAACCCATTTTCTATATGAAGTTTCTTACAGGTGTCCATGGGCGGCAGTGAGCACTTACCATCAGGTGGACTGCATGCTCGTTTGCTACCTCAGTCAGATAAAAAAAAAGAACTGCAAATCCAAAAACCGACGAAATTCATCACAGTTGGCATCCCACCTCGGCCACACTGTTCCAATGCGCATTGCATCTATCACTGTCTATTACAGAAGCAGGTCCCAAACTCAGCAAAGCTTGGTTAGAGGTACGGTAAATTTACAAAGTTTAGGGTAATCGTTTCCCGACTGTCAACTTTGAATGTAATGACTTTAGTGCTGTCGCGTAATAAAGGGCAGAGGAGATCTATTACACTTAGAGTCAAACTTTGTGTGCGGATATGAATCTTCATCATTTTCAACCCATATAAGTCCCACCGTTGAACAGGTCATCTCTGAAATAGGAAGATTTTCTACCTTGTCATAGTTGCGGATAGGTAGCAAGGGCATTTCCAGTCGATGACATAATGGGATTATTCGCCAAATGGATTAGCTGCTGATTCTAGTCCATTTCGTTGACATGTGGCCCGCACACGACTTTGGATGCAAATTTTGTGACTACATCTATTAACGGTCGAAAAGTCTAGTCTTATAGTTTTTATCCTCACCTATACTCCTATCGAATTGTTATATTTAATAAGTATGGAGAATAATGAATATATGGGAGTCGAACTCTAACGTACTGGCAAAGTTAATATCCAACCAATTCTTAAAAAAAAAGTTACTCAAGTACTATCATCTGTTTCAGTATTTTTTATAATAAAATTACTAAATAGCAGAAGGATGTTTAAATGCACCTAAATCACGGATTAAGCTATGAAGTTATGAAGTTCTGACACTAAAAAAGTAGAATATAAAAAAGAGAAGAGAGAGAATTATTTGTACTTTCTACAAACGAGTATGTAACACGAATACTTCTGAATTAAAAATATGTTTGCAATATCGCTCTTTCAAAAGAACTACAAACAGTTTCAACATCGTTCCTGTAGATTTACAGTCAGAAAAAGTCGGAATAAAAACCTAATATAAAAGTTACAAGGATATGTTTCAAAGGACCTTTATGTTTATTTCATGATATTTGAAAGTTACAGGCGACCGCTGTTTAAAAGTTGCAGATCTTTTTTGCGACTGAGTCTGTCGGTATGATTATGAATGTTCCGTGTCTGAGTATTAATATAAAAGGCAACATAAGTTCGCTTTTTTATCTGACTGATGCAGCAACCAGGTGGTAGAACCAGTGTAGTTCGACCGGGGAGGTATCACCGCCACACCTTTTTCTAGCGTGAAGCATCATGCGTTGCGGTGGAAGGATGTGGTTGCCGGCACACTTTTATACGAGGCGAGAGACCATCTCAGTCCTCGGAAGTAGCAACGCATCTGTGATTGACTTCAAATAGAACCTATGTTCTATATGAAGTTGCTAACATCAATCAGGTGAACTGCCTGCTCGTTTGCTACTTTAATCATATAAAAATTAAAAAAAGCAAACGAGTATGCAGTCCACCTGATGGTAAGTGGTCACTGCCGTCCATGGACATATGTAATCAGCTACATACAGAACATGGGTTTCATCTGAAGTCAATCACAGATGCGTTACTACTCCCGAGGACTATGCTGGTCGCCTCATGTGAAAGTGTGCCAGCAACCACACCCTTCTATCGTCACGCAAGAAATGCTTCACGCTAGAAATAGGTGTGGCGGTGGTACTTTCTCGGTCGAACTACACTAGTTCTACCTTCAAATGCACGTGATGCATGCCCTCTAACAATATATACTGTTTTGTACTACCTATGCTGCTTCATAAAGTATGTTCACTGAATGCTACCTGATTGCATTGTTAAACGTACGAGTTTGAAAGTAGGTAACTTTGTAAAACACTAGCTTTGAAGCGACTTTGTTTTCCGGTCCTGTTCAGTTGCAGCTATTTCCGTAAGTCTCGTGTTATGATTCCATTGAAATGTCTGTATTATGTTCTACCGTGTAACTGATAATTATTAACATTATTTTTTATTTTTTATTATATGCAAGTAAGGGGAAGGGAGGGCCTTGTTAAACGTTACGATGCGTTACAGGAGAGGAAGAAGTGGCATTATGTAACGTGTTTATTTAAGTATAAAACCTTAATTAAATAAAATACGGCCATAGAGACTTGCTGCCCAAGTTCAGAGACGGAGAAAGGGGTGCAGCAAAACGTTACTGTGCGTTACATTGGGAGGAGGGGGGTCTAAAATATTAAAAAAACTGCGTTACGTAATTGCGTTGCGTGACGTAATTGCGTAACTTGAACGCTCCCTAAGTTGTCACTGCCAACAGCAGATGCATTGGTATCCCAGAGGAATAAGTTGGAACGCATCAGATATTTTACCACACCCTTCAGACCGGAACACAATAACTTAACATTGCTGTTATTAGGCAGAAGTAGGTATGGCCATACCTGATGCGTACCACAAGGAGTTAGATCTATGAAGTAGGACCTATAAAGTTAATAAAAAGAGAAAACATGTTATAATGTGCATGATTGTTTTATGCACCTTATAATAAACATATTTTCTATTTAAAAAAATAAGTAGGTATATCATAATTGTTCGTAAATAGTTTGTGGGGTTTATTTTTTTTCAAATTGCTACTGCTGAGTAACAGTCTAATTGTCTGATGGATTTTGGGACATATTCTACCTTTAGACACACCTTTAACAACATTTTTTCAAACTCCTAGGCTTATTTCTACGCGATACGTTCATTTATCTCTGAAGCAAGTGATTATTTTATATATTTTCATTAAAAGCGCCACTCTATCCGCGGACTAGTAGAACTAATGACTTAAAAAAAAACTGTCAGCCGCTATATTCAAATGGCACAGGACCGGTTTGACTTCAGTAGATGGATGATACACATGACTTAGAAGTGTAGTGAGCAGCGCTTCATTAATATATCTACCTAACCTAAAATTTGCACACCATCACAATGGTAAGTTGTGAGCATTGTGATATAGCAGTAAGATCTTTTGTTACCACAATTTTGGCAAATAAATAGTCATTTGTTCATTTATTTATACTTTACACCGTTAAATAAGAAGGCCGAATTGCAGACAAATAGGCTATCACTGATATTTACAGACAACTCTCCCATAGTCGGTTCTGACCGGTCATATAATTTACTAACAAGCGCTTTTCGTTATACATCTCTATAGTAATGAAATGAAAAGGAACAGACCATCTTTCCTTGTATACATCGACCGTCTTAGATGCCGTTGAGACTTGTTTTAGTTCTAAAAGCTTCTTAACAGCTATCGACAGCGACGTGTAACTAGACTTCATGGGTTGTAAGAGAAAGTTTTCTTTGGAACATCGCTTCTCAACCTGAAAGACGCGTTTGTTAACGGTCGTGATTTGTTGAAAAATAGGCTAAATATACAAAAAGAAACGTTATTATAAAGTTTAATTAAACGGATGAGATTTAATGTTATTTTATGTAATGAAAAGTAGTTTGAAAAAGACATTTGACTATTTATTTAATTTACCTTTGCTTAAAATGTGTCTTTAGGTACTTTTCGGCTTTACTGTGACTCATAAGATAAAAATGGTTGAGAAACGCTCTAAAGTAATGTAAGATCCAAGTTAATCTGGCTCAACCGCCCAGGCGCTGCGCTGGACGCGTTGAAACTAATAGCATTTGGAACCTCTCTATAGCCTTAGTTTATCACTAGATTTCACGGACGCTCTTGAATATATTCTATCTAATATGGTAATTACTAGCTCTATTCATACTGCACTCATTATTTAAGGCTTTGCTGTTTATCGGAGATTCGGCTTTAGCTTTTCCACGTTGCTTTAACCGCTTATGTAATGTTTTACATACCGTGAATCCTATGTGTTGAATCAGTTTATGAACTATTTGTGTGCCAATATTCACCCAAAGCCGATTAGTAGTATGCGTGAACAAGTAACGAACCATCATTCAACCTTACAAAATTGCGGCTTCATAATTTTGGTAAATTTTCTGTGGGTCTAGTATGTTTGCCATTAGGCGTTTTCAAGTTATTGACATTGCCTTCAAACCCTGTTGGTATGACTGTAGGTCACTGATGCTGCTTCAATCCAGTGACGGATTAGCCACATAGTAAGAATAGCAAATGCTACGGGCCCTACTACTAGAGGGGCCCCGCGGCCAACACCTACTATTTATACTTTACTATCTTTGCTATCCCGAAAATCTTTAACTGGAAGAAGTAGATATAGAAAGAGTCATCACTAAATTTTCCCAGAAAAAATCCAGAAAAGTTCATTTGTAACAGTTTTGTTTTATTTAATACTTACTTAAAGCAAACTATGGGCCTCGTGTCAGAATTTGCTACAGGCCCAGTGCTGGCTGAATCTGGCACTGCTTCAATCCTCATTATCTTTAGTACAGTTTTCATTGTTTCTTCAAAACACACACGGCACACGCTTTTGTTTCCTTTTTAGCCATAACTCGCAATATACTTTGAAATGATGAGCAAAAACAACAACAATACCTTTTTGAGAAAACAATAAACTTGGACTAGGGGTACTGATAGCGGCACTTAGAAGGAGTGGTGTCCGAACCTCATCAACTCCTTAATTCCTTCACCTCCGAGCAAATGGCTCTCGCGACTTCCCTCCAGCCAGCTGACTAAGGCCAGCTGGGTGGGAACATGTACCTCTTTTTCTATACGTTGGAGATGAGGTACATTCCCTGGGAGCACTCGGGTCCGTGGTGTCGCTACTCACCAACAGCTGGCCACAAGCTGCCCTGCGGGAACCTGTGCTCGGTAACAAAACGGTTGGACTATATCATAACGTATCCTAATGTAACTGACTCATTACTTTTTCAAATGACTTACTTTTATGCATAATGAACCCACATCATTGTTAGAAGGTGCTCATTGATCAACCCCTGTGAGATGTTTCTAACTCTAAAACTTCCAACGACTGCACAATCACAAGCACTTATGATAGTTTAACGTGCTTACATACATTTATGTACTGTTTGGTTGAATTTCGTAAATTATAATTGAATGTAATATCTGTGAAGTTCATACTAATAATTACAGCGTACTACGGAGTTCGCGGCAAGTTGTGTGAACCAAAGCGCTTCCATTAATAACAAGTGGAAGTTTGCTAAGCCTGCATATTTAATAAATCACAACACAAGGCAAATTCAAGCAGTTATTACAGCAATAATTATACTTTAAATACATGGTAAGTTATATCGCGCTTTGTATATTTTAACGCTTTTGTGAAGTTTTTGCAAAAAACTTGTGAATTTAAGAAACATTCCTCGTAGAGTTTAGTTTGTAAGATTTAAACAACAAACACTCAGTTCTGTTGCTAAATGGTCAATGCTGTGCAGGAACATCTGTATAGAGGATTATGATGATCGCCTCATATAAAAGTGTGCCGGCAACCACACCTTTCCATCGAAACGCAACAAATGTTTCACGCTAGATATAAGTATGGCGGTGGTACTTCCCCGGTCGAAATACACTGGTCCTACCACCTTCATGTCTGCATCCACACCTTTCCAGGTAAATGCAAGAACATCTTCACGAATTACATACTTGTAGTTAAATACATACAAGTAGACTTTATCCTCGTCAAGAAAAAGAGCAGCGAATGCATGCATCAAAACCAAAATGACAGGATTAAATAAGGTGCAATTCAAAGTATCTTTATCGTAGCTACTTAAACGAAGGAAAATAAGAGCGGTTATGAGTATGCAGTTAGTTTTTGATTGTCGGTGGAGCGAGGGAGATGGCTGTAATCTTTCACGCAAAGATCGGCACAAAAGAGTCTTCCGAAAACGAGGACGCTATATTTTATATTAACTTCTTTATTACCGATGATTCTACTTCGCATGGATGCACTAATTTAATTAACATAAACCATACATTTAAAGATATTAAAAAAACGCATACCTACCTATAACAGTCGCATAATATAGTGCCTGTTACATATTAAAATGAATATAGCTGTTTGAATTAACATGCAATTGGTTATCACGTGACGGATTGATCATTGCATAATAATTGAAGCAACACTATCGAATAGTCTAGTGATTACAATACTTGGTAGTCATTACCTGGGGCAGGTCAGTCCGCTGCAATCCCGATGATCGGATTGTACCACAAGTCAATTTCCAAGGTAATCCCTACATTGTATGTTATAATGGAATTCCAATACAATTCCCTGGAATAACACCCATCTAGTTACTAAGTTTCCGAGTGTCTGGAGCAAGTTGTTGCTTAAATTTACATACGTGATAAGCGTAGTTTTGTTTATTATTCCACTACATGTGATATTATGAAAAGTCGCAATTCAAGTTTAGAGAGTCGGGTTAAAATTTAAAGATTCTATTTTTTATATTTTTGCACGCCTCATTGAGCGTTTGACGAAGTGCGACTCACAACTTGTTAGTGGATTTTTATTTAATCCTTCATAACTGTACAGTTATATGGAGCCCCAGAAACAATAATTTAAAACAATATCAGGATTTTCTGATTACATTTCTTCCTAAATTGATACCAAAGATATTAATTACACGATTTCTACACATATGGCCCCGCTCTAGGATTTTTTCCTGTGTCGTGAGTACCATGGACACACACATGAAAAATAATCAAACACCCAGACCCAGAACATGAATCTAAACTCATCATTCAGATACCTGTCTGGCCGGGAATCGAACCCGGAATCCATTGCGTGTCAGACTGGTATGGTAACCGCTTCGGGTCGTCTATATATTGCTATATAATTGATTTTAAGCAATAAAAAATCACCCGTGTTTGTTTAAGATCGTCGGCAGATGATATGGTAATTTTGTCTTTCTATCTTAAGTGAAATAATTGTTCAACAAACCAAATAAACAGTTGAATCACTTTTAAATACAGTACAATTTCATTATATCAACACATTGAGAACTTTCCTAATACAATGAGAACTGCAATTAATCAGAACTAAATCAGGTTAATGAGGTGCATCCTGATATCGAGTTACAATTATCTACCTTTCTCTCCAACGAAAGGCATCAAACGTAACGAACGTTTGGTGCCTTTCGTCGAGCCTTTTAAACTCAAAGGGGTTTAAAAATTAATCGCTGAAATCATCACGTTAGTTTTGTTTATTTTTGATTGTTATTGCAATACATACACACCAGTGGTCATACGATAGTACCATTTTCATGTGTTTCCGTTCTTAACTATTTTCAACTTGGAGTACAACCCATTATTGTCCCACTGCTGGGCACGGGTCTTCGCTCAGAATGCGAGAGTTTTAGGCCATAGTCCACCGCGCTGGCCAAGTGCGCATTAGTGGACTAGATTCTTGGACAATTATCAACAACATACGAATATAAAACTGTCACTGTTGGAGCACGGCTGCTCCCCGGCTATATCAGCCTGAAAATAGATCTTATTATTCAATTTATTTCGCGTGATTTATGTCCGCTAAAGCAAATTTGAGAACGATAAAAATGTAGTTATAATAAGTAACACAAATTAATTTCTTGTTCATCGATTTATAAAAAAATAATGGTCAAATATTGATAAAATATTTAATTTCTGCAACAATGGATACCATTCCAGCAATTTAATGGTTAAATCGGATAGTATAACCAATCCATTTTACATTTGGTTGCTTACCTAAATATTGAATCCATTTCATGCACCCAGAAATGTTTAGTCGTTTTTGAACTCTGAAATATTTGAAATCACAAACAAATCACTACAATTTTATTCAACTGTATCGACTCCATTACGGATTTTTCGGGTATTTGAATTTTAAATTTAACGTAACAATTTATTCGATTGCGTAGGTATTGATTAATGGTGCGAAAAAAGTTTTTAAGTGCTAGTTTCGTCTACTTTTTATCTATTAATACGTGAAGCAAAATTTTGTGATTTGTTTTTAAGATACTTGTCGCAAGAGAAGGAGTATGAAATTACGCACGGTTATAGTTGATGTAGAGAAGGATTGCGCAATAATCATTCTCTACATCAACTATAACCGTGCTAATATTTTTTTCAAATAATGCATAAAACATTCATAAAATGAACTAAAAACACAGTGTTATGTGTTTTAGTTGATTTTATGTATGTTTTATGCAAGTCAAGAGATTAATGAGAATATTTATTTTGGAAGCGTATAGCAGATTAGCGGAGGCCTATGTCCAGCAGTGGACTTTCAAAGGCTGATGGATGGATGGATGAAGCGTATAGCATTTCATAAAAATCCAGTTCACGAAAAGTAATGCGTGATCTTTATTTAATGTATGTGAGGATTTAACACTGGACACTGGCCTATTCTAATAGAGGTTTGCCAATGATCAATGCAATGTCCTAAAGAATAATTTCCGTTATAATATTCGTAATGTTATAAAATATAATTAATTGTCCATTTCGTAGATCCATCCATCCATCAGCCTTTGAAAGTCCACTGCTGGACATAGGCCTCCCCTAATCTGCGCCACTTCGACCGGTCCTGAGCCATCTGAATCCAGCGGTTACCCGCCGTCTTCTTCAGGTCATCAGTCCACCGGGTCGGCCTGCACTCCTTTTGCCGAGGCGTGGTCTCCATTCGAGGACTCTTCTACCCCATCGGTTGTCTGTCCTACGAACGATGTGGCCTGCCCATTGCCACTTCAGCCTACTAATTCTGAGAGCTATGTCGGTAACTTTCGTTCTCCTACGGATTTCATCATTACGAATTCTGTCGCGCAGGGAAATACCAAGCATAGCTCTCTCCATAGCTCGCTGAGCGACTTTGAGCTTACGCACGAGGCTCACAGTAAAGGACCACGTCTCGGCGCCGTATGTCATCACTGGCAACACACACTGCTCGAACATCTTCGACTTCAGGCTCTGAGGTATATCGGATGAGAAGATATGGCGCAGTTTCCCGAACGCTGCCCAGCCGAGTTGGATTCTACGAGTGACCTCTTTCTCGAAGTTGGACTTACCCATCTGCACCACCTGCCCCAGGTAAATATATTCGTCAACAACTTCGAGGGTGGTGCCGTCTACAACGACCGGTACGGGTGTGACATGGACGTTAGACATGATCTTCGTCTTGTCCATGTTCATCTTAAGACCCACCCGTTGAGAGGCACCAGAGAGGTCACTGAGCATGGTGTTGAGGTGCTCCATCGACTCCGCCATGATGACTATGTCGTCTGCGAATCGAAGGTGAGTGATATATTCGCCATCGATGTTGATGCCGAATCCTTTCCACTCCATCAGTTTGAACACGTCTTCCAATGCAGCGGTAAACAGTTTCGGGGATAATACATCCCCCTGTCTCACACCGCGCTGCAATTGGATCGGGTTCGTACATCCGTCGTGTAGTCGGATCGACATTGAGGCTGCCTTATATATACACTTCAACACTTCGATGTACCGATAGTCAATCTGGCACCGCTGGAGCGACTCCAACACCGCCCATGTCTCGATAGAATCGAAGGCTTTCTCATAGTCCACATAGGCCACACACAACGGCAGATTGTACTCCTCGGCCTTCTCTACTATCTGCCGCAGTGTGTGTCTGTGGTCCATGGTACTAAAGCCTTTTCGGAATCCGGCTTGTTCGGGAGGCTGGAAGTCGTCGAGCCTGCAAGCTATTCGATTATTGATGACCCTCGAAAACACCTTGTAGACGTGGCTCAGAAGCGCGATGGGCCTGTAATTCTTCAGCAAAGACCTATCCCCTTTTTTGAAGAACAGTATCACCACGCTTCTGCTCCACGCCTCCGGTGTTATACCCTGGCTTATGACGGAATCGAACAACTGTTGGAGCGCTTTTAATATAGGCCTCCCTCCTGCTTTAAGCAATTCAGTTGTGATTCCGTCTTCGCCGGGCGCTCGGTTGTTTTTGAGCTGTTTGAGGGCCAATCTAATCTCGTACAGGCTGACGTCCGGGATATCTTCGGTATAGTGTCGGGTTAGCGTGGCTCGCTTGTCATTGACAGACGGCAAAGGGCCACGTGAAGCGGTATATAACTGCCCATAGAAGCGCTCCATTTCTCTCTGAACTTCAGGCCTCGCGGCAACTGTGGTGCCGTCATCCGTCTTCAGCTTCGTTAATAAGCTATGCCCAACACGCAAATCCCTTGCGAAGACCTTGGAGCCCTTGTTCCGCTCAATTTGCTCTTTAATGCGATTTGCATTAAAGAGGCGGAGGTCGCGTCGCATCCTGTTAGAGATTTGCGCGTTGAGCCGCCTAAGCTGCGACAGTGAAGCTGGAGACTGCACACACATTGCCCGCCGTTCTGCCATAAGTTCGAGAGTTTGGACCGACAGTCTTTGAGTACTTCTATTGGAGGGGGTCTTATAGTACTTCGACCCTACCTCGTGGGCAGTTTCTACCAACTTGGTGTTCATTTCGTCAACATCAACGCAATTTTCTAGGCATTCCAGGCGATTGCGTAGCTCGAGTTGAAAGTCTTCAGAGCCCTGGATTTGACAAGATCTTGGACGGAGTATCGACTTCATAAGGCGGGACCGTTCCAGCTTGATCTTGATATTTAACGTGCCTCTTACCATCCGGTGATCGCTTCCGGTCTTAAACCTGTTGATCACAGAGACATCGTTAAATATGTGCCGCTTGTCTGCCAGTATGAAGTCAATCTCGTTTTTGGTAGTACCATCGGGACTCATCCAGGTCCATTTCCTTTGAGGCTTCTTCTTGAAGAAGGAGTTCATCATATAGAATCCTTCCTTTTCCAAGAAGTTAGCCAGCAAATGGCCTCGATGGTTCCGATTACCAATGCCAAAGGGCCCTACCTTCGACTCATCGCCACATTGAACGCCCAGCTTTGCGTTGAAGTCCCCCATCACAACCGTGAAGTACGATTTTGAGGTATGTATGGCTTTAGATATGTCCTCATACATAACCTCAACCTCGTCATCAGAGTGCATCGATGTCGGCGCATATACCTGTATGACCTTCAGCGAGTACCTCTTGGATACTCTGAGTATAAGGTATGCTACCCTGGGCGACACACTCTTGATCTCCACGACGTTGTTGACAAGTGACTTGTTGACGAGAAACCCGACACCACCTTGGGACAGATGTTCGCCCTCCCGGTGGTAGAACAAGTTACCAGATTTTAGGATCATCGTGTCCTCCCCCTGTCTTCGGACTTCAGATAATCCTATAATACTCCAGTTAAGCTTGTCTACCTCTTCTTCCAGCTCATATATCTTCTCATCATTCCTCAGAGTCCTGGTGTTATATGTTGCCAGGTGCAGAAGTCGTCGGTTGTGGTAGCTCGATCTCTGCCGGAGATTCTTAGCACCCCCTGTCCCGCCGTAACCGTGACCGCTACCATAGCCAGGAATAGCGGGGCTGCCGGGGACTGGGGGCCATGGTTTCGGTTGAGCTGCCATTAGGGGGTTTTTGCCGTAGTCACCGCGCTTGGCTGTGCGTGTTGGTGACCGCAGTAAGTTTTAAGTTCTCAGGGTGATGCTGCTGCCCATCACCTGGTTCAAGGTCCCTTAGTCGCCTCTTACGACATCCACGGGAAGAGAGGGAGTGGTGCTATTCACAAGACCGACACCACACGGCCGTATTTCGTAGATACTTTGAGTAAATGTAGGTACAGTTCATAAAACTTGCGTTTGCAGTCCGTAAATTTAATAAAAAGGTGCGATTATACAGACATTTTGTTTCTTTCATTTAATTTAGAATAAAATAATCAAGTTTCTTAATAATATTTTTTAAATATAAAAAAATTGGGAATTTACGAATAGTATTTTTTATGGAGCATTTGATAACTCCTCCATATTTTGATATTTATTATTTACTAGTTCTCTTTAATCTTTAGCATTGAAATGTGAAAAAGTTAGCACACATTAGTAGTCACGGACCTAATGAAACTTTTATATATCTGAAGCAAAACAGGAGTATAAAAAAGTTGCAAAGCAGTTGGCTCTTCATTAAGCGCTTGTCGGCGCTTATTATATGATTCTCTATAAATGGCCTTTAACCGCAGTCATAGATGGCAATAAATTGGGCAGATAGCGGGGTGTCAAAGTTGGAAGTAAAACTTTGGACGTGTCCAACCGGGGCCGGATCGGCGCTCCAATAAAATTGCACTCCAGTTTTAAACTAATTTCAGCGATGTACCTTATCTTTGAACGCATATCTGATGTATAATGTGTTAATTCAAGAAGTATTTTAACGATTATTGAATTTTTAGGATGAATAATTTTAAGCAAAACTAACGGTTGTTATTATTATTTTATTTGATTGTCGTAGCCGTTTGCTACGCCTACCAAATGCAAAGCATGCAATTCATCTGATGGTCACTATCACCAATCAGACGTCAAGAAGAAACTTCATACAAAACAAGGGTTGCTCAAACAATATAAATATTCAAATACTATTTCACCTACATTTTTAAACGATGAAATGAATGAATCGAAATTCTATTTTTTTTAAATACCTGAGCCACCGAAGTGGCCACTGCCGACCATATACCTACTTATATAATCTACCTCAGATAAGATTTAAAGGTAATCTTAGGTTGGACACAGATAAGTTACTAACTCCTGAAGACTTACTAGGAATGCTCTTAGCTTTATTAGATCTGTAACTAGTCTTAGAACGCTGCATAATTTACTTACTTTCGAAAGTTATTTTCCTATTCCTAATTAAAATGTCTATCTACACTGTTCATTAATTTTCATCTACAACAACTAAATATTTACTGTAGCCAAATGTTGAAGAGACCCGTACCAACTACTGTGCATATTTATAAGTATATGATATTAGCTATATATATTTGTGAAATACTGGTAAATGGTAATGATTATGTATCTTGTTTTATCTATATTATATTATTATGTAAACCTCGCGGAAGAGCAGAGCCTCCTAACACAGGCATATTTTGCTTAAAAGGAGGCTCTGGCAACCTATATTGTAATGAACCTAAACTGAAAAGCAATAAAGTATTTCTATTTCTATTTCTATTTCTATTTCTATTTCAGCTATCGCAGTCATTTAAATATTTACGTTGATTTTCAACATAACATTTAAATTACTATTATTTGATTCCTTAGTGTCAAAATTAGCTAGCCAAGCAAGGAGATTATGAGAGAAGACGCGTTGTATCTCTTTTAGCTGATAATTCATATAAATAATATTTTAAGCCCGACACATACCGCGTAAGTTATGATTACTCCAGAATTGTCATTGGGTGTCGAGTAAATAATGGCCCAACCGCTATTAATTCTGAAAGTTGTCGTCGAGACCGATAACTTCGTGAAAAGCAACTTTATTACTCTGGAGTACATTATCTCTGACAAAATGGCCGTGCGCTCTTGATTGTGAGAAATCTGATTTTATAGTGCATTTTATGTGAATTAAGGGTAGTAAGGAAGAGAGGATTTAAAGGTAGGAAGGAAAATGCGAGACTAACAAGGTAGACCTTTATAATTTCTTATACATGTAAAGGTTTATTTACATTACAGATATCATACATTTACAAAAATACTTAGTAGGGTTTATTTGAATAGTATGTATTTATCTGACTAAAGTAGCAAATGAGCATGCTGTCCACCTGATGGTAAGTGTCACTGCCGCTCATGGACATCTGTAATCTACTTCATACGGAACGCGGGTTCCACCTGAAGTCAATCACAGATGCGTTGCTACTCCCGAGAACTATGATGGTCACATCATATAAAAGTGTGCCGGCAACCACACCCTTCCATCGAAACGCAAGAAATGCTTCACGCTAGAAATAGGTGTGGCGGTGGTACCTCCCCGGTCGAACTACACTGGTTCTACCACCTTCAAAATACGTATAAATATATGTTTTACTGGTAAGTATACTTGACGTATGTATTTTTACTTGTGGTTACTGTGTGGTGTGGTATGGAAGCAACCTTGCCCGTCACATTTCAACCTAGTCCTCAGGGATAGCAACGATTAAGTTTCCAAAGTCAGGAAAGACTTATCAGAGATTTGATTACGATAGGCCATGGGCAACAAGGTCCACTAGCTATAAGATGAGCTACATTCTCGTTCGTCGCTTCTGTATTTATGTAAAAATTTGATTATTTAATTGATCTAAGTCTAGTCAGTCACAGGTGGTATCCTTTTGAGGGCTGGTGTTGCGAACCGCTTGAGGACTTTAGTATGTACAAACATAGATACTATTTTGAAATATACTACTTTCTATCCCGGAAAAAATTGCCGTTCTCCAAGTTTCCATCCCAAATCTAGTCAGTTTCAGACGTTCATATTTACTTGCCGACTTCGGAAGGAGGATAATATTTTTACATATATCATGCTAGTATTTTAACACGAACGTAAAGAAACCACGGGAACATTTAGTAATACGTTTTACCTAATGGGGAAATGTTTAAGATAAGATAAGATACTCTTCCCAAGATAATTTCTTTCTGCCATAGTTTTCAAGATAGAAATACGCTCAAGACCTCGTTTCCTGAGTTATAATTATTTTATCTAGCGTTCTATCTTACGGCTTCGCTCCGAGCTAATTGTTTTAGCATAAAAAATTAGGACTCCTACTTTCATATTTTGTAAAATCTTAAAGTGCACGTAGGAAACGTCTATTTCATTAGTACTTGGGATGTGTTTAATTAATACTTCTTAAGAATTTGTCGGAAAGCTTAACACGCAGTCTTTGGTGTATTCTATTCTATTGGTGTATTTGGTGCAGCATTTCTTTGGTGTGCTAAAGCCCAAACGGCATGACAGTATCATATGACATATCATTTTGAATTTAATTCAGTTATGAGAGTGACATAGACTATTTAATTTAAAATGTGGCGCCTACGGTCAACGAGAAAGAGTGGGAAGGGATGTTTAAGCTATTGCATAGCTTTTGTCGAAAGCTTAGAGCGCGGCGACCGAATCAAGGAATTCCGTAACGAAAATAAAAAATAATACTCCCACTCCGCCTACCATGTAGCTCGGCTTTGGAAGAATAATAAGCATGGAACCCGTGATAAAATAAGAAGTGAAATGTACGACGTTACTATGAATATTACTTAAATACAAAAGAGACAACTTCTGTTCTGTTTCATTATTTGTAGATCGTTTCTTTACTGAGAACCTTAACGTATTTTTTATTGAGTAACGTATATTTTTACAACATTAAATAGTAGAGATTTTAAATAACGCAAAGCCCACCGAATTTTAAAAAGACATATTTTGAAACGTAAATTTTTGATAGAAACTAAAGTTGGTTTTTTAATATTTCGCCAATTTATGGTGAAAAAATAAATTTGTCAAATCCAAATAAATACAGTATATTTAGGACATTAAAAGTTAAGTTTCTACTAAATTTGGTCAAAAAAAAAATATTTTTGTAAAAGTTTAAAATAATAGACCGTAAAATTTTATTATTTGAGTTTTAGATATTTCACATTTCTTCACAGAACCTGTAGTTTTGCCGGAAATCGAGATAAATCATTGTTTACCCTAAAATCCTCCACCCCTCCCATTTTCCGACTTCAGACCACCCGTAATTTATTCTTCCTTTAATTTTTGGCACATTCTCTTCCTTTTCCAATGGGTTTCGTTCAAAAACTTATCGTAAAGTTGCTTTGTGAGGGGCACATTGGTCAAAGCGCAGCGGCGGTGTTCAAGTTTTTCGTTGATATTAATAATTATGTTCTGTAATATTATAGAAAATATCTATTATCCGGTACCGTAATGAAAGCAATATTTAAGCAATTTTTTTACACCTTGATTCACGTTATTGAAATTTTAGTAAGGGTCCCCTTATTTATTCTAGTAATAAAATAATAGCCTATGTTACTCAGGTATTCATTAAAAGCATTCTAATTAAAATAATTTTAAAAATCGTATTAATTTTTTTAAATTAAAGTAGTCTTGAAGTTAATTTATACCAAAAATACAAAGTATTCCTCATTATAATATAAGTAGAAGCAATTTCGATGTAACAATGTTAACTTGTTTATTTTACATGTGTTCATAATTGTTTCGAATGTATATTGCATATTCACAACACTTGTAGCATAGATCGTGTGGCCTAATGGATAAGGCGTCGGACTTCGGATCCGAAGATTGCAGGTTCGAGTCCTGTCACGATCGTACAACTTCTATAGGAAAGTCAAGTTTTTTATTGTACCTATAATATTTTTTTTCGCAATATAGTTCAGAATTCCTTTTAAGTTAAACATTATTAATGCGATAAATATTTTGTAGTAAAATTTTAAAATTAAGCTTGTATATGGTTAAAAAACGTGCAAACATTTTTTCCTTGATGTGTTTGTACCTATTACTTTAATTTACCTCCGGTTTAATGCCCGATTTATTTATTATTTATTATTATTAAATCACCTCCATAGCTGTCCTTGCGGAGCTGAAGTCGACCGTTTGAGTCTTCACAGCCGTTCATGGCAACGTAGCGCGGGTCGTCTTCCACGGTACTGTGTGAGCGATGTTATCCGGTGGGCTCTTGTCACTGTCAACGTACCTACGCTAAGATTTGAACAGTACTTGGCGATGGCAAGGAACACCACAGAAGGTGGTAGAAACAGTGTAGTTCGACCGGGGAACTACCTATTTCTGTGAAGCATTTCTTGCGTTTCGATGGAAGGGTGTGGTTGCCGGCATACTTTTACATGAGGCGACCATCATAGTCCTCGGGAGTAGCAACGCATCTGTGATTGATTTCAGTTGGAACCCATGTTTTGTATGAAGTTGCTTACAGATTTCCATGGACGGTAGTGACCACTAACCATCAAGTGGACTGTATGCTCGTTTGCTACTTCAGTCAGATAAAAAAAAGATTAACACTTATGGAAGAATGGAAGGTGGGATACTACTTGTATACGGACACTTTCTCACATTAATTATTTTTAAGCTGGTCATGTAGTAGTATCATCCGCAGAGGTATTAGAAGTATCCTAAATATGTTAAAAATGTAAGTGCCGTGTTTAATTATGCACATATTTGAAAGATAAAATAATCTCGGGGGACTGAAAATAAGTGACAAAAGATTTTTTTTATAATTTTTGCCTGTGTCTTTGAACAGAAAATACAGTTACGTATACAAATATTCTAAGATAGTATTTCGTATTTATTTGTTTAAAATACATGTAGTCTATCTAAAATTATTATAATTTCAATTAATATTCAACGCAAAAGAAGCCACTTTGCATTACTGGTCTAAGCAAAATTGGTCACCTACACATGACATTGACATTCGTCTGACATAAAACTCACCAACACCCAAGTAGTAAGTTGGAATACTTCATATATATTTAAGTATCTCCTACCAGGGGTAGACAACCTTTTGAGTCGGAAGATACAAAAAACACATTTTACGAAATTTTCAAGCTTTTAAAGAGCCACAATATTTTGCCAACAATAAATACTGCTTGCATATTTGTTTTTAATGCCACACTTATTTAAAACACTAACTAGCACCACAATAACAAACAATTGAGCAAAGAAAAACTCAATGGCCATTGCTTTGCATGGATAATAAACGGTTTTTAAACGTCTTTTTTTTATAAAATAAACAAAATTTTCTCGCAATCCGCAGGTTACTAACTCCTGTCTTATACCATACAAACTACACGTAGCGCTAACACATTATATCCCAGAAATGCCCGGTGCATTTCACACAATGAGGCGAAAGGCTCAGCAATTTCGCCTTCAAAAGCTATATTCTATTTAACAAGGGACCCGCTTATCGCTTGTAGGGATGCATTTCCATTAGCTGCCTTTCAATAGCCGTGCAACCCATTTTAAATTGAAGAAGTCTATGTCCGGCTATTCAGACCACGACCGGCCAATAACTGTAAAGGATCCTGAATTGACGCTGACAACTGCTCTCACAATACGTTTTTGAATTGGGATTTAACTTGGCTGCGTTTGAGTTTTTACTAGGTATTGAAGGACCTCACTAATAATACGAGAGCATTATTATGCTCTGAATGTATTAATATATTTTATATACATAACAAGGGATGACATTGTTTACTTCTTAAAACATAACACGATGTGATTCATCTAAAAACAGAGTTTATTCATGAAATACAAATAAGTTTTACATAAATAACTAATATAAACTGAAACTAAAATGCCTACTAACCTAAAAACAGAGAATCAACAATCAAATGTCCATGCTTAGTTTTATTATTATTATTATTAATTTGAATTATCTGTTACACATTTAGATACAGGTCTTGGTTTCACAAAACGATTAATAACATTAAATTGGATTAATTAACCAATTTCTTTAAAACGACATTTTGGCAATAGATCCACTTTTTCACATAGTGAAAGTGGCTCCTTCTTAAAACTAAACTTAGAAACATTCTAATATCACTATCAAGTGTCAACACAAAGCTTACACGCATACCTACTAATATGTGAATAATGTGAATGTAAGTTTGTACTTAATTGTAACACACTTAATTTGTAATCTACATAGTTAAAATTATAGGATACTTAAAACATGATCGTAGTGAGCAAAGCCGTGTGAATAAGCTAGTTGTAAGTAAACTAGAACAGAATAGGAGTTCTATCCGTCTTGCCAATTGATAAGGTCCCATATGAAATTGCACCGGCAAACACCTCTCGAACCAAATTGCCAGGACTGCTTCACGATAGAAGAAGCCAGAGCACTGTACAGGAAAGGGCGCTGCAGACACAGGTATTCCTTCTTTTGTATTTACAATGGCATTGCAATACGGGTGTAGCAGAAATCTCGCCCAAGGCAAATCCGGCATTGACCTTTTGGTATTAATGACTGTAGACATATAACGCAGTCCTTTCTGGGGTCGCTGGTGCTCGGTCCGAGCTAACACTCTTGCCACCCGCAACTCCACAAATTCTTGTTTAGTTGTCTCTTACAGCATGCAGAAGGTTATGTAGTCTTTCTACTACCGAAACTACTTACTACTACTACTAGGGACATGTCATGTAGCAATCTACAGCCTTTGAGATATACTTCTTGACATTGTCAATAGCGATCGCGCCTGAAAAGTGGCAGATGACTCCTCTGTCCATCTATTGGATTTTGTCCGTTACTCGCCTCTTATGACATCCACCGGAAGAGAACTAGTGGTGCTGCTCAAGACCACATAAATACGAAAAGACTTTCCTAACCTACATATTATTACACATTACAGTTAGAATTCCGTTTCTAACTTTTAGCTTGATCACATTACACTAACTTGACTAATGATCAAGAAATGGATCCCAGTTTTTAACAAGTAACCCCGTACACTCTTCCCCTTAGCGTGATACTCTAAGTTCTAGTTTAACTTTATCGGTCTTAATAACATACTTACAATTTGCTGTATAATATCTGCGGTGCACTGTACGAGCGTATACTATAGAATAAAATACTTTTACAAAAGGCAATAACGGAAGTTTATATTCTTGATATGAAGCGTCCTATCCTAGACGCACTATCAACATATACAATAGTGCGTATACGGTATAATTTTGAGGTTATAATAATGTAACTAATATCAAATAACAATGTGTACGCATAATACAGCTCTTAAATAAAAATACAACTCTTACATCAAGTTCAGATTTACACAGTTTACTGCCTCTTCTGCGAAAACGAAAGATTACGTAGAGTGTCGACTGTACTTTATCAAAGTTTTATTTAAATATGTTTTCACTTTATAATATTTATATGAAAGTCCGGTGACTTAATATTAAAATGCGCGTTGATACATTTACTTTGATAAAAGTTGCATTGTTCGAAAAAATATGTAAGTAGGTATATAAACATCTGTATGTCGGTATACATACATCCATATTTTTGTATATTTGTCTGTAAGCCCTAATAAGGTCGTCATAACTCACGTCAGTCCATTATTGTCCCACTTCTGGGCACGGGTCTTTTCTCAGAATGAGAGAGTTTTTAGGATATACTCCATCGCGCTGGCCATGTGCGAATTAGTGGACTTTACACACCTCCGAGAACTTATTTTTTACAGAACTTTCGGGTGTGTATGTTTCCTTTCGATGTTTTCTTTCACTGAAAAGCAGTTATAATTAATTTCTAATACGGACATAATTTTAAAATAATCGACCTGGGTATGATTCTCGAACCTCCCGATCGAGAGAGCAAGATTCAACCATTAGGCTATCACTGCTCTCATCGTCATAACTAAAAATATTTGACTTTTAACTATATTATATACTTAAGTACGTATCAAATTAAAAAAAAAAACTTATTTTTAAATACTTAGAATAAAATAACTAGGAAATTATAAGCCAGGCGTCACTGTCTTATTACATCCTATAAATCAAAACACAGATGTGTTTAACTCTCATAAACCAGATATGGGTTCAGAGGTAATGTCGCATTTGAAAAAATACGAATCCTATTGATATATTTTCAATCACAGATGCGTTGTGGAATTTCCTTTCTCCTATAGTCTTTAAAACTAAAAAGAAATGCTAACATAAACTCCCAAAAAGAGGCATGTTGAGTAAGAAATCTATCATATTTAATATTTCTGTTAGTTACTGAGCTCGAAAATTAATATTTTAGTACTTGAAGTGTATAGCATAAAGAAGATCGAAGCCCAATCTTAGTTTTTGACATATTCGCATAGCAAGAGGCTATCGCGCAGTGCGTTCCGCTGAGCGCTGATTTATATTCACTGAGCGGTCTCGGCGCCCGACACACCAATTGCATTGTTAACACGTCGCTGAAATTTAAAACATGCGCACAGCGCACTTGTACGATTTCAGGGACGCCGGAATGTGTTAGGTGAAACTTTGTAGGTTGAAAACTAGTATCATGCTAAAACGCGGGCCATTGAAATTGACACACACATACAAACTTACATACCTACATTTATAATGCTATTAAGTATTAAGTTCGCTTTTTGTCTATTACTTTTAAGATCTATAAATTTCAAATAAATAAAAAAATGCGGTTGAAAAACAGTAACTTCCTTCTGATGCAGTCGGGTAAAAACAATACTTAGAATGAATAAAGCCAAAATTAGGCATGATAGGAAAGAATTTTACTATCTTTCATATTTGAGTACTTCAAGTATATGGTACAACGAAGATCGAAATCCTATCTTGGTTTTTGACACATTCACATACTGAAAGGCTATCGTGTAGAAATATAAGTCAGCGCTGCGCTGAGCTCTGATTCATATTCACTAAGCGGTCTCGGCGCCCGACAACCAATTGCATTGTTAACACGTCACTGAAATTTAAAACATGTGCACAGCGCACTTGCACGATTTCAGGGATGCCGGAATGTACTAGACTACACTTTGTAGGTTCAAACAAGTGCCATGCTGTAGCGCGGGCCAAAGAAATTGGCATACCAACATACATGCATACATGTATCCGTACATGATGCTATTAATTGTTAAATCTGCCTTTTCTCCATTACTTTTGAGGTCTATGAAGTTAAAATAAATAGAAAATATGGGTTAAAAACAGTACCTTCCTTCTGACACACTCGGGTAAAAACTATACTTAAAATGCAGAAAAGCCAAATTTAGGCATGACGAGTAACAAATCTGTTACTTGTAATATTTCAGTACTTGTAGTATATGCTACAACGGAGATCGAAAACCTATTCTTAGTTTTTGATATATTCGCATAGCGAGAGGCTATCGCGCAGTGCGCTCCGCTGAGCGCTGATTTAAATTCACTGGGCGGTCTCGGCGCCCGACAAACCAATTGCATTGTTAACACGTCGCTGAAATTTAAAACATGTGCACAGCGCACTTGTACGATTTCTGGCATGCGCTAATGTATTAGACGAAACTTTGTGTTTCATCTAGACCGTGCCATCAGTAATTCAATGTGGCGAATGGTGAAATGAATTAAGAGGTGATCTAATTTTGGGCTATTGTGATGTCTGACTGCCCTTAGGATGTACTTGATCATCGTATCTTACGTGGCTTTAGATAAGACTTTAGGATATTTTAACCTTTAATTTTTTTAGCTTATGTTATAAATATGTTCTTAAATTAAAAATTTCTTTAAGTAAAGTCTTTGAGTGTAAAATGATTTCATTTACTACGTATAAGCAAATTAAATCATTTTATACTTAAAGACCATATAAAATGTAATGTGCTTTTGTTTATGACTACGATATTAGTTCATATATCCTGCATTTTTATTATACTAATACATAAAAGTTAACTCGGAAATAAGCGTGTTACGTTCCAATAAACACATCCGCAGGATGGAGAAATAATTTAACATCAAAGACCGTAACACTTTTATCACTTAAAATATTACTACGTAGTAAAAAGGCTTTCGTGTGCATCAAGTTAGCAGTCCCTAAATACTGAGAAGTAATTTAATATAAATGTATGATAATATATATGGTATAAAAGGTTAGTAAAACTATTAATAACAATAATCTTAAGAGAAAAAAATAATAGGTTGTCATGGGGTAGTCAATGGTCGGCCTTTCAGAAATACTAAAAAATAATTAAGTAAAATTCTGATTAATAAATAATAATGATTACAAGTCAAACTATTAATTAAAACCTCAAAACGTAGCCGTTAATGATCATTATTTTGTGAGCCACATTGTCGAGTAAGCTGAAAGCCGCAGAAGTTCATTACTTTTAAATATCTGCTAGGAAGTTTATCTCAGTTCAATTATGTATAGACTCATTACGCTCAATCGCATCCAGCTGATGAGGGAGTAATTACTCTTTGTGATGGTTTCGGTAATGTTTCAATGCATAAATTATGCCGTACCGATGCTCTGCAAGCATTCACACACTTTAATCCGTCAATTACACATAGGGTTAACATTCGGCGCGTTTAAGTAAAATATATCCCAAGATTATCGGTTGTATACATCGTTTTAAATAAAGATGATTACAAACCTAGTTATGAATGTATATCGGTGGGTACTTTGGTCAATTATTACAATAATTTATTTATCACAATCTTAGTTTTTAACCGACTTCCCAAAGGAAAGAGGTTATCTATTCGTCACGTATATATTTTTTTTATTTTTTATTTTATTTTATTATTTTCCATTGTTCAGAACTGCCGATCACCATTGATAATTACATGACAATTTATTTACTTTTACGCTTTTGTCACATATCTAACGTACACGCCAAACATTGCTAAACCTTTAAAATGATTTAAATGAACACAAGTTACACACCTTTTTCTAGAGTTCTTACACTTCGGTGGAAGAGTAGATATGCTTGCCAGCTCACTTTCAAACGATGTAACCATTTCAGTCTTCGGGAGTGGCAAGTCACCTGTTATTGAATCCACATAGAATCCTAGTCTATATATATTCATAATAGATGTCCATGGGCGGTGACCACTTACCTTCTGAAGGATTGCATGCTTAAATCTTATAAAAAATACGGGGCTAAGCCCGCTTTAAGCGCGGAATTACATTTGCTTTGCAATATACAAATAACAGACTTATTAAAGAGTTAATGCAGCGACGTTACATTTAAATTGTACAGTAAAATAAAATTTTGAATTTTATTTTAAACATTTTGAACTAACAACTGCTTACATCTCAGATGCTGTAAACATAATCAATTAAGGTGGTTTATAAAAAGCAGGCTCCCGCAGCTAGACGTCTTGAGATTCATTAACTAATATCAAGTGAAATTTGAATAAGTAACGAGTGTATCTCAGCCGAATCTCTTTAATGATAGCTTTAACTTAATTAAAAGTCCCAAATCTAACATCATAACATCAAAAGTCTATAAATTTGATTGCAATTTGAAAAGTTAACTGAAAGGTAGAATAGTATGTTTTAAAGGGGAAGTTATCGTTAATATATTTATTTTTAACGTGAACGGTTTTTTTGTGCGTTTCGGTTGAACAGTATCGATACTGGCTGAATTGTCAGTATCAAGGTGGTAGAACCAGTGTAGTTCGACCGCGGAAGTACCACCGCCATACCTATTTCTAGTGTAAAGCATTTCTTGCGTTTCGATACAAGGGTGTGGTTGCCGGCACACTTTCACATGAGGCGACCATCATAGTCCTCGGGAGTAGCAACGCATATGTAATTGACTTCAGATGGAACGCATGTTCTGTATGAAGTTTATTACAGATGTCCATGGGCGGCAGTGGCCATTTACCATCAGGTGGACTGCATACCCGTTTGCTACTTCAGTCAGACAAAAAAAGAAAAAAGATATGACGATTCCATATTACTCTTCAGAAATATTTTATTCCTTAGGAGTATCCATCTGAGACCAGATTCAGATAGAATTCTTGTTCGGAGTTGGTCTGGCTACAGCTGGTCGTGGACGGTGACACTTGATAGTGACCACGTCCCATCAAGTGCACTGAAGGCTCGTGCTTATTCAATGTTGTATGCGGTGGGATTTCAATGTAGGAATACTATACTACTAATCTTACCTGGATAAATCCTGCTTTGGAAAGAGTTAGAAAATAGTTCGGCCTGGGCTTATTTACAATGCATAAATAAAATGAGCATAATATGTGAACCCTTTTTGTTACTTAAGGGTACCTTTCGACTGCAACGTAGGTCCAACAACGATATTTTAGTCAGTTAAACTCTCACATAATTCGACTTTTCTCGAAAAAAGGTCAGGTATTTTTCAAAGATCCCCCCTTCCCCCTTCGAGACACAAAAAGCTACAATCTCTTTGTCCTAGATTGACAGCTGGATATAATGGTAACTATATTCCTAGGTCACATATCATTAGGAACAGCAAAGGTTGTGGTGAACTGAATAGTTAAAGGACAATGCAAGGATTTAATTACATTTGTATTAAGAGTTATCATTTAAACATATAATTATGACGTTAGATGTCCAGTACAAAAAATACATTATGTAAGCAAAAGTTATTTCCCAGCCAATATTTTTTACTGTCAACACACAGCCGATAACACTGAAGTACTTAGTTGCTACAAAATCGATCTTTCATTGAGGTGTTTTCCTTATTTTTCATTGTTTAATATTTATTTCTTCTTTCCTGTCGGCAAAGTATTCTCCATATCGGGTTAATTAGAGCAATTATACAATAGAACCGCGATTTAATCCGGCACTACGATTCAAATCTCTCCGACAAGTCTTTGTACGTCTATGTATTGAAGTCAAGCAACTACTCAGTGATGGAGTTGAAAGGGTTCACCCATCTGTGTCTTATCACATGGAAAGAGAGGTGTTTCTCTATTAACATATTATGTATGATCATCCTTGCAACCACCAAACTCATTTTGCATCAACATTTTTAAGATGATATAGATTTTAATAGCATCGCATCAATAAAAAAAGAATTATCAAATGTATGATTTTAGACTAGTATTATCGCGGAATTGATACATTATAATACTTAACGGGTACTCACGATATGCGGTTTATGAATTCTTATAGAATTCTTTTTGCCGATATTTCGACCCAGTTGCATGGATCGTGGTCACGGCCAAACTGCGGTAGCGGGGAGAAACCGTTGACAAGCACTAGTGGTAAATTAACCTATCTACCCTACGTCTAGTTCGTTTTTCTTTTTTAGGTTCCATATCACGACACACAACACTAACTGTATCCTTACGCACCACACTTTGCACTATTTGCGATTTACATAAACTAACCACCGGATTCCACGCTTGTGCAAGTTTAAAACCATCTTCTCTGTTAAAATTCTTAGGATGTTTTTTGATCTCTATAGCTTCTCTTACTAAACGTGGGAAGTAATGACGCTCAGCGGAGATCATCTGAGGTTTATGCAGTTCGATCCAGTGGTTAGAGCCGGAATTAAGGATGTGTTCAGCTACCGCAGATTTTTTCGGGTCATTCTTTTTGACTGCGCTGATGTGTTCTTTAATCCGTTGGGATATGGCTCGTTTAGTCTGTCCAATGTAGGAGTTGCCACAGCTACAGTCAACCTTATAAACCCCGGGACATTGGTACGGGATGATGTCTTTAGGTGTACGTAGGTAGGCCGCAAGTTTTTTAAAGGGCGTAAATACAGATTTTATATTAAATCTTCTATCCAAAATTCTACCTATCTTATCCGTTACACCTTTTACATATGGGAAGTACGCGCAATGTCGCTCAACTCTACTGGTAGTGTAATGTTTTCTGTCCTTTTGTGTGGTCCTAGGTATGTGGCCATTACGGCGCAGGACATCATCTATGTGTTTTAATTCCTGTGGCAGGTGTTCATCGTCACATAATGCGTGTGCACGGTTTGTGAGTGACCTTGCAACCGATGCTAGGTGTCGAGGATGATGGTGTGAAGTGCCATGTAGGTATCTATCCGTGTGAGTAAGTTTCCGGTATACTGCATGACTAAATGTACCATCTGGGCGAGTGTTTAATGCAACATCCAAGAATGCCAGCCTCCCGTTGTCTTCCATTTCATAAGTAAATTTAATATTAGTGTGTACCGAGTTCAAGTGACATAAATACGTTTCGACTTGTCCCCTTCCTCCCTTCAATATGGCAAAAACATCATCCACGTATCTTCTCCAAATTTTAATACAATTAGGGCCAGTAGTGATGGCTTTTTTCTCAAAATACTCCATCCATATGTTAGCAACTACTGGGGCAACCGGACTACCCATCGCCACACCATTAATTTGAAGAAAATATTGACCATTATATAGAAAGTAACCAGAACGGAGACAGTGTTCTAACAATTTAACGTAATCTAAGTGGATATTATTATCAACAAGACATGTTATGTCAACAAAAACATAATCATAAGTTGAAGGTACTTTGTAAACACCAAGATTATAGTACCCGCGAAAAAGTTGACATTAATAAGAATGTTATTAACTTGTCACACGAAGTTTTATCTACCGACGCTTTAAATGTATTAAGCAAAGGGCTCAATTTCGCACCGACACCTAAACACATACCGTATGAAAAGATTATTGGAAATATTGAGGAGACTATTAGTAGAAATAAAATACCACCAAATGACGCCGAGTCTCTCAGGCAAGATGTTTCCATCATATTAAGGAAGTCGAAACCACCTTTATCCAACATTACACCGGAAGAGCGGTCTGTGATTAGGGATTTGCGGGATAATAAGAACATAATAATTTTAAAGTCAGATAAGGGCAATGCAACGGTTGTTTTGGACGTCACAGATTACGAAAATAAGATTACAACACTTTTAAGTGATACCTCCACCTACAAGGCAGTCAATTATGACCCGACTGCAAGAGTGACACGTCAGACACACAAAATTATTCAAGAATGTCAAGCCACAATAGGGGAAGAAACCTACAAATACTTACTTAAACCCCGTATTATACAACCACCGAAACTTTATGGCCTACCTAAAGTACACAAACAAGGGGTTCCGTTAAGACCTATAGTTAGTCAAATTGATTCACCAACTTATGAATTAGCTAAACATGTAGCCGGAGTATTACAGCCCCTGGTAGGTAGGACAACATCTTACATAAAGGACTCCCGACATTTCATTAGTATTATAAAAGACATTCAGTTACAAGACGGTGATTGTATGGTGAGTTTTGACGTAGAATCTTTATTTACTAACGTCCCTATCACCGAATGTTTAAAAGTAGTTACTGATGTTCTTGTTGATAATAATATCCACTTAGATTACGTTAAATTGTTAGAACACTGTCTCCGTTCTGGTTACTTTCTATATAATGGTCAATATTTTCTTCAAATTAATGGTGTGGCGATGGGTAGTCCGGTTGCCCCAGTAGTTGCTAACATATGGATGGAGTATTTTGAGAAAAAAGCCATCACTACTGGCCCTAATTGTATTAAAATTTGGAGAAGATACGTGGATGATGTTTTTGCCATATTGAAGGGAGGAAGGGGACAAGTCGAAACGTATTTATGTCACTTGAACTCGGTACACACTAATATTAAATTTACTTATGAAATGGAAGACAACGGGAGGCTGGCATTCTTGGATGTTGCATTAAACACTCGCCCAGATGGTACATTTAGTCATGCAGTATACCGGAAACTTACTCACACGGATAGATACCTACATGGCACTTCACACCATCATCCTCGACACCTAGCATCGGTTGCAAGGTCACTCACAAACCGTGCACACGCATTATGTGACGATGAACACCTGCCACAGGAATTAAAACACATAGATGATGTCCTGCGCCGTAATGGCCACATACCTAGGACCACACAAAAGGACAGAAAACATTACACTACCAGTAGAGTTGAGCGACATTGCGCGTACTTCCCATATGTAAAAGGTGTAACGGATAAGATAGGTAGAATTTTGGATAGAAGATTTAATATAAAATCTGTATTTACGCCCTTTAAAAAACTTGCGGCCTACCTACGTACACCTAAAGACATCATCCCGTACCAATGTCCCGGGGTTTATAAGGTTGACTGTAGCTGTGGCAACTCCTACATTGGACAGACTAAACGAGCCATATCCCAACGGATTAAAGAACACATCAGCGCAGTCAAAAAGAATGACCCGAAAAAATCTGCGGTAGCTGAACACATCCTTAATTCCGGCTCTAACCACTGGATCGAACTGCATAAACCTCAGATGATCTCCGCTGAGCGTCATTACTTCCCACGTTTAGTAAGAGAAGCTATAGAGATCAAAAAACACCCTAAGAATTTTAACAGAGAAGATGGTTTTAAACTTGCACAAGCGTGGAATCCGGTGGTTAGTTTATGTAAATCGCAAATAGTGCAAAGTGTGGTGCGTAAGGATACAGTTAGTGTTGTGTGTCGTGATATGGAACCTAAAAAAGAAAAACGAACTAGACGTAGGGTAGATAGGTTAATTTACCACTAGTGCTTGTCAACGGTTTCTCCCCGCTACCGCAGTTTGGCCGTGACCACGATCCATGCAACTGGGTCGAAATATCGGCAAAAAGAATTCTATAAGAATTCATAAACCGCATATCGTGAGTACCCGTTAAGTATTATAAATTATCAAATGGATGTTATAAATAAGCAGTAAATAATAAATTAAATAGATATATTCAATTTAAGTAAGTATGAAACGATACTTAGATTTAAATTTAAGCCTTTGCAGGTTACTTAAAAGTTTCAGGGAAGCTTAAAGTTAATTATCAACGCTTAAGCAGAACAAGGAATTCGGTACTGTAACTTAATTTAACTGAAATGTAACTTCGAAATAACAGAAGTACCAACTCATTTGGAGTAGATGGAATAAAATAAATTGAAGAGTAAACAATAGAATTAAATCAATATCGGCACAAAAAACATATCGTGCGTCGGGTACGGGTACGGTTAGATATTAATAGGTTACATTGCTCAAAGAACGATAACTGAAAGGGATGAAAGGTCGTCAAAATGGTGGCCGTGTTGGCAAAAGGAGAACAGGTCGCCCTCCCACCATTTGAGTAGCGAGATACCATTGGATTCAGAAGGCACAAGACCGGTTGGAGTTAACCGATTTACAGAAAGGTTAAGTTCAGCAGTGGACCGCAAAGGTTCTTAACATTCATAACTTTAGAAATATGTGTAATATAGGTGTAATGTAGGATTGAAACGCAGATTACTTAGATAGGTAGTAAGTAATCTTATCATTGCCCTCGATTTTCATATTCTATAATTAATAATAATAATAATTGTAATAATATGCTGTACAATACAAATATTGTGGCCAGCCATAATATAGTGAAGTTTTTGATATAATAAGTAGCATTGTTACATTATAAAAACAATATACCCGTCTACTTAAAAAACATTGATTGCCTTTATTTTCGGTTGATTGTTTTTGAATTTGTTTCTTCTTTATAAAAAAATATTTAATTAAACGCCTTTTTGCATTTTATGTCAGTAGTAATATAAAAGTGTTATAATACATACATATATTTTTGTAGTGATCAGTCAAACGAAATGTAGTAAGCCTTTCGTTTGATACCCATTTATTTTTGCTATAAATCGGCGAAATGCAAGTAGGACTGACGTACGGAGGATTCCGTGGCCTTGAAGAGATATTTTAAAGGTTCCGAATCTAAAGGTTAGAAACGGAACCCTATTACTAAGACTGCTGCCCATCTGTCCGTCTGTTCATCTGTCTGTCACCAGGCTATATGATGACATCACAAATGATGTATTTCTGTCGCAGCTATAATAACAAATAGTAAAATCAACATCTTCCACACAACCTTCCATACACCAAACGTTATCTTATTACTCGATATTAATAAAAACAACACGCAGAACTTGAAATATTCACAGAATACGAAACATATGTTCATTTTAAAAATAAAGTATAATATAAAATAAATATTCAGAGGAGATTTTTTTTGCCATTTTTTCTTTAAGTGTATAAAACCCTACGTGCGCGAGTTCGGATCGCACTTAGCCGGTTATTTGATAAAGGGAAAATTTAAGCTACCAGTCTTTATCGAAAAAATGTTATTTAATTGAAATTTTTGAACGTATAAAATAAGATATGTGAATCCCGTATTTATTAATCGCGGGCGAAGCGGGATTCAGCTAGTCTTTTATAAAGGTGCAATAAATAAAATAACTTTATTTTATACCGATCCTATATAATATAACGACCCTGTATAACATACTACAAACAGGGCGGCATGCACACCCTTCAAGGCTGGGTATTTCCGCCCCTGTTAGATCCTATTAGTCCCTATTAGCTCACAGGAAGCTGCTATAATGGGATGCACGTATTTAAATTGGAAGCTCGTTCATTCTCATTAGCCGCTTTGAAAAGGTACCGTGGTAGTGCTTCACGTTTGTTATAACGATGTCGAAAGTTTAACAAGATTTCAGCTCGATTTTGGGGCTTTACAACGATATTAAATAATTCTACGAGTAAACAGAGACTTTCACGTTTATGTCACAAGTTGAGGTAAAATATTTTCAGAAGAACTTAGAAATAATTCCATGATTTCAACCTATCTATTGATACACATACTAATACTACTAATATACACCAAATGAGTTCCGATTTTCATAGTCTTTTCTTAATAGCTACATTGATAGGTTGCCTTCCATAGTATAGCCACAAGTTTAATTTTTTTAAGTAAGACAGACTACTTTATTTTCTTTTCCTTTCAGTATAAGTAACCTAAAAATCAACCAATGTGTTGTATTAGAAATTCTAAACTAAAACGTCGCATGTTTTCAAACCAAATGCTTGAATACAAATAAATTACATGTTACATTACCTACCGAGACAAATAAAAAATTATAATGTTCTCTTCATTTTAATGTAGATGGTATAGGCATAGGTATTCTCCCACAGCAAGAGTGCAAGCCAATTACAAATTAGAAGACTTCATACACTTTTGTTGTTTTTTTTCAAAGATCTCTAAGATATTTAAGTTTCTAACCGATGTTTTCTTTTACCGTAATGCAGTTTTAATTTATTTCTAATACACGTATGATTGCAAAAAGTTAGTGGTTAAAAGGTTTTTAACATTAGACTACCACTGCTCTACCTGTACCTTTTATGTTTTAACTACAGGTGTGCGAATACCGTTCGAATCGAATCGAATCGAATGTTAATATTCGATTCGAAATTCGAATCGAATAGTTCGATCTTTCGAATTATTCGGCATTCGACGCAAATTCGAATGCAATCGAATAATTCGATAAACTTGGAATATTCGAAAAATTTCGAATAGTTCGTCAATGTTCGAATTTCGAAACTTCAGAAGGCGGGAATTTAATGTCTTCATGATCACTGATGAATATTATAACATAGCTTATTAACATAGACATTTTTTTTTCTTTTAACAGCAAGATATCTAAATTAAACATCCTACATATATGTATTGTACGATGAAAGTGATTATTTATTAATGTAACTTTTTAATAAAACGTAAGTTTAAAATATTTATTACTTATTTTAGACAGTTAAAATGTTGATAATAATTGTAAATTAATTATTAGATTGTAATGATAAAAATTATGAGTAAAATCTAAGCACGGGTTTTTATGTTTAACCCCAAACTTCTATAATGTTTATAAATAATAATATTTTATAAATAATAATAATAATATAATAAATATAATTGTAGAATCTGATATTAAAGAACGATGATGAATTATATTTATGCTGAAAAAGTAAGTCCCTATATAGGTTATCTTAGGTATTTAAAAAAATATTATATTCGTACTGCAAAATACTTCAACAACTCAGTGTTGCTACCATGTCAATAATAAATTTAAATTACGTAATTGCATATATTTTAATAAAGATAATTATAGGAATCAATAAATTACAAAAAAAAAATACAAAATATTATTAAGAGTACAAAAAAAAATTAAAAAAAAAAATATTTTCTTATTTTTAGCCGTAATACTCTTACGTTTCATATCTACTTTATTATAGGGAGGGTAGCACTAAAATATGTAATCTTTAAATTTTCTGAGGGTGGCCATCTTGGGCTTGATTTTTTTCCAAATGTATTGTATTCTGCAATCTAAGGCCTCTCATTTCATACTCATACTGGATGTGTTGGACAAAAAAATTTGATTTTCCAGTTTTTTTAAAGGCAGCCAGCCGTCATGCATTTTATGTTTTGTTTTGTATTGTATTCTACAAATTAAGCCCTTCTATTAGATACTAATATTGGGCGGATAATACAAAAATATGTAATTTTCCGGTGTTTCCATGACGGCCATCTTGGATTTGATTTTTTGTAGTGTTTCGTATTGTAAAAATTAAGCCCTTTCTTTTGATACCCATGTTACGTGGGTTGCACGAAAGTATGTAATCTTCTTGTAATTTATAATTTCTTATAATTTATCTGCAATATATTTCAGAAAATTCTCATAAAATTCAAAATTCGTAAAAATTTGGGCAAATATTGCTTAAAGGGCAACACTGCCGAGAAAATGGCGCGAAGTTGTCATTAAACCAGAAATAAAAAAAAAATTATAAGACTGTATTATTTCTCTTGAGTTCTTCCTAAAAATAAAACATACGGTATTATAAGAATATATTTTTAATTTATTTATCATTAGACTATTGCAACTGTAATGCTATATCGAAAATTAGGCACAAAGTAGCCGTGACCTTTGTCGAATTATTCGAAACTTTTCGAATAGTTCGAATGTTTCGAATTATTCGAACTTTTTCGAATTATTCGGGGACTTTCGAATATTCGAAAGTTCGGATTATTCGATTCGAGTTTCGAATCGAATATTAATATTCGATTCGGAACGAATAATTCGTGACTTCGAATTATTCGCACACCCCTAGTTTTAACGAAATAAAATCCACCAATCCATTCAGCTAACAACGCGCGTTAAAAAAATAAACATACATATTATGTATGTGTTATTATTATTATGAAATAAAACCGGTGAAGTACGTGTGCACGAAGGGTTTCGTACCATTATCTTAAAGAAACGGTCAAAAACATTTTAGTGCATGGGAGTCCCACTTAAATTTATACTTTATTCTGTTTTTAATTTGTTGTTATAGCGGCCACAGACATACATCATCTGTTAAATTTTCAACTGTCTACCTATCGTGGTTCATATGATACAACTTGGTGCCAGACAGACGGACAGACGGACAGACGGAGAGGAGTCTTTGTAAAAGAGCTCCGTTATTACCCTTTGGGAATGGAACCCTACAAAATAACTCTTCTATTGCAGTCACGTAAAAATATTCCAAACAAAAACCGCGAATGGGTAGTTGTTCTAAAAATTTAAACGCATAACAAAAATAATTGCCAATTGAAATTCAAAATTCAAAGCGTCGTTCTTTTGACGCGGCGCGCGGCAGTGACGTCACTCGTCAAGTGACATTGCCGCGATTGAGTTGCGGCGCTTGTTGTAGCGGGTTGCAGCGCTAATTGCTTTAGTCATCAGACACAAAGAAAGTGACGGGTACAGGTTTCATGAAAAATCTAACGCTTTTACGTCATAGGTCATAGCTGAAGCCTTTTAAACTGGATTTTCTTGCTGTTACGGATTTTAGGACGCTGTTCCCAAATTGGATATCGGTGCTCGAATTTGAAAATAACACAACTCTCGAAAAGCTCGACTGCTCAAAAACAAGTCATTGGGTTTTGTGTTTTCGTAATAGTATATTTAATTTAACGTTTTTTGGGATTTTGTTCCAAAATATCAATCTCATCAACCCATTATTGTCCCACTTCTGGGTACGGGGCTTCTCTCAGAATGAGAGCTGTAGGCCATAGTCCACCGCGCTGGGAAGTGCGAATTAATGGACTTCACACACCTCCGAGAACTTTTTTTAAACAACTTTCGAGTGGGTAGGTTTTTCTCACGATGTTTTCCTTCACCGAAAATCTGTGATAATTAACTAGTTTTGAACTAGGAACAGTGATTAGCTTGAACCTTGGATCTCCCGATCGAGAGAGCATGTTTCAACCATTAGGCTATCACTACTTTATTTGGGTATTTTGTGAAAAATATACTTATATTTTACAAGCGACTTGCATGCATTTTTGTTTTATTGTATATAGCTCTTGTACGTCATTGTTAATGCTGGAATACATGTTATAATAGCAATGTACGGTGCTCGAAAATCTGAACATTTCATAGAATGATAATAATTGATATTGTAGCGTTGCTAAAGTAACTGGACGAAACTCTGCTGGATTATTTTTTTTTTTTTGATAATTTATCGAATTTATATTGCAAATTGACAACACAAAAAGCATAGATCGTGTGGCCTAATGGATAACGCGTCGGACTTCGGATCCGAAGATTGCAGGTTCGAGTCATGTCACGATCGTACTTCTATAGGAAAGGCAAGTTTATTTGCAATATAGTACAGAATTCCTTTTATTAAGTCAAACATTAATAACGAGATAGGTAAGTATTTTGTTATCAAATTTTAAAATTAAGCTTGTATATAGTTAAGAAATGTACAAACAATTTTATATCCTTTTCCTTGCTGTTTTTGTACCTATTACTTTAATTTACCTCCGGTTTCAATTTAATGTATTTTTTAATGTAATTATAATTAATATAATTGTTTTAAGTTTAGCGTTTTGTTCTTGTTTTTCGAATATTATTATGAATCTTATTAATAGCCTAGGTTTGAACCTCGGACCTATGGCCTGTGGCGCGTGCCAAATAATTGGACATACGTACAAACATACAACACATAATGTTAGGTGTTAGCCATTGCTGCATCGTTGTGTTATGAAGTGTAAAGCCGTTGTAGTGCAGTTTGTGCCGCGTGTTGCAAGAGCACAACTCTGTTTCCCGTATCGTAGCAGGCGATTAAGGAACAAAATCAAGGAAAAGGTCGGCATCATGTTTCTGTGTAACGTCAACACTGCCATTAAAACGCACACCAAGTAACTAAAACGCACACCAAGTCACTAAAACGCACATCAAGTCACTAAAACGCACACCAAGTCACTAAAACGCTCACCAAGTTACTAAAACGGACGCCAAGTCACTAAAACGCACACCAAGTCACTAAAACGCTCACCAAGTTACTAAAACGGACGCCAACTCACTAAAATGCACACCAAGTCACTAAAACGCACCCCAAACGCGGAGACTTTTAGCACAAATCCCATAATAGGAGAGACCTCTAAGTGCTGAAGAATAGATTGATATATTTGCCAGTGGCATTAATCCAATGCTATTGAAACGTATACGCTTCTTCTTAAACCTATTTTTACATAGAGATTTCAACTACATCTAGATCAGATACCAACAAAACTCATTATAAAGTTAAACTATATTAATTATAGCAAAGAAGAGCTCTGGGTTTCTGCTAAACGTATTACTGGAATAACTGGAATTATGCAGTCCGATGGGAGATATAAAACTTATTTTCTAACTTCGTTCTGATATTACGGAACCATTCTCCAATAATTCCTAGATATTATTAGTTTGATTAAAATATCAGATTCAATTGAGGGTGACCATATGCTCAAGTTTAAATACTGTTAACCCAAGACTCATGAATCCATCAAAATTGATTACAAAATTGTTCAATTAAAATGTTCTACACATATCATTGCATGGCGTAATAAGATAAGAAGACGACCCGCGTGGCGAAGCGGTTAACATACCGCTCTGACGCGCATTGGGTCCCGGGTTCGATTCCGGGCCAGTCAGGTATCTGAATGATGAGCTTAGATTCCTGTTCTGGGTCTGCGTCTTGTGTGTGTCCATGTTGTGTATTCGTCTTGTGTGTGTCCATGGTACCCACGACTCAGGAGAAAATCCTACTGTGGGGCTATGAGTGCAGAAAGCGTGTAATAGTCAAGGATGTTATAACATTTGTTTGATTTCAAGGGGGATATCTGTAAAAGCTACGTGGTGTGAGTGACGCAGGGTTATAAGGGACTTGAGAGGACCCGCGTCGCGGAGAGGTCTGGCAAGCAGTGGGTCATCACACGTATCTGAATGTTGTTTAAGTATTTGTCTTTGTATGTCCATGGCGCCCACGACACCCATACCCAGAAATTTGAAGTAGAATGGCAGAAGAAGTCAGGTTGTTCCATACAAAGTTTGCCTACGATTTCCACCCCGTTAGGAGGCGAATTTCCAAAAATCCTTTCTTAGGCTTACTACTACAAAAACTTTAGGTTACTAAAAAATCTAGGTTTGCAATAATTGTAGTTTATGCTGTGAGTTGGTATGTCAGTAATTAAGTCAGTTATCCGTTTCATATAGAAAACCAAGTCTGTGTTGCTTTGAAGAAATTTTTTTATTTATTTTTTTTTTATTTGACTGAAGTAGCAAACGAGCATGCAGTCCACCTGATGGTAAGTGGTCACTGCCGCTCATGGACACCTGTAATCAACTTCATACAGAACATGGGTTCTATCTGAAGTCAAACACAGATGCGTTGCTACTCCCGAGGACTATGATGGTCGCCTCATGTAAAAGTGTGCCGGCAACCACACCCTTCTATCGAAACGCAAGAAATGCTTCACGCTAGAAATAGGTGTGGCGGTGGTACTACCCCGGTCGAACTACGCTGGTTCTACCACCTTCAAAAATTCTTAATTCCATAACATTTCCGAACCTTGCAGGAAATCCAGACGATAGTTAAGGTATTTATAAGCTTTTATCCCATAAATCTGAAAAGCCGTAAATTCGCAGACCAATCCAGATAAATGTCGGTGGAAAGAATCTCTTTGAGCGTCGCAGTCGTTTGAATAATCAGTTCTATTGTACCAGCGTATGACACAATGGCGCACTGTGGTTTTGAATATGAAGCTCGTTCTAGGAATTGTGTAACGTTTAAAGTGCAGGACTGTAGGTGGCTATCATCTATAAAAATGCAAAAGATAAAGAAAATTATAATTTCTTTATCTTTTGCACCGTTTCTTTATTTCTTAGGACAGTTCAAGGTGGTAGATCCAGTGTAGTTCGATTGGGAAAGTACCACAGCCTACCTATTTCTGGCGTGAAGCTTTTCTTGCGTTTTGATAGAAGTGTGTGGTTGTCGACACACTTTCACGTGAGCCGACCATCATAGTCTTCAGGAGTAGCAACGCATCTGTGTTTGACTGCACATGGAACCCATGTTCTGTATGTAGTTGATTACAGATGTCCATGAGCGGCAGTGACCAATTACTATCAGGTGGACTGCATGCTCGTTTACTACTTCAATTAGTTCAAAAAAATCCTTGTCAATAGATTTGCTTTATCATTAATAACAATAATAAAATATTTGCCTGTGCTGTACTGTTGGTTGGGTTGTAATAATTAAATAAAACTAATTTTTATAACTTCTAGTCTTTTAGTAATCCTCTTTTTTCATTTCCCGCCAAAATTACAATACGGTCAAACACCAAACTTCTCTTTTTCTGACAGCTGTCAGCTTTTTGAAACATACATATTCCCTGCATTCATATTATAATGCCATTCTAAGTTACATTTTAATATCTTGTTATTTACTTTATTTAAAATTAGTATCAATTTAACCAAAAAAAATATTATAAAGTTAACATGATTGACATGATACTTCCAATTTAATATAATACATATATTACAGTAGGGTTTGCTTACTTTTGACGGTTAACAGACATCATTCCAGACCAAACCCAAAGATCAAATTCTCCTCGCACAGGTGAATCCATGGCAAAGATAGTATGAAATAAGTTACATGTATTGATTGTTTAACAACTTTACACCCGCGTCGCCGACCGTCATAATTGGCCATCTAGTTAGAGAGGACAAAACAGTCCCCTGGCGAACGCCGAGCGAGGGGTCCTCAGGTCACTTTCAAAATAGACTCTGAATTGAATAAGAAGTTTGCAATGTTTATTTGTAAGTACTATTACTTACTACAAGCAAAAGCGTAGTTAGCTAGCGTAGCTATAGCTTTATAATCGGGAAGTTTAGCAGCGGTCGGCGAAAGAAAATAACTTGGCTAGTCTTTCATTTATTTCTCTCTCTCTTCTAAAGGGTAGCGTAGAGGCTGAAATTAGTAGAGACCTAAATTTATAATATAAATGTGTAGGTTTCCTCAGGATGTTTTCCTTCACCGAAAAGCAGTGATAAATTATTTCTAATACGCACATAATTTTATAAAAATCAGTAAAGCGTGCTTGGATTAGAACCTCGGACCTGCCGATCGAGAGGGAAATTCTCAACCATTAGGTTATCACTGTTCAGAAATACATTATCTGTGAAAATTTCATCTGTCTTGTCATCACGTTTCATAAGATACAGCCTAGTGACAGACGAATAAAAAAAAATTACTTGTGAATTAGTTCGCTGTAAAAAATATTCGTGTTTGTTTGTTTTGCAACCGTTTTAAGTGCATGTTTGAATGTAGAATAGTTCAATCGGGGAGGTATCACCACCACATCTAATCTACCGTGATACAATTAGTGTGTTTCATTTGGATGGTGGAAAGGTGTGGTTGCCTGTTCATCTTCATTTGCGACGACCATCTTCAGAACTACTGTTCTATATGAAGTTGCTTACATCAACCGATGGCGACAGTGACCACTTACCATCCGTGGACTGTATTCCCGTTTGCTTTTTCAAGTTTATAAAAAATATAAAATGTAAAGTGAGTTGGGGTAATATCGGAGATGGTATAAAGCCGTAACAATTGAGTTTGTAAGCTAATGTAGCTATTTTTATTAAATTGCCAACGTCATACACGTTTATCATATTCACGGCGTGGTGAATGAAGTTACCCACAAAAAGAAAATGACCGAATTAGGCGGAAGATTTGAATCCTACGGATTAACCCAATAACCGATATTACCCCAGCTCACCTTATACATTTTTAACGTGATCAAAAACGTGATTACTTCTTTAATTTTAGATTTTTTCATTACGTACGACGCCTTTTACTCTTCAAACAACGGTCTTACTCTCAGTTGTTAGGTTTCGTATTGGCCGTGGATAGGGTTATGAAAACATCATACGAAGGTTTCATCTAAAACAAACAGACGGTGCCTCTAAAGTAGTGATGTAACGAATGTTATTATTTGAAAATTCGTGACTGCGAATGCAAATACCTATCCCTTTTGTTCTGGAGGGGGAAACCTTCAAAAGTTACCCGACGCCATGGGAGCGACGGGGGGTTATGTGGGATTTTTACCGCTTTAAAACCCCCCCGGTGGCCGTCCTCGGCACTGTAAAGAGGACTCCGGGATCTGGAAACGACGGCAACCGGAATCCTCTGAGCGCGTTGCCTCAACGGGTTCCTCCCAGATCGGCGGCTGGGCCCATCGCTCCGTCTAGTCTTTACGACGCTATGCGACCACATATACTGCCGTCCTTCCCGGGATTGCCTGACCGAACGGTTCAAGCTCCCCCTCTAGCCGTCTTCAACCCCGGAAGCCCCTTTTAGTCGCCTCTTACGACAGGCAAGGGATGCCGTAGCCCTATTCTGATCCCGGTGCTACAGGGACGAAATACCTACCTATTATATATTTTTTTAAATTTAACGCCAAGTTCGGCGCCGCTAGAGAAGTAGTGCCCTACACTAAATATAATTTTGGCGACCTTATTTTCGGTTATCAAACTGCAATTTTGACTTAAATTTGTAAATTCTATATTTGCAAAACATGCGAATACGAATATTTGGTACATCACGACTCTAGACCAACGCAGTATGGTACCTTTAAACAAAATGTTAAATATTACAAAATGAATTTGCCACTTGATATTCATTTTCATAGTTGTAAATGCGCGCTTTCGGCTGCGTTTAAAAAATGAAAATTTATTTTCATTTGTATTGATGTGATTTTTGATAGAGTGGATGGATTTTAATTAAATAAGAAAAATGTTTTTTCGAAATTGATTTGTCTTACATATTAATATTAATTGTTTAAAATAAATTCTGTACTTTTTATGTTAAACAGTTTTAATGTATAAACACGCACAAATTCACTCACATTCTAAAGAATATGTAGAAATTTGTATTATTACTTAATCAGTTCTCTTTTTTGTTCTCACAAATGTGTGCAATGTACATATACGGAATCTCCCTTTATTATATGTTTTGTTGAATGATATCATATCGGTAAGCCGGATTACCACAAGCCCTCCGAAACACGACAATATGCGACATGGCGACCAGCCTCAAACAAAAGAGCTTGTTATACATTTCGTCTGTTTGCATACAGATTGCTCTCGCTCAGTACTCGGTCTACAAATGGCAAGTATGAATGAATTATTACTACCTTTTAAAACTAGATTTTCGTAATCTATATCTAAACTAATACTAAAAAAGGAAAGGAAAACTAAAAGGAAAACTTAAAGGTGGTAGAACCAGTATAGTTCGACCGGGTAAGTACCACCGTCACACCTATTTCTAGCGTGAAACTCTTAACACAGTTCAAGGTAGAACCAGTGTAGTTCGACCGGGGAAGTACACCGTCACACATATTTCTAGCGTGAAGCACTTCTTGCGTTTCGATGGAAGGGTGTGGTTGCCGGCACACTTTCACATAAGGCGACAATCATAGTCCTCGGAAGTAGCAACGCATCTCAGATTGACATCAAATAGAATCAATGAGTTGAAGTTGTTTACAGATATCCATGGTCGGCAGTGACCACCTTCAGGGAGACTGCATGTTCGTTTGTTAAGTTTTTTTTTTTATATGACTGAAGTAGCTAAAAAGCTAAATAGTAGCAAATATTAATTACGACACGTAAAATAATGTCTACTCACTTTTTTTTTAAGAGTCAATGGGCGATTGAAAGTCAACTCGATACTGATGGAATCATTTTATGATTTTATTCAATAATGTTTTGTTTACGAGTCTTATAAGTAGGTAGGTAGGTAGCTAGCTACATAGACCTAAAAATAAATGCCACGAAAATGATCGCAGCTTTAAATAGTGCAAACCATCGAACTCAAAAGTAGCATAAGACTGATCAGTTATAATAAGCAACATCCATGCAAATTTCATGTAAATCTTACCAATGTTTCTTGCGTGATTGAGTTACAAATAGACGCACACTAACTTATTTTTAGGGTTCCGTATCCATAGATGAAAAACGGAATCCTATTACTAAGATTTCGTGTCCCACTCTCCGTCTATCTGTCTGTCCGTCTGACCGTGTAGCAGTCTGGCCGTCTGTCCGTCTATCCGTCTGTCCATCTGACCGTGTAGCCATCTGTCCGTCTGTGCGTCTGGAAGTCTTTCCGTCTGTCTGTCTGTCAACAAGCCGTATCTGGATGATGTATTTCAGTTGCCGCTATAACAACACATACATATACAGACAAATACAGGTAAAATAGAACTAAATAAATATTTAAGGGAGGCTCCTAACAACAAACGTGTTTTTGCCATTTTTTGTAGATAATGCTACGGAACCCTTTGTACACGACTCCGACTCGTACTTAGCCAGTTATTTTAGTATGTATAAATCGGTACTAATAGATAGTACCGATTTATATATACTACGGTTCACTTTTGTATAGACAAAAGCGAACCGATTAGCTTCCAACCTCTATTATGTTTAACAGACACATTTTTTGTATAATTAATTTCTAATTACACTGTGACATCAAAGGTAATAATTTGGGCAGCGAAAATGGAATTCAGAAGGAACGTGGGTGTAAAATAAAATAAAAATGAATTGTGACGGCCATTATTTCCTAAATACGCCATCTATTGATATTCAAAACAGATTTAATAAAGATTCCCAAAGGCTCCATTCAATTTGACTACGCTTCAGAATTTCTTTTATGTGAATAATATTCTATAAGTAGTGTTTTACTTATGGGAAATTTCTTAAATATTTTTTATTCAGAGTTGAGATTTACTGAATAGCTAGATGGTAAGAATTGATGGTTGTTAATGGCACACAAAATTGAGTATAATTAAATAAATTATTTTAAAACCGAAATATTTATAGCAATCGTTCATTGTTTTTATTTACTATTTGTCAAAATAGAAACAATAAATGTGTTATGATACAAATTGTAATTGATATTTATTATACGAACTTAACTTAACTAAACTCTCTCATTCTGAGAGAAGACCCATGCCCAGCAGTGGTACAATAATGGGTTGACGAGTTACTTATTATAATGTTTCTTCAAACCTTTGATTTTCAGGTGCATTTGTTTTTAAATATATAATGCACGAGCAGTTCTAGCCTAATGGTTAAAATTCACCCTTCAAATCAAGACAAAAACGAAATCAGAGATACACAAAGTCAGGCACGCAGCAATTACTTTACTTTTATTCTTTTTTTTTTTTATTCGAAGGGGAAGCCTTCAAAAGGTACCTGACGCCTAGGGAGCGACGTAGGGTTAAGTGGGATTGTTAGTGCACTAAAACACTCCGCTGGCCGTCCTCAGTGCAGCAAAGAGAACTCCGGGATCTCCAAAATAACGCAACCGAAATCCACTGAATGCGTTGCTCCATCGGGCTCCTCGCATTTGAGTGGCTGGGCCCACCGCTACATCTAGCCTTTGCGACGGTATGCGACCACACATAACGTCGTCTTTCCTGGGGTCGCCTGACCGAGCGGTTCGAGCTTTCGCTCTAGCCACCCACGACCCCAGATGCCCCTTTTAGTCGCCTCTTACGACAGGCATTGGATACCGTAACCCTATTCTAATCCCGGAACTACAGGGACGAGCGATATTTTTGCTAATATTGGTAGGGTATCACTGCTAATACAATACATAACATAGCTAATATAAATTTAAGTTTGGTACGTTTACTCACCAAATCTAATCAACCGATTATAATGAATCTTTGTACGCCCAATAATTTTTGAAGATGGTAGAACCAGTGTGGTTTGACCGGGGAAGTACCACCGCCACACCTATTTCTAGCGCGAGCAGTTCTTGCGTTTCGATGGAAGGGTTTGGTTGCCGTCACACTTTCACATGAGGCGACCATCGTAGTCCTTGGGAGTAGCCTGTGTGAGTCTGTGATAGACTTCAGATTGAACCCATGTTCTGTATGAACATACATACATAGGTACAGTCGAAAAACATTACCCTTCTTCTGACGCATTCGGAGAAAAATAGTTAATCAAGTGATTCACAGATTCTTTTATATATTTCCGATTTTATTTTAAATACAAATTAATCGTAGATCCTTAACAAAGTACATAGTTTAATATGATTCATTTAAAATAGATCATCAGTTTATTTTGAGGTAATTGCTTTTGGCCTGTTTGTTTGACATTGCTATTTGCATGACAAATACGAGATATCAATTCTGATTACATAAATGAAATCATTTTATTTGACCTGTCTCCATATGTCAATATATATACTTATGTATTACAAACGTGAATATTGTTTACCTTTATTATTTTTCAATGAATTTTAAAACGTTGTGACATATATTGATAAAGATATATATACTTTTTTATGAGGCGATCATCTTAGTACTCGGGAGTAACAACGTCTCTATGACTGACTTCAGATAAAACCCATATTCTATGTGAAGTTGCTTACAGATGTCAATGGGCGTCAATGAACACTTACCATCAATTGGACTGCATGCTCGTGTCCTACTAGTCACCCGACGCAACGGTCGAAGTTCGACCGTAATTTAAATTTAAAACTAAACTTCATATTGTCCAAAGTAGCACCAATATTTCTCTAATTTAAATAAATTGTAAAGTTTTTGCTTCTCGTATTAATATATATTTTATCCACGTGGACATAAAATGTCTACAAAATGAATACAGCTAGCCACTGACATTGACATGCGACATTGCTACGAAGAAATTTATCGTCTCACTTAGAAAATCGCTTTTACAATACTGAAAACCGAAGACCACTTCCGTCCGTTATGACGACATACGATTTATTTTTATGTCACCTTGATGGTGAAACCACATTGCGTTCAACTAAATTCTTTTTAGGTATCAGAAGTGAAATTATATAATATAACACTTTGTTACATTTCTTATAACTCGTATATTATTTTACAAGCCAACTCATTTGAGAACACAAAATCGCAGGTCGGACAGCCAATGTCGGACCAAAAGAATTCTCCGTCAACTTGCGCTTGTCTATTTCTACAAGTAGTAGAGCCTTGTTTTTTTTATACCATATTATTGAGAGGAACCATCACCGTTGGCGGTATGGTTCATACTAAGGTAAAATAGTAGAAATCCTTTTTTTAACCTAATAGGGTAAACGGTAATAATTGCATGGTTAATTGGCCCAAAAGATATATTATCTATACTAATCTATACTAATATATAAAGCTGAAGAGTTTGTTTGTTTGTTTGTTTGAACGCGCTAATCTCAGGAACTACTGGTTCGAATTTAAAAATTATTTTTGTATTGAATAGACCATTTATCGGGGAAGGTTTTAGGCTATAAAACATCACGCTGCAACTATTAGGAGCGAAGAAATAATGGAAAATGTGAAAAAAACGGGGAAAATTATTCATCCTTGAGGGCTTCCGTTGCGTGCGCTGCGGAAACGGTACAAGATACCAAAAATATATGTATGAAAGAATTATTTGTTTTTGCGTCGTTATATCGTCGTGTAATAATACTTTTTTTTAAATACGCGGACGAAGTCGCGGGCACAGCTAGTGATTTTATATAAGGCGATGATCTTAGTCCTCGCGAATCGCAACGCATCTGTGATTGACTTCAGTTAGAACCCATGTTTTATATGAGGTTGCTTAGAGATGACCGTGGGCGGCAAAGACCACTTACCACGAGCTGGATTGCATGGTCAGCAAATGACCAATTCAGTCAGATAAAAAACTTGCTTTAACAATAAAGCAAAACATGGTAGACTGGCACTGTATATGAAACTTTTATGAAAATATGTGTTATGGAGAATCCATCGCCGCTCCTACTCCATAAGGAAATACCTTGCGAGGCGCTGGTATGTTATTGACGTACAATAAAATTCTAATATCTACTCGTACTTTCAATAAAATACTGTAATAAATATTCTTTCAATACAACCTTTTCATTTTAGTTTTTTACGAGAATGCAGGCTGAATCAATGTAGTTCCACCGAGACGGTACCACACTTATTTCTACCGTGAAGCAGTTCTTGCGTTTCGACGCAAGTGTGTAGTTGTGAGCTCACTGTTATATGCGGTCTTAACCCTCGGGAGTAGCAAAGTATCTGTGATTGACTTCATATAGAACCCACGTTCTATCTAAAGTTCCCAAAGGTGCGTTAAGTCTACAAAATCTCAGTTGGCCAGCGCGGTAGACTATGACCTAAAAGCTCGCGTTCTGAGAGAAGACCCGTGCCCAGCAGTGGGGCCCAGCACTAGCCCAATAGTGGGTAGGCGACCCATGTTCTATATTAAGATGCTTACAGATGTCCATGGGCGGCGTTGACTACTTATCTTCATGTGGCATGCTCGTTTGCTACATCGGATAACAAGTTTGATTGACTTTGGCTGATGATTGCTACTCTAGGTACTACGACTACTACATACATAGAACTCGATAGAGTTAAAAGCAAGCTGTTACGTGTAGGAACCGATCAGTAAAGTGTTAATTGAGCTAGTACATTACTCTCTCGACAGCAGAGTAGCGTGCCGTTTACATATTAAATGACGGACAAGAGAACTAGGTCTCAAGTGGAATGTCCACTAGCGACAGGACTAGACGTCTTCTGTACTAATATTATAAATTATAATACTTAACGGGTACTCACGATATGCGGTTTATAAATTCTTATAGAATTCTTTTTGCCGATATTTTGACCCAGTTGCATGGATCGTGGTCACGGCCAAACTCACGGCAAAAATAATTCTATAAGAATTCATAAACCGCATATCGTGAGTACCCGTTAAGTATTATAATGTATCAATTCCGCGATAATACTAGTCTAAAATCATATAATATTATAAACTTCTGTTTTTAATATTAGTATCTACAAAAGTTTTTTTGTTTCACACGATAATCATTGGAAGTATTATGAAATGATGAATGATAACAATATAATTCATAAATGATCTATGCTCCTGACACACATAATGAATTGTGTAGAATGTTCGTTCCTAACAACTACTGTCGAAACAGAAGGCACAATTTCTTCGCTGTTCCAAATTGCCGTAGGGTTGCATACATTCAATCTCCTATACCTAGAACTCTTAAAACATTTAAGTCTCCTTATCAGTGCGCCTCGCTTTGATGTTTTTACAGATGAATGGAAGACAATGACAAATTAGAAAATGAATGCGTGATGTATGCCAGAGTAATTAATTGTAATGTGTAATGTTATTAATTCTAATTATTTAATTTAGTATTACCTAATTATATTACACAGTACAATTAAACTATATTATAATAATCTATATATTAATACGTGAAGCAAAAACTTGTGAAGCATTTTTAAGTAACTTACCGCGGATGGAGGAGTATAAAATTTTGCACGGTTATAGTTGACATAGAGAAGGAGTGCAGAATGTTAATATTTTTTTCAAATAATGCATTTTTCATACATAAAATCAACTAAAAACACATTACACATACTGCCTTGCATTTGAAAAAACACATACATAGTAAACGAAATAGAACATTCAATGTCATAAATATGAAAAAACATATCGTCAAAAATGTCACATGTCTTTGTCAAAATACCGCTATTGCTTTTAAATGCGGCTTAGACAATTAAACCTCTTTTTTATATTTAACGGGTGCGTTCAAAATTACTTAATTTTTTTTACATTTTATTTCAATTTGAGAAATATTTGTGCTACTTTGGACAATATGAAGTTTAGTTTTTTAATTTAAATTAAGGTCGAATTTCGACCGTTGCGACGGGTCACTAGTTACTATAAATGGTTGTCAGTTACCCGTGCTAATTATAGATAAATTATTTTCATATAAAACTGATGTACCAAACGAGTATGTAGTTCATTTTATGGTAATTGATCACTGCCGTCCATATACATCTGAAATCAACTTCATATCGAGAAGTGATTCCATCAGTAGTCAATCATAGATATGCGTTGCCACTATGAGTACTAAGAGAAGCTTCATATTCGTTACAAATGTAAGGTATATAGGTAGGTCACATATATAGGTACTAGTTGACCCGGCGAACTTTGTTCCGCCTTAAACTCAAAAATGTCAAATTATCAGTGTTTCTCTACTATATTACACACGTATTATACATACTAACCTTCGTCTTGAATGACTCTATCTATTAAAAAACTGAATTTAAATCCGAAGCGTAGTAAGGGTTTAGTAGCGTTTAAAGATCTAAGCATACACAGGGACAGGCAACGAGAAGCGACTTTGTTTTATACTATACATATAGTGATAGTGAGCTGGCATACACATTTTTCCACGAAAACACAACAATCACATTTGGATACCCGTTCCCAGCATTAGGAGATAAAACGGTGCAGCTTAAAAGATACGTAAAGAAATACATTGTATATTCCTATAACTTTTAAATTGTTACGTACATTTATACGAAATTTTGTCGCGGAGATGACAGGAATGGAATTGGTTGGAATTGGCAATAAAGTTACTTCCGTACGCTCAGATTCTGAGGTAAACACCCCGTGGCGGTATAAGTGTGAGTAACTGTATAGGGTGACCATCTGTGCATTGCAATAATTCCGGATAAAATCATGATTTTCCTGTTTCGTGTCCGCTGCTGGTCATGGGTCTCCTGTCGATTAAGTTACTTCCGTACGCTCAGATTCCGAGGTAAACACCCCGTGGTGGTATTCGTGTTTGTAACTATATAGTTCATTAAAAAAAAAACGGATAATATTTTGATTGCCTTATCTTATGTCCAGTGCTGGTCATAGGTCTTCTATCAGAGTGCACCATGTTGTCCAGCTAGTTTATTTCAGAATATTGCACAGGATGAAAAAGTACAAAAACATAAGCAGAAAAGGAATACAGATGTAAATGCTTTCAAGCTAAGTATTTTTCGGCAGTGACCTTGTATATTTTTAGGTACCTACTTTAAAGATTATATTAAATTTATACTTAAAACACAGATTTGCTTTCAATGTAGAATGCGACGGAATATAAAAATAACTAGTCACCCGTCGCAACGGTCGAAATTTATTATAAAAAACTTAACTTCTTATTGTCCAAAGTAGCACGAATATTTCTTTAATTTAAATAAATTGTAGTAATTTTCAAGTTATTTTGAACGCACCCGTTAAAGGTTAAAATAGGTTTATTGACTAAGCTGCATTTAAAAGCAATAACGGGTATTTTGACAAAGACATCTGACTTTTTTTTATTTTTTTTTTTTTATTTGACTGAAGTAGCAAACGAGCATGCAGTCCACCTGATGGTAAGTGGTCACTGCCGCCCATGGACATCTGTAATCAACTTCATATAGAATACACAGTCTTTTTCACGGTAAGACCACGGTAATAGTATAGATTTTATTACCGTGGTAAGATTTAAGACATTGATTGTTCTATTTCGATTATTATGTATGTGTTTGTGTCAAATGCAAGGTAGTGAGTGTAGCGTTTTTAGTTAATTGTATGTATGTTTTATGCATTATTTGAAAAAAATATTAGCATTGCGCAATCCTACGTTAACTATAACCGTGCGTAATTTCCTACTCCTCCGCCTGTGACAAGTATCTTCAAAACGAATCATATGTTTTTGCTACACGTATTAATATATAGATTACTTCTCATCAATTACTTTCAAGTTCCGAATTTTGTTCATAGAGTCTACTGATTTTTTATTTGCACATGTTGTTCTCCAAAAACCGCAAGGTCATTATTAATATTCACTGTGTGTGACGTTAAGCTCTTATCATGATTAATTGCGTAATGAAACAGCCGACGATTCATTTAAATGGTAATGTGTCGTGTGTCTACATAGGCATATGCATATATGCCTATGTAGTACACGATACAAATATAATTGAGATGTTTGTCTATCTGTAATTCAAACTACTAAATATTTTTTTTGGTAGCTTTGTGTCACGTCTTCTTCATATAAGAAAATTAGTTTCCTTATACCAAAAAATGTCTATTTGTCTGTCATGTAGACAAATGGTAATGTGTTTATATGTATGTAGTATAAGATACAAATTGAATTGAGATGTATATTTATCTGTAATTCAAACTATTAAGTAAAGTTTTTTGGTACCTTTGTGTCACGTCTTTTACATATAAAAAATTAGTTTCCTTATACCAAAAAATGTCTATTTGTCTGTCTTGGAGACTTTGTCAAAATGCACAATGGATGAATGTGTAAAATGTCATAAAAATTAAAAATATAAAACGTAAGTAAGGCTGTATAGTCAATTATTTGTCATTGCAAAGTAAATATTAGTTAAACGGTACAGTAAACATTCGCAGTTAAAATTAATTACTACGGAAGTCAAAGTAATTTGTATGGAATCAGATGGAGTACTCAAATAACTATAACGAGATTTAAATCATTTACATGATACAAATGATGACGACTAATGACGACTCACGTGGCGGAGCGGTTACCATATCGGTCTGACGCGCAATGGGTACCGGGTTCGATTTCCGGCCGGACAGATCTGAATGATGAGTTTAGATTCCTGTTCTGGGTCTGGGTGTTTGTGTATTCGTCTTGTGTGTGTCCATGGTACCCATGACACAGGAAAAGCTCCTACTGTGGGGCTGAGTGTAGAAAGCGTAAATATACAATGCGTCGTTAATAGATACCATACAAGAAAAATATTTATTTTATAAGATTGAAGCAGCAAACGAGCATGCAGTTCATCTGATGTAAGTGGTCACTAACACTCATGGACATCTGGGGGTCATAGAGCAGCGGTTCTATTATATTCATGGACGCGTTGCTGCTCTCGACTTACATGGTCGCCTAATATAAAATTGAGCCCGCAACCACACCCTTCCATCGAAAATGTATAGAAATATTGGGGAAAGTGTACTTTTGAACTACATATGTCGTCAACCCATTATCGTCCCACTGCTGGGCACGGGACTTCTCTTAGAATGAGAGAGTTTAGGCCATAGCCCACCGCGCTGGCCAAGTGCGAGTTGGTGGACTTCACACACCTCCGAGAACTTCTTTATTTTTTTTTAAGAACTCAGGTGTGTAGGTTTCCTCACGATGTTCTCCTTCACCGAAAAGCAGTGATAATTAATTTCTAATACGCACATGAATCAGTGGTGCGTGCCTGGGTTTGAACCTCGGACCTCCTGATTGAGAGGGCAAGTTTCATACATTAGGCTATCACTGCTCTACATTGAACTACATGTAAGTAAGTTAAACCATGTACGGATGCTACTGATATAATAAAAAAGGCATTAACATATCGTGCGCGGTTCACTTGCTCGGAATACATTTTTGATGAAGTTTAAATCCGATATCATTCGTGTTGCTAACAATAATAAGCGTGATGTTTTTACAATGAAAAAATAAATAGTTTTTATACACGCCATTGAATAAGCATGGATATCTATCTGTACGTGATTTTTAACACGTTTTATTAGCTTAAAACTTATTTTTGATGGAACTGCGCTTTACACAATACCTTTAGTTAGTGTAAGTTATGTTTCGTCATATTAAGCATTGTTTATGTTTCCAGTCATCATTTCAAAGTACATTAGAAGTTGCCGGTTTTGTGGTTCACGGTACACTTTTATATGAGGCGACCATCACAGTCCTCGGGAGTAGCAACACATCTGTGATTGACTTCAGATAGAACCCATGTTCTGTATGAAGTTGATTACAGATGTCCATGGGCGGCAGTGACCACTTACCATCAGGTGGACTGCATGCGCGTTTGCTACTTCAGTGGAATAAAAAAAAATGGCGTAAAAAGAAAACGTAAGAGTATATATGAACCATTACAAAAATGAAAAAACTTATTCTAGGTACATAGAATGAGTTAAAGAGTAATGAGAAACGGTCTAGGTTTAAAAATAATCAAGCTGTACCGATAACTTAAAAACAATTTTCCTTTATACTTAGTACTTACTTCTTTACGCGCTGCCCTTTGAAATATCCTTAAGTTGTTTTAAATTTCTTTTTTCGTTTTACTCCATGTTTATTTATTTATTTATTTATTTTTCTTTCAAATGTACAAAGCAGACTCTTTTACAAGCTTTATCATTTTTATTTACTTAATCTTTCCTATCTACATACGATGTGTTTTTATATCTTCTGTCTGCATTATAATGCTTTTTAGAGATCCGCACTCAAAGGGTAAATATGGAACCCTATTACTAAGACTCTTCGGACCGTCTGTCCATGTATTCATCACATCAGCCTTTTCATGCCACTGCTGTACATAGTCCTAAGTGTTTTTTTCCCGTTTTTATATATAATGTACGGAACCCTTTGTGCGCTAATTCAAGTCGTACCACACCGGTTATTCATATTTTCATTCTAAAATTTATAGTGCAAGGATTTATTCAGCTATCCCATAAGTCACCATAGCGTGGTGCACCGAGCCACCTTGAGCCTGTGATATATTCTCCTCATAACACAGCAGGTGGTCGTTGACGCTTCGTAATCGATGGTCATAGTCTTCAGTGCAAGAAGTGGTGCTAAAGTATGACTAGATCTATGTTAGATAATTCCCGATACCGTACCTTGTTATACGTCCGGCGTCATCAAAATGATGGATTTAAATAATGGATTAAAAATACTATAAAGTCAAAAAAATTAAAATACTAGTATTTCTCCATTATATTATACATGAATTATACATTAAAACCTTCCCCTCGAATTGCTCCATCTAATAAAAAAACTGCATTAAAATCCATAGCGTAGTTTTAAAGATCTAAGCATACATAGCGACAGACAGCGACGAGCGACTTTGTTTTATACCATGTAGTGATTATTTTGCTTCCATATTACACTAGAATACAAAAGACTATTCAAAAACTGTCAAAGTGGTAATTGGTGGGTTTAGTCTACCTTTGAATTTTTTTACACAATTCTTAGGCTCCCACTTGCCTGAACGATAAAATTAAAAAAATCGGAAGGGAACCTCGAACCTCGATCTATGAAATATCAATTTATAAGCCCATAAACCATTACTGCCCTAGCAAGCGGAGTATTAACTATATTTTTTACTATTGACATTGATTGATCCTTTTAAGTTCTTCGCATGTATTAACACTCGAATAAACGTCAAAAATGCTTAATATACTCATAACACCACACTATGATTTTCCCCTATATCGTGGCGGCCATAAATACCTCCGCCTCGAATGGATTCACCAACGCGGGGGGGGGGGGGAGGTCGTGACCTTGTCACTGGGTGTTGAAGAAGAGAAGCCTCGTCTTTAGGATGGACCTCCATCTTCCCCGATCTTGTGCAATGAGTAAAACATTGGCAAATTTTGTGTCGAGTGTGGTGCGGACTTTTGTGTCGAGTGTGGTGCGGACTTTTGTGTCCAGTGTGGTGCGGACATAAATACACACAAAGATAAACACCCCGAATCAGAACAAGAATTTAAATTCATCATTCAGATACTTGTCTGGCTGTATCGAACCCGGAACCCGCTGTCAGACCGGTATGATAACCACGCCACGCGGGACGTCAAAATCTTTACATGGGACTGATTAGCGATGCAACGAACGGAAACAACTGTGACGTGATGATGGCGGTGTACAGCTGCAGCCGTGCAATGTCCGGCCGATGACAATACAAATAGTCTTATTATAAACTAGATAAACCCCGCAGCTTCGCCCGCGTTAAAAAAATCGATGTATCGATTATTTGTGATATCTTCGGATGTAAAATCTGCTAATAGATGTTTAAAAATAAATGCATTGTAACCTATTTCTTTCTTATTTAAAGGACTAATTTACATCATAACTATAAACACTATGATTCAATTTACCCCTTAGCATAGTAGTTGATTCCCGATAAAAATAATTATGACTACATGTTACCATAAAAATAATGATTAGTTTGATTATGTATTGTATTTACTAATAGTTGACTTGGCGAACTTGGTTCTCCATTATAGTGATTCTCCACTATACATGTATCATACAAAGCCTTCCTCTTGAATTGCTTACTCTATCTATTAAGAAAACTGCATTAAAATTCGTAGCATAGTTTTAAAGATCTAAGCATACATAGGGAGTGGGACAAACAGCGAGTACAGACTTTGTTTTATACTATGTACTTTGGAACTCCCTTCCCGTTTCTATAGTTAAATCTAGTTAAATCCTATTACCTTCAGCTCTAACTTACCTTTTTCTTTTCTTTAAATATAATCTTCTACTGTATTCCGTCTTTTTATCGTATGCTGTTCTTCTCCTATTGCTTCATTGCTATCGTTAAATTATTCCTTAACTCTATTTCGTAAATATTTTAACTAAAACTTACTTATTGCACCTAACCTATTCTCTTATTTACCACTTACTTTAACTCCATAACTTTTAGGTTGTCTGGAAGAAATCGCTGTTTAGCGATAAGACCGCCTTTTGTATTGTTTTTATTTTGTATGTTTTTTGTTTTTTGTTATCGCTACTTTCTGGGTTCAATAAAGAGTATTATTATTATTATTATGTAGTGATTCTCAACTCGAGAAGACATACATGGTCGATAGGACAAGAATTGAGTACCTATGATGCGCAAACGTGATAAGTATAGGTTTGGAGATGAGTATCTACTCATCTCAACTACTCAGGCAAGCTTGATTGTTACTCAGAGGTTCAAGTTTCTAAATAATTATGCTTCAAATCTAAACTACATACTGAAGTTTCTAAATTCAATATGAACAAGTTTAAGGATAAGTTGTTTGTTTTAAAAGAAATAAATCGTAAATGAACCAGTTACCACACATGTGTCTCTTACATTAAAACTCATTACTATTATATCTCATATATAAAATTCTCGTGTCACAATGTTCGTTCCCGTACTCCGAAACGGCTTGACCGATTCTCATGAAATTTTGTGATCATATTGAGTAGGACTGAGGATCGGCCAACATCTATTTTTCATACCCGTTAGTGATAAGGGTTGTCCACCCTTATCATTTTTTTAAATATTTATATGGGGAAAACAACGTTTCCTGTCTCAGCAAGTAACATATCATCGTCAACTCATATATTACATTGTCTTACTGCTGGGCATGGGTCTTCGCTCGGAATGAGAGAGTTTAAGGCCATAGTCTACCGCGCTAGCAAAGTGCGAATTGGTGGACTTCACACACCTCCGAGAACTTTTTTTTTAAGAACTCTCGGGTGTGTAGGTTTTTTCCTCACGATGTTTTCCTTCACCGAAAAGCAGTGATAATTAATTTCTAATACGCACATAAATCAGTGGTGCGTGCCTGGGTTTGAACCTCGGACCTCCCGATCGAGAGGGCAAGTTTCAACTATTAGGCTATCACTGCTCTTGTAACATATAAATTTGCTCATTTAAAAAAAATAGATGGAAAAAGCAATGAACAGACATCCCAATTCCGATTGAACATATGGGAAAGTAAGTAGGTTTTGTAACGGTAGCCAATGTTATGTTATGGCGATTCGGACAAGCATAGAATATTAATTAATATCCCAGCTGACCTATTAACGGGGGTCTCAGTTTGGCTGCAGATTAGCATTTTTGTGTTCGGAATTGAGAACGTCCTGCTACATTTTCGTAAACTAGTATTCTTAATAGTGGAAACTGTATATGTATATTCATTTGTGTTATATTGTATGAATCGTTTTTTATGTAAAAAGTGAATTTATTGTTCCCTAAATAAATAAAAATAATAAAATAATTAGACATATATGTGTTCTTCATTGTTCACAAGTTGTTTAACTGGAATATCAGAATTTGCTTTCATTCTTTACATACCGGAATACTGAATGAGGATTGATCGTATCGCATAAACCACAGATGATTTCTGCTGAGCTTCGTTTCTGCCCACATTAAGACGAGCAATAGACACCAGAGAACATCCTAGGAACTTTAACAGAGATTTTAAACTATTGTGGTAGTGGAATCAAGGGTCAGTTTATATAATTAAAAAGTGTTGTGTGTCGTGATATGGAGCCTAAAAAGGAAAAACGAACTAGACGTAGGGTAGACACGTTAATTCGCCAATGCAGCCCTTAACGACATTCTCGGGAGGAGAGGGAGCGGGCGGAGAAGTGCTATTTAAGACTGACATCACACGGTGTAGACATAATATAGATACATACTCTCGACAACCTATTATTGTCCCACTGCTGGGCACAAGTCTTCTCTCAGAATGAGAGAGTTTTAGGCCATAGTCCACCGCGCTGGCCAAGTGCGAATTGGTGGACTTCATACATCTCCGAGAACTTTTTTTATAAATAACTCTCGGGTGTGTAGGTTTTCTTACGATATTTTCCTTCCCCGAAAAGCAGTGATAATTAATTTCTAATACGCACATAAACCAGTGGTGCGTGCCTGGGTTTAAACCTCGGACCTCCCGATTGAGAGGGCAAGTTTCAACCATTAGGCTACTGCTCTGCGTAGATATATACTCTGATAGACATATTATGGTAATATTTTTTACATGCGTTAAAATAAAAAATATGCGAGCGAATAACCGGGACGATTTTGTGATATAAACGTGACAGCCAAATTCATCAATTAATGGGGATATATTTGTATTTAGTATTGATTCATATTATGGGTTATCGTTTTTAAATGTAACTTCTAATGGACGCCACATGCAAGTTACTTAATTATTAAAGATACATTTATTTACATTTGGATTCAAACCTGTAATGATGTTGATTAAATAAATAAATGTTGTACGTCTTTATCTATCTTTGTATTAGCACTTAATAAACTTCATATATAACGAAGTGAGTGCGAGACGCGTCAGGATGGTCGAGGTCTTCATTACTGTCCATTCTTGAAGTCTTCAAGTGAAACACAGGAGTAAACTTCTTCGAGGTCCGATTGCTTCGACAGTTAAACAAGAATCTCTTTCTACCGACAGGCGTTCGCCTTTTTATAACAATGTTTGGTTAGGTTACAATAACAAATTTATGGAGGGTAAACTAAATTAAAATTCTAAAAATTGCTACTTTAATAAACAAACAATTTTCGATCTTTAAACTAACTAAAATAATTATTTTCGGCAACGTGTTTTTCTTAAATACGCGGTGTCGCGCCGACATATATATTAGACATAGCATTTAAACTGCGTCACTATGAGTGGTTCTATGCCATCTGAATCTAGTGGTTACCCACCGTCTTCTCTAGGTCATCGGTCGACCCGGCAGCCTGTACTTATTTCCCGCAGACGTATACTTTTAGTTGTTGGTTATATGATATTAAGGATATTGATCTAGATTTATTATAAGAAGGGAAGAATCGAAGGCTTCTTAAGAGTTGTCGGATCAAATATCCTATTGAGATTATTTCTTGGAAAATGCACTTATAAATGGATTTATGAAGATAAAAAACTATTCGTAGAATGTAAAATTGTAAATTCGAACTTTTCAGTTAAAGCGTTCTTAGAAGAAGGTGTAAATAAATAAATAAAAATAACTGTGGATTTATTGAGTTATCTAATCAATAATTGTTATTCTTAAAAATTATTATAGAAGCTTCAAATTTAGAATACAATTAGTATTCAGTGTGTGAATCAAGGAAAAAATAAAATATTTTCCAATTTCTATCTAGTTTGCTGGATACATCAGCTACAAAAAAACTTTGTAGTCCATATAAATATATAGGATTACAAAGTTACATTTGCAGTTACCTAAGTGTACCTGTATATTAATATAATACTCATCCGTCGAACCGTCGAAATTCGACCGTAAATATAATTAAAAAACTATACATCGTATTGTCCAAAAGTATACAAGAACTAGCAGGTACCGGAAAGGAGAAAAGTAGGACTATTTACAAAAATAAATAAGATCCCATAAAAAAACAATACTTATCAAAAATCCAAGTCTCGCAACTCAGTTCTTCTACCGAAAAAAGTTGTAAGGGCCATGTAATACCTAGTTGGTTATTCATTTGTTCAGTCCCTACTTATGGGACGATCTGTCTTTAGTTGTTATGTAATTAATTCAATTCAATTCAATTCAATTTATTTATTGCAGGAAAAGGTTACATAAGTTCTTTATAAATTAGAGTTTAATCGTTCGCTTATCCTCACCAATAAGGTATGCAAATACAAATATAATTATCTTAATAATATAATTATCTTAATTATCTTACCTAACAACATTTTCTAGTGACCATATCAATATTGAGGCTTTAAATAAATAGATTGACTTGGAAATCTTAATTCTGTAAAATATTTAGAAGACATACGAACGTTGTCTAATATTTAATTATTATTCGTGTATATATCACCAAAATTGTACTGCATTATCGGTGTAATAGGTTACCAGGAACAGTAGGGTTGGCACTTACGGACATATGAGTAACAACTGAGGTACCGGAGAGTATTTTTTATGAGAGAGTTTAGTCTTATCCACCATGCCAGGATTATGTCTGTGTAATGGCTATGTCAGACTAAGATAATTATTTTCTGTAGATGTTTTCTTTCGTCGTAAGCGGTAGGATTCTTTCATTCTTATTCGTATTAAATTTCTATTAAGCAATTGTTTTTTTAAAATCGAATGCAATTTAAAAGTATCAAATATTTGAGAACCCGCGGGGCGGTGCGGTTACCATACCAGTCCAACACGCGGGGGGTCCGGGTTCGATTACCGGCAACTTTATTAAAACTACCATAACTCTATCCGGTGTCTATAAGCGACAGCCCTAACTGTAATTCTCTTCCCAGTATTGTCTGCCTTCTAAGTGGAAATTGACTAGAAATTACATGCATTGCGTGCTCGACCGGGCATGCACCGCATATTAGGGTCTCAGTAATTTAGTGCTTACGTAGTAGTTTAAGTACAGCGCGGTATGTTCAACTATTCATGTGTGTAGTCGCTGTAGCTATTCCTCATCAGTCTGTAAATATCCATATAATACAGTATTGAAACAATTATAGGCAAAAAAATGATTGGTGAAACATTTATTCCACATATTGTAGATGCTATTAAAGTTGTTAGTGTGTAAGTACTTCGTTTTTATGATTGTTAAGGTAAAGTATATTATTTGCACAATTTTTTAATTTTGCGCCTTCCATTATCTGTGACACTTGTCTTTTTCTCACTACTTTGAGGAACAATAAATAAAATATCTAATTATTGTACTACGACGCTAAAATCAAACATTAAATAAATCACTATCCCAACGAGATATAACAAAAAACGGCACTCGAGGACTGCAGCGGTAAAGCTATTGCATAGCATTTTTTATCAAGTTATGCAATTCGACTCGTCTCGATCCGTACGAGCTTCGTACTGTCGTACTATAATAATTGCAACAATTATAATATCTGGGCAAGTAGAACATTTTGGTACAAGAAATAAAAAAAAACATAAAGCCAGTAAATCACCACATTTACGATGGTAGGGAGATGGATGAGAGATTTTACGATGATAACAGGTCATTTTTCACCAAAAGACGCATATTGTATATAACGAAGTGAATGTGAAATGTGAACGTCAGGTAGGCTCGGGGTCTTCATTACTGTCCATTCTTGAAGATTTTAAGTAAAACACAGGAGTAAACTTCTTCGATTTATCCACAGCTTAAGAGGTCCGATCGCTTCGACGGTTAAACAAGAATCTTTTTTAACCGGCGTTCGCTCGCCTTTTTATAACAATCTTTGGTGGTGTGACAATAACAAATTTATGGAGGGTAAACTAAAATACAATTCTAAAAATAATTAAATGTTGCTAATTCAATAAACAAACAATTTTCAATCTTTAATCTAGCTAAAATAATTATTTTCGACGACGTGTTTTTCATAAATACGCGGTGTCGCGCCGACATATAAATAAGAGTACTTATTAGTAATGTAAGGAATGTTACTATTTCAACATTCCCGATTTCGAATATGAATGCGAATGTTATTTTTTTAAGCTACTGCATAGCTTCTATCGCGGGCTTTGAGAACGGCGATCGAATCAAGAAATTCCGTAACAAAAAAAACCTAACACCCTCCACTCCGCCTAACAGGTACGACAGTACGAAGCTCGCACGGATTTAGGCGAGCTGCTCGGAAATCGGACGAATATGTAAACAGCTGATTATGAGAAAGTATAAGGTATAAAGAAAGAAACTTGAATAAAAATCAAAGCAAAAATACTGCATGAATAAATAAATAATTATAATTGCATAAGTTGATAAAAAATGCTATGTAATAGATTTACCGCGGCAGTCCCCGAGTGCTGCACGATTTTTTTATTTAACGCCAACATGGGCGCTGCTATGAGAGAGAGTACTGTAGGAACGGTAAAATCTAGTGTCTAATAATCTGTGTTCTTTTGGTTGGCAAATTGGCAATTTGGTTTCCGAATACTTAAAAACATACAAATGACGCAATGACGGCATTAATAGGATTTTTTTCATTCGACTAAAATATATGGAAAATAAATTTATACTTAAAAAGGATTTACAAAACTAGGTTTTTGACGAGATTTTACGCACTCCCGGTATGGATACAAAATGAACGGTGATATCCATGCCGGGAATACATAAAAATAATTGATCCGCTATCCAGCGGCATCCGCCATGTTAAATTTAGAGTTAAGTTACTAGGCTTAACACTCATTGTTATTCAAACGAAAATGTATGCAAAATTTTGGCACAATCGATAATTTGGTTTAATATTTCAATCCTAATAAGGACTAATCCTTCAGATAACTTATTGAACTAATAAGTTTAGTCGTGTTCCGAACCGGTGGTGAGGTCTTCCGAATGTAAGGTTGTATTTTGATTGAAGAAAAAATATTGCAACAGCCAAAGTACGTGATCCGTTAGGTCTACACAAAAAGAACTTTAATTCGTATAAATTCTAATAACGTCTAATAAATATAAAGAAGTTTTTAGAGCGTATTTGACACTGTACGGAACCAATCGCAAAGATGATTTTTAGTCCGAATAGATATCCTTGTTTGCCACGATTGTATATTATGACAAGATTATAATATTCACGGAAAAATACATAAGGTGATACAACGCTGTTTTACGAGACCCGAAAGTACCAAAAATGTATTAATTTTAATCATAAATGACGACAACGGTGCCGGTGGACGTCAAGGGACGAATTAGTCTTAGAGATAAATTTAATAGGATAATATCACGCTACGACGTCGGGGCCAAGAATACCCAAATATATTATTTACGTTCATAAGCGCTGACAACTTCACGGCCAGGTCAATGAGTAAAAATTTCAGATAGTGGTGCACTAGTGAATAAGATAGTGATGTGCCAACGCGTGTCAACTCGAGTTAAAATGCACGTACCCCGAGTAATTCGAGTCAACTAGAGTTAACTACATGATAGTAAGAACGGTCATGTGGCACATTTGACGACCTTTTTTTTCGATCGTCAAACTGGAGTTAGGATAAATTTGAGGCCTTTTTTATGTTCGTTAAATTTGAATCAGTATAGACGGGCAGTGCCCTTGCCAACCCATTACTGTCCCACTGCTGAGCACGGATTTTTTCTCAGTAGGAGAGAGATTTTAGGCCATAGTCCACGGCTCTGGCCAAGTGCGAGTTGGTAGACTTAGTGCGATTATTAAGTTTTCTCAACACTGGTTCAATTGACAATGTTGTTAATTTTCTTGTACTTACGAATACATTGCAATGCCGGTTTATGTTTTTACGTTTCGCTTTTACGTTGCGAAAATTTTTACACTAATTGTTCTTGGGCAACTTAATAGACTAGTACTAAGAGCACAGATTTGGACGTCGCGTAGGTATCGTAGGCATACTAGCTTGATAAAATTAATTGAGTTACGATTTAGCAAAAACGAACACGGTCAATAATACCAAAAGTATCGTTAGGTTAAAACGACTATGAAACATGTTGTACAGGAATAATAACTTAATGCGGTTTTAAAATAAAAAGTCAGTTCTCCACTTACCGTTGTATAGTTAACTTCAACATATTTAATAAAAAAAATGGGATAGGTTTCAGACATAAGTAGTTACAAAGTCATACAGACAGTATGACTTTGTAACTACGTAAAAGAGGTTTAATACCTCTAAGGATATAATATATCTAACATAAAATATAACTTTCGTGTACATCAAATAAAAATTGAATACAAAAGTAGTAAATAAAAGTCCCCATTTGTTCATCAATATTGAAAGATATATAACAGCTGATAAGCTGGATTGGCAATAACATGTAGCAATATGCTCTATAACCACATTCGCGATATGGACGGAAATTGAAAATCTAGATTTCCTATATAGATGACATTTTCGCAGATCCAATATTAAATTCTAGTTTCATCTAAGCATTATTAGCTTCATACTGAAGTGGAACTGTTGACCTCAGATGTTCATACTATTACGTGAAATCATATCAAACTTGGTTCATATTTCGCAAATCATATTTCTGATTTAAATTGACTGTCCTCATCATATGGAAAAACAATATGGCAATAAAAAAGACGTATAAAGAATACAAACTCTGAGTTTCTTGCTGGATCTTCTCAGTTGAGGCCGTGTTCCGATCCGGTGGTAGTGTAAAAAAAATCTATATGTAACTGACAATTTGTAAGTGCCTCCAAAGGCCTATGCAAAATAAAGACAAATCTTTTCATTTCATTTCACGTCATTTCATTTCATTTCATATATATCCTGCTTAAAACAACAGTAAGCGCTGCACTATGTTCGACGATGTGCTAAGGTAATGTAGTAAAGAGAGATCTCCTGCCAGGCTAGTCTTGAGGAGTGGTCACGCTCCAATAGTCTCCGTTCAGAGCTTGTGTAATATAATATATCTTATATGCAAGATGTTGAGAAAACCTCGATAGCGTGGTTCAGAATACAAGTGGCGCCATCTCTTAATTAGTTGCGGGAAGTCGCCACACTAGAATCACTTGTACGAGATATTCCAACTTAGTCTTCACTGGTAACAACGCATCCGTAGCTCAAACGCTCAGTGTTGGTAATAACCACTTACCATCACGTGTATTGCATGTTGACTCTTATACCCCATCAGTTGTCAGTTCTACGAACGATGAGGCCTACCCATTGCTACTTCAGCCTACAAATTCTGAGAGCTATGTCGGTAACTTTCGTTCTCCGACTGCTTTGCTTGTTACTTCTATTTAAAACAGGAGTGTAGCTACCGACGTATCAGCCGCATGATAAGGGGCCTCCGTGTTACAGGGGCCTCAAACATCTAAGGTTGAAGGTGGTAAAACATTTACATTTGGCGCGACTGTTTTAGTTTCAGTTCATGTAACTACATTCACGTAAAAAGACGCAGAATTAATTAAATCTAGTTAACTGAAAGGGCTGCGTTCGGGTAATTTCGTAGTATCTTCAGGCACTGAGGAATTGTGGTCGTCCACAATTCCTCAGTGCCTGAAGTCGAAATTGTTCGAGCAATGTGTGTTGCCAGTGATGACCTATGGCACCGAAACGTGGTCCTTCACTAAAGGCTTCATTTGAAGGCTCAGAGTCGCTCAGCGTGCCATGGAGAGGGCTATGCTTGGAATTTCGCTACGAGACATGATTCACAACGATGAAATCCGTAGACGAACGAAGGTTACCGACATAGCTTTCAAAATCAGCAAGCTGAAGTGGCAGTGGGCCGGTCATATCGCTCGAAGGACCGATAACCGATGGGGAAGAAAGGTCCTCAAGTGGCGACCACGTTTAGGAAAAAGGAGTACAGGTCGCCCCCCTACCAGGTGAACCGATGACCTGAAGAAGACAGCGGATTCAGAGGGCACAGGACCGGTTGGAGTGGCGCCATTTAGGGGAGGCCTATGTCCAGCAGTGGACATCAAAGGTTTGATGGATGGATGGATGGAACTGAAAGTTGATAGACAAATTAATTACGTTAATTAGTAATATTAACAACACCCGAAGTTGATTGAAATGTTAAATTTATTACAACATGCAGCAACGAAGAAATCGGGCGAGTTAGTAATAATTTCTTCAAAAGTAACTACTTACCCTCAAAACATAACCCCCTTCCTCCCGGACCTCGGTAGCGAGTAGACGTCTCCAAAATATTGTCAATTCTCTTTATAACATCTTAAATTTATTAATTTAATGAAAGTTAATTCTGAGCAAATATTAGGAGTGCATAAACTAAAGGTGAACATTAACGTCAGTTGTGAGAAGTGATAAGTGAATACCGCCCTCATCACCTGTTGCGCATTAGAAGAGCGTATCCCGGTCGACTACTCTCACTCGTTGCACTGAGCGTTATCACCGTTCTTACGTCATCATCAACGCGCTGTCCTGCTCTGCTTCACTTATCGCATCGAGCTACGTGCAATCTACTCATTTCTAAGCGCCTGGTACCTTGAGTGAATGTTTAGAGACTGGTAACCATACTCATTAGTTGGTTGTGATCAGATTTGTTTTCTTTTGTTAACTCCTAAGTGCACATAATCGCCTAGTACACAGAAAACTATAACTGTTATATTATTTTGTGATTTTAACTTTACGTTATTCTGGTTGTGAGAACTTTTGAACATGGCGCTCCGACGAACACCACCTAATTCACCACTGGTTAGTTGTTTAGAGCGAGCACAAAGGGCTATACTTAAAGTAATGTTTTGTAAACCGATGCTTTATCCTACCGCGGAGCTATTTAAAGTTGCTAAGGTCCTAACTGTCAGACAGTTATTTATTCGTAACTTAATCTTGCGTAAACATGCAACTTTAACTGTTGTACACAAAAACCTTACCAATAGACGGCGGCCTGAAAAAGCGTGCGAAATAAAACGCAGCCGGACTGCAGTCGGCAAACAAAACTATGAATATTTAGCGTCCTTAATTTATAATAAAGTAAACATCAAAATTAATATCAATCCACTTACGTACTGAGAATGCAAAAAGAAAATAATTCATTACTTACAAAATCTATTATACGACGAGACGGAAGCACTTCTAAAACACTGAGAATTGTTCCTCGATTTTTTCGCACACACACACACACACACACACGCACACACACACTCACACGCGCACACACATTCACATTTTTATTACTATATTTTATATTACATAATATTATTATAAGTTACAAGTTGTTTACTCTAGCCATAACCTAATCGTAAGTGTAAAACACTTATATGTAATTTGAAAAATAATGCATTGTAATTGAACTTACCTATACTATGGTTCGGGATGGGCGTAAACCGCTGCGACACAGTATTTTTACTATTGCAGACGTTTACGAATGTCAATACTTTGTAATTTGTTTTTAGTTCAATAAAAATCTTTAAATCTTTAAATAACATCTGTAGTATCCTCGATAGATGTAACTTAAATTTATTTAAGTAGGATAATATTCACAACTCCACAATATCGCCTTCAATCGTTCACTTTACATAAAACAGTAAATAAACAGCATATGCATTCTGGCATAAACAGGTTTCCCCAAAAATGCTTATCACTGCTTTGATTTAATAATAACACAACCAAAAACGCAAATTTTACAGGAAAGCCAGGTGAAAATTAAACAACGCTTTTTTTAATGAATTGAGTTAAAAGGCAACCACGGTTAGAGCGTCAAGTTTTCAATCGTAGGCATTTTTTGGATAAAAGTACCTATATTATAGGTAAGTACATATTTAAGTTAAAATTAAGGAGTTTTGAACTGTGGGGTTATTCATGCAAAAGACCGATTCTGGTTGATACACAACTTCGACGACATCATAGTCCTTAAAAATTGAAATACAACTTTAAGTAAACCTTTCAAGTCGTTCAAACATGTAGGTGGCAGTGACCACTTACACAGGTGGACCTTGACAGTCTATGAAGTATCAAGCATGAGCTCATTTACTACTCCGATCTAATAGAAAAAAATCTACAGGGGTTTTGCTATTTGGCTACGGAACCCTAAAAAATCTACAATGATCTCATACAAAATTTCATTATTATAAAATGTTCCGAAGTTGTAAGGTGCTATAAGTATCTCGACATGTTAATGAACATGTTTAGGTACTTTTATTTTGTTACCTACATAATAGTGAACCTTTTTTTTTGTTATCGAGGGGGAAACCTTCCAAAGGTACCCGACGCCGTGGGAGCGACGCAGGGTTATGTGGGATTTTTACCGCACTAAAACCCCCCCCGGTGGCCGTCCTCGGCGCTGAAAAGGAGGACTCCGGGATCTCGAAACGACTTCAACCGGAATCCTCCGAGCGCGCTGCCCCATCGGGCTCCTCCCAGATGGGCGGCTGGGCCCACCACTCCGTCTAGTCTTTACGACGGTATGCGACCACACATACCGCCGTCCTTCCCGGGATTGCTTGACCGAACGGTTCGAGCTCCCACTCTAGCCGTCTGCAACCCCGGAAGCCTCTTTTAGTCGCCTCTTACGACAGGCAGGGGATACCGTAGCCCTATTCTGACCCCGAGGCTACAGGGACGACATAATATTGAACGTAAAATGTAAATAGAAAAATAATTCTTGCAACAGTTTAAGTCACTTCGTAGATTAAATCACATAAATTTTATTTATACGTGAACTTTAATACATGAGCCATTCTGGAAGTACGGGCAAGCGAGACCTTCCAAAATTAAAGTCTTAATAGATGCGCATCAGGATTCTATTAAGGTGATAAAAATATTTACGAAGTCTACGAAGCGGGACATTTCGAAGTCACACAGTTATTTCCATATATCACAAAAAATTAATTGCATTCTGGAAGCTTCCAGAACAAGCGAAGTGGGACTCTATTTTTTTGTATAAGGGTATTCTTTTGTACGACTTCGTTTTGTTGAGCAAATTTTGGACCGGAAAACTTTCCAAGTCTTCGTATGAATGCGAAAAGAGTATTATGCAAAGGCAGGTAAAATTTTTCGCATTGTCGCCTTTCGGTGATTTCGTCTTTTCACAGATTTTTTGGCTTGCAAAGGCCAACTAATGGGTTCACATTGTGGGCCTGGCTTTACGAGGCCCTGAAATATTCTTATGGCTTCCCTTTCATACATCACGTGTACCAGTTAGAAGCGAGGTAGATATTTGGATATTTTGTATATTGCAAAACAATTTACTATCGTAGTCCGGTCAATTTAGACGTAAAAGTAGTGGTCAAATAATAATAATTCCCGGAAAGCCTGGAAAAAAAATTGGTGTATCCTATGTGTGCCTCAAAAGTTATTCAAGATCAAATGGCAAAATTTAAGTTTTTTTTTGGATTTTTCTTGTAAACGTTTTCAAAATTATAATATATATAAAAGACATACAAATAGGTATTTATACTTGTCTTAAGTGCCACTTGACCAGCGCGGTGGACTATGGCCTAAACATTTCAAGAGTAGACCCGTGCCCAGCAGTGGGACAATAATGGGTTGACGACGATGTATATAATGGATAATATGTGAATGATAATATGTAAATATCATGTATGTGACTCTTAGATTCGCAATATTTCAAGAATGGTAACTCTTATGAAAAAATATAAAGACCATTTTTGTAGAAAATTGTAAGGTATATTCTACATCATTGACTTGAGATTTAATAAAACTTACCGTTTTCGAAAAAAATAAAAAATAATATAAAATTGATATTTGACCTCTCATAACCTTTGAAGCACACATAGGTTCAACGGAGATTTTTAAAGATTTTTTTGTAAACCCCAGCCCCCCACCACTATTTGGTATTCCGGGAATTTTTGTTATTTAAAATGTCTATATTGACCGGACTACGTAGGATATTTCATAACTTTGCCTTTAATTTATCCAGACTGTATTTATCGTCAAGGAAATACTTATCGGGAAATATCGTGTCCAATCATACGGCATCAAATATTCGGGTTACTGAAACCATATTGAGCAAGTTCCGTCTCTATCAGTGGATCACGAAAATCATCTCATCATCATCCCAAACGCCAGCGACATTGCCTCATTGACGCTTTTATTTTTTCATTGCTGTACTCAATAAACCTTTTCGAAAGGTACTTATTTATTTATTTAGACACACTAACAGCATAACATATACAAACAATTCTTAAATATCTAAGTTTTAAACACTAATGATGATGATAATAACGAACGAGCTTTCTCCTGAGGTATTCCCGGGGCGTTATGACATGGGGCTCTTCAAAAAAGGTACGAAAAGAGCTCTGCTTCAAAGCCGGCGATGCATTGGCGACTCCTCTGGTGTTGCAAGTGTCCATAGGCGATGGTGACTATTTTCCATCAGGTAGCCCGTCTGTCTTATCGTTAGGTTAGGTTAGTTAGGTAAGTATAAAAAAAAAAAAAACTAATATGTATGCCGTTTACAGGCGTGTACAACATGCACCAAATCTATGTAGGACTTATATTTTTATAATTTAAATTAACTATAGTTTTAACTAATAAAGACAATAAAGATAAATACTTACGACACAACATCTAATGGGGAATTCTATTAACTAAGAGTACACTAAACCGGCAGAGTTTAAGGGAGAAAATATCTTGAGGTTCGTTAGTGAGCCATATATTAAATTTGCCAAACATGCATCGGTATCGGTATATAAATATTGCGAGGTATCAGTAAATCAGTGCTTAAAGATAAAAAGTATAAAAAAAGAAAGAAAGATAAATAAGAGTAAAAATTAAAAAAAAAAACTGTACAATAAGAATTGATCAGACAAAGGAGAATTTGAGAAATATTCGTACTACTTTGGACAATATGAAGTTTAGTTTTTTAATTTAAATTATGGTCGAATTTCGACCGATGTGACGGGTGACTCTAAGTTCTAATTAGATATGGCAGTCCTACCTCCTTTATTGCAACATGGAGCTGGTTATGACGTTTCCAATCCACTATGTTTTGGGAAACGGGACACGATAAGGGTAAAACCAATTGATATATGATTTAAAAGTTACTCATTTTCTTACAAACTTTAATACTATCTCACAACATCGGGATAGGTAAATACGCAAAAGATTGTTATTACACGCTTTCTACACTCATAGCCCTACGCTAGAATTTTCTCCTGTGTCGTGGGTACCATTGACACACACAAAAAAAATACACAAACACCCAGACCCAAAACATAAATCTAAACTCATCATTTAGTTACCTGTCTGGCCGGGTAACGAACCTGGGAACCTTTGCGCGTCAGACACATATTTTCCTTTGGTGTTCATAAAGATCCAGCGATATCCAAGTAAAATTGTTTGACAGCATAATTAATAAATACCTATTATCTTAACTTATTTAGAAATTCATATTAATAACTTATTTAGAATTCAGAAGCCACCTGCATCAGCCGCCTTATACCTAATTATGTTGGTAAAATTACAAAAATACGTAATTAATTTTCTGTCAGTCAAATTAACACGAGATTACATAATTTTACCTTACCTCAATGTTTTATCGTTGAATACCCAGCGAGCTATTTTTAATGGCTTTGATGTTCTAAGAAAATATGGTCCATGTGGAGGCCAAACAACTTAGATATATTTCTTTAAAGTAAAGTAATGCAATATAATGTTATGTACTGAGTACAACTTGTAGAAGTCCACAGTGAGTCTAATTTAACTTGTTCGTGAAATATAGCGATGAGACTTAGATCACTCCAGCACGCTACTACCCTACGCTCGCGAAATGGAAAGGCGCAAGGTTCAGGTCCTTAGTGAAAAAAGTGTAAAATTATTTGTGTCAAATTAGCTTCGGTTTTATCAAAAGTAATATACGATCTTTCGTTAGATCTCCGTTTTTCTAACAATCGTGGTATAAAATTAATTAGGCTATAAGGCTAGAACTTATCTGATTTTTGCCAAGACTGTTATAGATACAGATGCAATGGTGCAGCGTGCTTTGCAGGCGCTGTGTTAAAATTAGTTAAAAGAAAATTAGAAAAGAACCAAAAATACTTTTTATAAGTAACATGACTTATTTTTTACCACCTACCAAGTTGGAAAATTAGTTGGCGATAAAAAAAGTTCAGCAACAAAAGTACAACTAAGTCTGGGCAAACGACTGGGCAGGGAAAACAGGTCGCCAGATTTGCCACCCTAGAAAACGTACCGTCCTGGGACCCATACGGCTTGAGACCCATGTATTCCCGGGGCTCCATGTAGCCCGGGAGCCCCATATTATTGATACGTAGTTCCAGCTAAAATGCCATTTCTTATAACCTCACTGTTCGTATTCGTTCAATTCAATGCGGCATAGAGCAAATACGAAATCCTAGGAAAGGTAATTACGGAAAGATATCTACGTGAAATTGAAATATGATTTGAATTTTATATTAACCGGGCTTAGTGATTTTGATTAATTGTGCATGATTCAAAAGGACTAATTACATCCGAATATTCTGCTGAATTATTCAACGAGTAGATTTCAATCTGGTGTAGAATGACTGTCATTGGTGAATATTAGTTTTTAAGTAGATATACTTATGGAATATGAGTTTGAAGCAACCGAAGCTAATACTTTATATAACTGTTATTTTTAATATTTACGACTTAACAAAATCATTATCTTTAAAATTAAAAGTGATACTATTAGGGACCAATATCGATAATTAATGACAGGTTTTTTTTTATACTAAACGGGGTAGTAAAACAGCGCATGTTTGTTCATACGAGTCCGTAGCTAACCTTATGTAGCTGTGTATAAGTGGTAGTTACCCGTTATTATCAAATGGGATTTATGCGTTTATTGGTAACGTGAAGCTGTTTTGGCAAAGAGAGATCTCGCGCCAGGCTAGGTGATCATGTTTGGGGAGCGTCAGCGAGCGTATTGAGAATATTTCGATAGCGTGTTTCAGAATACTAGTAGCGCCATCACTTGACGAGTTGCGGGAAGTTGCCACGCTGTTCTTGCGTTACGATGGAAAAGTTTGGTTGCCGGCTCGCCTCCATTTAAAATAACCATTTTAGCGATTGGGAGTAGTAATAACACCTGTAATTGATTTCAGGTACAATCCCTGTATACTACCTTCAAGAGTTGCTTAGTGGACACTGCCACTTATGGATATTTGGTCTATAAGCGATAGTGACCACTCACCATCAAGTTATAACCATAACGTAGCAAGCAAGCATACAGCTTGTTTGCTATATAAATCATTTAAAAAGTAATAGTCTGGCCAAAACAGTAGACATTTTTTATTCTAGATACGCATGACCACGATGATCAAGGGTGTGTTAGCGTAGCATTTCTAATACATACAAACATAAAGTCAGCGCGCTGTAAATATATTAAACATTGTTTAATTTAAAATTCGATACCAGCCTTCGTATCGGAAAGACTTTTAAACCCATGGGGGTAGTAAAGGACGCGGGCCATTACTTTTAGTTATGTGTATTTCCTTGAAAATATCAATTAAAATTAAAATTGGTAAAGATTAATCCATCTTTGAAAATTTTACTATCTTGTTGAAAGGTATCCATCAATTTAGTTTACTATTTAATTAAAGGGTATTAAGTAATGCCCGGTATCCACTAAGTTGATCTCTCACAGCTTAAATTACATATCTGCTACACAAATCTCACATCTCCTCTCCACTACACGTCTTCTCTCCGCTTTGGTGGAAATAACCTTTGCAGCACACCTCCTCTCCTCTTCGCTTTGGTGTATCGTTTGTAAGATAGCGAACTAATGAAGTAGAAGGATCTTCGAATGGAGACCACGACTGGGCAAAAGGAGAGTAGGTCACCCCTGACGTGACTACGGTACCCTCTGCCTGTCGTAAAAGGCGACTAAAAGAGGCTTCCGGGGTTGCGGGCGGGAAGAGTGGGAGCTCGAACCGTCCGGTCAAGTGACCCCGGGAAGGACAGCGGCATGTGTGGTTGCATGTTGCCGTAAAAACCAGAAGGTGCGGTGAGTAGTTCACGCCCACCAGAGAAGAGCCCGATGGGGCACACGCTAAGGACACCGGCGGCGGTCAACTGGAGTTCCCGGAGTCCTCTTCGCAGCGTCGAGGTCGGCCACCGGTGGGGTTTTAGTGTGGTAAGAATCCCACATAACCCGCGTCGCTTCCACGACGTCGGGTACTTTTTGAAAGTTTCCCCCTCGAAAACAAAAAAAATAAAGGCCACCCCTGACGAGGACTTGATGACTTGAAGAAGCTTTTGTCCAGTGGACTGTAAATGGCTTATGGATGGATAGATGGATGGAAATACATTAGTAATATCATCTGTAAAATGACGTTGTATTATTATATTATCTTTGATCTGTGTAGTAGCATTACTCTATGGTTTGTTTTGCTGTAAAGGCTTCTAAGTGCTTCGAAGAATTTCCGCGCAGTTGATTTTCTATAAAAGTTAAAACGTATTTCTGATTCCAAGAACATCTACTTTTAATTACGTAGCAAAGGAACCCTATAGAAATCAAAAGCTTTAGTGGAATAATGCGAACCTGATGGGTAACTTTGCCGCCTACGGGCGTCTGTAATCAACTCTGTATATAACTGCAGTCTTAGAGCAGTGATAGCCTAATGGTTGAAACTTGCTCTCTCAATCGGGAAGTCCGAGGTTCAAACACAGGCACGCACCACTCATTTTATGCGTATTTGAAAAATAATTATCACTGCTTTTCGGTGAAGGAAAACATCGTTAGGAACACCTATACACCCGAGAGTTCTTTAAAAAAAACTTGTCAGGTGCGTGAAGTCCACCAATTCGCACTTGGCCAGCGTGGTGGACTATGTCCTAAAACTCTCTCATTCTGAGAGAATGCCAGTGCCCAGCAGAGGGACAATAATGGGTCGTACCAACATATAACTGCAGTCTTAGCTGAAGTAGATAGATGCAACGATATCACACAGAATAACATTGAAGATGGGAGAACGTAAACTGTTCGATCGGGAAGGTACCACCGCCACTATTTCACTCGTGAAGCAGGTCTTACATTTCCTTGAAAAGAGATGTACACACATGTTGTATAAAAAGATATACAAATAAAAAAGATAAACCCACTGAGTTTTTTGCCGGATCTTCTCAGTTAAGGTCGTGTTCCGTGCCGGTGGTAGCGTGAGAAAAAAAAATACGTAACTGACAATTTGTAAGTGCCCCCGTGGGCCTATGCAAAATAAATACAATTCATTTCATTTCATATACTAGAGGTATTGTTCGGTTATGTAACAGTCAAGTGTCTATACCTAGTCTTATACTTTCTGTACTAGTATGGTACGGTAAATGGGGACACTTCTTCACTTGAGACTAAGGTTTCTTGCGATACTTTTATTCATCATGAAAGTACTTACAGTTATAACTATTTATTTTTAACTTCAAAGGATAAACATTAGCAAACTGGAACATTTCTGCTAAGATATAGGTCACTTATAAATAAAACCTATTCTGCGCAATGAAAGTCCGTTCCTTTCTGTTTCTATTGAAAGTTTTCAATAATTTACTTCCAAGAATTATTGCGTCGTTGTATTTTCTTAAAAGTTATAAAAACCGTTCTTGGATATTTCCACAAGGATTTTATTTGTAGGAAGTCACACAAACCTTCTTGCTCCGAGTTTAAGAAGGTAGCGTCGTATAGAATTGAGCATTTGAGCATTGAGCATTGAGCTTTGTCAAGCTGGATACTGAGGCTTTACGTGATTTTTTTTAACTCTTTCTACACTCACAATCTCATAGTAGGATTTTCTCCTGTTTCATGGGCGCCATTGACACACAAAGACAAATACACACCACAACACCCAGACCCGGAATAGAAATCTAAGTTCATCATTCGGATACCGGAACCCGGAAGCCATAGTATGTCAGACCGGTATTATGGTAAGCGTTGCGCCACGTGGGACGTCAGTCAAGCGATCGCGGGTTTGTAACCTCCTCTTACAGAATTAAGGTCAAGAGAAACATCACAATGCGTATACTTGTGTTTTTATAACTTTGAACATAATATTTACGCACGCCCGTTCCTGTAGTTCCAGGATTAGAATAGAGCTACGGTATCCCCTGCCTGTCATAAGCGGTGAGTAAAAGGGGCTTCCGGGGTCGCAGGCAGCTAGAGTGGGATTTCGAACCGTTCGGTCTGCCAACCCCGGGAAGAAAGGCGGTATGTGTGGTTGCATACCGTCTTAAAGACAAGATGGAACGGTGGGCACAGCCACTCACCTGGGAGGAGCCAGATTTGGCAATGCGTTTAGACCACTCCGGATTCGTTTTTCTGGAGATCCTGGAGTCCTTATTTGTAGCGCTGAGGACGGCCACCACCTCCCAATGCCTATCCCGTTTTAGTGCAATAAAAATCCCACATAACCCTGCGTAGCTCCCACGACATCGGATATCTGTTGAAAGTTTCCTCTAGGTTCCAAAAAAAAAACATAAGCGCGACGTGTACTTTAGTCCGTCCCGGTAATATTATAGGAAAGCATTCCTTAGCCCTTCTGAGGAGTGCATGGTTTTTGGTCGTTAATTCATTTTTTTTTACCAAACCGGCATTGGAGTGTCATGGTGGAGTGTGCTATAGCAGGTTGAGCATAGCTGACATAGCGTCCGCTATACTCAACCTGTTTTAATTTTGTTTACTTGGCGATTAGAAATAGATAAACACAATTTATTAGTACTCAATACGCTTAGTTTTTGTATTGCCTAGCGTGTCTACGATAAAGAAAATTGTGTTTTCTGCCCCAAATAAAACAAATACCTACAAAGGAATGGAAATAAGTGATAAGGATAAAACAACTGACGTTCTTATAAGGAAACAATTTCTCCCAGACAACCCTTTTACCTTTGTAGCTGGAGATTGGAAAAGTACGAGATTATATGAAGATGTGTGCCGAATATAGGTAGGCAGTTGTAGAAATAGAAAATAAATTACGGACGCAAATCTTTGAACGTAATATTTCAGTGGTAGTTTAAGTAATAAGTGTGTCTTGGTATTAATTAATTTTAAAACGAATTCGAAGGCCGAACATTTTTTATATTGCTTGTATAGAAAATATTTTATTGGTATTATAATTGCGACAGTTTGTGTATGCTGTGTTACTCTTATAAACAAATACTAGCGGTTTGATTTGACTGAAATTTGTTACACTCGTAATTTGTTGATTTATAACATACTAGTTTTCCCGGTTACCTTCGTCCCTCGACTATATTATGTTGTATTATTCATAAGAACCTTCCTCTTGAATCACTATTTTTATTAAAAGACCTGCATTAAAACCCGTAGCGTAGTTTTGAAGATCTAAGCATACGTAGGGTACGACCGTTGCACCTATTCCTAGCGTGAAACAGTTCCTTAATTTCAGCGGAAGATCGTGACTCACTTTTGTAAGAGGTGACCATCTTTGTCAGGAGTAGTAACACATCTTTGGTTGACATCAAATATTCGTTCTGTATGAAGTTGCTTATAGATGTCCGTAAGTGGCAGTAACTATTTACCATCAGGTGTATTGCATGCTCATGTTTCTGCATGTTCAATGTTATCAAAACATGAATTAGTTCTTGTTTTTTATAAGATTGAAGAATTTTCATAATCAGTAATGGGCTGTCTGCATTAACACGTTGCCTACGACATTGAAATCTCAAAACTAATCGATCCCTGGGTGCGTTGGACACCTCATCGGTCTTTCAAAATACAGTTTTGAAAATAATTTATATCTTTCAAAAAGATGACATATTTTAAATTATAGTACTCTGCGTAAAGGCTCTAATCCATGCCTATTTTATTTATTTTAAATAGAAAACAAATATGTACATTTGTGTTGCTCATACGTACAGAACTATACAAGTTCCCCCCGTAAGGAGTGAAACAATAGGATTTTAGTCCACGCGCAATAAGAAAGTCCTGCGAGAGATCTGATTGATCACGTAATGCAACGAACTTGTTAAGGATCAAATAGAAGTGCGAGTCTATATTGTAGTTTGTTAAAATTGTTTTTAATTAAAAAGCAACGCTTGAAGCAAATATTTTGTGGCCTTCGAGTAAAAGAATTCAACGCGCGCGGTACCGCGTCTTAAGACGCTATCATAACCTTGCTTATTTCTCCAACTGAGTCAAAATGTGGGTAATATTATTTGACTGAGAACGTGCTCAGTCAACTACAGCCTATGATCCAAGTGCTTGATTTCTACGATCATGTAGTTTATAAAAATACAAGGTGTACCGTGCGCGCGTTGCTACGTCATCACAAAAAAATACACCAGAAACCTTCGCGAGCTCATGAATAACAACTTTGCTAAAGATTATCACATGATCAAATGAATAGTTTACTGTTCTATAGAGGACGTACAGACAAACATTCATTTTTATAAAGAAAAGAAGATATTCAATGTATGATAGAAGAAAGTAGTGTTGTCTCTTTTAAAGCGGTTCACCTTTAACTGGTTTTAATTTTTGGGAAGAAATATCTTAGAAGCTCTTTAGTGTTAGTTATAACGTTAGCTCGTTTATGTTTTAGTCTTCGTGAATCTTGACGCGTTACGTTATCGGTAAGAAATCTCATGTGTCATAGAGAGTTAAGCCCCAGGCGATACAGAGCTAACTAACATGAATGTAAAATGTTTTCAGCATATCTGACTGCCTGAAATACTAAAAAATATAACAGTTAAATTAAAAAGTAAAAGTACGTTTAAATAGTACACTTATACACAGCGTTTCGTAAGCGTAGTTTAAAATAACATTGCTTTGAACTGAATTTAACGATTTAAAAGTAGTTTTTGGATTGGACTATTCAACCAATAGCAGATCATTATATCAGATACTCATTCGGTCTGTCCAATTGAGGGTAGTATGCTTCTGCGCTCGGAAACAAAATGATGTTAGTATTGTTCGAACTACCGCCGCTAACCGGCTTGTACAAATGTGCGAAACTTATTACCTTTAATTTTTGTATTAATTGTGAATTTACGAGTCTTTTTTTGTATTAAAGGTATGTGAATTAAGTGGAGCCGTGTTTGGATCCTGGAAGAAAGAGGAGCTATGGACTGACCGTCAGTGGCATTCCGCCAGCAACTAAGGTATTCCCAAAATATTGCGTAAATGCCTAAAATGAACCCGAAGTATCGTTTTCTTGGGACCTGGGGAACGTCGCTATTCCACATATAGTATTTCGCATTTGAAACTTCTTCCATAAGATATTGTGATTCGGAATACTTGTGGTGGTCTTAAGATGTCCAGAAAATTTGACATACGCTGATGAAAACCTCGTGTTTATATATTTTCACCTTATAGTTATTACCATTGGGTAAGGATTTAAATTGTAATTTTGGATTTTTGGTAAATACTCGTGACCTTCATACGTTTTGAATATTACAGTCTTGTTTTAATTCCTTCACCGCGCAAGCCGTTAAATAAATTAATAAGTAATAATTATTGCTTAATAATTCATAACAATACGATATATTTAGTAAGATAGTTCTAAAGTTATAAAGAACACAATACCACATTTGGTATTTTCAGACAAAATTTTAGTAAAAGTGTCAAAAAATGCAGTGATTTTTATAATTTCATCACGTTAAGCAAACATGACCCGTATTTGTTATACTGGTCAGTCTTGTAGGTCATTACACGCCATATCGTTGCTTCAAACTAGGCATGCTTCTGAAAACCGTTTTTAATCAGAATAATATCATATCATAGCAATACTTGACACCGATACCTATACACATATACTTCAGACGCAGGCAACTATTATTATAAAAGTAAAAATTGTTACAAGAATAATGTTAATATAATGATTTTCCATTTTATATTCGCTACATACTTGTAGTGTTAACTTTTTTTGCACCTGTGTTAACTTGTAGTTTGTAACAATTCCTCAAAAAAATACTTGTTTACGTATTTACCCATACAGTGCAATGTGATTACATGTTTTCGTTTTCGGCAACACCTTTAAATATACTTTACAATGTTGGCAAAAACGTAAAAAATGTTAGTTTTGAGGAAAAGTAATAAACATTTAGTAACGGGCTCTGGACGACTGTAACTAATACAAATATTAATATTCTAACATTTATAAAACAGTTAACTGTAACGATTATAAATAACCGTTATGCTATAGTAACTGTTTTCGAATAAAACTGAAGACGACCGTCCCTACTTTTAATGTATATCGTGTAAAGGTGTAATAAATAAACGAAATCGGCGACGCGACCACGACATGTGCCTGTAAATTAGGGAGTGTTGAGTATGAATTCTGGTTCTGTTAATTGTAGGGTATTTTTGGAATGGAGACTCCAAGGCATCTCTCAGGGTTTTATGATTTCACTGCAGCTGAATGATGGAACGTTTTAATACTGTGTTAAAGTTTCGCAATAATAATGATTTTTGGTGACTATTTATATATATGGTATAAGTAACTTTAAACATACTCCATAAAATACTTCAATTAAAGATCCACTTCTTCTATTTCTGCATAAAACTAGCCTCAACCCTGCAATTTTTTATTATGGCTTAGTGATAAGGAAATAAAAGTTGCAGCTCTTTAACTTACTTACTTACTCCGCTGGCTCAGCGACCCAAAGTGAGTCTTGGCCTCCGAGATACGATACGAGAACTCGCCACTTGTTCCGGTCTTGTGCGGTTTCATGCAATTCGCCAGCCTGAAGCTCGCGGAGATCTGCGGCAATCACATCGCCCCAACGATATCTGGGGCGCCCGACTGGCCGACGACCCTTTGGTTGACCTATATAGGCTTTTTTTACGCCACAATCTTCTCCCATTATCTCAAGGTGACCAAACTGTCGGAGTCTTTGTGCTTTCGTCTCTTCTATTATGCTAACACTTTAGGAAGAAAATAAACTAGCCGAAAAGAAAATTCTCCGCAAAATCTTCGGACCAAGGCAGAGAAGTGATGGAAGCTGGAGTATCCTTAAAAACGTTGAGATTGAGGCAGCTCTTTAACATAGAATATAGAGAACAAAACGGTATAGAAAAATATCACATTAAAATACTGTTATCGAAATGACGCAAACGATCAAACAAAAAGCAATAAGAATAAAATAAGAAAATAATATAACCTCGATTTGGGTAACTTTGAACATTTTTTACAATATTTGTGATATTATAATCTGTTTTATATTTATTGCACCTTGTTTTTATTAAATGAATAGTGTCCTTTTTAGCTGGTTTATTAATCTAACACAATAAATTTACGGAGAAAACAATTAAACTATCCACAATTACCCCTAAAACTCAAATTCAAAGTTATCCTTAGTTTTGGGTAACTTTGAATATAATTTTTTGAGGATATAAAATCCGTCATTAATCGAATATTTTAAGGTCTGAGTAAAATTAATTAACATATTTTTGTTAATTAAAACCAAATCTATAAAAAATATATTTATTTTGATATATAAATACAATAGACAACTTGGTCTTGCCATATGAATCAAGGTCGATCAATTTGGTGGTAAATTATGATACTAGTTTTTTTTTTGATTATTTATTCCATCCATCCATAGGATGGACGGAACATCGGGTACCTTTGGAAGGTTTCCCCCTCGAAAACAAAAAAAAAAAAGGATGGACGGAACATGGACATAACATAGGCCTCCCCTAAATGACGCCACTCCAACCGGTCCTGTGTCCTCTGAATCCAACGGTTTCCCGCTGTCTTCTTCAGGTCACCGGTCCATCTAGTAGGGGGGCGACCGGTACTCCTTTTGCCTAAACATGGTCGCCACTCGAGGACCTTTCTTCCCCATCGGTTATCGGTCCTACGAGCGATGTGGCGGCCCATTGCCACTTCAGCCTGCTAATTTTGAGAGCTATGTCGGTAAGCTTCGTTCGTCTACGGATTTCATCGTTGCGAATCATGTCTCGTAGCGAAATTCCGAGCATAACCCTCTCCATAGCACGCTGAGCGACCCTGAGCCTCCGAAAAATATATTTTTTTATGATACAGGTAACTTTGAACCGTTCAAAGTTACCCGTATTACATCCAATTTCGACGTCGTCAAAAGTTTAACAGTTTTACGCAATATTCAACATGTGATACGGATAGTACAGTTTCAAAATAATAATATACAATATACATTTTAAAGATTAAACACCAAAACATACCTGTTTACTGTAAGTTTTATATTATAATTGTTATTTCAAAACGGAGCATCAAACACTTGCAACAACTTCACTACGGAAAAGGCGGTATTTTTTAAAATTATGTCATTGACAGGTACCTTTTTTTTACTTTCATTGCTATTACAACATTTTGGCAATCCATTTTACGCAGGTACGATATTGAAACAACAAGAAGTTTCCATGTAATAAATTAATATATTTTTTTCACAACTTTGTTCAAAGTTACACCGCTGTTCAATGTTACCCAAATTGATTGTACTCATTTCTATGATTTCTTTCTTAACTGTTACTTAGGCACCAAGTATTTTGTGACACTGAGCTACTCGTAGACCTTTCTACAGTATTCTACGCTTGAACAAACCCAACTGTAATCAGTTCAGTCGAAATCCGAAATCGATGGCGCGTCGTTCAAACACTTGTACAAATAGGGCCAAATATTCATGGCATAGGTCGGTGTACTGAATGGATACAGTTTGGATATTACTCAGCGTATTGATGCATCGCGCAAGCGTTTCATACGGCTGTATTCACATTTAGCATTTGTTAAAATTAAAAAAGTACAGAAACAATCATTTAGGAAGTATATTGAGTGATCAGAGAAGAGCAGTGATAGCCTAATGGTTGAAACTTGCTCTCTCGATCGGGAGGTCCGAGGTTAAAAGAAAATATAGAAACTAAGCGAGCAGGGCGCGGCAGCTCCCTGCGAGCGGGTGCGCTCAGTTCATACGCATTGTGACAGTAATGTAAGATGTCGTTTAGGCTTTTGTTTGACTTGTCATATAAGGTTGAGTTTAAATTAACGTTTCCATTTATACATGCACTATGCAGTCTTATGGATACTATGTATTACACGGTCTCGTATAACTGATTTTATCGTCACTAAATAGCGTGAAAAAAAAATTAAACAAAAAAATACAACCGACTTCCATGCCACATAAAAGTAAAAAATAATTTAAATACATGTTGGTTTAGAGCAAACACAGTACTTAGTACATAGTCCCGAAGTCGGCGCTTATATAACATACATGTAGTTTCGTCGTGATCCAGCGAAATATGTTGAGCGAAATATACATGTATATTATAGGGGAGAAACACTGATAATTTTAGATTTTTGACTTTTACCTTCGCCGTTCACCGAAGTTTTAAACTAGTAAAATAAATTTTGTAGACTTATTTCAATTTTATTAAAAGGTAAATAGCAAAATGATGCAGTGTGGACGACGCCTGGCACGGTGATGTATTTCATTTGCGCTGATCAACACATTGATCGCTACAAATCCTCAAACGTGATGGATGCCGTGTTAAAGTACGTTGAGTTTGCTTTTCAAAATATAAAAGCGATATGCGCTTCAATTCTGTCGCGGAAATAAAAAAGCTGTGTTCAAAATTCTTTTGAAATATCAAATATGTCTATAAAATGGAACGGATGCGCTCCTGTCACTGAAAATGTTTTTGAAAACACCAGATACGGTATTCAGCGTTAGTTATGTCTCGCAAAAGTTAATGCACTTATTATAATTTACTTCATGAATCCATGTTGTCCCACTGCTGGGCAAGGGAGGCTCAGTCTTTTAGGCCATAGTTCACCGCGTAAGTGCGAATTCGTAGACTCTTAGGTACGTGATTTTCTCACGATATTTTACTACATCGTAAAGCGTTGATTTCTATAAATACGCACATAGTTTAGAAAAATCTAAAATGTGCGCTTGGGATTTGATTATCGGACCCTTCAATGAGAGGCATAGTTTCAACTACTAATTACTTGTCGGAACAGAGATGGACGACCGCTTTATTATTATTTGCCAGTTGAACTTTGGATAGATTCAAGTGGTAAATTGCAATTGAAATATATCGATACGAATTCTACATGTTACTACTACACGAAAACTATGTTGGTCCTGATGTTGTTTTCCGATTGAAAATTGCAAGATCATTTTATAATGCAAAAATAAAAGCTTTGTCATCTTGACTCAATGCATATTTTCTTATTCACTTTTTTATTTAAAGTTGTGTGCCCGATTCTTAAGAATTGTTTCCATTTACAATTAGGTCCTATACATTTGACGTACCTATAGTATCATCGTTATAAAAATATATTTTTGCATGCAGAAATTTCATATAGACTTCCTTTTGCAACATTTTCAGAGCACTGTGACACGAGATGCTTAAAAATAACACAAAAAGAACGCTCTTTCAAATTCGGCACTAGTGACTCGTTTCATAGTATGAATTTCCAGAGGGGACTTTACTTATTTTTTATTTTTTGTCAGCCCTATTAATGTATTATGAGAAAAGTTTAAGAATAATCAACTTAGCATAACGTGTTACGATCGTCACTAAATTGGCCGAATTATGCTAACTAGTCACCCGACGCAACGGTCGAAATTTGACCGTAATTCAACTTAAAAACTATACTCAATATTGTCCAAAGTATTTCCCAAATTCATTTTTTATTAATTTTCAAGTTATTTTAATACACCCGAAAGATAAAAGAGGTTTAAGTGACAAAGCATTTAAAATCAATAACGGGTATTTTGACAAAGTTATCTGACATTTCTGACGTTCTGTGTTTTCCTACGTTAAATGTTTTGTGACAAATCCACGGTAGTGTGTGTAATGTGTTTTAGTTGATTTTATATATGCAATATGTCTTATTTGAAAAAATATAAGCATTCTGCACTCCTCTGCGTCAACTATAGCCGAGCAAAATTTCATACTCCTCCGTCCCTATGAAATTTTGCACTCTTATAGTTTAGAAGGAGCACATTTTGGTCTGATTGGAAGAACCTGAGACCCAGGAGTAAATTAGGCTATAGTTATTGAGTGCACTCCTCTCATAGTTGTCACGTGTGCTTTTACTACAAATTAATAAATACGATTTACTAAAAATAAGCCGCATGGGTTAGTCTAACTTTGAGAGACAGGTCACTCAAAGATTTCAACTCGGCAAAGCTAAATCACTATAAGAAATATAACAATACTGAGATATACATCCAATGACAAAGTAACAAGACCGATCCTTTTACTTCTAAAGTACTTCAGAATCATAATGACGATATATTCTTAAAAATATTAAGGAACATGACGTGCCTGATTTATCTATGGAAACGGTCTCTTATCCGATGAAAAGTTTATTGAGTTTATTCATCTTTGTTTGATATTCAACCGGATTCAATAAAACTATACTAGTAGGTAATAATTTAACAATAGGAGCTTACAAGCATCTCTGTCTTCCATTGTAATGTATGACAAATTACTTATATTGCTGTTTAAGTTTAGCCTCAGTAGCAAAAGTGAACTCGGTCTAAGAATGACTACTTATGAAAAATTTTCAGCAGTCGTGAGTTAACTATCGAGGTCCGACTCGAGGATTTTTAAAAATTATATTTAATAAACAAAACGACTCAAGCCAGAGAGCAGATTCAGACTGTCTTTATTTTAATACAAAGCTTACACGCTAAAATCTCTTATCGCTACACCTTACACTAATTACATTGATTGAACTTAAGAACTAGGGTTGGTTACGCCAACGTAACTCGTGCTTCGAATAATTTTTGACGATATAGTTTTGACAACAGTTAACAGTTATAATATAATAGTTTTACTAGGAGTAGAAAGAATGTGGTTCGTAGAGGTACCACCACTGCATTTATTTCTAACGTGAAGCAATTTTTACGTAACGGAGGAAGGGTGTGGATACCGGTATGGGGGAAGATACAGAACTCAGCTTGACTCCAGATAAATCACAATCTATATTGATTATGAACCCCGGTTCTTCAGATAGAATCCCTGTCATATGAAGAAGCTTACAGATATCCATTGGTGTGTTCCTGTAGTTCCGGGACCAGAATGGAGCTATAGTATCTTCTGCCTTTCGTAAGAGGTGACTAAAGTGGGCTTCCGAGGTTGATAGATCAAAGTCGCACACTAACATACGCGGGGCAGTTCCGTTACAACATACAAGACCATCGCCAAAGTTGCCGCAGTTATGGCTGGTTGTCAGCAGCCGCCAGTAACATCGTCGGACGTTGACATGATCCTTCTAGTTTTTTTACCCGATTGAAGTAACCACCTGCAGTCCACCTCAATGGCAAGTAGTGAATTTTGCTCATGGACATTTGTAAGCAACTTCATATCAAACAGAACTAATATCAGAAGTCAATCACTGATGTGTTGTTACTTTTGAAGATTAAGATGGTCGCCTCATACAAAAGTGAACTGGCAGCCATACTCTTTTACCACAAATCAAGTACTGCTTTTCTCCTTTTCCAAAATATTATGGCGGTGCTGCTAAGTACCTCTGAAGTTTCTCAAAAATTGTACCACTTGTATTACCTCAAGTTCCCACCGACATGTACCACTAGTGGTACATAAAAGGCTCTTAAATAGACGACTTGTGACATTGGTGGTATACACAATTGTCCCATCGGGTGGCCTGTACCATTAGTGGCAATGAAAGAAATCAATGTAGTCTGTAAATTGTGTAATCTGTAAAATCCGGAAACTATGAAACAATTTATTAACTGCAGAGCCGTCAGATACCACTACAAATTCGACCGCCAGTGAGAACATATTATCCGTAAGTCCTTGTGTGACTGAAAATACAACTAGAAAGACAACTTAAAAGACAAAATCTAAATTAATCCACACAATCATTCACAGGATGTAATCGGAAAGCGCTAACGCGGTGACACGAGATGGTTATTAATTATCGACCCGGTCTAAGCCAGTGCTAATTAACACCGATTTGCACTACTTCACGGACAGTCTCGGGCGGTGAAGCTGAACAATTGAATCCGTAATCGACATGGATGAATTCTAAGACGTTGAAATATTCAAATTACTTTACATTAAATCTCTGTGGTATTACAAATAATAGTATAAAGACCCGAATATTTAAAAAAAAGGTGCCGCACTCGGGGACTGCCGCAGTAAAGTTGCATAGCATTTTTTTATCAACTTATGCAATTATAATTATTGTTTTTTTTTGATAACATAATCATTAATAAAAAAAGAATTGAATTAATCAAAAAATTTTCTTTGGATTTTAGATGGAACCCAAGTTCTGTGGGATGTTGATTACATGGGCGGCAGTGACCACTTACCATCAGGTGGACTGCATGTTCGTTAGCTATTTCAGTCAGATAAACAAGAAAACAAAAAATAAGGACAGGTCATGTCGACAACCATGGCTGACGATCATCTCTTGTCGCTGCTTGTCAACCGATTATTTTTAATAGCAATAACACCTTTGTAGAACTTAAATCCTTTGCGGGGTTGGTTACAATTGTCCAAGGGCGGCAGAGATCATGTCCTTTTAGAAACGCATTCTCGTTTGCAACTGTACAGGTGTTGGGTATTGAGTGTGTAGAGTTTACGTTATCATACAGTTCAACTTAGCACCTGTATCACTATTGTTAGGAGATAGATAATGAAAATGCCGTGGTAATTTACGTAAGCCGCGTTTATTAAAGACTATTATTATTATTATTTTTTTTGAAAACTCCTAAAAGCTCGGATTCATAAAACCCGGTAGTTTTTAACATTCACGAGCCAAAGCCAAGTGACTGTTTAAAGTAGAAAGTATCTATATCAAATATCATTAGGGTCCTTATCTATTTGCAAAAATTTTCTTACTATTCTACATGTGTTCAAAATTATAGCCTTTTGTAAATTACCTATGATATTTAATGGTAAGTAGAGTGTCTTTAAGGAATGTTTTAGATTAGTTGGTATAACACCAGTCGTAGAGATTACTATCGGGACAACTATAGCTTTCCTCAGTTGCCACATTCTGGTTATTTCATCTTTTAGTTCTGTACATTTAGAGAGTTTTTCTGCTATTGTGCTTTGTAAATTATGTGAATTGGGTACTGCAATATCTATTAAATAACTAGTTTTGTTGTCTTTATCTAAAATAGTTATATCTGGTCTATTAAAATGTATCGTTTTGTCAGTAAGTATGGCTCTATCAAAGTAAAATTTGTATTTCTTGTTCTATAATTACAATTTGTATTTCTTGTTGTCTAATTATTATTATTATTATTTCAGAGGTTGTCTTGTTGAGGTTGAGGTTGAGAGGTTGTCAGAGGTTGTATTCGAACTGTCCAACTTAATCTAGAGACACTACATCTATACGCTTCATACCACAATTTCAAGGTATTAGAGATGACTGCCTGCGAGAGGTAAGCGCGGGGGCAGCCAAGTGTTGCTTACCTAAGCACTATGGTCGCTACACAACTTTAATTTCACAAAAAAAATACAATATCACCTACCGCATTTGCAGTTTTAATTCAACTTTCATAAGCTTTGTAGGTCAAAGGAATGTTGGATTATTTCTCATTTAATTTAAAGCCAGCATTCTAAATAGCTTTGTATTGTTACGCTTGTTGATTCTAAAGAATTATCTCTGCATTTGTGTTTGCATAAAACTGTAGTGAACAGTAAAAGTTGGTTATATTAAAAATGAATTATATATTAAATCTTTGTCAAGCTCAAGCAAGTTTGCCATTATCAGAACTATCTCTAGGTCAAAATTTTCTCAAAGACTTAAATAATTGCGTTTATAAACTTAAAGTAGGATAGCTCTTCATGGCAATTAAATGTAGAGATATGTGATATAGGGCATCGTATAAGCAGATTGCTTCCAAAATATAGTTGCATCAAAATTAAAGATGACCAATGCCTCTTTATTTGATCTCGAATATTTAATGGAGGGTTATACTGTGCGAAGTCGCAGGCTCTGCTAGTTATAAATATTTTTTTAATATTCCATTTTCAAATAACGAAAAATGTAGTAAAATCGGGCATAATATTTTCCTATTAACATTATTTAAAAAGTTACAGATTTTTACATACAACTTATGTGGGTTGGCTCAGTTCAAGTGTCTTGAAGTGAATTTAATTGATACTTCAATTCCATACAAAATAAACTGATCCCGCCTTCCAATAAGGCCGGGACAAGCGCGCCACACGTTTTTTTGTAATTTAAAACATGCCAGCACCAAGTGGTAAGATAATTGAAAAATATGATGGTGGACGCGGCCAGACGCTATAAATGTAAAGCTTATTAGTTCTATTGTTGTACGGGGAGCATGGCGACAAAGACCTCATCCAATCAAGTTCTGCCATAGCCATAGATACGGCATTCGACGCGTATTACATTTCTTCCTTTGTGCTCAGGTATGCTATTAGATTCCACAAAACCCTCAACTTAAGTTTGGTTCGTGCGTAATTGGTTCCCTGGAATAATTTTTTCGTTTCGTGTTATATGTTATAGACGTAGCAAATGCATGCACCACCAAAGTCCAAGAATGATAATACAAGCTTCTACCTGTGGACATGCGTGATAAAATCCAGATAAGAATAGAATCCTACCTACAGTTGACCAAAAATCCTTGCTCACTCTGAGAGCTAAGCCTCGATTAGGTTCGTTCCCTATGCTAATGTTTAATTAAGTAAAAAGTAGTCACATATTCATTTCTACTCTGAGGACTAATTTCAGATCCTTAGTCCTTGGTGTATAGAGTCTTTATCCTTTAAGATCATTTCACTAATGTTAGAAGACGAAAATAGATTTGGCGGTTTCTTTCGAAGTCATCAAAAGGAGTTGTATCATCTAATAAGAAAATATTATTGGATATTTCCGCGGCTTTGCCCTCTGCAATCATATCTACCACGATACTGAGTATTCTACTCATTAGGTCATAAACTACGTGTGAGCCAACAAAGAAATTCAACTGATGGTCTTAGCGTAAAAACGAAACTAATACATATACGCCCACGCAAGCCTTTCGCATTTATAATATTAACTAGAAATAAGATTGACGTGACAAAAAAAAGTGTGTATGTACTTACAAATGTACACGCGTAACAAGATAAAAATCTTTTTAAAAATTTTATCCTCCGCCTCATTCAACGTTTGTAGAAAATAGGGATAAATAAAAAACTTCATACTGTGACTTTTGTGTGACGAATCTTAAAATTTCTCATCATTTTTTCATAACGCGCCTAAACAAGTATAACTTCAAAAAGATCTCAGAGGTGTGTGAAGTCTACCAATTAGCACTTGGCCAGCGCGGTAGACTATGGCCTAAAACTCTCTCATTCTGACCCGTGCCCAGCTGTGGAACAATAATGGGTTGACGAGGAAGATTGACATCTCATTATAATATATGTAATGAAACGTCACATAATATTCCATTAATTCAAATTTGTCGCGTAAGTATCTGTGGTTATCTGGGTCGCACAAAAAGAATTGACGCGAGACTAAAATGGTGGAAGATATTTAATTTATTTTATGCAATTTATTATTAGAGAAAGTGTTAGAAAGATAAACGAAAAGATATAATTGAGAAATCGATATAAGTGAACTTTAAATGTCGTTTCTTTGTATTTTCAGCTGAGACAATATTTGTATTCAACTATGGAATGATAATAATTAGTGTAATATTAAATAGGTGTGTAAAATAAAACAAAACTTTGAATTTTCAGAGAAACAATTTGTGTTTATTTTGAAAATCCTCCATTATATATCTTATATATATATTATCGTATCATACCTCAATTGATATATGGAAAGGACTACTTCCAAACACTGTAAACAAAGGAACAAACCATGCCTTGGATTTTTTATAGTGAATTACGCTAACCGTGTTACCTCGGGAGCGCTATTTCCATTGAAAATCAGCATCGCGGTCGACTGATCGAGGCAATTGCTGAGTGGAGGTTTTTCGCTTTTTACTGCAGTACTAATTAATGTGCTTAAGTTGCATTGTTTTCTGTCTTTGGTTTAGATATTTATGTTTTTGCATGTTGTCATATACGTGTCCTTTTTTTACAACACTAAATGAGTTATATTTGTAAAAAATATCAATTAAGTTAGAACAATTCTACTTATTTAAATTATTCAAATATTCTAATATTATATATTAGTAGGTGGTAGAACCAGCGTAGGTCCACCGGGGAAGTACCACCGCCACACTTATTTCTAGCGTGAAGCATTTCTTGTGTTTCGATAGAAGGGTGTGCTTTGTAGCAATCCGATAATAACTTTCTAATAGTGCTAATCAACGATCGAAACCGTAGGGTATATCGGTAATTATACGTATATAATGTAAACAGTAGTAGAATAAAGTAAATTTCATGCGTATTATAAATTAAAAAAATATCTTTCTTCTTCTTCTTCATCTTCTTCTCTTCTTTTAATATTTATAAAAATGAATCTTTGTCTGTATGTCCTCTATAGAATCGTAAACTATTCATTTGATCATGTGATGATCTTTAGCAAAGTTGTTATTCATGAACTCGTAAAGGTTTCTGGTGTATTTTTTTTGTGAAGGCGTAGCAACACGCGCAGGGTATAGCTAATGAAATGAAATGAAATGAAATGAAATGAAATGAAATGAAATGAAATGAAATGAAATGAAATGAAATGAAATGAAATGAAATGAAATGAAATGAAATGAAATGAAATGAAATGAAATGAAATGAAATGAAATGAAATGAAATGAAATGAAATGAAATGAAATGAAATGAAATGAAATGAAATGAAATGAAATGAAATGAAATGAAATGAAATGAAATGAAATGAAATGAAATGAAATGAAATGAAATGAAATGAAATGAAATGAAATGAAATGAAATGAAATGAAATGAAATGAAATGAAATGAAATGAAATGAAATGAAATGAAATGAAATGAAATGAAATGAAATGAAATGAAATGAAATGAAATGAAATGAAATGAAATGAAATGAAATGAAATGAAATGAAATGAAATGAAATGAAATGAAATGAAATGTCTTTATTTTTGTATAGGCCTGCGAGGGCACTTACAAATTGTCAGTTACATTTTTTTTCTTACACTACCACTGGATCGGAACACGACCTCAACTGAGAAGATCCGGCAAGAAACTCAGCGGGTTTGTCTTTTTTTCTTATTTATATTATTTTTTTTAATATTATTACAATCATGTTTTTTTTTACATGGTAATGGTGAATAAAAACATCATGATGAAATCTGTTCACCTTAGTTGTCTAAAAAAAGTTCTCAAAGGAATGAAAAGTAACTATATCAGTTTATACTTACTCTGGACGGTTAACTATGGGCTAAATATCTCATTCTAAGAGAACACTCTTGCCCAGCGGTGGGATAATTATGTTGTCAACTGTAAGTTAATCTAATCTCTAAATTAATACGTGAAGCAAAATATTGTGATCCATTTTTAAAATACTTGCCGCAGACGGAGGAGTATAAAATTACGCACGGATAAAGTTGATGTAGAGAAAAATTACGCAATGCTAATATTTTTTTCAAATAATGCATAAAACAAACATAAAATCAACTAAAAACACATTAAAGACAATACCTTGCGTCAAATAACAAACACATACATAATAAATGAAATAGAACATTCATTTCTTACTATGAAAATACATAACGTCAAAAATGTCGGGTGTATTTGTCGAAATATCCGCTATTGCTTGTAAATGCAGCCAAGGTAATTAAACTCTTCTTACCTTTAACGGAGGCGTTCAAAATAACTTGAAAATTATAGAAATTTATTTGAATTTCAGAAATATTCGTGCTACTTCGGACAATATGAAGTTTAGTTTTTATTAGCTTTTTATTAGCTTCACCTGTATGTTTGTTTGTAACCGATTTCTTTGGGCGCGATTTTGACCCACTTTAAACGGTCAGATTTCGTTCCAACTTTGTAGATTTATTGAGGACCGATGACAATACACTAATTTGATAAAATTATTCATTTTTTAATTTGACTAAAAAGTAGAAAATAAATAATAGTTTAAAAAAACTAAAAAACACGCTTTTTATAGAAAACCAAACTAAAAAATAGAAAATAAATTTAAATGAATTTAAATTAAGAAAATAGTGTTAAAAATTTCAATGAATATAAATTAATAATAGTGTGAATAAAAAAAAATATTTTATTTAAAATAAAGCGTGGGGTGCTTTTTAAGATAATAACGAAATGATAATCACTCTACTCATATCTGTCAATAAAATATCTATAACCATTGACACCATGCACCCCACGCTTATTTTAAAATAAAATATTTTTTTATTCACACTATTATTAATTTATATTCATTGAAATTTTTAACACTATTTTCTTAATTTAAATTCATTTAAATTTATTTTCTATTTTTTAGTTCGGTTTTCTATAAAAAGTGTGTTTTTTAGTTTTTTTTTAACTATTATTTATTATTATTAATAATTTAAATTACTGTCGAATTTCGACCGTTGCGACGGGTGACTAGTATTTTTAACTGTGTGCTAAGTCTAGTCGTATCAAGCAGTTATCATATAAAGTACTCCCCGTTCTAAACATAACTCGTCTATTTCGTTATATAGCGTCGGAAGCCGCGATGCGTTGCCTTCGCTGCATTTCCGCGGATTTATGAGTTTTGCGAAACGCTATTAAGGATTTGCATTTATGTCTGTGTGTTACATTGTTAGAGGTTTTTAATGCGCTTTTCGCTACATGCGTCGTAATGTACGTTCAGATATATCATAAATTTCTCTCATCAACCCATTATTGTCCCACTGCTGGGCACGGCTCTTCTCTCAGAATGAGATAGTTTTAGGCCATAGGCCAACGCGCTGGCCAAGTGCTAATTGGTGGACTTCACACACCTCCGAGAACTTTTTTTTAAGAACTCATAAATCAGTGGTGCGTGCCTGGATTTGAACCTCGGACCTCCCGATCGAGAGGACAAGTTTCAACCATTAGGCTATCACTGCTCCGATAGATTACTAGTGTGCTATCATAAATTCAAGCAATGTTATTAATTGTTTATTTCGCTAAAAAAAAAGCAGCAACTACATAGAAACTACATTGCAGAAGTGCGATTTTTACGTTACTTCTATTTAATAGTAATTTTTCACAAGATATGCTTTTAAATATTTTAGTGTGTACATAATAATGGATACTTTAAGCAACTACATAGATACTACATTGCAGAAGTGCGATTTTTACGTAACTTTTATTTAATAGAAATTTTTCACAAGATATGCTTTTAAATATTTTAGTGTGTACATAATAATGGATACTTTAAGCAACTACATAGATACTACATTGCAGAAGTGCGATTTTTACGTAACTTCTATGTATTAGTAATTTTTCACAAGATATGCTTTTAAATATTTTAGTGAGTACATAATAATGGATATTTTAAGCAACTACATAGATACTTCATTGCAGAAGTACGATTTTTACGTAACTTCTATTTATTAGTAATTTTTCACAAGATATGCTTTCAAATATTTTAGTTTGTACATAATAATGGATACTTTAAGCAACTACATAGGCACTACATTGCAGAAGTGCGATTTTTACGTAACTTCTATTTAATATTAATTTTTCACAAGATATGCTTTTAAATATTTTAGTGTGTACATAATAATGGATACTTTAAAGTAATTAGCAACTACTAATTGCTCTTTTGGCTCGTTGCCCGTTTTGTATTGTATCCCCGTTCTCGCGCTTAGCAACATTGTCTGGTTATCCTCGACTTATGTGGGGTTGCATTTTGTTAAAATATTTGTTTTGATAGTATCTATATTTAATTGTCTTTTGTGGTGAGTTTTGTTATTTTAAGACCCTTTTTTTATAAGACTGTAGTAGCTAAGTGCTGGCCATTGACATTTATAAGCAATTTCATCTATCTGAAGTCAATCACAGATGCAGATGCAGTTGTTACTCTCGATGACTTAGATGGTCGCCTCTTATGAAAGTGAGCAGGTAACCACATCCTTCCACCGAAAAGCGAGAACTGTACCTACCCAATGAAACCATAAACACTACAACCTTACGAACAACAAAATTGTAAAATGTGTATGCCTATCTCTATGCCTCTGCCGTCTGTTCATATTTTCCCAAATAAAAAATCGACGTGTTTTTTTTTGGTTTGTGGTGAAAATTCGAAGTGGTTCAAACTATGAATTTTCACAATGCATGAAATTCTATAGTTGTAATGAAAACAATTCCTAAAAATGAATATGAAAGATTTAATGGTATGGAGCCCTCCGTGTGCGAATTCAATTCAAAATTTATTTTTACGAGTTGTTGCTATATCTGAAGCATACTATATCACTATTTTTGTTCAGTTCAGTGGTATTCAGATTAGAGTATGAGATCGTAGCTGTTGTCAGATTCATATAATCCATAAGGTCCCTCACCGTGTGAGGGGCCTTACTATCCATTAATAACTTATAATTTATAAGTTAGTAATGGATAGTTATTAACTATCTAAAGGACAAAGAACTATGGCTTGAATTGCTCTTTAATGTTCGGATGTGTACTAGATTAAGCCGCTAATAGTTATCATCATAGTTCACTATTTATTGGTTTATGCCGGTCTAGAAAATCAGCAATAGCTCTCTAGCCGTGGATGTTGTAGAAAACGGCAAAGTGACAAAATGCAGGAGATGGGCAGTAGCATTTTCTTGTGTATCATCAACATCTTTTAACAACTAGCAAACGAGTATACAGTCCACGTGGTGGTAAGTATCAGTGCCGTCCATGGACTGTAAGTATCTTCATAAAGAACATGGGTTGTACCTGAAGTCAATCACAGTTGCGTTACTACTCTTTAAAACTATGATGGTCATATAAAAGCGTGCTTGGAACCACGCCCCGGCCGTGGGTGCGATGAAAGGTTATGTGGGATTCTTACCGCATTACACCCCCCTCCATGGCCGTCCTCAGCGCTACAAAGAGGGCTCCGGGATCTCCAAAGGAACGCAACCGGAGTCCTCTGAACGCATTGCCCCATCGGGCTCCTCTCAGGTGAGTGACCACTCTGTCTAATCTTTACGACGATATGGGACCACACACTCCCACTCTAGCCGCCCGCGACCCCGGAAGCCCCTTTTAGTCGCCACTTACGAAAGGCAGGGGATACCGTAGCTCTATTCTGACTCCGAACCTACAGGGACGAATCTACTACACCCAGTGCGATAACATACATGCATGTCAGCGGCGGTCATTATTTGTAAAAATCACTATTAGCGGAGCATAGGAGCATATGTCAAGCAGTGGATGTGAAAGGGCTAATTAATGGGCCCAATACAGTCATACCTGTATCCGAAGGTGTCAGAATTTCTAGACTGTTTACGAGGTAAATCAAACCGCGGGCGCGGCTGCCTGCACTTCTTTCATTATTTAATAAGAAGTAGATCTTTTTATTACTTTTACAAACTCGTTCCACTCAATCTTATTGATGGACTATTATTGAATTTGTTTTAACGAACGTTGTAATTAACAGTAAAGTGAGTATCGACAGTTTCGTAAACTCATTTCGTAATTTCATATCAGTGGAAATGACATGAACGTTAAGTCAATTGAAGTCATTTTACACGTCATTATCGTCGACAATTGAAGTCATTTTGCACGTTATTTTTCGTCGACACCGTGTCGATCGAACGTCAGTGATGTCACTTGCAATTTAATTGGATTTTCCGTAGGTGATCACGAAACATGCGGAAGCAGGCCCTTACTATAGCATAATCGATAACCTCGATCAAATTACTTTATTGTAAACTATAATTTGATAGGTAAATTATTTGAGGTAATTCATCGTATTTGTCAATCCATTATTGTCCCACTGCTGGCCACAGGTCTTCTGTCAGAATGGGAGAGTTTTAGGCCATACTCCACCTCGCTGGTCAAGTGCGAATTGGTGGAGTTACAAAAAAAAAGGAACTTAAGTCAACACTTACGAATTATGTTGAACTTGGGGGGTACAGTTGCTATCAGATGGACTGCATGCCTTTACTACTTCAATGGAATAAATAAAATATCAAAACAATGTTTTAAACAACATTTACAGCAAACTCCATAGCGACATACGCGATACATTTTCTTATTGTCAAACTCTGTAGAAATTCATAAATTGTGTTTGTATTGTGTTGAATATTTATCCAGTGCACCTATTGGCGAAGTTTTGTGCAATTCTATTCAGTATTCGTTCGCTGTTCCGATTCGAATTCTTGACTACACTCTTTTCAAATAGGAAGAACATTTGTACCGACTTCGCAACGCATGACAAAATCTTTGTATGTTGCTGAACGGAGAAAAGTGACGAAGAAAATTTTATCACCCAACTGCGACTATGTTTGATATAGATTTATTGATTTTGTTAGCATTGAATAAACATATAGTAGTATAAAGTTATCGATAATTACATTACTTTAACCCAGGCAAACACCACTGTTTTATATGCGTATTGGAAATTAATTGTCACTCCTTTTCGGTGAAGGAAAACATTGTTCTTTAAAAAAAGTTCTCGGAGGTGTGTGAAGTCCACCAATTCCCACTTGGCCAGCGCGGTGGACTATGGCCTAAAACTCTTATTCTGAGAGAAGATTCGTGCCCAGCAGTAGGACAATAATGGGTTGTCTAGACCTTGTTTGGTTACTTTAAGAGCAGTGACGTTGTAAACTGATATTGTATAAATCAATGATAAAAAATCAATCAATGATAAAAAATCATTGATTTACCGTAGAGCAAAACATCTAAAGGAAAACATTAGAAACATCACTCGAAGCACTATGACATGGAGCTCCTAAAAAAAAGTGCGAAAAGAACTTTCCTTCAAAGCCATGCATGATGATGCATTGGCGACTCCTGTGGTATTGCAAATGTCCATAGGCGACGGTGGCTACTTTCCATCACGTAGCCCGTCTGCCTTATCGTTCCGTTTAAGTATAAAAAAAGTCTTAAGGACACTTGTCCACCGGATAATTCTTTAAAAAACGTTAGCAAATGTATATCTTGGACCTTTGTATATCTGGGCTCGGACCAATTGTAAATCTACTAATTTGCAATAGATCCGAGCTCAGTGGGACATAATAAGTTAACGACGACTAGATTTCTTGATTTAGTCATTGTGGATATAATAATGATTAGGTTTGAGGGTTTTTATGTTTCGGACTTGTCAGTATAGGGTTTTAGATTGAAAGTTTGGAAGGACAGTCAAACTTAGGATTACAACAGGTCGAGTAGCAATTGTTTTCTAAGAATTCATTTTTCATGTACCCGTTATTGTACATGGTTTTGATAAGTGAAGGAGGCCTAAAAAACACTTCAATATGGAGTTAATTATTAAATCGCGGTCAATACCTTTAAAGCGTCTTTTAGACCTCTCAAGATCTACTTAGTATAAAACAAAGTCGCTTCTCGTTGTCTATCCCTATTTATGCTTAGATATTTCAAACAACGCTACGGATTTTAATGCAGTTTTATTTATAATATAGAGTTATTCAAAAGGAAGGTCTTTATGTATAGTACATGTATAATATAGTAGAGAGTACAAGATAATTTTAGATTTTTTACTTTTAAGCGGAACGAAGTCCGCCGGGTCAACTAGTATTTAATAAATTACAAAAGCTTACATGCAATTTAAACACTATTGGGCATCTGTGATTGACCTGTTCAACTTGGTACCTTGTGCGTTGTTGCTTAACTTTGTAGACCCATACTACATTTTTATTTTTTACATAAAAAAAAACTTAAATTTACACCTACACGTGTGCTCACGACAATTGTCACGCTTCACAGTTAAACTGCTTCTCTTAAGGCTCTCATAAAGTGAAGTGTACGTCACCCAACTGACGTAAAGTGTCCCTAACTACTAAAGCCACTTCGACACGCTAGTGCGGGCAAAGCTCGCGCTTTTAGCCCTTGCTGCACTATTAGCGAGTACTTGAAAAGCTATATATCTTCAGTGTTATATTGTAGAAGTATGTTATCACCAGGATATATGTAAACGTCCCAATGAGTTAGTGATGCTGTTGTTTTAGTCAACATTTTCTGGAAGAAAAAAGTAATAGAAAACGGTAGTTTGTTTTTACGGTATATTTTTACGGTTTTGTTCATCAAATGGTAATGGGCGCTTTATTTGTTAGAAAATATGGGCAGTGTCATAGGATTTCTCTAGTCAGTGTTATATGCAAAAGACATGCTTAACTAGTGTCCATCTTTTATATTTCTATTTGGCTATTTTTTCATTTTTTGTTTTCGTATCCCCCTAACCTCCAAAAGGTACCCGTTGCCGTAGGGACGACGCTGGATTATGCGGGATTGTTACCGCATGAAAACCCGTGGCGGTCCTCGGCGCTACGTGAAGAACTCCGGGATCTCTCCGGGATTGCACGCGGCCGAAGTCCTCTGAGCGCGTTGTCCCACCAGGCTCTTCCCAGGTGAGGGGATGGTCCCACTGCTCCATCTGGCCTTTACGACGATATGCGACCACGCACACAACCGTACCTTCCGGGGTCGCCTGGGTGGACGGTTCGAGCTCCCATTCTTGCCGCCCGCGGCCCCGGAAGCTTTCGTTTAGTTGCATATTACGGCAGGCAGGGGATACCGTAGCCCTATTCTGACTTCGGAACTACAGGGACGTACAGGCTTTGTTAAAAAATGATCTCAAAAATATCTTTTTACTTTCTTAATGTTGAAGCAAAAGAAACAGCTATGAAACTTTTTTACTATGGGCCAATTTATTTTTCTTTTTAATTTAACTTTCACATAAGGCGACCGTCATAGTCCTCGGGAGTAGCAACGCATCTGTGATTGACTCCAGATGGAACCCATGTTCTGTATGAAGTAGATTACAGATGTCCATGGGTGGCAGTTATCATTTACCATCAGGTGGACTACATGCTCGTTTGCTACTTCAGTGAGACAAAAAAAATTAAACGACTTATCGCTTTTCGTCGGAAGGGCAACAAGAGGGCAGCCCGCAAAGATCGTACGCCAAGCTTTCTAACGGCCGCAATCAAAACCTATATAAAAGTTCACGTCTAGACCCAGTAAAAGGCGTGTGACTGAACTGCTAATTTGAATCAAAGACATTGCAGTTTTACAGGCGACTTGTTCTATTGCGTTTATAAGGACCGTTGTCTCTAATTGTTGTATGGTATGCAAACATTTTTCTTCAGTCTTTGTGAAAAGTATGCTTACTTTTCTGATAGTTGAGTCAACGGCTAATCTGTTAAGTGGTTACGTCGTGCAATGACCTCTTAGAATGGAGTCTTGCACAGTCGTAGCCAAGCGTAACTCGATAACAAAAAAAAGATAGTTTATGACCTGGATTAACATTTATGGTACATATTAATGCATGTCTCTGTAGTTCCGGGACCAGAATAGGGCTACGGTATCCCCTGTATTTCGTAAGAGGAAAAGGATGTTCTCACCATGCCTCCTGGAACCCGGAGTCACTTTGCTGGAAGGTTCGGAGCTCGCACCTTCCAGCCAAGTGACCCCGGGTAGGACATCGACATGTGTGGTCGGATGCTGTCGTAATTACCAGGAGGCACGGTGACAACAAATGCCCATTGGGAAAAGCTTGAATGGGGCATCGCGTTCGGAGGATTCCGGTTGTGTAGCATTGGAGATCCCAGAGTCCTCCACGCAGCGGGGTAAATATACCACATAACCCGGCGTTGCTCCCACGGCGTTGGGTACCTTTTGATGGTTTCCCCCTCGATAATAAAAAGGGTACACACGTATTAACGTGACCGAACGGAATCGCACTATATATAGTAGTATATAATATATACTCCCATCCTTTATTTTTGTAGTTGAAGCATAACAAGTTAGTAATTTGATCTAAGATTTACAATGTTCGAATCTTGTGACGGCGAGTGAACAATCAATCGATAACAACATTTGAAGTGCCTGACAGAAGCAAATGTAAATACAGTCTATGCCTGAAGAGGTGCCTATTCATTTGCCTACACATGTATTTGAATAAATGTAACATAAATATCTGACATACAGCAATGATCTGATCACAAACTTTCACATCACTTTTAGGTGGTGAAAATAAAATAACTTTTTTGTAAAAAAAAAAAAAAATGTTAAAAAGAATGTGAAAATTAAAAATAATTATTACGTAAATATTTGATTTGTAGTAATAGAAATATTATATACAAAATATATTATTTTTATTTTAACTTTTTTGTCACACACTGCAATAAGGAGCCTTCATTTATAAACAAAAATATGCAGTAATATCTAACTGTAACATTGAAATATTTATTTTTAAGCTTCTATGATGAATCTCAGGTAGGACTCTGATCTTATCTGAGATTGAGTAAATGCAGACGTACATGGGCGGCATGGCCCTTTCCCGTTGGATCGTCAGCATACTCGTTTGTTCGTATCATACTATTCAAAGGAATATTATTTCAATCTAAATGTAAAACTATTAGCTTATTTCAGGCATGGCTCCTTGCGAGAGAAGCTGCTAATCTTGAAAATTGATAAAATTATGTTACCATTAAAATATACATAACAAGGATTGACGTGCAATCATGTTAATTTCAACATATTTTTCTTCAATCCTTCAAACCAAATTTCAACGAAAAATTCCAAGATTTTTATCGAACTTTCTACGCTGATATAACAGGCATAAAGAAATTAGACTTCCACACGAGCGAATCAGAAAAAGGCAGTATAATAAAGGTAGCCTGCAACATTTACCACGACTCAGTCACTGGTAAGGACTCTTTGTCGTAGCCTTACGCTTAAAAGATGATTGAAAGACAACACAAAGGAATTTCGTGTTATAATAATTCTCTCACGTATTGAAACTGACATATTTTATAACCAGCATAACGGAGGGTACGATAATTGTATCTTTTTTTACGATGAGTCGGTAGATACAGATATTAAAATAGCAACCGCGGACGAAGGTTATGTAAATACACACTGCCCATTAGCGGTCTCACACGACACTGTATTACAAAAGAAATAATACAAACTGGACCATAAAAGTCTTATGAGAACGAAACGAATGGAAACCGGATCAGTATAAACCGTTCTTATAAGAACGAGTCAATGTGTATAATTAGATTTGCACGTAAAAAGACCCCCGAGAATTAAATTAGCATAAGACCCTTAGTTAAATACGTCAATAGTACATTGGGGTTACGCTTTCGTTCCAGAATTGTCAAATGGGAATTTGTTTTTGATAAATCTCATTGTGTGTATTCAATTACTCAAGGTTTTGTGTCTTTGTCTTGAAAACTTTTGCGACTCACGTGTGTTTTTCGTCTAGACTAAAGTACATATCAGTCTTCATTTCAACCTTGCTATCGACCTACATGGTTAGGTGCCGGCAGGTAGCTTGCTGATGCCGGAAAATTATTTCAAGCGAGCCATTATTGTATCCCGATATACTTGCTACTGTTTTCGATTTATTTTTTAATCGCCACAAGCGATTAAAGGACATAAAAGTGTCTCACAGTACAATATAGTATAGTGGAAACTAATTAGAATCTCATAAATCCTCAAGAATGTTCTTAAACATGGTTTATGAGTGAATTTTTAAGTAGCATTTGATTTATTCTTTACCAGCTTATAAGATAGTAAGTCGTTTTTCTCTCGGGCATAAATACTGTCCGGGTTTCCCTCAGACAGTTTTTAAAAATCCCTTGTGGGCGCCCTCCGGACGCCCTTTAATCTAGGACAAGTCCAGGATCATGTAACGATTATAAATCTGATAGGCAAGATTTGCTGAATCCTTTTTGGAAAATCTATGTTAAGCAATTTCAATTAAACTCATCGACATGTTGTTTCCTAGATTTTGCCCTGGCGTTATTTATCTTAGTTTTATTTAATAAATTATTATTTTTTTATATACATACAGGCTATAGTTTATATTTTGCATATTTATACTTTCTTCGACTGTAAGTTTCAAACTTGATTTTCGATTGATAGCCGATTAGGATGCAACAAAAATATAATCTCGTCAACTCATTATTGTCCCACTGCTGTGCACGGGTCTTCTCTCAGAATGAGAGAGTTTAGGCCATAGTCCACCGTGCTGGCCATGTGTGAATTGGTGACGTGCGTGGTGGTTCGAGTTGGAGGAAAAATATGATATTTTATTAAAAAAAATAATCTTAAAATTGCAAGAAATGGCTCAATTCTAACAAGTACCATGGTACGTGGGCAGCAAACTTTTCCACCGCCCTCGAGGGTCCCTCAGGCGGGGTGCGGGGGCTCCTCTACCCTTTCGCATCTCGGTAGCGCGAGCGTTCGCTCAGTGTCGGGGCAGTTCTCCACGCATTCGGTTGTTCCGACCGCGCTACCTAGTGCGATGTCGTCGGAACTTCGTGCGGACTAACTAATAAATATTGTAAAATGTGCAGCACCGGCGCCCGTAGCCGCTGGAGGCCAGCTAGCAGTTTATCAAAAAGGTAAGATTTTTTAATATCCCTTGCGACATTTAATTGCGAAGTGGACAACTTGCGAAAGAAATAACTTGGCGCGCGGCAGCTCAGCGATTGGTAAACTTTGACAAAGTTTGGCCATGTTTGCGATTTTAAACGGCTGGTTAAGTTTGAATTATTTTTCGACGAAACTAAGGTAAGTTTTATTGTATTATTTCTCTTTATGCATGTACATTTCATCATTTTACAACTTAAAACAAACAAAGCATTGCTCATTTGATAAAACTTGTAGTGTAAATTTTAGTACCTAATTTATATTACAAAGTTCATGAAGAATATATTTCGTTGTGTATTTTATGGCGGAAGTTCGCTTATTTTACATTTTCGGGATGTTGTTCCAAAAAATACGGGGATTTCGTGTTTATATTTAATTTCCGGCAGCTTTAAATTTAGCGTCAATTTTGTGTAATTTCGGGTTTGTAAATAATTTAAATCTTTGCAAAATTGCTGTCAAATGTATTATTAAATGAGAATTACGCTAATTTGCTACAGTACTTATATTTGACTAAATACCCATGATATTATGTTTTTTACATTTTAATTCTCTTTATTACATATATATAGTCCAAATGCTGATTTGGTAGCAATATTACTTAATATAACTTGCACAAAATAAATAAAATTGTATCTCATAAAGTTCTGGGCATTTTCGTGAAAATACTTTGCGAGTTGTGAGAAAATGCTCAAATCCTTTGGGAGATTCAACCTCTTTCATCGTCGATTCAGTAAGGGAAAATACATAAAAAAATAATTTGATATTTCACGGTGTTTTGCTGCGTGAGAAATGAACCTGTAAAATAGGAAATATGTATTAACTTATAGTATTTCCTCTTAAACAAAATGTTCATTTGTATAATACAATTTAAAAGAATAAATTACATTGTTGCACAAATAACCATAGAACCTGTCTTATATTACTGTATTATTTATTTTAAGTATGTATAAACACTCGTTAAATTTATATAACCCTGGCACATGAAATAATTGAGGGGGTTTTAGAGGTACAACCCATTTTTATCCCACTGGGCACGGGTTTTCTCTCAGAATGAGAGAGTTTTAGGCCATAGTCCACCGCGCTGGCCAAGTGCGAATTGGTGGACTTCACACATCTCCGTGAACATTTTTTTAAAGAACTCTCGGGTGTGTAGATTTCATCGCGATGTTTTTCTTCACCGAAAAGCAGCAGCTGGGTTTGAACCTCGGACCTCCCGATTGAGAGGGCAAGTTTCAACCATTAGGCTATCACTGCTCTGCTGTGGGGCTTTAGGCTTTAATTTATTAAAATGGTATTAATGGAGAGAGATTCGAACAACTAACACGTCCATCTATACATGCTAAATAAACAGCATAAGAAAAAGCCGAAAGATAAAAGATGAAAGAAAGAAAAGAAAAGGAAAGTCATACGGATCTTAACAATGAAATTGATGTAAGTTTCCGCTACGCTCACTCAGGTGTTTCAAATCCTTTTAGTTTGTGTTTTCATCTGTTGTTCTCTTATACTTAAATCAAGATTGTTATATTACTTGCATTGTATAACAATTGTAGGTCGCATTATATCGTGGGTAACTTTACGAAGTCTTATTAGACTTTTGTAAGAGTATGCAGCGGCTTAAATCATCAGACGACTCATACAGGTCTAACACGCAATGGTTTCCGCGTTCGGTCCCCGGCCAGACAATAAATGATCTGAATAATGAATTGGAGCCCTGTCCTGGGTGTGGGTGCCTCTATATTTTGAAGGTGGTAGAACCAGTGTAGTTCGACCAGGGAAGTACCACCGACACACCTATTTCTAGCGTGAAGCATTTCCTGCGTTTCGATAGAAGGGTGTGTTTGCCGGCACACTTTTACATGAGGCGACCATCATAGTCCTCGAAAGTAGCAACGCATCTGTGTTTGACTTCAGATAGAACCCATGTTCCGTATGAAGTTGATTACAGATGTCCATGAGCGGCAGTGACCACTTACCATCAGGTGGACTGCATGCTCGTTTGCCACTTCAGTCAAATATAAGAAAAAAAAGAAAAAAAAAATGTCTAAGCGTGTGTCCATGGCACGATACTACACGTTTAATCGTTTTAAAGATTATTTGCAATTAATAAAATTAAATTAAATCTCAAATCTTGTTACGAAGCTTCGAATCTCTTCCCGGGGACTAATCGAGCTGAAATTAATCAAATACGTTCAGTTTGTATTACAATGTATGATTAACTTGGTGACTTCAATTAAAACCAAATACGATGGATGCCTAAAGATGGCGGAGGTTTTTATTCATGGACTTGAAACAAGTATCAGAGGGTTTTAAGAAAAATATGATAAACAAAAATAAACTTCCAGAAGCTTATCTTTTAAATCTCATTTAATATAAATTTATTTCGAAACTCGATTTTTATTAAAAGTACCACAATTTTCGGCTCTTGAGGAAATAACGTGCTGATCTAATAAAGTTACCGTTTCTTAGATCCGAGAAGAGGTATTTTAAAGAAGTTGAAAAAAATCTTCACACCGTTTTTTTATCAAAACAGAAATCTGTTTACAAGTGCTTCCAGTACTTTTTTTTTCAAACCATCGTCGTTTACTTTGTTGCTTCGACGTCACCTTATAATGTACTTGCCGTATGGACTTTTTTAGTTGACTCTTGCTCCCCAACTTCTTTTGCTTGATATGAAAAGTCACTACATCACACTGATAAAAAATATATAATTGTAATAAACACTATCAAAAGCAAATTAGACAAAATAAATCTAGAGCAAGAGCCCAATTTTTATAATATTTATGAAATATGCCTTTGCTAATAGAAAATATCTTTTGTAGACCAGATAACCTTGGGTAAAAGATAAGCTAAACAGGGCGCGAAAGCATTGAAATCAGATAGGTTGGGCACGGTGGGCAGCAGTGGGATGGACGGCTGATTGAGTAATGGATTTAAGAAAATGTAGATTTAAAACATAGGCTTTATCTTTATATTAATACGTTAAGCAAAAACTTGTGATTCGTTTTTAAGATACTTGCTGCGGAAGGAGGAGGATGAAATTATGTACGGTTACAATTGATGTAGAGAAGGATTAATTACCAAATGCTAATATTTATAAAACAAGTAATTTTAAAATTGTCAGATGTCTTTGTCAAAATACCCGCTATTACTTTTAAATACAGCTTAATTAAAACCTCTTTTTACCTTTAACGGGTGATTTTAATCAATAAAATCAATAAAAATTGAAAATATTCGTGCTACTCTGGACAATAAAGTTTAGATTTTTAAGTAAAATTACGGTCGAATTTCGACCGTTGCGCCGGGTGAACAGTAAAGATGATTCTTGCTTTGTATCACAAAAGGCAAAATGTAGGCGAAATAAGAAAATGCGCGGGATTCAATTTGATGTGGACAGAAATTTCACAAAACGATTCTGCTATACTTCATCGTAAAGCGGCTACCACCCGTATCTAGTTGACATTCCATTTGCTTTCACGGAACAATTTGCCTCCCTTAAGCCCAATTCATATTTGCTGGCACTCTATGTTTGCACTGTTGACAGCACATTTATTAATTTCGGTATCTTATAAGCTTTTCACTTGCCTTGTTTGTTGTCAAATCTTGCACTTTAATTGGAAACCTTGGGGCTAACTGGTTAAATTTAAATTAGTTCAAAATCTACAAATATGTTTAATTTGAATTACCATATAATTCATTGGGTAATTTGTTGTAATTTATAGATCTGTAAAGTAATTCTAAATTCAGTACGTCAAGCGGCTCAAGATGTTGGATCAATTGTTTGTTTAGTATATAAAGCACTTGGCAGTGTTTTTACTTCTTTTTTTTTAAATATAAATTTATAATCATGTACTAGGAAAGCATATGAGCATGTAGGCAATCTGATGGTAAATGCAAATGATCTCAGTCGTCCTTGGACATTTATGTCCCAATTAGAATTAGACTCCACTCTGTCGTGGGCGTTCTGTGTGTGTGTGGTTAGACCAGTGATAGCCTAATGGTTGAAACTCTCAATCGGGAGGTCCGAGGTTCAAAGCCAGGCACGTACCACTGATTTATGTGCGTATTAGAACTTAATTATCCCTGCTTTTCGGTGAAGGAAAGCATCCGTACACACCCGAAAGTTCTTAAAAAAATGAGTTCTCGGAGTCTTGTGAAGTCCACCAATTCGCATTTAGCCAGCGCGGTGGACTATAGCCTAAAACTCTCTCATTACGAGAGAAAACCCGTGCCCAGCAGTGGGACAATAATGGGTTGACGACGTGTGTGGTTTGAAGGATTAGATGCTTACATCTTATCCTTCAAACCACAGTACAGTGGCACTTTATATTTGTATTGCTCTTATAGAACTGAAGTATATAGGTAATGGTACTTCCTCCGGATTCGAACTATGAATAACTCTACCACTTTAAAATTTTCCTTTATTGCCCTTTTTTTTTTTTATTTGACTGAAGTAGCAAACGAGCATGCAGTCCACATGATGGTAAGTGGTCACTGCTGCCCATGGACATCTGTAATCAACTTTATACAGAACATGGGTTCCATCTGAAGTCAATCACAGATGCGTTGCTACTCCCGAGGACTATGATGGTCGCCTCATGTGAAAGTGTGCCGGCAACCACACCCTTCTATTGAAGCGCAAGAAATGCTTCACGATAGAAATAGGTGTTATATTATGCTTATTTGATATAAAATAAAGCCTTTTAATAATAATGTTTGCTAAGTGACAAAGACGTGAAGACCTGGTGCAGGTTGCATTAGGACTATTTATTGAAACCTAAAACAAAGTATAGGAAATAAAATAAAGCATTTATAAAGAAACACTTGAAATATCCGTGCTTAAAATATTCTCCGCTCGTGGATAGGAAGGTTGCGTGACTACCATTCATAATACCGGAGCTGGCTTTTGTTTTGAATACGGATTCCATCTGACTCGGTGAGGTCGTGACAGTCAAGAAGACAAAGTATGTTTACTGAGGAGTTGGGTGATCATGCAACCTTTAACTGATGTCCGGGTTGTGGTAGAAGAGTTTAATTTCGAAGGTAGCATGCAGTTTAGAGCAGTGATAGCTTAATGGTTGCAACTTGCCCTCTCGATCACGAGGTCCGAGTTTCAAACCCCAGTTCAGTTCGAACCACAGATTTTTCTAAAATTATGTGCGTAATAGAAATTAATTATCACTGCTTTACGGTGAAGGATAACATCGTGAAGAAACCTACACCCGAGAGGTCATTAAAAAAAGATCTCAGAGGTGTGTAAAGTGTCCCAATTCACACTTGGCCAGCGCCGTAGACTATGGCCTGAAACTCTTTTATTCTAGGAGAAGGCTCGTGCCTAGCAGTGGGACAATAATGGGTTGACGACACAGTCTGGAAATCACTTTATTGAAGATATATAAATATTAAGGATCGTGTGATGCAACCTGCAACAGGAACCTTAAAATGGGAAGACTAGTGTAAGACACCCTGGTTGCGCCGTGTGGTCCCTAAAAACAAGCGAATTTCCATATAGTAGGCACAAAAGAGTTTAGGTTTTTCCATACACTTATTTGCGCCAAAATTCAACAGGCGAGCCGGATGGCACATGCTAGGGAGAAACCTTTTTAGTCGACGTGTTTTAAAGAGCAGCTCGTACCCATGGCCTCTAACTTCGTTATCATACTCAAATATCGCTCGAAATTTTCAAAACGTTGCTCATAGGTGCCGTGTTAAAAGCATAGTCCACTGCGTTGAATGTATATTCTCTCACACGCACTTAAAATCTTTTCAAAACCTGATGGTTTGTTTAGGTATCACGTTATTTTCTTGGAGCGATAAAAATGTGATAATTTCTATCCACTTTAGAAAATCGTAGTAAGAGTGTGTTTTTACTTCGGAGTTTAAGAATTGAGTTATAAATCCGTACAGCTTTATTTTGTGTGATTTCTTGTATAGTAAATTACAAAAAAAATATCAATCGTGTCAAATATGTTTAATATTAGTCCTCATAAATAAAAAGGTTGCTAATACTGACAAAAAATCCTAAATTATGCGAATAATTTCTTGCAAATGACAGGTATTTTGATAAACACATCTAACATTTTTGACGTAGTGTTTTCATAGTAGGTGTTATAAATGTATTTTTATTTTTAGTTGATTTTATGTATGTTTTATGCATTATTTAAAAAAATATTAACATCCGGCATTCTCTATGTAAAGTATAACTGTGCCAAATTTCACATTCATCCGTCCGGAATAAGTTTCTTAAAAACGGATCCCAAGTTTTTCCTTCACGTATTTATATATAGATGCTTATATATGTCAAGTGTCAGGTAGCGAAATGGTAGAAACAGGTCATAGAAAATGACATGTAGCTTGTAAATTACTAAGCACGGCAACAACTTCAAAGCTAAGTCTTCGTGACTGAAGAAGTGAAGGCATCTCATATTTTCCGGGAAATTTCAGTCTTTATCTTTACTAAGTACTCTACTTAACAGAGTTCTGAGAAGTTTGGACAAAGGTACCAAAGAGGCGAGGTCAATTAGAGAGATTTAGGGATTGCTTTGGAAATTATTTCACGATCTGAATATGAATATGAGTTATGATAGAACAGAGGGAAATGTTTGGGTATTACATCTACTTGTTGTTATTTTGTTCTTTTTTCTTCTGCTTATTATTCGTTAGTTCAAGAGCCGACCGAACATACACACACGCTTTCTACACTAATAGCCCCACACTAGGATTTTCTCCGGAGTCGTGGTTACCATGGACACGCAAGACGAATATACAAACACCCAGATCCAGAACAGGAATCTAAACTCATCATTCAGATACCTGTCTAGCCGGGAATCGAACCCGGAACCCATTGAGCGTCGGTTCGTTATAGTAACCCCACGCCCACGCGGGTCGTTAGATTATTAGAATTATTTGTGGTTGTTTTGCTTTCGTCTTCTGCTTATTATTCGTCAGCAGAAGAACCAACCAAAATAAACGTCATCGGTATACGTTTTGTTGATTGAGCAAATCTCAACTGTATCTCAAGAGGGTGTTGCGGTCTTTTGTGAAAGTTGATTATAGGTATTAACTACTATTTATTTTAAATTTATAAATTGGGGTATTCGGCTATAAGCTACTTTAAATATATCATTTTGAAGTACCACTGTCAAGCCCCCGAGGCCATGGTCTTAAGCTCGTGATGTCTTTGCATTAGTAAACATAGTAAAAACATTGACATAGCAATAGTCTTTTATTTACTACTATACTTAAAAATATTATAGTATAGTGAATTTTAAAACAGAATATACAGTACACCTAATGGTAAGTGACCACTGCCACACTCAATGACATGAAGTCAGCACCGCACAGGGTTGCCAGACGTCCCGATATTTTCATCAAAATTAAATGTCCCGCGCCGGACAGGCTCAGTCCCGCTTCTTGGGAAGGACTGGACTTTTGCAAAAAAAGGTCACCAATTGCATATATCAGTGGAAGTTAAGTTTGACGACAAAAAAAAACGTCACCAAACTTATACAAATCTAAGTCGATCAGCAGTTAATGGACCAAAAAAAGATCGCCAAACTTATACAAATTTAACTCGATCATCAGTTTGACGACCAAAAAAAAGCCGCCAAACCTATACAAATTTAAGTCGATCATCAGTTTGGCGACCAAAAAAATGCCGCCAAACCTATACAAATTTAAGTCGATCATCAGTTTGGCGACCAAAAAAAAGCCGCCAAACCTGTACAAATTTAAGTCGATCATCAGTTTGACGACCAAAAAAAAGCCGCCAAACCTATACAAATTTAAGTCGATCATCAGTTTGACCACCAAAAAAAAGCCGCCAAACCTATACAAATTTAAGTCGATCATCAGTTTGACGACCAAAAAAAGCCGCCAAACCTATACAAATTTAAGTCGATCATCAGTTTGACGACCAAAAAAAAGCCGCCAAACCTATACAAATTTAAGTCGATTATCAGTTTGGCGACCAAAAAAAAGCCGCCAAACCTATACAAATTTAAGTCGATCATCAGTTTGACGACCAAAAAAAAGCCGCCAAACCTATACAAATTTAAGTCGATCATCAGTTTGACGACCAAAAAAAAGCCGCCAAACTTATACAAATTTAAGTCGATCATCAGTTTGACGACCAAAAAAAAGCCGCCAAATCCTCCGGCCCCTCTACACCAAGGTGAAGCGCAGGGCCCTTTGTAGCGCGATGACTTTCCCGCTTTTGATTATCAAATCCCGATTTTTTCGCCCAAAAAGTTCATAAATCCCGACTTAATCAAAAAAAAATCTGGCAACGCTGGCAGCACATTCCATTGCATTGCAGGAAAAAGGTATGGCCGGAGTCAAACCACAGGTTTCTGACACCGTTAAAGTACTGTGAATAGTAATTGACATTTCTCGTTTATTGGCTGTGTACAATATTTATCACAGATACCTACGTATCCCGTCTACGTCCACCAATACACACTTGGCCTACGCGGTGGCTTATGACATAAAACTTTTTCATTCCGAGAGAAGACCCGTGCCCAGCAGTGGGACAATAATGGGTTGACGATACGAGACCTACGTATACATTGCTTATAACATAGTAAGTTTTAGGTAAAAATAGCTTAACCCTTTTATAGTACTTGTACGTTTTTGGATTACTAGTTGTAGGTCAATGGCTTTAAGGACTCGTCCTTCAATGGTCTGGACACAAATATTCAAATGCACACGTGACTTGGAAACGTAATCGCTGTTGTTCCAACACATTGAAGCATTCTTATAAGTTTTGCCGAAGTACTGTTACGTCGGAAGTTTATTCAAGTAATAAGCTTACTGGATAACAAATAAAATAAACTACTTTTTTGTTTATTGTGTTTGGATTTCTACTCGTATAAACATGGTTTTGCCTACAGCGGTTTATGTAATATGATTCTTGAGAAGCCGGTTAAAGGGTGCCTAATTTCATTTTGTTATCCGTCTTTTTATTAGTCTAAACGAGCAAGCGAATTTGCGAGTCGTATAATGAATGATTAGTAGGAATGGTTGTATTAAAATCTGTTTGATGTTTTTGTACCTTTATATTACCAATTAATACGTGATTTAATAGTAGAATCATGAAGTATATATATTATAATAATTATTGTACATCGACGCTTAGAAAGTAAATTCAGTGACATTATCAAATTCAAATTAAAGCAAATTTATTCTCTATATATTAATACGTGAAACAAAAACTTGAGATTAGTTTTTAAGATACTTGCCGCAGGCGAAGGAGTATGGAATTACGCACGGCTCTAGTTGATGTAGAGAAGAATTGCGTAATGCTAATATTTTATTCAATAATGCATAGAACATGCATAAAGTCACCTAAAAACACATTACGCACACTATCATGGATTTGACACAAACACATATAATAAACGAAATAAAACTTTCATTGTCACTATGGAAACATAATAATTATATAAAATGTCAGATGTCTTTGTCAAAATACCCTTTATTTCTTTTTATTGTAGCTTAGTCAATTAAACCTCTTTTTACCTTTGTATTTAAAATAACTTTAAAATTAGTAGCATTTCATTTAATTTGAGAAATAATTTTGCTAATTTTGACAATATCAAGTTTAGTTTTTGAGTTGAATTACGGTTGAATTACGGTCGAATTTCGACCGTTGCGACGGGTGACTAGTAGAAATAATTCTAACATTTCAAACGAAACCATTATACTCATGAATGTATGATTAGCGAGGACTCAAAAATTAGCGATTCAAGATGGCGGTTGGCCCACCGTCCGCTACATCGCTGAATACTCGTGTGCAAACTTGACCTCTTGGATTTGCTTTAATCTGTTTTAGTTTTCAACTCTATAGCCAGGTAATATTTGCTTTGTTAAATTTATAACAGTTTTTCTTTTTGACGGTTAGAAGATAACATTATTTGCTAGGTAGTGTTGTTGTTTGACCGAAGAGGTCCTACCGCCACAAGTATTTCTTGCGTGAAGCAATTCTTACGTTGGTCGAATGGTGTGGTTGCCGACTTACTTTTTATGAGGCGACCATCTGAGCCCTTGTAAGTGGCAATGCATCTGTGATGAACTCAGATAAAACTCTTGTTCTATATGAAATTGCTATCAGATGTGCATGAGCAGCAGTGACTTACCATCAGGTGAATGCATGCTAGTTTGCTACTTCAATCGGATAAAAAGAAAGTACTCTTTTACAGACACCCGCTTTTGTAGTCGCTCGAGAGTAAAATTCTTTATTACCACATACAAGCAACCACGGAAAGGACAGGATTAAGGCGTATTACATTACTCGGAGATGACCCAACATTTTTGAGGGATTTCCAGTTGAGCACTATTTTGACAAGGTCGTCACGTAGTGATACATTATTGCCCTTAATTTGCTTTTAATAGGTTAATATTTTGCTATAGTGTTTTTATTTCTGTACATTTATCTACTCATAATTGTCTTCATTCAAAATTGAGCTCAGACAGACTTTCAGACAGTATAAGTAATTTAATTAATTAAATAAATTATTATACAATTAAGGACCCGATTACCTAAAAAATTGCCGAAAATAATTATGATAAATTACAAGTGGTGCACCACCTTACAATTATGGTTCTATTTTCAATAATGATTTTAATGAAATAATTACAATCCGTTAAGATGTTTGAGCTGTACAGCGTGTCTAGAAATTTGAATATTTGTATATACCTAATAAACACTTGATAAACATCACCGTTCTTAAAAGTGGTCGGACAAAAAATATTGAAATAAGTTTATAAGAATAAAATTGCCTCACCTACGGGCTTAGAAAAGTTTTTAAAAGCCCATAGTTTATAACACCGTCCAGAATCACACACCTTCAATGTCATGGAAAATTGCCATGAGGAATCCCGCACAATTTTTTCCCATACCGTTTAACCTCACGGTGGGAGGTTAGTTGCAAATAAAATAAAGATGGGATAGGTTTGTGGAGGCCGATATCAAAATTCATACAAAACGTTCTGAGGACGGTTGGCAGACGTGTCCTAAAAAGATATTGGTCGCTGTTGACAAGGGGACCTCGAGATCTCGAAATATAATCGGAAAACGCGACATACACCTTTGGTTAGACTCTCGAAGAATGCCTCGTCATACTGAGGTTATGTAATTCGGCTATATTTAGCCATCCATTAGAGGATTACAGTATTGTATCTTTGGATTTACATATTTTTGAGATTTAATTCAAACTTAATGTTAGATGGTAGCTGTCAAACACCGACAACAGTATCGCCATATGTCTATGCCGATACTGTAATATTAAGCTATTGTCGCAATTAATTTTATAACAGATTTTTTGTTCATGTACAATAATGGAAAATTATCTCGCATTATATCTGACATTTAATTTTGTAGATATTTTTGTAATCATCCGTTTGTGTCCGTCAGGATGGCCGGTCACTACCCATATTTTACATCGAAATAGTTACTAAGAGTTGCTACCTAGTTGCTACCAGTTGCTACCAATCTTAAAATAATTGCTACCTTCGTATTTAAAAAAATAAACTGCTTTTTAAGGTGACCGGCCATTCTGACGTCAGGATGGCCGGTCACCATTCCAGTTAGAACAATCTGCGCAAATGATTGGAGTTTTTTTTTTTACCAAGAGTTGCTACCAAATTGCTACCTTTTTTATACATCGTAATTGACCTCATAGCTGTTAAGGATAAAAAGATATTACAGATTTAATATTAAACGCCTGTACAACTAAATTAGCAAATCCGAAGTTAAATACAATATTCGTATTTTACACAGGCGCCACTTGCACTTTATATTTATATTAGGGTTGTAACGGAGGTCTCTTAGCGGAGGCCGAGGCGGATGCGGAGGTTTAACATAGGCGGAGATGAAATTTTAAGTAGAAAAAAAGAATAGCATTGATTTATTACAGTAATAAATATAAACCAAAAATAATTCAAACAGATACATTGTACAGTTCTTAGCAAAAATTGAGTAATTACTAATAATAATAAAAAATTACAAACATTTTTTTATGGCATAACAGCTTTGCGGCCTTCCAAACGTTTAATGTAGTCGGTGAGATTCCTCTATAGCCGGGGAGTAGAATACGGCCTGCTCTGCTTGTCGTAAGAGGCGACTTTTGGGGTTGGGTTTGGCTAGAGTGGGAGCTCAAACCGACCAGACAGCTATACCGAAAAGACGGCGGCATGTGTGGTTTCATGTCGTCGTAGAAACCGTATGGTGCAGGGGGATGGTGACACGTCCCCAAGAGATGTGCCAGGTGGCACCGGTGCGTTCCTATGTGGACCCCGGGGACCCCTGCAAGCACTGAGGAAAGCCACCGAGGAGGTTTGAGTGGGTAAAAATCCCACATAACCCGGAGTCTTTCCCAAAGCTTTGGTACACCTTTTGAAGGTTGCATTCCCTCACAAAAAAAGTATTCTACTCCCCGGCTATAGAGGAATCTCACCGACTACATTAAACGTTTGGAAGGCCGCAAAGTTGTTATGCCATAAAAAAATGTTTGTAATTTTTTATTATTATTAGTAATTACTCAATTTTTGCTAAGAACTGTACAATGTATCTGTTTGAATTATTTTTGGTTTATATCTATTACTGTAATAAATCAATGCTATTCTTTTTTTCTACTTAAAATTTCATCTCCGCCTATGTTAAACCTCCGCATCCGCCTCGGCCTCCGCTAAGAGACCTCCGTTACAACCCTAATATAAATATAAAGTGCAAGTGGCGCCTGTGTAAAATACGAATATTGTATTTAACTTCGGATTTGCTAATTTAGTTGTACAGGCGTTTAATATTAAATCTGTAATATCTTTTTATCCTTAACAGCTATGAGGTCAATTACGATGTATAAAAAAGGTAGCAATTTGGTAGCAACTCTTGGTAAAAAAAAAAACTCCAATCATTTGCGCAGATTGTTCTAACTGGAATGGTGACCGGCCATCCTGACGTCAGAATGGCCGGTCACCTTAAAAAGCAGTTTATTTTTTTAAATACGAAGGTAGCAATTATTTTAAGATTGGTAGCAACTGGTAGCAACTAGGTAGCAACTCTTAGTAACTATTTCGATGTAAAATATGGGTAGTGACCGGCCATCCTGACGGACACATCCGTTTATACTTAAAAAGTTATATGGGTGGAGGCATGCCCGATTTTAGAATTGGAATGAGAAGAATCGTTTTTTAATATAGAATTAGCTACAGAGTGTCGCGTCCACTAAATGGTAAGTGGCCCCTGCTGACCGTGGATAACTGTAATCGACCCCAAATGAGAACTAAATCTTACCTGATAATGTTAAAATGCGTTTCTATCCCCACGGAAACGCTTCGTATAAGTACAAGTACAAGTCCCTTACTAAGCTCTTCAAATCAATCAAAAAGCACACACACGGCACACTTTCACATGAGGCGACCATCATAGTCCTCGGGAGTAGCAACGCATCTGTGATTGATTTCAGATGGAACCCAAGTTCTGTATGTAGTTGATTACAGTTGTCCATGGGCAGCAGTGACCACTTACCATCAGGTGGACTGCATGCTCGTTTGCTACTTCAGTCAGAAAAAAAAGGTTCTTAGGCAGAAATAGGTGTCCCTACAAATCAGAAAGCATAAGTGTAAACATTGTAGTCGGTGGCGTTGTCGCTCCCAAACGAGAAAGTACCCATGTATTATATTTAGTAGATCCTCGTATCTCTTGTATAAAGTTCGTATAAATGAACCTCGCTTTAATATTTGAACAATTCAAAATCTTATGCGAACAAAATACACGTAGATATATAATTATAGCTATTCTATCATCTTTTACCACGTATATTTTGACGTGGCTTAGGACGGATGGTAATTTTATGTTAATAGATGGTTTGAATCCTGCCGATATAAACTATGTTGCTTTGTGTAAACTATGTAGTTTTAGTCAATGTGAAATGAAATGAAATGAAATGTCTTCATTTTGTATAGGCCTACGGGGGCACTACAAATTGTCAGTTATTTTTTTTTCTTACACTACCACCGGATCGGAATAATACCTCAACTGAGAAGTAACTCTGTAACCTCAACTGGAATGTAAATGTAGCATGTAATTTTCATATGAATTTCAAAGATAATAGTGAAGATGGTAGAAACGATGAAAAAATATAATAAAATCTTTTGAGATTGACTGTCAGGTCTTTGATATCACGATTTTAGAAGATATTCTTTAAATTCATAAAGGAATATTTTCTACTAAAATTCTTTATAATAAATTTATACTCTTTCATAAACATAAAAGGGACACTATTCCCTTTATAATTTTAAGAAGAAAGAAATTAAAAGGGTTTCTACGTAATATTCAGGCTATTAATAGTTAAATAAATATATTTTGCTAAGTAATGTACCTACATTAAAATAATCACGGCCCTAAACCCTTCGCATTGCCTTGCTGCAAAAACAAGAGCCTCCAGGGGTTTCTAGGGTGTCCTTGCTTGTAATTCAAAAGCCCTCACAAACCCTTATTATACACCCCATGTATTTTATATAGGCTACGCGTCAAAGTGCTTCTTTATAATCATGACGGTACTCAGTCACTCAGATAAACGGAATAGTGTACGATTTATTGCATAGTTCTTAGAGTACTTTACTTGTGAATGTAACAAAGTATTATTTTTACCTGGATGCGTCAAAAAGAGGGTGAGGTTTTTGAGCGTATGTATGTATCTAAGTATCTATATATATAGATATGTATGATTAGATATAGGTGTGGCGATGGTTTCTCCATGTTCAAGTTTATCCATATAGTTTTGAAAGTTTTAGTCAGAAGAAAGCTTTCGTCGTCGTCAATCCATTATTGTCCCACTGCTGAGCAAGGGGCTTCTCTCAGAATGAGAGAGTTATAGGCCATAGTCCACCGCGCTGGCCAAGTGCAAATTGGTGGACTAGAAAGCTTTCAAGTTCCATGAAAGATAACGTGAATTTTGCGAAAGTAGTTTTTATTTATTTCAAGCACCTTCAATTTGCTGTGCCCGGTATGGATTGGATGTCATGTACGTAATCACTACATTGTATAAAACAAAGTTGCTTCCCGCTGTCTGTCCCTGTATATGCTTAAATATTTAAAACTTCGCTACGAATTTTAATGCAGTTTTTTTAATGGATAGATTGATTCAATAGGAAGCTTTTTATGTAAAATGAAAGGATAATATAGTGGAGGAACATTGATAGTATTAGATTTTTGACTTTTAGGCGGAACGTAGTTTGACGGGATATTTTTCGTGCGTTTAATTATCCTATTAATTGACTCCATCGAAGTGAGGACAATATTTTTTGAGCGTTGTACTTTTGTATTTGAGTCAATTTCCTCGGCACATGTTGCAGGCCAAACTGCTTACGATTACCATGAATAGATTGTCTTAAATTCCTTTAAATGTTACAGGAACAGATAAAACCATAGATGTTGCGATTTAATCAAAGAAAATTTGTTTTTTAAAAAGACTTCTTGAATCTTTTCCACAAAATTCTTAAAGCGATTGTTAATCTCAGTCCATCATTTTTTAGTATTGAGCAAGACAAATTTTATCCAGCACTTATCGTTGTGGGAACTGGAAAAATTTACGACGAACTTTCTCAACACAGCGATAAACCTTTTCGTGAAAGTGAAACTGTATTGCGGAGTGTTGGGATTTTTTTCCCCAATACTGGTTAAATGATCTCAACCCTGTTTATAGTAAAACTATGAACTATAGCTGCGAAGGATCCATAGCGTAGAATTTGCTTTCCTTGATGTAAGGATTTCGTAAATATAGAATTCATACATATAGAGTCCCAAATTTACACATAGTTCACATTGTTATTCAAAGATAAATTAATTATTAACTTCTTGATGGCGAAGGAGAAATTTGTGAGGAAAGCTATACGCATGAGAGTGCATAATGAGGAGTTGTCTAAGATATAGTGTACCAATTCGTGCTGCGCCAGCGGCACACGACAACCTAAAACAGGTGTTATTAAACAATTATGCAGACGAGCACTCTAAATGTGCGAGGAATTGTTTGGTCAGCTTGAAACGCGCCCCTCCATAGAAATCCAGGGTGTGCGCCGTAATTGGTTCCCAGCTTCGCTTAAAGCAGTTGCAGCGAGTATGCACAGAGCCGTACCCTTTCTGTAAGGTAGGGAGGCGAAGGGCGCGGGGGTTAATCGGACCACCCTTCCAGATCTCGGCGGCGCTCAGTAACCGTTCCGACCGCGCGAAGTCGACACGCTTCTGACACTTCGTGGTGTCATGTCGACCAAAGTTGATATAAACCTTTAATATGTGCGCAATGTGCGGCGAACTGACCTGCAGACGGATGCCCCTTATCTATAGGTAAGCTGTACTGAGTACAATGTTTTGTTTTTTCTTCTGCCAGCCAACTTAGCGATTTGCGAAAAAGTTTAGCGCTGAACCGCCGAGCGATTATTTGAAACTTTTTGGCGAAGCTCTTGCGCTTTTAATGCCTTGTGTTTTTGTTTTTTGTACATTTTTGTATAATTATTTCATAGTTGCCTTGTTTTACATTTAAAGTCGCGCGATGCAATATATTAAGCAAACTTGAGATTTATATTTAAATTATTTCCTTCCTTGTTCTTTGTCGGTTTTTTAATGGAGATTTCGTACAACGTACCAAATTTACTTCTCGGTTATTATTACGTGATTAATAAAACAAAAAATAAAACTTTATATAAAATATAAAACTTGATTGATTGTACTTTCTCGGGATTTTTAGATTTTTTTTTTAATTTCATTCATAATTCTTACTCTACTTTATTATACACATTTTATTTCGGAAAATTACTTTTCGTTAATTATGACGCGATGGTCCGAAATTTAAATAGATTATATTTAAATATTTTAAATATTCAAATATTTTTAAATTGATTTATGAAGAATTGATGTGATTCTTTTTAATTTTCGAAGTTTGTGTTTATTAATTACGATTGGTGATTTATTGAAAACATAATATAGTTTTCAATTGCATAAATTAGATTGCGTCGTTGTATTTTTGTCGTGTATCGCCATTTTGCATTTTATTGCGGCGCATTCTTTGAGTTTCACCGTTTACAAAGCATGACTGAAATGCAGCGTTTATTTGCTAGCACAGTATTAAAACAACTTTATTTATATCGTTGAGAATTGAATAAGTATGTAAAATAAGGAAGTATTATTCAGATTTTGAGAGGTATTGTCACTAGGTTTTACAATTTGGGTAGGTACTGTTTATTTTTTTTACCTACTGTTAGAATTATTTTTAAATTATTTTCAGTACACAGTATAAAGTATACTGAAACATTAAAGTCAGAAATTACTTTCATTAAAAATAATAACAGAATCGGTCCGCTTATGATGCAAACTGACGAGTAGGTAAGGATACAAAATGATAAAATATGAGACCTTATAATAATATGCAGCTTAAAAAAAGCATTGGGAGCTTATATGTACATGAATATATGTACTCAAGAATATTATTTATTAAAATGTAATTGAAGCATATACTCGAGTAGAAATAAAACTTTTGAGAAGAAAATAATTAACTATCACTTTTATAAAAAAATGTGTGCGTGTACTAGCGTACACTCGTAAGAAGTGAAACTTCTTTATGACGTTATTTTTCAAAAAATAATTGACTATATGCAACTTTACAGAAATTGGTTTAATAAAGTTAAATTAGATAAAGTTTAATAAAAGACTTTTATTAAACTTTATCTAATAATCTAATCTATAATAATCTATCTAATATCACGTGTGGTAGGGATAAGAAAAAGATGGCGCGTAATGGAAAAAAAAAGATGGCGCGTAACAAAAAATAAAAAAATTTTGACAAAAAAATATCCACCGACTTCCATGCCACAAAAAAGTTAAAAATAATTTAAATATATTTTAGTTTAAAACATACTCAGTACTTAGGACATAGTCCTGAAGTCGGTGGATATTTTTTTGTCAAAAATTTTTTATTTCATGCTTTTTAGTGACGATATTCATCTATTTGTATTAAAATAAAATCGCTAAGTTTGCTTTGTGCACCAAATGGCTTACTCTTGTGGTTTTGGCTTGAAGTACCCCTGCATCATCAGGGTTGAGGAGTTGAAGGTCAAATTTTTGTCCCATGAATTTGCTTATCAATTCCATTATATATTCGTAAACATCAAATGACCTACTTTTATAGTTCAGGCTAGCAGTACCCCTGCATCATCAGGATTGAAGAGTTGAAGGTCAAATTTTTCATAGTAAATACCTACTTAGTAATTTTATTCTATATTTTACTCAATTGGACTACTGCAGCTAAGGTTCGGCAGACTATCACTAATTTTATTATTTTGCTACAAAAAGTTTAAGATCCTATGATTAGAACCTTATCAAACTCTTATCAGACTACCCCTGAAGTACATCCTTTCTAATAAAAAAAGAATCATCAAAATCGGTTGGCGGGATATTGAGTTATTCATACATATATCGGGCACATTGAAAATGCAAATTTAAGACTTATGCGTTTTTCTTATAGATGCCCTTGTCAAAAAAATACTAAAAAAAATGGGACCCTATGACACGCACTACCTTTCAAATAAAAAAAAAATCATCTAAATCGGTTCACCCAGTCTGGAGAAATGAGGTAACAAATATAAAAAAAAAAAAAAAAAAAAAATAAAAATACAGACGAATTGATAACCTCCTCCTTTTTGGAAGTCGGTTAATAAGAAAAGATGTCGCGTAACAGAAAAAGATGGAGCGTAACGAAAAAATGTTACACAAAATTTTTTTCCAACCCCGATAAAGAAGTTTCACTTCAAAAAATATTAAGATAAAATGTGGAAACAGACGATAATATAAGAATCTCAAAAGAATACTATTTATTATAATGGAATTGGAACATATACTCGAGTAGAAAAGAAACTGTAGGGAAAAAAATTATTAAATATTACTTTAGCACTAAATAAAAAGAAATCTTCGGTGCCAATACATATGAAGATTGTAAAATATTATTTTTTGTGAGAAAAGTTTATAGTAATAAACTAATTAGGTATGTATCGGATATTCGCATTCGCATTCGCAGGAGTCGTGCGAACGTTTTGCGAATATTGAATTGAATGATTCGCAAAAAATGGCACCAAATCTATCCAAATTTAATTATTGCACTTTGTAAAAAAGGATCGTCAAATAAAAACCTTCGGATCGTATGCGCTTGCAAATATTCGCGATATATTCGGGATTGCAAATCTTGATTGCAGTTCTTGGTAACTGAAAAAAATAATATTTGCAATCACGAATGTCGGTTAGGAATATAAGCATTCGCATTCACGAATGTCAAATAATAACAGAAGAAGTTGGTAGAACCAGTGTGGTTCGACCGGAGAACTACCACCGCCACACCTATTTCTAGCGTAAAGCAGTTCTTGCGTGTCGTTGGGAGGATGTGGTTGCCGGCACACTTTTATATGAGGCGACCATCTTAGTATTATGAAGCAGCAACGCATCTGTGATTGACTTCAAATAAAACCCATGTTCTGTATGAAGTTGTTTACAGATGTCCATGGGCGGCAGTGACCACTTACCATCAGGTGGAATGCCCGTTCAATTTATGTATAAAAATAACATACGTTTATCACTACTATAAACTGAAAAGTTAAAAATTCTGTGAAAAAATGAATACGTTAACATTTTATCCGCATGGTTGTTTCAAGGAGATCGAATCATGAACTGTGCATGATTCAATTAATATTTTCGCATATTTCGATGTAATTAAAAACTATGATTTTACAAGTGGTTTCAATGTTTTTTATGAGTAGTAATATAGTAAGTGGAAAGTCGGTATCATTTTCTGTGTCGACTGATTTCAACTTACCATTGTTATAATCCCAATTACGATTACTTATGTATTAATAATAATAATCATAATTAATTTATTTATTTCAGAAAACATGTCCCATAAATATCACATTATTCATTAAAAGTATAGTACAAATCATTTTTTAAATACAAAACAACCTCATTACATTAGAATTTAAATTAACAAACCTATAAAAATTAAAAATACACGTCAATTAAATTTCCAATCAAATTACACGCAAATTTAAAATAAGTCAATTTTTAAACAATTACAACAGTAAAAAGCATTATATTAATAAATCCGCAAATTATTATCATATGTTCACATAAATACAGGGACTCATTAAATCTTATAAAATTAATTGTAGGAATAATTAATTAGTCCTAAAAATATTGATAGATATCGATATGATAATCTCTATCAACCAACACAAGATTTATCGTACACTTGTTCGATTAGGTTAAAAAACAAAACAATATTATATTAATTTCTGTTCTGTTCTGTTTGTTAGTCAGATTTAAGTTTGATTCAAGAATCGCTATATGACTATTTTATTATAGTAGTGGTTCAATTTAAAAAAAAAATGTTTTTGTTTTTAAATATAAAGTAGCAAACTATTATGGAGTCCACCTTAATGTGGAACTGATGATGAACATTTGTAATTAACCCGTCTGACCTGAGGTCCTATAGGTGGTAGGTAGAGCTATTACCTCTACGATTTAAGTTACAACACCCCAAATTAGTAGTTCTCAAACAAAATAGGTACTCTTGACACATACGACAGTGCATAACACTGCGATTGTTCGGCACAAATAGATGATTGTTGTGAACAATTTCGAAATTTCTATTAGACGAAGCCACTTAAACTTCAATAAGCGATTAACAAGCCTTCGCCCGCGTATGAGCAGTTGAAGCCTTTGATATATTTCCGTTCTTTAATATTCGAAGTTCCAATATGAAGTTCGGATATGATACGAGTGTACTGGTGGAGAACGAGCGAAGTTGGAAATATATTGCTTTAGTCTGCTCTATTTATTTTCCTGCATACACGATTAACTACGATGTTAGTTGTGAACACTTGTACTTTTTTGAATATTTTTACGGCGTTTTTTTTCTATCGGGATTAATTCGTTCGGTGATTTTGATAAAAAACACTTAAATATTTCTGAACAATTTAGAGACAACTTTTTAATATTAAAATATAGGTATGTATATTTTTACTAGAGGTTTGACATTCGATCGCGTACCCCCTCGCGACAAGATTTACGTAAAAAAATTACAAAATTATTACTAAAAAATGGACTCTATTTGTGACATCAAACAAGCACACCCATCACATTACATTAATAGTAGTAAAAATGTATGTCTTTTGGCACTTTATTGTTACCTTTTATGGAAATAAAAACATTATTTTTATATTGACTGTTGTCAAATATATAAACATTATTTATATATTTGACAACAGTCAATTTTATTGTCTTTATTTGTGCGATTTCATTAATTAGTTGTCACGCTGTCACTTGGAAACTTTTACAGGGGTACGTGATGTCGAAATTTTGAGAAACTCTGTTCTATATGAAAATGTTTTTTTTTTGTTGAAACTATTAAGTCTATGGATGATCGTGACCATCTACAATCAAATGGATTGGGTGCACGTTTGCTACTTCAAGTCAATAAAACATGGAAAAGTAATAATTCAACAGAAACATTATTCTAAATAGGAATTGTATATTATCGCTGTAGACATATCACTTTTTTATTATTTGGACGGACTTAAAGAAGGTTACTATCATCATTATCATCATCATCAGCCCGTTTTAGTCCACTGCTGGACATAGGACTCTCCCATGGCGCGCCACTGAGCCTGATCTTCTAATATAATTTCTTATATAATTTCTCGTAATGGGATATATTATACGGAATTTATTTATAGATTTTATTAGTTCTTATCCAATTTAGTTATTACTTTTAAAGGAAGAATAGAATGAATAAACTCCACTGATACTAAGTGGTCAGTGCCGCTCGTAGATAACTGAAATTGTTCAAACTACGACCAAGAGTCGGGGGTCGACCACAAATACATGACTTCAATTTGTACAATTAAGCATATTTTAAAGTATTTCATCGCTGTACGCTTTAAATTATAAAACATTTAATAACTCTCTTGACTTTTGTAGAAGCGAAATTATGCGCGGGTTTACAGCTTAAACTTTTTAAGAATTCTTAAGGATGAAAATTAACTCATACTTTTTTCAAAAAATGCCGCTGCTTAAATACCTATCCGCTAGCCATCGCGTGAATGACTCGTTAATAAATTCGTAACTATTATGTGATTAATTATTATAATTTTAATAATTCTTATGTTACAAAGTATATGAAGCAAAGATTTATACTCATAATACATTGTGTTATCAGGTTTCAATCGAAATAAAAGTAAAAAAGAGCAAAAAAATATTATTTTTAACAATAAACATCTTTTTAAATTGTGCAGGCTATGGCTGTTTTGTATCACTCAACCCATTGTTGTCCCACTGCTGGACAAGGGTCTCCTATTAGAATGAGAACGTTTTATGTTCTACTACGCTAGGTAAATGCGATTTGTTAGACTTTACACGACTTTGAAAACTAGCCTTTATTATAAAACTTTAAATATAAAAAGGAAAACCGTCATAACTAGTGACATATCAACGCATTATTGATTAGAGACTTGAATTTTTCTAGAGAAGAATTTGCCACAATTTTCTTTTATAGTGAAAGTGAAAGACTCTCTAAGAAAGGATTTTTGGAAATTCTCCCCTTAATCGGTCCAAAATAAGCGGGGAGGGGAGTTTGTATGAAATTCCGCCAATTTTGTTGCATAATGAAACTCAGTGTTTGGCTTTCTGGTTTCATGTAATGGATAATCTGAATCACCATTTTTGGAAAATCTACCCCTTAGAAGGCAAAATAAGGGTTTAATGTTTTTTTTTCGAAATCCGTTAATTTTTGCTGCAAAATCAGAAGTACGTGGCTGCTAGTACCCTGGATCGACGCCCTCTAGTTCCGGGATCAGAATAGGGCTACGGCATCCCCTGCCTGTCGTAAGAGGCGACTAAAAGGGGCTTCCGGGGTTGCAAACGGCTGGAGTGGGAGCTCCAACCGTTCCGAGCGTCGGGTACCTTTTGCAGGTTTCCCCCTCGAAAACAAAAAAAAAAGTACCCTGGATCGGAGACTAGTTTTCAACCATTAATTTATCACTGCTTTTAATTATAACAGTTGTTCAGCTAAAAGTTGTATATGTGTTCTAAGCCAAATTTAGTTATATTGTTACAAAATTAAACCCCATTTCCTTACAAATAAAATAGCAGTTAACAAATAATAGTAATGTCCTTCAAAAAATAATTTGAATAAATATCTGTATGACATTTTACATAGCCCGATAGTTGCTCGTTATTACGCAAATAATATGTGATTGCATTCAACAAATTTCGAATATGAGCCAAATCAGTTTATCGCGTACGTTCAGACCGCAACATTCCTTTGTTGTTTATTATCTGGAAACAACAGTGTTCCCGTACGAGCTTTGTGCATACGTGCCTTGACTGTCCATGTTTATAAGATTTAACTTAAGTATGTCGTTATGCCGTGTGTGAAATATTGAGATCCTTGAACGTTTAAATGTTAATGACATCGTGTTGATACTTAGTATGTAGTTTAAATGTGTTCTAAAACTATATTTGTATGAATGTAAAGAATATTATAATTTTAGATAATCTAAATTTTCATTTCTTAGAGATCGGTCATTTTACAATTTCCGGTAAAATAAATTATAACCAAGAAAGAGCTGTAACAAAAAAAAACATTCTGAAGAATAAATGAACGTTGGCATCAAACTGGCAATGAATATATCAATTGTAAATAATTTATTTACTATATAAAAAAAAAATATCTGAAATAGAGGTGTGGGACATGATTTCCAAAAATCACTCGCAGCTTCTTTGTATCGTATACGTAGGTATATTATAATGATTGAAGTTCTCCTTCAACAATAATGATCTTGAAATGTACTTTAACGTTTTTTCCCCAAGATATTTTCGGTTTTTCTTATTCAATGTTATGTATACTACAGACTCCGATTCGATTTAGTTTTCCGATTCGATGTTATTTGATTAGTTACCTGGGACACATTGGAGTAACTAAGTTACTGTAACTTGCTTTAGACCCCCCCCCCCGCTTCTGCCCTCTTCTTTGCTACAAACAATGGGACTTTGGAATGAAAAATGTTGGACTTTATAATACAAAGTCGCTCCAAAACTCTTTGTATTTTCATATCACTTATTGAATTCGCAAATTCTGTGCTTCATATAATATTACATAATTATAATTGTAAATAAAACGTTTTTAATGGTTAAAATTATCCCTATCGCATTGGATGCTTAGCCTGTAAGCGTATTAAATAAATAAATAATTAAAACGGAAAATGTCGCAAGGATTTCTTTGACAAACTGTAAGTGCGTAGGCTTTTCAAAACGTGCGTGAGTGTGTCAAGCACCTTTTACCATATAGGAAGTTAGAAATTGCAAATGGAAATACGGTCGCGTAATAACTTAGTCACTAACGTAGCTACGTGCTGACACAGTTGAATGGATTTAAAAACTAAAAGAAATACCCCGGTGGAATACGGCTTATGATTTGATTGCGTTCAAAAAGGCTAGAGCTTTCATTGTGTAGCTTCAGATTTGAATAATTAAGGATTGTTGTACGGGCACTCGAATCCTATTGGTATATTGTTTTTTCATAAAGTTAATAATAGCTTCCGTTTGGATCTTTGATTAATAATTTAACGATTCTATGAAGTTTTTCTACCAAACGATACAATTCATTTTAGGTTCATTTTTTCATTGAATATTTAATTTTGATTTATGTGATTAATCTCCTCTAAGAGCAGTGAGCCTGATGGTTGAAACTTGGGGATGGTTGAAACTCTCTTAATCGGGAGGTCCGGGGTTCAAACCCTGGCACGCATCACTATATTATGTGCATATTAGAAATTAATTATCACTGCTTTTCTGTGAAGGAAAACACCGAGAGTTCTTAAAAAAAAAATCTTGGAGGTGTGTGAAGTCCACCAATTCGCACTTGGCCAGCGCGGTGGACTATGGCCTAAACTCTCTCATTTTGGGAGAAGACCCGTGCCCAGAAGTGGGCCAATAATGGGTTTGATGCGATATTATTAGCATACGCAGTCGCGAGCAACAGCTAGTAAAGAATACAGTTCATAAACCACTTAAAAAGTGAGATGTAATTAAAAACGATAAAACGGGTCGACTATAGACTTCAGACTCTTTCCAGACCTTTGGCAATACACCAATAATACGAGCATCATTATTTCTTTACCGGCAGATAATTAAGGACGGAGAATACCTGTCATTATACCCGTCTATATTTTGGTTCGCGTTTTTACTAATAATATTAAATCTATATATTAATACGTGAAGCAAAAACTTGCGATCCGTTTTAAGGCAAATTACGCGGACGAAGAAGTATTAAATTTTGCACAGTTATAGTTTATATAGACAAGGAGTACGAGATGTAAATGTTTTTGCAGATAATGCATAAAATGTACATAAAATCAACTATAACCTACTACTGGGTACATTAGGGACATTACCATGCATTTCATAGAAACACATATAATCTAATATATAAAATTGTTCACCCTTATTTTTTTTATATGACAAAACAACGTTTGTCGGGTCAGCTAGTAAACGAAATAAAAGTTTCATTGTCACTATGGAAGCACATAATATCAAAAATGTCTTCGCCAAATACCCGTTATCGCGTCTAAATGTAGCTTAGGTAATTAAACCTCTTTTTGACTTTAATGGGTACCTAACACCATATACCTTAAAAACTCGAAGATTAATACAATTTAATTGGATGTAGGAACTATTCGTGCTAATTTGGATAATATCATGTTCAGTTTTTGAGTATTACGGGCGAATTCAGAAAACTGCCATGGGTGATTACCAAATTTAAAAATGCAATAAGCGATTTCAAAAAAGTCCCACCTAAAGTTAGTTATAGATACACGCTTTTTACACTCATAGCCCCACACTAGGATTTTCTCCTGTGCCATGGGTACCACGGACACACACAAGACGAATACACAAACACCCAGACCCAGAACATGAATCTAAACTCATCATTCAAATACCTGTCTGGCCGGGAATCGAACCCGGGACCTATTGCGCGTCAGACTGGTATGGTAACCACTCCGCCACGCGGGTCGTCAAGGATGTGCTGATGTCACTTATAACTAAGTTATGGAGATATTGGTATCTTAAGCACACCGTTTAAACTGAAATAAAGACGCTGTAACAAGATACGAGAAGATCGACAGTTTACAGTCGGCAGGAGTAGTTTAGCCAGTGGCTCGGTGTACCTTTTGAAGGTTTCCTCCCTGTAACAAAAAAAGGAGTAGTTTAGCCAGTGGCTCGGTGTACCTTTTGAAGGTTTCCTCCCTGTAACAAAAAAGGAGTAGTTTAGCCAGTGGCTCGGTGTACCTTTTGAAGGTTTCCTCCCTGTAACAAAAAAAAGGAGTAGTTTAGCCAGTGGCTCGGTGTACCTTTTGAAGGTTTCCTCCCTGTAACAAAAAAAGGAGAAGTTTAGCCAGTGGCTCGGTGTACCTTTTGAAGGTTTCCTCCCTGTAACAAAAAAAGGAGTAGTTTAGCCAGTGGCTCGGTGTACCTTTTGAAGGTTTCCTCCCTGTAACAAAAAAAAGGAGTAGTTTAGCCAAATGACTAAAACTCGGCCTTGCAATCGTGAGTATAGAATCAAGGCATGCCTCATTTACTTTTGTAACGAAACTACGAAAGTATTGCAATTTAAAGTTTTGTTTATATTTTTTAACTGACTGAGCAATAATATGCATTACTATAGTATATTTAATAAATGTCAAAGTGTAGCGTATCTTGCCAAACAGGGCTCTCTTTTACTGAACTGTAAGGCAAGATACTGGAGCTAACTTTCATTAACATGTAAAAAAACATGATTGTAATAATATTAAAAAAATATAAATAGTATTAAAAGAATATAAATAAGAAAAAAAGACAAACCCGCTGAGTTTCTTGCCGGATCTTCTCAGTTGAGGTCGTATTCCGATCCGGTGGTAGTGTAAGAAAAAAAATGTAACTGACAATTTGTAAGTGCCCCCGTAGGCCTATACAAAATAAAGACATTTCATTTCATTTCATAACTCTAGTAAAACCGCGGATATCAGCTAGAAAATAAATAAAAAGAGATGTCAATTTTCCCAGCGACTTGTTCTTAGAACTTAAAACCAATTAAGGAATACCCATGCGAAAATATCTGGATACTTTTTACAATACGTGGAGGACATAAAGGAATTCCATTACTCGTTCGTTATTAAACTTTAATCTAACAAATCATGTCAAGAATCCACTTTGAGCTGAATTTGAGATGAAGAATAAGAATTTACTTTGTAAAATTCGGTCTCCAAGTAAAATATAGGACTTGAGAGCTCGTTTTGAGACTAGCCAAGATATATCTTAATGAGGCCCGCTTGGCCGCATGGCAGACTGAATGTTGAATATTATAATAAACACATTTTCAGAGCAGATATACTTTATAGCATTGCTGCTTTAAAATTGAATTTGATAGTGTTGTATTTTTTTTGATTTAAATAATGTCTTTTTTTTTGTTCTCGAGGGGGAAACCTTCAAAAGATACCTGACGCCGTGAGAGCGACGCAGGGTTATGTGGGATTTTTACCGCACTAAACTTTTACCCCGGTGGACGTCCTCGGCGCTATAAAGAGGACTCCGGGTACTCGGTCCGACCGCAACCGGAATCCTCTGAGCGCGTTGCCCCATCGGGCTCCTCCCAGATGGGTGGCTGGGCCCACCGCTCCGTCTTGTCTTTACGACGGTATGCGACCATATATACCGCCGTCCTTCCCGGGATCGCCTGACCGAACGGTTCGAGCTCCCACTCTAGCCGCCTGCAACCCCGGAAGCCCCTTTTAGTCGCCTCTTGCGACAGGGAGGGGATGCCGTAGCCCTATTCTGATCCCGGAACTACAGGGACTAAATAATATGTCTGTCTGCGTGATTTTCAAATTACGCTACGCTCCAAACACTATGAGCAAATATGATTCTTGTAACTGTTTTCTACAATTTTATCTATCTGCAAATACGTGTGTATATGATAGATGTGTGTTGTACATTTACTATAATTCTCGTCAATCCATTATTGTCCCACTCCTGGGCACGGGTCTTCTCTCAATGAGAGAGCAATAGGCCATAGTCCACCGCGCTGGCCAAGTGCGAATTGTTGGACTTAACACACTTCCGAGAACTTTTTTTTAAAGAACTCTCGGGTAAGTTTCCTCACGATGTTTTCCTTCTCCGAAAAGCAGTGATAATTAATTTCTAATACGCACATAATTTTAGAAAAATCAGTGGTGCGTGCCCGGGTTTGAACCTCGAACCTCCCGATCGAGAGGACAAGTTTCAACCATTAGGCCATCACTGCTCTCTTTACAATTATTGTCAATTATTATCAATCTAGAGCCCGGTTAATCTGTTTGATGGCATAAATTGATTTGTAGAGCATACTACAGGCATCTAATCTGTATCGATGGATACGCGACAATTTGCGAGATTGTACACAACTTAATGTTATCTCGCACATAACGATGTGTGTAGTGCCAATTATCATTAATGCATAATTTAGTTAGTCAAATTGTATTTAATGATGTGTGCATAATTCATTATGTATTCTAAATACATATCAAATGATATATGCAAGATTAACACTAATTAATATAATGAGATTATGATTGAAATTCTGGGATATCTAATAATCACGCATTTTAATATGAAATATTAAATTTATTGAGAACATAGCATGTTAAGTTGTTAAGCACAAATTACTATAGACTTTTGGCGGTATTGTGAATAAAAGGAGAGATAATTAAAACGCAGAACAAAAACGCGAGTGAAAAATAATTGAAAAGACTTAAAAAACTTCATATGCGGTGTCAGAAGTTCAGTAATTTATAGTTAATTTGTTATATTGAGTTTTCTTGTATAATGTAGCTAATGGCACTCCTGGGACACAATAACTATATATAAATCAATCAAGTCAAGTACATAATTAAATATTAATAAACAACCAAAACTTTCGCATTCAATATATCATTTTTTTTATAAGATTGAAGTAGAAAACGAGCATGCCGTCCACCTGATGGTAAGTGGTCACTACCGACACCTATAATCAACTTCATACAAAACATGGGGTTCTATCTGAAGTCAATCACAGATGCGTTGCTACTCCTGAGGACTAAGATGGTCGCCTCATATAAAAGTGTGCCGGCAACCACACCCTTCCATCGAAACGCAAAAACTGCTTCACGCTAGAAATAGGTGTGGCGGTAGTACTTCCCCGGGCAAACTACGCTGGTTCTACCACCTGTACTATACCACCTTTCAATAATGATTCATTCATATTGATATAGATTTAACATTAATATTATGTGTAATATATGGAGATAAACAAGAGCAGACGGATGTTGTATTTTATAAACGTGCTACAAGGATTAATATTGGATGCTTAAATTTTTCACTCCGACGCTCGCTACACGGCATTCGTCTTTCATTTTTAAATATGAGTGTCTCATTTCGTGCTTTCATTCTGTTTTGCTCCTTGTTATATAATTGTAATGATATAATTCTATCTGCTTGTTGTAGGTCAGTGTTGTTCAATCTATTGTTGGCACAACCCCCCTGGATATTAAAAAAAATCTGCTGTTTCTAAGTTGCATTAATATTCGTCTATAGATTTTGTGATTATTAAAACATTGTAATACACTGCCCTACGACAAGCAAAGAGGTCTATATCCTTACAATTAAATAATAAGAAAGAATAACAGTTACAGTAAGAAGTCTTTTTACGTATTTTTATAATGAAGTATTAATTAATTAATTAGGTCATATACTTATTCAATAAAAACATTGTTTTGCATCGACTGATTCGGTGGCAAATTTATGGCGTATTCTTATTATAAAAATGTAGCATTCACCAGCTTGAGGATGTTGGTAGACCAGTGAATCTTGTAGATAGGAATCACAGGATAAAAGATAAATCGAAGTATAGGTATTTATTACGTCTTGGATACGAAGATGATACAACGTCTTTAATCAAACTAGCTTATACAAACTTCTTAACCTCTAACTATCTTAACGTCTAACTATTTTTACGTCTATCTTATAACTCTTACTTCTTACTTCTCACTTCTCACTCTAACTTCTTACTTCTTACTTCTCACTCTAACTTCTTACTTCTTACTGGCGCCTAATTTTTGCGTACAATCTTATAATACTGGCGTCGTACCCCCACCTAGTCGTACTGACCCTTATTTTATTATTTCTAACAATATTGTGTTCGGCTTCTTTGCAACACGCAGTTCTCATGCAATATTACATCATAAAAGCTATTGCCCATTTACAATCCTTTGTCCTTTGTCTATCCACATCTGTACAGTATGTCTTTACACGATATTTTCTAAACGCTATTATCTAATTCTTAATTTTACAACTCGTTGTTCTTATTCAACTACATCTGCGCCCAACATGATCGTACTAACAATATTACGATTGTATTCTATCCCAAACCCGACAACAAAACCATTACCGTCATAAAAATATAAACTTAAATACTTAATTACGCTTAACAATTATTTTACAATACTACACTCGGCCATCCTACGAAAAATTCGCCCTCGAATTTCACCACTCCGTTTTATTCCGTAACTATCCGAATCCCCATCGATTCAAGTGTTCGGTTGAACTTGAAGTCGGCTGTGGACCTATCCAATAGGGTCCCAAAATTTGTTCTTTTAATTTAAGTCCTGGTCCAAATTGCATCCGTTGAATCGCCATCAAATCTCTTTCTTCGTATTTTGTCGCTAGATTTTGGTTTTTATTAACCCCACGGCTCTTTTCTTCGTGAACTTTTACAATTTTGTTCCTTACAGTCTGCTGGAATTCTTCTCGCTCCTCTTTAAACTGTTGTATCCACGCTTGTTGCAACGACTTAACGCCAAACTTCAATTGACATTTCGTCTTTCTTTTGCTACAACTGGGCGTCGCATTTAATAATTTTCGTACAGGAGCCACGTGTCCGTACAACTTCTCCGTCGTTGGAGGAGCTAATTTTGTCAATACAGGTATTGAAGTGCGTCTCACGTCCTCAGCCTGCCCGTTACAACTAGGAACCCCAGTTCCTATCACAGAATGCTCAACTTTTATACTCGTACAATAATCTTGTAAATCTTTCGATGTAAATACTGTCTCTCTATCTGACATAGTTTGTGCAGAATTTTCGAACGAAGTCATTATATTCTTGTCTTCTTTACTCTCTGAAAGAGTTATTCTACGCGGCAGCGAAATAACAGATTTCTCGTCTTTTAGGATTATTTTTGCTTGTATGCCGACGTCACTCTTTGCTTCCGGTCTATCGTTTTCAATTACCTCAGTAAACTCTTCTTTAGAGTGTTCCTCTTTAATATGCGATAGATCACTTACTTTAGCTTCTTCAAGGGTATTTACTTTGAAAATGTGCGTCTGTCTAAACGACCCTGTCGTTTCATTTATATCGGAGCTGTTCAAACATACCTGCTTATTTAACAACGGAGGAGACCTCAAACTTTCGCACTCACTTTTCTTCATCAACTTTAAATCACTACCTGTGTCAACTACGGTTAAAACCTTATAGTCTTTAATTATCACTTCCTTTGAATCTTTTTTAGGTTGCGACACTAAATACACATCTTTGGACTTAGCTTTACATTCAGATGCTACATGTCCAAAATCACTACACTTAAAACACTTTTTTCCTTTTGCTTTTTCAGGACACTCGTTGCTTATGTGATTACTTGAACCACAGTTGAAACATCGTCTAGCCGCATCAGTTGTTGAAACCCCAGACATCCTCCTTTGTTGATTTTCCTTGTGTACTGGTTTGCCACCCTTCTCGTCGACTGGTCGTGCTTGCCTTGATAACTCTTCTTTCATTCTCTCATATTGACAAAGCTTTTCCTTCAGCTGTTTTATATTCTTGGCATCGTAAAGCATTCCTTTATGTACAGCGTTGTCGGGAATTCCTTCTATAATGTACTGAATCACTGTACGTACATCAAAGTTTGCCTGAGCAGCGATTTGTAACATGTTGTACGTGTATTCTTGATATGTTTCATTAGGCCTCTTCCTTCTTTTAGTTAATTCTCGGTGGACTTGCAAACTATCCACCACTTTTTCGAACTCATCTTTAAGCGCTTTTTTCAGCATAGGCCAAGTTTTTGCACATCTTTCATAATTAACGAATAATTTGGCTGAGCCCATCAACAGGCGCTTAGCGTATACAATTTTTTGCACCTCATTCCATCCGCAAAGTAGAGCCATCTCCTCGAAGTCATTCAACCATCGCTGCACATTTAGATGGTTATCACCACTGAACTTCTCCAAGGACTCTTCCACGTCTTTAAATGTTAATAATACGCGTTGTGATTCGTAACGTCGATGAATCTGCGGCGTTTTATGAGTACGCTCGTCATACGTACTATCATCTTGATCGTCACAAAGAATTCTTCGGCCACCATTCGCAGGATTTAAAACACGTCCGTCTTTGTGTCTATCCCCTGCGTGCACATTTTCGACTAGTGCATAGGCGGCTTCAGCATCTAAGTCTTCGTCTTCTTCATCGTCTTCGTCGTCAACCTGTTCATCTTCCTCTTGATCGTCAGTGATGCGTTCTCGTTCCAGAAGTAATGCTGCCCTTAGTCTGGCTAACAATTCCGTCTTTCGGCCCGTCACCCGGAGACGCCGTTGCCTAAGCTCCTCTCTGAGCTGTGCAACCCTCATCTGCGGAAGCTGGTCGTCTTCCAGCTCTACCGCGTTGACGTCTCTGGCAACCTCGCCAATTGCGCCTTCCATGACTTACGGACTTCACACACTACACTGAACTTTTTAAACGCACCGAACTGACACGTCGTCACCAACACTTCTATTTTCTTTTTATTTCCTGTGATCCCGGACGAGCCCCCAAAATTATGGAGCTATTAATCAGCTTGAGGATGTTGGTAGACCAGTGAATCTTGTAGATAGGAATCACAGGATAAAAGATAAATCGAAGTATAGGTATTTATTACGTCTTGGATACGAAGATGATACAACGTCTTTAATCAAACTAGCTTATACAAACTTCTTAACCTCTAACTATCTTAACGTCTAACTATTTTTACGTCTATCTTATAACTCTTACTTCTTACTTCTCACTTCTCACTCTAACTTCTTACTTCTTACTTCTCACTCTAACTTCTTACTTCTTACTGGCGCCTAATTTTTGCGTACAATCTTATAATACTGGCGTCGTACCCCCACCTAGTCGTACTGACCCTTATTTTATTATTTCTAACAATATTGTGTTCGGCTTCTTTGCAACACGCAGTTCTCATGCAATATTACATCATAAAAGCTATTGCCCATTTACAATCCTTTGTCCTTTGTCTATCCACATCTGTACAGTATGTCTTTACACGATATTTTCTAAACGCTATTATCTAATTCTTAATTTTACAACTCGTTGTTCTTATTCAACTACATCTGCGCCCAACATGATCGTACTAACAATATTACGATTGTATTCTATCCCAAACCCGACAACAAAACCATTACCGTCATAAAAATATAAACTTAAATACTTAATTACGCTTAACAATTATTTTACAATACTACAAAAATATATTTTTAATCTTTATATTATTTTTACTAAGAATTCTAAAGGACCTGCCATGCAATATGCCAACTTTGTGACCCCCAAGGGAGCCAGAATCCACTGTTTGGAAAGCACTGTAGTAGGTGATAGATTTCGTTGTGGTTTAACTGCGGTGTCGACACTGTGGTTAGTCTTTCAATTCGTAATAACGCTACTGCGTTCGAAGTGTTAGTTTAAACAATGATATGAGGCGTTTCAATTTAGTTTTTGGAGCGATAACATTGTTATAATTATAAATTTGGCGGATGAGTTAAAACTATAGTGTTATTTCTTTGATAATTCTTTTGGAAAGTTGTTGGCATTAATGCTATACATATTTTTGTTCTAAAGCAGCAGCGTTTTCATTACTTTATTTTAATTTAATTGCGGTGAGTGAGACTTTTGCAATAGTTTTTAGTGTAGTCCAGGAGGTTCGTGCTGTGAGACAATCTGGCGTTTTAATTTAAAAGAGCCGGTTGTCGTTCAAAAGTACCTGTAATTCTGAAAACGTCGACTACATATTTTTACAAGATTGAAGTTGTTAATGGGCATGTAGTTTACATGTGTGATGAGCAGTGATAGTCTAATAGTTGAAACTTGTTCTCTCGATCGGGAGGTCCGAGGTTGAAACCCAGCACGCACCACTGATTTTTCATAAAATAAAGTGCGTATTAGAAGTTGATTATCACTGCTTATCTACGGTGAAGGAAAACATCGTGACGAAACCTACACACCCGAGAGTTCAAAAAAAAAAGTTGGGTGTGAAAGAAAGGTTCACCAATTCGCACTTGGCCAGTACGATGGACTATGGCCTAAACTCTCTCATTCTGAGAGAAGACCTGTGCCCAGCAGTGGGACAATAATTGGTTGACAAGTATGTAGTTTACCAGATGGTAAGCAGTCACAGTAGCCCAATGAAATTTGGAAGCAACTACATACGAAAAGGGGATTGTGTGTAATTAAATCATTTTTTTCCGAGGACTGATTCATTGCCGTAGATAAAAGTGAGCCGATAATCACAGTAACGCAAGAATTTCTTGCGAGTAGCAATAGGTGAGGCGGTGTGCGATCTAGGATCATTTCGTGGCGTGATCTAAGGTTGGTCTAAGTTCAGTAGTGGATCAAAAGGCTGATGGAGATGAAGAGGTACGACAATCGTAGCTATCCTGTCCAAACAGACACGATTTGTCTTGCATCAGAGTATATTACTTATGCACCGCCGGCTTTAAGAATATACTTTTTGCGGACGTTTTGTAGACTTGCCTTTGGGTGTAGGTGGCTCCAGTGAGGTGTATGTTTGTGTGTTTTTAGTTTTATTTCAGGAGCATTAAATTAAATTTTAATCCACACAGCGGTGGGAACAGCTAAATTCACGCGATAAGTGAGAAACCGCGTTTTTGCTAAGCTTCCATTTTTTTTGGGACGTTATTGTTGGAGCTTCGGTAGGTTTTCGCGTGTAATTTCTGTTTCTCTTTTGTACTGATATTTTACTAAATTAGTGGTTGTTTCGTACCTGGCGTTTACATTTTGGCATGGACCGGGTGCAATTTTGTTAATGACAATGATGTTTGGTATACCCAGCGTTGGAGCAATATAATTATTTAAAGGATAACAGTGTTTTTAATGATGTGAGAAACCTATTGCTATTTACCAGATGCTAGAACCAGTGAAGTTTGACCGCAAAGTACCACCGCCACACCTATTTCCAGCGTGAAGCATTTCTTGCGTTTCGAAGGGTGTGGTTGCCGGCACACTTTAATTTGAGGCGAACATTCTAGTCCTTGTGAGTAGGAACGCGTCTGTGATTGACTTCAGATAGAACCCATGTTCTAAATGAAGTTGCTTACAGGTGTCCATGGGTGGCAGTGACCACTTACCATCAGGTGGACTGCATGCTCGTTTGATACTTCGATCAGATAAAAAAAATATCTAAAATGATTATTAGTGCATTATTTTATTTTAATACTTGTTATTTTTGAAAAATTGATTGATAACCTGAATGCTCCAGTGAATTGTTGGATGCAGATGGCTCAAGATCGGTCGGATTGGCGCAGGTTGGGGGAGGCATATGGTAATTGCCTGCTCACTTATATACGACGCAACCACCTCTGTCCTCGGGAGTATATCTATCAGTATATTTTACATCCAAGTAATAAAATCTTGAGTATCACTAATTTAATTACAAAACGTAAAAAATGCAGGCATCATTTTAGATGCCGATTGGCGCGTTTTAACAATTCGTTACATTTTAAAAATAAAACAAAATTTGTGCGCGTTGTATTAGGGGTGCCCGGTTCGCACAAAGCGACCCTCGGTCTCAGGGGTAGTTGGGGTGCAATGTGCAGCGATCGATATGTTTTGGGTTACCCCATGCGAGACGCGTCCCGCGATTCTTGATGGCTGTATTTAATAACTTTATATCATTTTTGTTTTATGATTTAACGGCGAGTAATTGATTCTAAGCGAATACGAGATTTTTTTGTAATGTTCTAGTAATTTACGGCTTTTTCGATTCTGAGGTATTTACGCGATAGGCTTTATATTAAAATAAAGAAGAATTCTAGAGAAATTAAAAGATTACGGATACGGCAATGTCTCTTATAGCTGAATAAGGTCTCTGTATTCCGTTGTATTTTTTCAACTGGTTGTAAACATTAAATAAATTTAGAACTTATCCACCGGTTTTAATATAATGATAGCATCGTTCTTTTAAGTGATACATTTCTAAGCATTCTCATCACAAATGTATATCCATAAAACTTAAGATACTCTTTTAATCTTATTACACTTTTGCATTACTTCGTTCTATTAATGAGATTAGCTGTTAGATTTTAATGGACTATCTACATCAAGAACTCTTAATGTTTCGTTTTTTCTTATAAAAATACGAAAACCTCTTAGAGTGTTTCCTTTAAACTTCTCCGTATTTTTGTGGCTCAGACAAAATGTAGTCTGCACCTTTTATTTTAGTCCATTCGAGTATAGATGCAAGTCTTTTAACTAAACTCTTTTCTGAAACAACGATGGAGGTTTTATAAACTTAGTTCAGATTTATTTTAGTCCTTTTACGTTACATTACGTTGACGTTTCGTTTAGTTATCTTTACTTTAATCGATAATATAATAGAAGATTAATATACAATCGAAAATAAATCACGAAAATCGAAATATTTTTAAATACATTTATAAATAAAAAAATAAAAAATAAAACATTTTCTACACTCATAGCCCCACAATAAGAATTTCTCCTGTGTCGTGGATACCATGGACACACACAAAGACGAATACACAAACACCCAGAACAAGAATCTAATCTCATCATTCAGATACTTGTCTGGCCGGGAATCGAACCCGGGACCCACTGCGTGTCAGACCGGTATGGCAACCGCTGCGCCACGCGGGTCGTCAAATAATTATAGAGGATCGGCTAATGGTAAACGCTTTCAAGCGTAAAGCGCTAAAATAACGCTCACAAATTAAGCTGTAAAGTATCACTTGATTACATTTATATAGTGCTATTTGTATCAAACGGTCATTTTGGTTGAACAGAAGTTATGAACTCCACCGAACCGATTTACGTTACTAAAATCCAAAGAGATATTTCGATAATGTCTCACTATTGTCTTCTAAAATTATTTGTTTTATGCTAAATGGCAGAATAGGAAGATTGTAAGAGTAGGAAGGTCCTCGAGTGGCGACCACGTTTAGTCAAAAGGAGCAAACTAAGTATGTTATATTTATTACTATTTGATGGTACGTATTTCTGCCAGTTCTCAGGTAGCATCAGTTCGGTGACTACCCTCAGTAAAAGATTTTCTTCTTATCTGGAGTAGATTTCAGGTGTCAGCGCGAGTTTGCCATTTCACTCTTTTAAACATATACATGTCGGACCGATTTATGTATCATCAACCAAACTTGTTAGTCAGAAAATGTTCTCTACATTTGCTGGGTCGATAATGTGAATAAACCCTAAGCATCACTAATGATAAAGGTAAACATAATCCTATATAAGGTATTTCCGCACGCATCTAATTTGCGCTGTCGAATAATTCTGTTTATTATCAGCGGAACAGGAATCCACGCTTACATCGAACTCCAAATAGGATGGCTGACTGACATTTCAGGATGTTGTCGTTCTACCTCGTTACACGCTCAAGGACGTTACATTTCAATCTGTAAATGATATTACAAAAATATACATATATATAAGATTTAAAATAAAATGAAAAATAAAGTCACACAGTATTGCTAAAAAATAAATGTCATTAATACATTTATACATCTTCATTATTATCAGTCCCAAAATGTACCTTATTTTTTAAACTTCACGAATAAAGTCTAAAAAACACATTGTATAGAATTTTAGAGCAATATTATCTCCTAATTATTGTTATATTAAAACGCTTATATAGAAGATTTTCATACTTCTTATTTTTTTATTAACACAGTTGTATAGAAGTATTATATCTAAAGATTGGTGCTATTGGCAAAAATTTCGGTACTGGCTTTTTTGTTAATTAGGAGCGTTAATTAGTGCGATCAAAACCTTAGTAAACAATGGTTTTCATTCAGGCCGGGAGGGATTCTTTGGTTTTTTACAATAATATTGCTTTGAGGATTTATACGAGTGTTCATTAATTTGCAATACGTACAGAATTACGAAAAATAATATGCATGTGGAAATTAATAATTATGAAGGTGGTAGAACCAGTATAGTTCGACCGGGGAAGTACTACCGCTACACCTATTTCTAGCGTGAAACATTTCTTGCGTTTCGATGGAAGGTTGTGGTTTCCTACACACCTTCACATGAGGCGACCATCATAGTCCTCGGGAGTAGCGACGCATCTGTGATTGACTTCAGATGGAACCCATGTTCTGTAGGAAGTTGATTACGAGTACAGTTAGTTGTCCATGGACGGTACCACCGCCACTTATCATCAGGCGGACTGCATGCTCATTTGCTACTTCAGTTAGATAAAAAAAAATAAAAAAATAAAAGGCTCCTGGGATTGGAACCTAAACCTAACCTAACCTCCTTGGGCCTAGTTTTTGCTAGTCTAGTTCTAACTAGACTCATTCCTATTCACTATCCATATTTACTAATAATATTGTTGAAGGTTTAAGTATAATAGTTGTTGTTAAGAAGATTACACAATACCTTTGTCATGGAGGACCATGACTACCAAAATAGTAAGTGGTAGTAGTAATATTTCTAAATTAATAATAGTGGTTGACAGGGCCTAGTTACAACTAGGCTAGTTCACAATCTTTAAACTAGTAAACTGTAAACGGTTTTAATTGTAACTGTAGTTGTTACACGCGTTTAATGCAATACGTATGTCATAAGGGTCCATGAAATAATACCCACCTAAGTACCTTATTTTAGAGCGTCCGTCTTGTTAGATCGGACATCATCAATAAGCAAAACTTTCATTATTTTTCAAACCAAATATGTGAACAAAACTGCAAGTCACTCAGCTCGGCTTAACTCGCCTTAAATTCAGTAGTAAGATTTGAAACTTGAGTATTTAAGTAATAAATTACAATTTGTCTTATCAACTGAATCTACAAACTGAATTCTATCTAGCTCGTAAGTATAATAATAATAATAGTTTAGTGTCTCAAAATGCATTACAAATAAAAAGTAAAAATTAATGTAGGTTAGCTAAATAACATTGTTGAGAGCAAAAGGAAGTGACTCAGCTAATGCAGAACCAGGATCTAAGTCCTGAGCTGCGCTGATTTTCAGTCACCCCAATTTCTCTGAGATGTTAAGCGGGAATTGGTGGTCAAGGGTCCCCTCCTGCTGCTACTCGTTTTAAAAGATACCAAAAGGAAAAATAAAAATAAAACTTTTATACTAAACTAAGATAAAGATCAACAAAACTAGGTAAAAAAATAAAAAATAAAAAGGAAATCTATACTATAATAAATCTGTAAGAGGTCGCTGTCTGTACATGGAATAAATTTAGGTGAAAACCATTTCTAGAGGTCTTTAATACGATATAGAACCCAAAATAATGGTTTTTAGAAATCTTTTCTGTTTGTCTGTTTGTCTGTTTATCTGTTTGTCTGTTTGTCTGTTTGTCTGTTTGTCTGTTTGTCTGTTTGTCTGTTTGTCTGTTTGTCTGTTTGTCTGTTTGTCTGTGTGTTTGAAAACGCTAATCTCAGAAACGGCTTATCCAATTTGAATATAATTTTCCTTGATGTGTTGGGGGAAACTTCACTTAACATTTAGTGTTTATTTTATGTAAATCGGTTTACGAATAAAAAAGTTATGTCAATTTAAAACTACGCAGTATTGATTCTGTGTTCGATAAGTGTTAATAAGATAAGTAACTGCATAGTTGAATTGGTAGAAACTAAACATGTTATGATCTGTAAAATGTATTCCTTTGTTATGTATTTTTTATTGGTTATGTTATTTGATACTATACAAATCTATATCTCTATATCTATATATACTTATATAAAAACGAAAGGATGTTCTCTCACTCATATAATGAATAAACATCGTAGAGCCTAAACTGCTAAAGATACGAATATGATTTTTACTAGGGGTTCCTTTTATGACGTAGACGTCAGTTAAGAATGAATTTTCTGGTCCCCCCCCCCCAATTTAACCCAAATAGGAGATGTAAGTTTGTATGAAAGTCAGTCAATTTTGAGGCCACCTCAATAAAATTTAGTATTTCGCCTTGATTTTTATGTTAAAACATCGTTTCAAACCGACTTCCAAAAAGGAGGAGGTTATCAATTCGTCTGTTTTTTTTCAATTTTTTTTTTTATTTTATATTTGTTACTCGATTTCTCCGCACTGGGTGAACGGATTTGGATGATTTTTTTTTTCATTTGATAGGTAGTGCGTGTCATCGGGTCCCATTTATTTTTAGTTCACTTTTAACAGTGGCATCCATAAGAAAAGGGCATAAGTCTGATATTTGCATTAACGATGTGCGCGATAAATAGATGAATAACTCAATTTCCCGCCAACCGATTTTGATGATTTTTCTTTTATTTGAAAGAATGTACTTCAAGGGTACTCTGATGAGTTTGATACGGTTCTGATCATAGGATCCATTTCTTTGAAGCAAATTATCGAAATTAGCGATACTCGGCCAAACCTAAGCTGTAGGAGTCCAATTGGGTTGAATCTAGAATGAGATTACTAAGCAGATATTTCCTAAAAAATTGACCTTCAACTCTTCAATCCTGATGATGCAGGGGTACTGCTAGCCTGAACCGTAGAAGTAAGGCAATTTGTTTTTATGGATATATAATAAGATTGTTAAACAAATTCATGGGACAAAAATTTGATCTTCAACTCCTCAACCCTGATGATGTAAGGGTATTTCAAGACTAAACCGTAAGAGTTGGCTATTTGACACTTACGGTTATGTAATAAAAATACCAAGAAAAGATACACGGTAAAAATGTTGACCTTCAACTCCTCAACCCTGATGATGCAGTGTTACTTCAAGCCTAAGCCATAGGAGATGGCCATTTGGTGCTTTCGGGTATGTAATATGATTACTAAGCAAAGATACAAAATGAAAATTTCGACCTTCAACTCCTCACCCCTGATGAGGCAGGATACTGCTAGCCTAAACTATACGAGATGGGCATTTGATGCTTTCAGGTATTTAATATAATTACTAAGCAAAGACACATAATGAAAATTTTGATCTTTAACTCCTCAACCCTGATGATGCAGGGGTACTTCAAGCCTAAGCCATAGAAGTTAGCTATTTAGTGCTTTCAGGTATGTAATATAATTACTAAGCAAAGACACATGATGAAAATTTTGACCTTTAACTCCTCAACCCTGATGATGCAGGGGTACTTCAAGCCTAATTCATAGAAGTTAGCTATTTAGTGCTTTCGAGCATGTAATATAATTACTAAGCAAAGACACATGATGAAAATTTCGATCTTCAACTCCTCAAGCCTAATGATGCAGGGTACTGCAAGCTTAAGCCATAGAAGTTAGCTATTTAGTGCTTTCGGGTATGTAATATAATTACTAAGCAAAGACACAAGATGAAAATTTCGATCTTCAACTCCTCAAGCCTGATGATGCAGGGTACTGCAAGCCTAAGCCATAGGAGTTGGCCATTTAATGCTTTCGGGTATGTAATATAATTACTAAGCAAAGACACATGATGACAATTTCGACCTTAAGCTCCTCAGCCCTGATGTTGCAGGGTACTGCAAGCCCAAGCTATAGAAGTTGGCTCTCAAGTTCTTACGTATAAGTAATAAGAATACTAAGCAAAGACATGGGATATTTTTTTTTACCTTCAACTCCTCCCTGATGATGCGGGATAGTGCAAGCCTAAATTAAAAAAGGTAGTCACATAATGCTTACGGTTGTGTTTAGTATATAAGTTCAATGACAGCTCATTAAACTGAAATGTGATTAATAAATTAAACTTCAATTCATCAACCCTGATAATCTAAGTACACAACCTACTTAAGCCGTATGAGTTTGGTACTTATTGATTACAATACATTACAACCAGTTGAGAGAACATTGTGATGAAAAGTGTCACTTTGAATACCTAAATCCTGAAAATGCAGGAGTATTGTCATGTTATTGTTAAGAGTTGGATTTAGCTGTAGCTTTTTAAACAGGATGGGTTAGGTTAGGTTGGAACATACGAGTAAAAGAAAACATAAAAAATAAGCGAGCAGGGTGCGGCAGCGCCCTGCGAGCGGGTGCGCCCTGTTCGTATGAATTGTAAAAGTGTTTTGATTATGTCTTCCGCTTTACAAAGAACAATGCGGGATTTACGCACACAAATAGCCCGATGCACCTCTTAAAAGATCTTATATTTGGCCACATGAAACAAAATATGAACTTAGAATATATGTCGCTGTTCAGTGATATTCCAATTTTCTAATAATTTACTTCAAGTAGATAATAGTGCTTTGTTATCCGGAAAAGTTAAAATCAATCTTTATATAGATACGTCTTCGATTAAATGTGGAGGAGTTGGTTGAAAAAGTATATCCCGATATTGTTAGTACAACCAATAACACTATAAATTGGTTCCAAAAGAAGGCAATATACCCACCCACCAATGAACGTGTCGATAAAATAAATGATTTTTTTTTTGCTACAGATCTACTATTTGGTAGACACAGTCATTGAGATAGAGGAAGCAGTACATTATCCAACAGAATTTTTGAATTCCTTAATGCCTTCCGGAACTCCTGAACACAAATTAATATTAAAAGTAGGTTTACCTATAATCTTACTTAGAAATTTGAATCTAAGAATTTGAAAATTTGAATTTGAAAAATAGTATTTTCCAATTCGGAAAACTTGAAATCAATCTTTATAATCGATACGTTTTGGTTCAAATGTGGAGGAGTTGATTGAAAAAAGTATCCCGATATTGTGAATTAGAATGTAAATTGGTTCAAAAAAGCTATTTACAATATTAGAATTCGTCTAATTACAAAAAAATACATAACAATACGTTCCTACCCACAAATACACACTTTAAATTCGTTTTTCACTCTGTGTTTGACCAGGTAATCCTTGAGCGGCCGAACCGATATTAATGTTACTACTTTTTATCATAGAATTCCCACGGTGTCGAGATTTGCGCGAGAAAAACTTTGTGACACGTTGATTTGCACGCGGGCAAAGCCGCGGGTACAGCTAGTTAATTAATAAATTAATACATGAAGTGCTTATGCAGATAAATAGACAGCTTAAGTTAATATAGTAAAGTATATACATATAGTATATACGAACTAACAAAGCAAGTCTCATAAAACTTCATAAAATAACATGAACTTGACAAAATGTTGTTTTTATGCATAGAAAAAAACGGAAGCAAATATATAACGAAACGGTAGTTACCGAGAAGTTCCTACATTCGTTTTTACAAGTTAAAATGGCGTTTTTATTTAAAAGCTAGTGCTGAAACTAATTTGGCATCTTAAAATGTTTAAGTGCTTTCCTTAGAACGGACCACTTACCCAATTTTAAGTGGTTTTAAATCTTTTTAGGTATTAAGTCTTGAAATTTTATTAATATTATCATCGTAATCTTTACTAGTGTCCCACTGTTAGATGGAGTTACAAGATTGCCTTCGTTCAGGTCGATAGATCTCTATAATCTGGTCGATATAATCTATAAACAAAAATAAAAATGAGTTTTATTTTTCAATCTTTTCAATTCAAGATAACTTTTAATTTATAATTAAGTTTTTAAAAAAAATATATTTAATTCAGTTTTTAAAAACCTCTCCATTTTGAAAGCTTTGTAACGATATTTTATTTTACTTAAAGAATCAATTCATTTTAAGCGTACACATGATCCCGGTTTCGATACTAATTATCTGAACTGCCCGAAAATACAGTGATATTTCAGTTCACCTAGAGGGGCTGTCACTTATTTAATTGAAATGCCCACAAAATCATTGTTCATATGTTACCGTGTTCTGCAAAAATGGCTTTCGGTTTGATGTGTAGTCATGAAATGTAGTCATTGAGTATGCGTATCCCTATTATTAATATTAAAATAGCTAACTTTTATAACTATTGTTGAAACTTGCCCTCTCGATTGGGAGGTCCGAGGATCAAACCCAGGCACCAACACCTGAGATTTTTCTTAAATTATGTGCGTATTAGAAATGCATTATCACTGCTTTTCAGTCAAAAAAACATCGTAAGGAAACCCATAACCTGAGAGTTCTTTAAAAAAAAAGTTCTCTAAAAAAGTTTAAAAAAAAAAATACGGTGGACTATGGCCTTAAACTCTCTCATTCTGACAATAACGGGTTGACAACATTGTATTTTATTTATAAAGGCATTGTATAATATTATATTTATTTTATTTTATTTATGATTCAGAGTTGAATCTGAGTGTGTGCTCTACCAAACAGTATGTGGCCGTACCTCATTTGAGTAAAATCCCCAACCAACGCCTGAGTAACGTTTGCTCCAGTAAAACGTCCTTTAACAGCACTTACTAGTTTCGGTGTCCTGAACACTTATCTCCTATGAATATGAACTTAAGATTGATAATTGATGGAACGACACGCTTTCCTGAGCTTAACTATCACCGAGTTCAAATGCTTGTTTGCGGTAATTCCCTACATTTTCGGCTGGATTCCAATCTCTAAATTGAACTTGCTACACGTAACTTGATTTCAGGAATGGCAATACGTGAATTCTGTATTTGGCTTCGTATGTAATAATTTATGTGTTAATTAATATGTCATGTGTGTTATTAACCCTCAGTGGGAATAAACAAACTAAATTATATAGGGTACCGAATTTACAATTCTGTTATTTGCTTTAGAGCTTCGTGAAATCTAATGTGCGCTAAATTGGAAATTAAGTCAAACATGAAATGTTTGATCTGATTGTAAGCAGTTGTATTAGTACGACTTCCGATCTTATGCGCGCAAATGTTTCGGTGTGATTGCCTGCTTCATTGCTTCTTTGAGGTAACTCATAGGTCCTAGAGTCATCGAGTATGTCGTATGAGAAGGATACGTGCGATTGTAAAATCTATTACAGTAACAAACTTTCAACCTATTGAAAGAATTATTAAATATCGATACACGATCATCCATCCATCAGCCTTTGAAAGTCCACTGCTGTACATAGCCCTTTCCTAATCTGCGCCACTTCGACCGGTCCTGAGCCATCTGAATATAGCGGTTACCCGCCCCCGACCAGCTGGACTCATGACCTGAAGAAGATAGTTTTAATTATACCATAGTTCAAAATAAGATGGTAGAAAGTATACGGCCACATTTAAATCTAGCGTGAAGTAGTTCTTGTACTTTGGTTGAATGGTGTGGTTGCCACCTGACTTTTATAGTGGGCGACCATCTTAGATTACAGGTAGAATCCTTGTTCTAATGAAGATGATGAAGTTTGCTTTCCTGATGATTTGGTTTTGATTTCCCTGATGCCCATGGGCGGCAGGGTCTACTTAATGTAATAAAGAAAATGTGAGACTTGAAATATAATCTTCCCAAAATGACTATTATTACACTTGATTATATCCTCAGTCACAGGAAAGAAAAACTGTCTTCCTACGAGGATAAAGTGGAAAGAGATTGCATTGTTCCGTTCGAGTTAATGTACCGGAAGAGTCTACCTCTCTTGTGCAGTAAATTTCAAAGTTACATGTTCATTGCTAAAAGACTAAGGTTCAGTGGTAGCGCATTAACATCTAAAAAGAAATCGTGGAATATATACTTAAGTAGGAAGAAAAATAAGAGTATTTATCGCTTGCATCCCATCTAACTCAATCTTTTTATCTGATTGAAGTAGCAAACAAGCTTGCAGTCCACCTGATAATAAGTGATCACTACCGCCCATGGACATCTGTGAGCAACTATATATAGAACATAGGTTCTATCTGAAGCGAATCAAAGATGCGCTGCTACTTCCGAGGACTGAGATGGTCGCCGCATGTATGCTGGCAACTACTACACCCTTCCATCGGAACGCAAGAAATGCTTCACGCTAGAAATGAGTGTGACGGTGGCACTTCCTCGGTCGAACTACATTAGTTATACCACCTAGCAAATTTTCTATTACGCTGCTGCATTTCGGTGAAAATTTGTGGATTCTATTAGTTAGAATCCACAAATTTTCACCGAGATGTTCGCTTCATTTTTACAAGTAATTTAGATTACTTGTAAAAATGAAGCGAACATCTTGGTCCCTAGAAGTGGAAACGTTTCTGTCGCTTTACTGTAGGATCTGTGCTATAATATATGTCCAGGTTACATACGTATATTCATGGGTCAAGTGAATCATTTTTAGCTACTCCAGACTCTTAGACTCCAGATCGTAATCAACGAAAATTGTAATAAATGCAAACCTTTAAAATCATTGCACCTTTAACAAAAAAGTTACAATAGGGTACTTAATGCCTTCTGGCATTCTTTACCAATCAACCATGTGTGGCTGGAAAATTTGTGGCAGGTGTTAAATTTAAAATAACAATAAAATAGGTAATAAACTAACTTATTAGTACATACAAATACATATATACTAATCATAAAATAAATAAGTTAACTATTCTATAATATATAAGGTGAAGACATAAATGAATAAGAAACATTAGAGGTGTTCAAGTAATGTTCTCGCACAAGCTTTATAAATGTAGCCTTGACGATCAATAATAAATTTATTTTAGGTCAATCGACTCTATACAATTCAAGTGCATCTCAATCGAGCTCTGGTTCCAAGCATGCATATTGATGGTGCATACCAAATTAGTTTGTAGATACAAATATATGTATAACAACTTCCGATGAACACATACTTGATTCGTCGTCGACGCCGCTCGTAAGTTCATGCCTGTTTGCTTCCATCACTAATATTTTATTTCAAAATATGGGTGGTAATTAGGAAAGGAACCTTCCTTTCCTTTTCACCTACCTAGGTGGTAGACCAATAATTTCAAGAGAAGGAAAAGGCTTAACCAACAAACTGTTTGTTAGTTCACAAGCAGACAAGTATTTCAAACTTACCTTACATATACAGAACAGTAACATATAGAAGACTTTGTAATAAGCTCTATATTCTTCAAAGCATATTGTCTCATTGTTGAGTTAGTATGAAAGTCATACTCAGGAGTCACAAAGGTACTTATTACTTTGTGTTAATACGAAAACAGTTCCCGACCAGTGACAATCAAACTACGGAGAAATGTAAAGCAGACATAATTCTCTTGTGCAGTTCTGATAAGTTAACAAAGTCACAATTCTGTCGCACACGTTACCGGGTTTAAACAAAGTAGCTTACGAGCTTCATGTTTATAGTTTGAGTACCGCTGAGTAGCTGCTACATTAACTTGGTATGAAATGTATAGGAATGCTTTCTATTGTTATCTATTATGTTATGTTTATGTGATTATGTTATCTATTAAAGTTAGTCTAATTTGGGCACAAGTTTTCTTGTGTTTAAATTTTACGTAAATATTTTCGGAGGAACATTTTCTACGTTCTCTTATAAAATCGTCTACAGTTGCGAGAAATTTGGTTGAATATCGATATTGTCATTATTGATCTTGATATTATTACAATTATAGGCTTTTAAAAAATGCATGCCCGATTCGAGTAAACTGTTTTTGACATGTTATCAGAAATATTAGCATTATTATAAAAATTGTAACAGTTATGTCAACACTTAAATAAATGTGAACATTATTCTAGTATACAAATTTATGAGAATTTAAAATGAGTTTATACACTTCGAGGGATATTTATTTTATTCATTTATGCTATGAATATGTTATTTTCTTCAGATATCAATTTATAAAATATGTTAAAACGATCATCTGTACCTAGACTTGCATCCAAAAACATAAAAAACACTCGTCTCGTTTGCACAGAAACAAAGCTAAACTCAAAACTCACACAAAGTTACATAGGTTTGTCTTTAGTACTGTGTAACTTTGTAGAGCATTTCATGCTAATGTCAGAACTATTCAAAACAGTTCAGAACAAGCCTTGTGCAATGCTAACACGAGATTATACCCGCTTTTAGTGTTTGATTCCTATATAAAATGGTTTTCATTGTGAGTTTTAAATTTATTAATTTTATTATGACAAAATATTAAATACTTAAAATTAAATAAATGTATATACAAAATAATAACTTACATGTACAAAGAAACAAATTGCCAAATTAAAAATTAAAAATTGCATCCAAATTACTGTTCCTAGGATGGGTTCCCAGAATGCTGGCAACATTACCTCGTTTAATGGCAAGGCTAATTTTCATTGTTACTTTATTTAAATATTTGCGAGTATTTAAACATCCAGTAAAAAGACGTTTAAATTTTCTTTATTTGGTCGAAGTAGCAAAAGGCTTTAAAGGTAGAACCAGTGTAGTTTGATCGGGAAAGTACCACCGCTACACCTATTTCCACCGTGAAGCATTTCTTGCCTTTTGATACTTTTATACTTTTTTGATCCCAAAAACTATCTGTATAGGCTAGACGGTCTTGTAAATATTATTTTGCAAGCTTTTATTCAACTGAATATCTCTTGTGTTTATAAACCTTTTAACATCAAATTTTATATTGTTATGTAAATTAGTATCCTTTTTTTTTGCGATAACGCAGAAATATAAAAGACGTCATTCTTGTCCAACGTCATGGTCGTTCTAAGGTGGTGATTTTTTTAGGGTTTTAGATTTAAACGGAACCCTATTACTAAGATTCCGCGGTCCGTCTAGTAGGTGAAAAACACAAAAACAGTTGAAATTTTCACATATGGTGAATAGTACCAAATACTAAAACAGAATAAAATTACTAATTAAGAGGGCTACTACACAACAAACGAAAGTTTTGCTGTTTTTTTTATAGATAATGGTACGGAACCCGTACTGCGCGAGTCCGACTCGCACTTTGTTGGTTGTTTTCTAGCATTCCTCTTAACACGGACATAAAATGAAACCATTTTAAAAGCTTTTATATGACATAAAAATTGTACGATGCAACGAAATGATGTATTTGATTATTACAAGTTTTATTTTATTCTTTTCACTGTATTGGAATAAAAGCTTGTTGTAAAAATATTTTTTTAATATTTTTTATTTAGAAGAATAGGAAAAAATAATCACGTTCCTAAAAAGCTTATTGAAAATATTTTTGGATGTGAATTTATGTGATTTTAAACCTTAGGTGCAAGATTCGGGGTTTCATAGCCTAGTTTGCGAACAAGATGGCTGAATATTTCAACGAGCGAAGCCTAACGACTTGATATCCGAGATGAAATATGATTGAGGAGAATTGATCGAAATTTTATACTTTCATTATAGTGGCAAATTTGTATTTCGTCTGCCTTAAATTAGTTTTGTATTTATTTTGTTGTCGGTAATATCAAATTTTGTACGGATGCATAAATATATTGATCACTAATACTTATGCTGCTTTCTATTGCTATGAATGCAATTACTGACGTTAGAACTCTTTATACAGACGAGCAATAGCGTAGTGCTTGAAATTTTTTAGGAGGTGGTAGAACCAATGTAGTTCGACCGGCAAAATAGTCCACCTGATGGTTAGTGGTCACTGCCGCTCATGAATATATATGTATAAGCAATTTCATATAGAAATAAGTTGTATGTCCTTTTTTTGTGACGGACATGAAACCTTTAAAAGGTACACCGAAGCCTTGGAAGAGACTGGGTAATGTGGGATTTTTACACACTAAAATCTCCTCGGTGGCCTTCCTCAGTGCTTGCAGGAGATTCCGGGATCTCCAATAGGACGCATCGGAGTCCCGTACCGCGGCGCCCCTACCGGGCTCATCTCTTGGGGGACGTGTTGTCTACCTACACCTTCCGATGATTACGGTGACATGCAGCCACACATACCTCCCTCCTTTTCGGGGTTGCTTGTGGGACGGTTCCAGCTCCCACTCTAGCCGCCCGCACCCTTAAAGGCCCTCTTTTAATCGCCACTTACGACAGGCAGGGAATCGACGTCAACCCATTATTGTCCCACTGCTGGGCACGGGTCTTCTCTCAGTATGAGAGAGTTTAGGCCATAGTCCACCGCGCTGGACAAGTGCGAATTGGTGGACTTCACACACCTCCGAGAACTTTTTTTTTTTAAAGAACTCTCGGGTGTGTAGGTTTCCTCACGATGTTTTCCTTCACCGAAAAGTAGTGATAATTAAGTTATAATACGCACATGAATCAGTGGTGCGTGCCTGGGTTTGAACCTCGGACCTCCCGATCGAGAGGGCAAGTTTCAACCATTAGGCTATCACTGCTCTCAGGCAGGGAATACGGTAGCCGTATTCTACTCCCCGACTACAAGGGGAAAGTTGTATATGTACGGTTCAAATATTTTCTTATATGTAAATAAAATATAAATTCAATAGCATTAAAAAGTTCAAAGGCGATGCATTGGGGACTTGTCTGATTACTAAAGGTGACGGCGACTACTTTACATCTAGTAGCCTTTTTGCTTAATCGCTAGATTGACCTGCGTTCTTCTGAGTACATTAAGGGAATTTGGTTAAAAATGGTTTAAAATTATACCTACTACCGTTGCTACTAATATTTATTACCTTGTTAAGGTAATGACCATTGCAAGGTAATTAAATGTTGTAACTAGATATTATTACAAAAACAAAAAACCCTGTTAAAACTTAAAGTTGCAGTCGGGTATTTCGTTTTTAACCAGTTATTCAATTCATCTCGTTTAAGAAGTTTTTGTCCAAATGATATAGGTTTTTCATTTATTGCAACCAGTCAAGCCCTTTGGGCTGTAGTGCGTGACAAAGAAATGGACATACAAACAAACATACATACATACGCTCGAAAAACAGCACCCTCTTTCTGACGCAGTCGGATAAAAATGCATATTGATATATAAAATGAAATATTAAGACCTTGCTACATACTTCAACAGCTATACAAAAATAGAGTTCTCTATAAAATAAGCCTAAAAATGTCGTTCTTTAGTGAGTTCGGGAAAATTGTTTACAATAACTTCTTCAGAAGTTCGATAGTTGGCACAAAGGTTGTTTGTTTGTTGCTCAATTACGCGAAAACTGAAGAATTATATAATATAACTTCGATACTGCGAGTTTCTGGAATAAGCATTCGACATTTCAGATGAGAAATACACATTCGTGTAAAATATTACATTATATAAAGTATTTCTTATACGATCAAGTATATTGATAGATCACTACATAGTATAAAACAAAGTTGCTTTTCGCTATCTGTCCCTATGTATGCTTAGATCTTTAAAACTACGCTACGCTAGGAAAGGTACATGAAAACGTATATAGATTAGCAGTAATCTCACTAGATAAAAGCCTTTACCAAAAATCGAAAACCAAATCAACTACTACAGACCCTGACGATCTATAGTGGTTCTCGATAGTAGTTTGATGTGTTTTGTTTTGAATAAATTGATCCGCAACTGTTCTACGACTTCAATATGCAAAAGAAATCTACATAAATCGATAATGAGCGAATCCACCCATTATTGTCCCACTGCTGGGCACGGGTCTTCTCTCGGAATGAGAGAGTTTTAGGCCATAGTCCACCGCGTTGGCCAAGTACGAATTGGTGGACTTCACACACCTCCGAAAACTTTTTTTTTTTTAAAGAACTCTCGGGTGTGTAGGTTTCCTCACGATGTTTTCCTTCACCGAAAAGCAGTGATATTGTGAATTTCTAATACGCACATAAATCAGTGGTGCGTGCCTGGGTTTGAACCACGGACCTCACGATCGAGAGGGCAAATTTCAAACATTAGGCTATCACTGCTCATCGTGCGCATTATTGCCCACAAAACTGTTTCATCCTCAAAAAACTGTACAAGCACTCAATTTGACTAAACTATTTGATTAAGAAACAGTATATACTGGACCCTTATTGTTTTTCTGTTTATGGCCGTTTGTCCGTACCTAACGCATTCGTCGCTCTGCTATGATACGTTCATTAGAGATTGTTCGTCCACCTGTAAATGTACTCGGAATAGTGCAACCATTTTCAATCCATAAATCATTTAAATTTATTACATAAGTACCCAGACTACATTTTGCGGTCTATTAGTATCGGGAAAGCATATGAAGCTAAATATTCCTATACAAATAAACTATAATATAATTATATTGTCACACTGTTTATAATTTAATGTTTCTACGAAATACTGTTTATGTAACTTGATTAAGTATATAAAAATGGACACGTTATGAGGTAAAAGCACAAACCAGGAAATCTTGCTTATGTATTGCGGACACGGACAGAAACATTCTCAGCTTTATATATAAGCAGGCACATAAAGTGCCAGGCAGAAGCTATCTGTTTTTTTATCTTTTTCTAACCAAGATTCCTTTGAAGAGGTTTTAGAAAAATCCTTAGCTATCTTTTGACAGCGATAGCCTTCCGGCAAAATGTTGCTTTTTATCTTGTGGTTATCATAAGGGGTGGCTGAGGGAACTTAAGACTGGGAATAATTATGTTGAAGGCAGTGCTTTGAAACTGGAAGCTTTGACTACTGGGGTGTACATTCCTTTATTTTTACTGTTTTTTATTGCGTTACGATATATGTTAGCGGTCCAGAAACTAAGGCAATGATATGTGACTCGTTAGTCACATGCATTTTAAATTAATGATTCTACCATAACTGTATCGTTAAAAAAAAACACGCTTTCTACACTCATAGCCCCACAGTAGGATTTTCTCCTGTGTCGTGGGTACCATGGACACACACCAGACGAATACACCAACACCCAGACCCAGAACATGAATCTAAACTCATCATTCAGATACCTGTCTGGCCGGGAATCGAACCCGGGACCCATTGCGCGTCGGACCGGTATGGTAAACGCTCCGCCGCGCGGGTCGTCAATAAACTGCGAAGAAGCCCATTCTTGTGTTAATAGGTCTCAAACTTTACGTAAAAAGTTTAATAAATAGCAGTAATCAACGCGGTTGCTATTAGAGTAGTTAGCTATTTTAATATTGAAAAAATCTAAACCAATTATCGGTATTCTACGCCTTAATGTTAAATTGAGGTACACACTTGTTTAAATGCGCCTTTCCATAAGTGATGGGCGAGGTCAAATCTAAGCTAAAAATCGAAGCCAAGCTGAGCGAGAGAGATTTGCTATGTGCATGTTAGTTGTGGCTATAACTATTGCGAAAGATATTTTACCTACCAGAACTAAAGGAGGCTAAGAAATGTAAAACAAGCACTATTGACGCGTTTGGTCTCTAAACATAGCAAAATTATCCCCCTAAAGATAGAAAATTGTTTATAGCAAGACTAATCTTCTTGGGAGTCGCTTAAGGATGTCCACCTTTGATAATGTCCAATTAACAGATGGACAGTATGTATGCTGGTTGGCGCTTCTCAAAATATAGTATTTAGTCAAAAATATATACTATTAGGTATGTACTACGGCGTAGTACGTCCTTCAATTTTTATTCGTTCTTCCGCTACCCATAAAATTCAGTTTAAGAGCGAATGTATATTTAAAATTCACACATTCGAACCTGTTTGTATCGTCTTCGTAACATTACTGCCAGTTTCGTTGTGACTATTTCTATGACTAAAAACGAAAGCTGAAGGTGGTAAGACCGTTCGTAGTTCGATGGAGGCACCACAGTCACACTATTTTTTGATAACAGTAGTTTAATGCGCTGCTACAGTTTGGTCTGGATTTTGGTAAAGAAAAAATGATTATCTGAGGTGTTCTTATTTCGTTCAAAAACTAGGGGTAGCACGCCTATATGAGCAAAATTGAGATCTTACATGGGGTTCATAACAGATGACCAAGAGTGGTAGTGGTCGCGTAATATTACGAACTAGTAGAACTTATTAAAACCTCTTTCGACGATTGTTAAAAAAATGGTATTACAAGAACATAAAAAATATTATATATATACACAAATATATACATTATATTTTTATGATTTATAAAACTATTTTTCTTCTCTGTTTAACAATAAGTGATAATTTATAAATGTAAATTACAAATTAAAATTGTGGCAAAATAATGAAAAATAAAAATATTTGAAAGAATGCATCTACCTGATTTGTTGATCATAGTAATAGTTTCATACTTAGTAAGTAGCAGTTACTCATACTACTATAAAAGTTACGGAAATATTACAGTTTACAAAAATATTTCACTCCAAAAGTAGTTCAACTCGTATATTTTAATTATTTTTCTAAATTTCCAGACATTTGAAACAGGTTTGTACTCTTACTGAGAAATATGACGGGGTTAAGTTTCTAGCCAGGGTTATTTGGAAAATTGCCAGTGGGGACTTGCGCGATCGCTTAGGATTCTAACCTAAGAAAATGTTAAGAAATATAACTCTTTTAAGCTTTCTACAAATTTCATTTTACTTGTTAGTACGCCATTTTATTAGGGTACAATCTCGCAAAGAAATTTAAAATCAGTATAAGCGTTTTAATTCACCCGATGTTTTGGACACCTAAGGAATAAGGTTTTCTGTGAGAAAAAAAAAGAAAAACTATCTTGCGCGACGAGTTGACTTGTTACACTATGATATAGCACAATTCTGAGTATGATTTAAAACCGCCTGAAAGACCTTCGCAAAAGGTTTAGTATCTATATGTCGTCGTCAACCCATTATTGTCCCACTGCTGCGAACGGGTCTTCTCTCGGAATGAGAGACTTATAGGCCATAGTCCACCGCGCTGACTAAGTGCGGATTGGTGGACTTCACACACCTCCAAAACATTTTTTTTAAAGATCTCTCGGGTATGTAGGTTTCCTCACGATGTTTTCCTTCACCGAAAAGCAGTGATAATTAATGTCTAATACGCACATAAATCAGTGGCTGGGTTTGATCCTCGGACCTCCCGATCGAGAGAGGAAGTTTCAACCATTAGGCTATCACTGCTCTATCTAATATCTATATTAGTATCTATATACAAAGGTATAAATAGAGCAGTCACTCAGCCACATCGCAAGCGGGCTCTATTGTGCTTCTGAATCGTTAGAGTTCAATAGAAATTTCAAGAGCTTAATATAAACTTCTTTAAAGTTTAGAACTTATCACTCCCACTCTTTATTCATGTAATGTTATTCTTCAAATCCTCGAAATATTCGAGAGTCAAAACGGAAATACCCGATCAAAGCTTTCACTAAAATAGCGGAATGGCGAACAAAATAAAACGAAAAATGAAGTACGGACTAACCATTTATAGACCAAAACTTTGTTAAATCCAAGAGTTTCGTTCTATTGTACTTGTTAACGCTTTCACGTCTCAGTGCTCGCTTTAATTACCGCTCGTGCTTTACCGGGACCTTTAAAATTAGAGGTAGAAATTTAAAATTAGAATTCTATAATCCAACGCGGATCGGAAAATTTCTACGTGAATTTCACGATCAGCTCGGTCCGTTGTCGAACTAATTAACGTGGTCATAATAAGTAGGTTGGATCGCTTTTTGAATTAATCAACTATTTTACAGGCTATGTGCGTACCTCTTATTAATCTTTTGGATGTTTTAGTAGTTTTGTTTTGCACTTTTTAGGGTTCTGTGCCCAAAAGGTAAAATCGGAACCCTATTAATAAAACACCGCTGTCCGTCTGTCTGCCATCAGGTTGTCATAAACAGTGATAGCTAGACAATTGAAGTTTTCACATATGAAGTATTTCTGTAGATACTTTAACTACAAAACACTAAAAACGGTCTAAAAATATTTAAGAATGGCGGGGGGGGGGGGGGGGTCTCCTAAACAAGAAACATGTTTTTTTGTTGTATTTTCTAAAGAATGTTGCTAAACCGTTCGTGCGCGAATTCCACTTGTACTTAGCCGGTTTTATTTATTTTACATCGTCTTAATCGTTATTCAAGAGAAGGTTTCCATATTTCTGATGTATGGTGAAACCAAATCAATATCGACAAATAATTGAGCAGAAAATATTATAGTAATAAGTTTAACAAAATTGTCTTACTACTACTACTACTAATACTTATTTTTTAAAGTATGTTAATATCAAAAAATAGTACATTATCTTAATATGATATTTTGTACTTAATATAATTACAACCCCTAAAAAGCTATGTAAACATGCGCCACGTTATACAGAAGAATCGGTCATTCTTTTATTATAATTACGCTACCAGATTCCGTTTTGTGAGTACCTATTTAAGGCTAGTAGTGTACTGTTTACAAAGGATCACTGCTCCGGGCAATGGCTATGCAATGGCTTAAAAACATTTGAGGCGTTCCAACTTAGTCCTCAGGGCTACAACGCATCTTTGTCTCATTCATACTATTCCTACTTTAGTTTATGGTGTTCGTAAAGCGATATTATTATCTCCATTTTAATTTTCTGTCAGAGGATGAATATTAATTTAAACTTTGATAGAGAAACATTATCTACATACAACTTTCAGACAGATCATTAGCCGTTTCCACGAAACCAATTACAAAGATACAAGAATAGTTCGTTTAAGGTAACAATACCAATTTACTGATTCTAACTTTTAGCGTAAAGTTGTAAACTAGATCAACAAAGCGACGGGTACAAATGAAATAAACGTAGAAGTCATAGCAGAAAGAAATAAGGCTTCAACATTATTTATGGTCGTAAGCACTGAAAAATTCTTAACATTTGTAGTAGAAAATCTCGATGAAATATCGCGATGTTGTCTTGTCGTACAAAGGATCAAGAATGTTGGGCACGAGACATCTTGAGGATTTGCTTTGAGTGTTGGATCTAACTGTTTTTGATCATTTGTAACTCATAAGCTCATCGCACGTTACAGTCCAGTAGTCTCCTGACGTCTACTAGTTATTTCAAGATCAGATGTAGTCGTTAACAAATAAAATATAGGTCTTACCTGATACTAGTATTCATAAGGATAGAGATAGGACAGAAAGACCGGGGAAGCACCACCGCCACACCTATTTCCAGCGTGAAGCATTTCTTGCGTTTCGATGGAGGGGTGTGTTGCCAGTACATTTTTATATAAGGCGATCATCATAGTCCTCGGGAGTAGCAATGCATTTGTGATTGATTTCAGATAGAACCCATATTCTATATGAACTTGCTTACAGATGTCCATGGGCAGCAGTGACCACTTACAATTAGGTGGACTGCATGCTCGTTTGCTACTTCGTTGAATGGTAAACCTGGCTTACTACGTAAATCATGACAGCGATCTACAACTGATATAAGATAAAATCACGACACGACATCGTGTCGCGGCACGATGAACTATCGTGAAAGTCTGCAACCTGTGAAACGTGTGCGTGTGACGCTGTGTCGTGTTATTTCACAAAAAAACACGACACAGCGTCGTAACAGCGAAACATAATGTAGTGTCATTGAAATCTTCAATGCAAATCGCGATAAATCACGACACGGCATCGTATCGTATACTGTAGTGTATGTAGCGTAATTCTGTTGTAGCTAAACAAACAAAAGTCAAACACCTTTACCACCAAACTCAACAGAATTATACTTTTTTGGTATCAAAAAGTTCCCCTCTACTCTTTGGATGTATCGGAATCTGGGTAACACATTTAATATTTAAATTTCCGCTAGACCGAGAACCAAACTCGGGACCTACTGGCGGTAGATGTGTTGTACATATTTAAAACACCACTTTTAAAGCTCAAAACAACTTTCGCTGTTTCATGCTAATATCTCTGAAATACATCTTTATTAATAATTACACGTCTGTCTTTACCGGGTCCCTTGACCCGAAATTTTTGGAACTTTGTTTTGATTTTCGTTCTTAATTAACGTTTACATTCATTATAGTCCGCCAGCGATCCTAAGCAAAATTGACGGATATATTAAAATATTTATGATATCATGATTACATTTTTTTAAGTTATACTTTTTTATGTTTCAATTTTTTGCAACTGAAACGAAGTAAATAATGAAGAAATTAAAATCTGCGTGTTAATAGTATCGCCTTTATTTTAAAATAGATTAATCCAGCGATAATATTACTTTTCAAGATAGTATTTTACTAGATAACCTACCTAGTGTAGAATTCCAATTTTGTCGACAGTTTTTTTATCTGACTGAAGTAGCAAACGAGCATGCAGTCCACCTGATGGTAAGTGGTCGCTGCCACCCATGGACATCTGTAATAAACTACATACAGAACATGGGTTCCATCTGAAGTGATGCATTGATACCCCCGAAGACTATGATGGTCGCCTCATATGAAAGTGTGCCGTCTATTTTAGATATACCTGTGGGCAGTGGCATACCATGAGCATGCCTCTATGATAAGAGTCGCATTGAATTTTTACATACGCTGTTTCAAATCACAATTATTACTTTAAAAGATCAATCGTGGCGCGAAAGCACGAGCCACTTTACACCCGGAGTGCCCTACAACTATTTAAACCCAGTAACAATGCATGCTCTACAGATATTGCCTGCCCGAGGTTGGTCGGTCACAGTTTATGGAATTTCCATTTAAACTTTGAGCCGCTTTGAATGAAAACTGTGCAGATTAAAAATGCAGGTCGACCATAAACCCCCAATCTGCATAAAATATCACCGCACGGGTGTAATTTGCGTTGCCTGTCCGTTTGTTCGGCCACTCGAAACTGATTATGAGATTTTAATGTGGATACATTATGTATGCGCTGTAAACGATAGTTTTACTCTCATATAAATATGGGTGGAAGGAAAACGGTTTGACCCTGGGTTCACCACAAGGCCTATAGCTGTAAAGGGCTTTTATCGTCAACCCATTATTGTCCCACTGCTGGGCACGAGTCTTCTCTCGAAATGAGAGAGTTTTAGGCCATAGTCCACTGCGCTGGCCAAGTGCGCATAGGTGATTTTTTTTAAAGAACTCTCGGGTGTGTAGGTTTCCTTACGATGTTTTTCTTCGCCAAAAAACAGTGATAAATTATTTCTAATACGTACATAAATCAGTGGTGCGTGCCTGGGTTTGAACCTCGGACCTCCCGATTGAGAGGGCAAGTTTCAACCATTAGGCTATCACTGCTCTATATAGGGCTTTTAGAAGGAGTTAATTAGGTTTTTGAGTAATCATTGTTTTCGCTTATACATTGAATTGTAAGATACTCGTATGATGAAAACGTAGACAATGATTGTTTTGCGGAAACGAATTAAACTCGTGCTAAAGACATAGTTCTGGTGTTTCGATGAAGAGTTGAGGATGCTGGTTGACGTTCGTATTAGGTGACTATATAGCTATCTAGAATTTCTACTTTTAACTATTTTTCTAGGGATACGTTACTAAACTTGTTATTTTCGGGGCGATGACTGCGCACATATTCATCACAATAACATTCTTCTCAACGCTCTTAAACGTACTTTAAGTTTATTTAAAACGTTATTTGCTTTGCCTGTTTTTACGGTTGCGAATTGAATCACCTTCGGCTCTCATTAATTAATAAAAATATTTCAACCGGCAAGCCTCCGCTCTGACCTTGCAATATTAAAATAGCAGAGAAATATGCGATGACATAAATAAACGGTAATGGAATTAAAGTTTAAACGTGCATTTCATATGTGGAATATGTTATCGAAACTGTTAACTTACGAAGGCTTTCTACACTCGTATATATTGATCGGGTAATATACAATTTAAGACTAATACTAGCTTATTCTGTGGCTTCGCTCATGTTTAACGCGGGAGTAAGAAATTCAAGTAATTTTAAAAACACGCTTTCTACACTCATAGCCCCTCACTAGGATTTTCTACAGAGTCGTGGATACCGTGGACACACACAAGACGGATACACCAGAACCAGAACATGAATCTAAACTCATCATTTAGTTACCTTTATGGCCGGGAATCGAACCCGGGACCCATTGCGCGTCAGACCGGTATGGTAACCGCTCAGCCACGCGGTTCGTCGAATTTTTGAGCCAATTTTCACCGAAATTCGATCAATAGTTGATGCAAGAGTAAAAAAACACACATCTTCACAAATCGAGCGATTCTCGACGAACATAGATAGAACTTATTAAAATTTATAAACATTTTAAGTATGTTAATATGGAGTTTTTGAATAACCACATAGAGTCCTCGCATATAAAAAAAATATTAGCTGGCTTTTTCGAAGTCTCCCTTTTTTCTAAGTCTTATTTTGCTGGAATACTACACCATTGTAATTGATCAATTCTGACCTTCCCTGCTTAAGCAAATCATTCAATCTGCTTTAAAATTCTGTTAGTAGAACACTTCATAATTAAGAGAAAGTATTCATTGTGATCCCCTCTGAAAGTTTAAAACGTAATAACATGAAAAATCTATATGTCGAAAAAGGTTAAACCTACAAATTTGGTACGCTGAACACGCTGTTTGTTCACTTTACATATTTGAAAGGGTACTATCATAACAACTACTGCGTAGAATAGTTGTTTTTTCAAACGATATTGTATTAATATCTTTGAGAAATATTAGAAATTGTTGGTCTTAAATGTGAATTTTTTTGGAAAAAGAATCATCTGTTGAGTAAATGGTATTTTGAGCAACCTAATACTTCTTAAAAATAACTCCTGAGGATGGAATGAGGTTTAAAATGTTGCATAAAAATTCCTACTTTTATAAAGTTAGAAGTAGATTACGGAGGAATCGCAAGTAAATTTACTTTTATAATTGAATAAACATCGGCGAAGCTGTGGGCATAAATCAGTTTTCTTTCTATGAAATTATAGTAAAAGCGTTCGTGCCGTCCACTTGAAGGGAAGTCTATGACATAAATTCTAGGTATACCTAAGTTGTCATGTCATGGACACACAATAAGACGAGTAAAACCCTCAGATCCAGAACTCCTAACCTCATTATTCAGTCGATCGAACCTGGAATTCCCCCCGTTTTATGTCGGTATGTTAAATCGCATTGTTGCATATGTGTATTCCCACACGCTTGTCCCGCCCGCATGCGTGACACCTGTATTCTATTATATCATACGTACACGAAGACGTATTGCGAAGAGACTGTGTATATATGCGTATGGGAAAGTGCGCTAGTGAACACGCGTGACAAGAATCACTCCCTTATTACCTCAGCCGTTGCCAAAAACGCTCTAAAAATAAACCCTTAGCATGTAAGATTAATACAATGAAAAAATATATACGTAGTACATATCTATAACGTATTTTTTGTAGAGGAAAAAATTCAGCTAGAATACGAAGAAAGCGTAGATTTTAACGTCATTATGTTTGTTGGAGTTTTTATCAAGGTCGGTGATAACGCTCGACAACGGCAAGCGAGACGGGTGAAATATATTCAGCGGGAGATTATAGAATAAATTATACCGGATAACGCACTCTGTGTTTCCTACAGTTTGTGTTAACGTAAGTTTGTAGTTTCACTACATTAATAGTTTATGTATTGGAAATTTATTTCCTTTGTGCTCTCAGACCGTTTTTATTTTCATTATTTTTAGTAGCATTGTAATAATCCAGTAAGTGACGATTGTTTACAGAAACCTACAATCCTCAGATATAAATGAATGAATTAGATTTTTTCTTAAAGTTTCATTTGCTTATAATATATTAGTCTTCGGGGAATTTGAAGTATTCTCATATAAACAGAATCCACCAAAGTACCACCGTCACACCTATTTCTACCATAAAGCATTTCTTGCGTTTCGATAGAAGGGTGTGGTTGCCCGCACAAGTTCACATGAGGTGACCATCATAGTCCTCGGGAGTAGCAACGCATCTGTGATTGACTTCAGATAGAACCTATGTTCTGTATAAAGTTGCTTACAGATGTCCATGGGCTGCAGTGACCACTTACCATCAGGTGGACTGCATGCTTGTTTTGCTACTTCAGTCAGATAAAAAAAGGTGTATTACAAAATAACACAACAAACATAAAATGGACTATCAATTCAGTGCACTAAATTAAATTAAATCCAACATTCAATGCAATCAGCGACCACTCATTAGGTACTAAAAACACTTTGGTTACTTTAGCCCGCAGTTCGCAAAAAGACAAAAAGGGAGTTTCAACTAAAAACCACACGCCGTTTCACTCCGGGTTAAATACCCGGGTTGGTTCACCCTTAATTATTAAATAGACGAATGCTTTTTCGTACAGAGCAAAAACTTACCGAATTCACGTGTGCCTCTGCCATTTCTGCGACATTTTCGTGAAATTGGTCTTTATCGTTAGTATTTTCGGTTCATTAACGAAAGAGGTCGTTCTGGTCGTTGTTGTTGGGTGCTAATCGTCAACGTATTTCAATTTCATTGCTGTATACGATGTATGTTAGTAAGCATTATTGCTTAATATCGACGATGTGATGAAGTTTTTTTCAAGGATTTATAGTTTCAGCCGGCACACTTTATTATATGAGGCGACCATCATAGTCCTCGGGAGTACCAACGATAGAACCAAATCAGATAGAACCCATGTTTTATTTGGAGTTGCTCACCGATGTCCATGGGCGGCAGTGACCACTTACCACCAGGTGGGCTGCATGCTCGTTTGCTCCTTCAATCAGATAAAAAAAGTGAAGAAACTATGAAATCCACAAAATCGGCGTTTAACGTGGTTGAAGGCCATGACAAAAAGAAACTGTTATACGAAACGCTGTTTTTAGTTGTTTTTATTTTAAGTTAATTAATACTAATACTATATGTCGATTACGCCAGCAGACGTGCATTTCACAACTTGTTTTTTCCAGAACTCTAAAATATGGAGGTTTCTTTGCGAAGCAATTTGAGAACAATCCTTTGATTGGTTGGATCTCAGGACTGCACCTCTGTGCAGCCTGAGACTTGAACTTCGGACATCCCGATTGGGAAGACGGGCTGCAACTACTAGGCTATCACTGTTCCAAGCAGACAATAGTACAAAAATAAAACTCTATTTTTAAAACCTTGGTAGTATATGTATGTGTATTTTTTTTCTATTTGTTTTGTGAAAGGATTGTGAGATATTTTTCAACGTTAGGTATTGTGGAAAAAATTCTTTGTTTTTGGAACATATTGACATGCGTTCTGCCAAACTATATATTTTTTCACCAGATACCATCAGTTAGACTGGATCCTCCTGGTGCAATGTGGTGTATAACCTCGCTCTTTTTTCTATGATTTGGTAGGAAACGGTTAAATCCTGGAAGTCGTCAATCCATTATTGTCCCACTGCTGAGATGAGAGAGCAATGTGAGTATTAAACCATAGTTTACCGTATTTTTCTTCATCATAAAGCAGTGATAATAAATGTCTAATACGCACATAATTTTAGAAAAGTCAGTGGTGTTTACCTGGGATTTGACCCTTAGACTATCAATCGGGAGGGCAAGTTTTAACCATTAGGCTATCACTGCTCATCGCCAAAATCCTGGACACCCAGCAGCATCTTCTGCACTCACTAACACATATGTCAAGCGCAGTGCTATACAAAAGCCCATTAGGGGAGACCCATGTTTAGCAGACCACAAAAGCCTGATGGGACTGCAATGTCGTTACCTATAATATAATGTTTAATGAAATATTATGCTTATGGCCTTCACTTCCGTATACAAATTTGAATTGAGTGAGCTAGCTCATTCCGTGGTTGACAAATGACCATGCTGCCGCACTGCGGCGACGCATATCTACACCACTACATTTAAACCTGGGTTTTCATAGACGGTATACAAATTATTTATATATTTAATGCGACTTAATGAAATTCAATTAAAATTTCAGCTGTGGTAGTCTGGTAGTGATAGCCTAATGGTTGAAACTTGCCCTCTCGATCGGGAGGTCCGAGGTTCAAACCCAGGCACGCACCACTGATTTGTGCGTATTAGAAATTAATTATCACTGCTTTTCGGTGAAGGAAAACATCGTGAGGAAACCTACACACCCGAGAGTTCTTTAAAAAAAAAAGTTCTCGGAGGTGTGTGAAGTCCACCAATTCGCACTTGGCCAGCGCGGTGGACTATGGCCTAAAAAACTCTCTCATTCTGAGAGAATAATGGGTTGATAAGAGAGTCTGGTAGTGTGAAACTTGGAGGTCTGAGATTCTAGTCTCTGGCAGTCCTCTGTTATTTCGAAGTTGTTATCTTTATGAATGTTCTATCACTTTGACAGCGAAAACATCGTGAACTAACCAACATGTATATGACTATCTTCTCAAAGATGTGTGATCAGTGTGATGGACTATGACATACACCCTTTTCAATCTGACGACCTACGTGGCGGAGCGGTTACCATACCGGTCTGACGCGCAATGGGTCCCGGATTCGATTCCCGGCCAGACAGGTATCTGAATGATGAGTTTATATTCACGTTCTGGGTTTAGTTGTTTGTTTGGTCTTTTGGGTGTCCATAACACAGGAGAAAATCCTAGAGTGGTGCTATGAGAAAGCGTAGAAATTAAATTTAATGTCTCTGAGGAGCCTAATATGATTATTTGAGCCCAGGACTCAGTAGTAGCATAATAATGGGAAAGTATTAAATGAAGATTGAATGATATTTTTTTTCAAAATATTAAACATGTTTTACTTTCAGTAACTACGAGAAGAATTTTAGTAATAGTCTAAGTTCAGGGTAGCAATACATGTGCAATCGTCTTCAAATGGAGTAATTTTATATGAAGTTGTGTACAGATGCTTCTGGGCGACAGGTTCTGTTCACTTACCATCAGGTGAACTGCATGCTCGCTTGCTACTTTAATCAGATAAACAAAACACAGTGCTGTAGAGGTGATTTCCTGGTAACACTGTACTGATGTCGATTAAAACTACTTTCGGAAGAGAACGCTTAACATCTTCATAAAAACCACTCATAAGTACTTGAAGCTAAGACCTTGTAAAGGATACGAAAGCTTAAAAGCATTTAATAATAGTAAATGATAAGCTTTGAGAGGAACCTCCGGACGTGGTCGGCCGATTCCCAAAAGCTCGTTCGGCCGTGTACATACCGAATGGCAAAAGCTGAGGGTACTTTGTTAAAGGTCACTTTATTGTATATTAAAAAGGCATAAAAAAGGTCACCTCTACTTATATGGGACGTTAGGTTAGAATTAAGTAATCAATGCATAAAACAATATTAATTCATTACCGAAAAAAATACTAAATGAATATCTATGTCATGAGAAGTACGTGGGGACGTATGGATCTCGTCAACCCATTATTGTCCATACTGGGCACGGGTCTTCTCTTCAAATAAGAGAGCATTAGACTATAATCCACCGCGCTGTTTAGATTTCCTCACGATGTTTTCCTACACCGAAAAAAAGTGATAATTAATTTCTAATACGCACATAATTTTAGAATCAGTGGTGCGTGCCTGGGTTTGAACCTCGGACCTCCCGATCAAGAGGGCAAGTTTCAACCATTAGCATTATCACTGCTCTGTACGGTTGAATACCGTAGCACTAATGAATCATTTTTTTATGAATCGTGGCATTTGTTTCAAGGTGGTGATGTCCTGATGGTAAGTGGTCACTGCCGCTCATGAACGTCTGTAATCAACTTCATACAGAACATGGGTTCCATCTGAAGTCAATCACAGATGCGTTGCTACTCCCGAGGACTATGATGGTCGCCTAACGTGAAAGTGTGCCGGCAACCACACTCTTCCATCGAAACGCAACAAATGCTTCACGATAGAAATAGGTGTGGCGGTGCTACTTCACCGGTCGAACTACACTGGTTCGACCACCTTCTGTTAGTTCTCTTAATAGTATAAGTCTAATTTGATATTTATATGTTGTCATCGCATTCAATTATGTTACAGCAGAGATTAAAACATGTCCACCAATTCGCACTTGGCCAGCGCGGTGGACTATGGCTTAAACTATCTCATTCTGAGAGAAGACCCGTGCCCAGCAGTGGGACAATAATGGGTTGATGAGAGAGAGATTAAAAAACACCTAAATGCTTCTCCCAAAACATTATTTTGAAAATACTTTTCACTACGACTACAGAATATGTCCCTGAATTTATTAGGCATACTAGCCGATCGGCTAGATAAAAACATGTCGTTTACTCAATACTATAATTATATTTATTTTGTCCTTTTTATACATAGTGAAAGTATTCATATTTGTTGTGGGGAACAGCGCTATTGTGTGAGATTGGGGACATTTACATAGAACTATTGCGAAAACATATCAGATTAAAAAATGGTACCGAATGGAATGAACTAAGCTGCAAAATTATTACTGTATAGTCATTTTGGTGATATAAGAATTATATGTAGATAAAGGGTTGAAGGTATTACAAGTAAAAAGGAAAAAAACAGTAACTAGCAATGGATCCTATCAAGTAGGTACACATTAAGATTAACAAGCTACCATAACTTAAAAAAAAATCGCTTTCTGCACTTATAGCCCCACACTAGGATTTTTCCTGTGTCGTGGGTACCATGACGAATACACAAACACCCAGACTCAGAACATGAGTCTAAACTCATCATTCAGATACCTGTCTGGCCGGAAATCGAACCCGGGACCCATTGCGCGTCAGACCGGTATGGTAAACGCTCCGCCACGCGGGTCATCGATAGAGTTACGATAGTAACAGTGTTTTCGATTGACTTCACACTCCCAGAATGGGAGACTGAATTTATAATCATTATAGGTACATAACTTCTTGTCGACTGTTTTAGTGAACTACTTTTATTATACAGTAGTAAGTCCAGGTGATGGAAAGTGCGTTTAGTTGCATTTGAACATTTGTAATTACCTCAGATAAAACTATGTCTCCCTAACACACTCTTCAAACCAGAACACAGAAGTATTAGGCACTATAGTAAGGCAGTACGGTTGGTAGGCAGCAAAATACTTCTTGATGGTGCTTCAGGAATAATGGTTCTACCATCTTGAATACTTGTATGACCCAGGCACAAGCAAATAAATTCAGTAGGCTGTTCACGCGTTTGCCACAGTTAAGAAAGTAATTGTTCTAAGCCTTTTAAAATGTATGTCCATTTATTTAAGTCTAACACTGTCTATAATGTACAAAGCTTTGGACTGAGGAATTTTAATAGGTTGTACCCTCACAAATCTTGTTGCAAGGCCATTAAATTCAGAAAGAAACAGTTCAAAAAATCTTGCGCCATGAATCACTATCTTCAGTGGAGTGAAAAGGAGGAAAATATAAAAGTATTTTCTGTTCCATTAAATGCCTACAGCGATCCAAGACATCCACCTGAAAAAAATAAGGAGGGCCGACGTCGAGGGCGATAGCGCGTCATAGGCCTGCGTTGATGTATAGCGGCGTGAGGAGGACCAGACTTCTGCAAATTTTGGGAAGATTCCCATATACCCTCACTTTTGTATGAGGCAACCATCGTCCTTAGGAAAATTTCCACATACTTTTATTCCAATTTATACAAAAAAAAGGTATTTAAAGAAAAATAATACAACATAACAAAAAGGCAAACCCGCTGTTGACGTCGTGTTCCGATCCGGTGGTAGTGTAAGGTGAAAAGAATGTGTAACTGACAATTTGTGCCCCCGTAGGTCTATACATAAAATAAAGACATTTCATTTCATACACGGCTCTATTTTACACAAAGCAACTGTCTTAGTGCCCTTGAGTAGCAGCACAGTTGTGATGGACTTCCCAGAATGATCGTCACGAAAATCTGACATTATAATGTCGAGAAGAGAAACTATTATAATTCTGTTCGTATCCGGTGGCACCACCACGCTTATTTCTGCCTGATAACTTTAGACTAGAACGCAACAGTCGTTACCCTACTGTGTCCTGGTCTAAAAGTACAATTTCAGTAGAGGGCTAACGTTGAAAACGGAATTAATAGCAATTTGGGTCACTTGCACTAGTCCCGGTGTTAAAAATATCCTGCACAGATCAAACAAGTGGCAACACTACCCGAATCTCAGTTTCCTTTTACTCGTATTTATTTAATGGCGAGCGTAGTTCGCAATTATAGCAAGCAATTATAAAAGAGATTTTTCATATTTAAGCGGGGATAAATGTTTTGTTCGTCGCGTTTCTATTCGTTCTGTTAAAGCGCAATATTTTAACGATTTACTGAAATCGCCTACGATATATTGTTTTTACGCCGCTTTTGTTGTTTTTCAATATGATAAACATGCGTTGGCGATATTCTGTATCGCTAAATGTACATATAAGCCTTCGTATGCAACGTTGTGTGGGTTTAACAATGTTGAGTTTTTGTGTATTATATTTTTAGTATTATAGTTAGGGGTACGTTATCGCTTTACATAAAGGGAAACTGGAATACATTCATTCGTCACGTTAAACAAGGTGTAAAATTCAAATATTAGTATCTTGATAATCGCGGTAGGTAAAATGGTGGGGTATACGCCTTATTTTGCAACGAAATCTTTAACTCTGATCACTGATAACTTAGCAGCTCTGGTATGCATAGGCCAAATATTTTGAAGGTTTCTCTTAATAATTGCATAAGTATATATATAATTTACAGTAAACTTTCAATTACACATTTCAAATACCTAGCTGGAAGTTAAAGTAATTTATTTTTTCTGCTAAATTATATTCATAATTGTTCATTTCATACAACAATCAGACGAAAAGCTACTTGACAAAAACAAGCCAAGGCACACAAGTAACATCGTTCCTATGAAATGCACTCGTTTGCATATGCAAAAGTAATGGTGAAATTAAACACATAATGTATTCACTAATTATGCATGTACTGGGGTACGAGTGCGAGCGGGCCCACGAGCGGAAGCGGAATAGACCATCTCTTGGGCAAGGATTCATTAAATCCTAAGGGAATGTAGAAAGTTATTTATTATTCATAGGTCAGGCTTGGAAAGCTACACTTTCATTTTAACTCTTCGGGGATACGAGATATTTTCTAGGCTATTTTATTGAAACGATGTGGCAAATGCTTGGTCACATTTATCTGGCTTCTATTCAGAAATGTTTTCTCACCCACAGTCAAACAGTTACATCACTAAGGTTTCCTAAGGAATGTTAACTTTTAACGACGCTTTACTAAGACGGAATAGCAGCTTTCGAACAGTAAAATACGAAAGCAAACAGTTTTGCTTTATGTAAAAGCGGTGGGTGTACGGTTTCAAAGAACAAGTAACATTTAACCAAAGATGTTCTTTTGTAAACTTAGAAATCGATAAAAATCAATAGAGTGTGCTCTGTGTATATGTGCCCATGTGATAAGTGCGTATACATTTATTAATTATTTATTAATTACTTAGTAACTTACAAACGTTTGAAATAATATACAATAAGTTAATTTAAAGAACTAACTTTATGAAATAAAATTTATTTTATCCATTATATTACATTTATTACTGGGAAAAAGTAAGAAAAACCAAATGAAGACTTATTGTAAATATAAAGATTAAGTATCAAAAAAATCTATACCTACGTGACCAGTATAAATTTATTTATTACTTGGCAGATGCTTAAAATAATGTACAGCAATATTAATTTAAAGATATAATTAATATCATGAAATTAAATTAATGAAATATTATTTATTAACAGGTACAGCTGAAGCAAATTTCTACGATATAATTGATATTGATTTCCTTAAACTTTTGTAATAGTAAAACGTTTGAAATGCTGCCAATTATAGTCGTCATACCTATACCGTTCTAATTAAGCCATCATTCTCCATTTGTCTATTCTGCCGATACAGACTTCGCCAATTGATATGGTCCTAATGAACGTGGGCGACATTGGGCAGCACCGGTAATTGATAAACGATGGCCACGTCTAAGTGTTGCCAGCTATCGAAAATTTACTCATCACGCGGTAAATCACAAATAATCCTTTAGTTGGATGAAATTTCAATACGAATTTCATGATAATTGAAACGTACTTCATAATTTATTAAACATTTGATTGATACGTTTTAATAAAATTACCTATTGTATAGGTAATAGGCTAAAATAGGTAATTTTATTATAAAATAAGTAATAGATTATTCAATCTCAATGTGTTTTAATTTGTAAGTTGTGGTAGAGCTTGCTTATACGTGACATTTAACCTTAGATTTAAATGGAAAGATCGCATCCATAGTCAATCTCAGGCATCTAATTTTATCTACGACTTATTGTACGTCCATGGGTAGCAGTCTGCCGTATGCAGGTCGAGTCAATGTCGTAGCTGGCGACTACAAACAAAATAGTGGCACACACATCTTGTATAATATCAGCACACACTTCCGGTCACCAATACGCATGCACAGCGCGATTCATCAATCAGTCCCACTGCTGGGCACGGGTCATCTCTCACAATAAGAGAGTATTAGGCCATAGCCCGCCGCGCCGGGCAAGTGCGAATTGGTGGACTTCACTCACCTCCGAGTACATTTTTTTAAAGAAGTCTTAGGTATGTAGGTTTCTTCACGACGTGTTCCTTCACCGAAAAGCAGTGTTAATTAAATTGTAATACGCAAATAATTTAAGAAAAATCAGTGGTGGTTTTGAACCTCGGACCTCCCGATCGAGAGGGCAAGTTTCAACCATTAGGCTATCACTGCTTTATAGGAAAAGCCCATTGCCAGTAGAAGACTTAAAACTGATGGATGGCAGCGGTCCCTTTTATCAGAGGGACTAAACGCGCGTTTTTTACTTCAATATAATAAAAATGTATAACATATCAAGAACTAATTCAATAACACACTGTAAGTAACACAGAATTGTAGCTTAGTTAGCTTCAGTACCGAACTTTTTCAGCGCATTTTTTGTACGAAGAAAACTAGTTTATGCATCGGAAACATGAACTTTAAAGTTATTGTTTTTGTTAATTTTATTGTTTGGATATGCAAATTGCCGTTGAATTTGAATGCATTACGAATTAGGACATGGTTCTCTGTATTTTCTAACTAGTAATGATTTATCATATTTGCAGCAACGCGAATATGGCTATTCTATTTATCAAACGTAGGTTTAGAAATGTCAATCACTTTGAATAATATATTAATATCTGCATACGTAAAAACTACAATAATAGAAGTTTCTGCAGGCTATACTGATGAGTGGTCGTGAATATATATAAAAAGTCACTTGTTTATAAAACATTATTATTATGTGATATATATTCGATCTACGAAATTTGTAAACATATTATCGTAAATATGTACGCTGTTAACATTAATATTTTTTATTTGCAGGTAAGCAACCTTATCGATTTGCACACTACATCAACCGCGCAAAATGAAATAACAATATTTCCAGAACGTAAGTACCTGAAAGTATACGAAGAAAACCTTCCGAAAACACAGGTTCTCGGAGATTATCTTAATCGAAAATGTGAACGAATCACGCGATATTCGTATTAACTCTTTCGCCGTACATTTCTCAAGTATTTTCCGTCTCGTTCCTATCAATTTTGTCACAACTCGACACGGGACGTAATAGTTTGAACGCCGATTTTCTATTATAACATCTCTATCGTGTTCTTGCCAACACAGTCGTAATAGAAAAGCATCCCAAGATAGAACACAAAAGAAAATTGGCTCGCAGAGGTGTAACCATTTGAAAATATTTGCACATTTTGTTCGGAGCGAAAATCTTTGCTCAGTGGCCACTCTTATATCATTTGTTACTTAAGACCACGACAATCCCATCGGTATTGCTAAATTGGATTTAAATTCTCCAGTGCATACTTTGCCAAAGGGAAATCTTCGTTTAGGTTCATGCTTAAATTTGCTTACATTTTATCATCGAATTTCCGATGGCTCTACTATTTATTGGGAAAACAAATTTTAACGCTAAGCTGTATTTTTCCGTAAAAGTCCCTTTAAAATGTATTCAACCTTTTCCAAGATTAGATTGAATAAAAGTTTTAAATTTATTCGGTATAATCCGTGAATTTGTTTACTGTAAGAACTTTGAAAAAATCCTTTTAAATATAATAGTTGAGGGATTCTTTTTTCGAATTGTGTTACTTTTGGGTTTTTACAGCTGCACCGGATTTTGGTAAAGAGCCGGAAGCTAAGCCGGGAGAAATAGACTCCACTGCCCGCTTCCTAGACCTATTTTCTAACATTTTTCTTAGAGTGATCGCCAGAGTCGCACCCTTCCACCTGTCATTAAAAAGAGGTCATACAAAATTTATTGAGACTTAATATCGTTGGTCGTAGCCGTGTCGTTGTCGTAAAGACTAAACAGTCCTCAGCTCTACGCTCGGCATATTACAGTTCTGTTCCTAGGATTACCTCCTGGTTTCCAACTTTAATTACTCTCAACCCTAATTAATTGGCACATGCAGCTGTTTCCGAATAAAGAAGTTTTGGATAATAGGATTTCTGGAACATATTTCGAGATTATTTTTACGAGATTAAATAACATATAATCTCGATTTTTTTGAGATTAAATATTGTGTAACAGATGAGTACTGAATATTTACAATATTTGAACTTACAATGATTAGATGACTAGGTACTTAATCAATGATGAAAAAGTAACAATTTTAAGATAACAACTATGATCGTATAGCTTTTTTAAGAAAAGAACTGATTATGTAACTACTAAGTCTATATTTTATAAACGAAATAATTTCTGATGTAATCACTTTATTTTATTTCCCGTGTGTATTTCATACCAGGAGCCTTACATTGTTTGAAACTTTAAAACATGAAAAAAACTTTAAAACAAATAAATAAAGTTTAAAATTTAAAAGCGCTATGACATAAGGTTCTTCAAGAAAGATCTTATCGATAGGTTAAATTATTGGAAAAAAAACATTCTTTGCAGTACTTAATCGCGTCTTTCACTATAAAGCACAGATCATTACAAAACTCGCCTATCTGTATAATATATCACGCATTCTGTGTGTCCTCTCGGGCTTAGAGTGACACGTCGCACCGCAATTGGCTCTTCGGAACCGACAACCGTTACATTGCGACAAAAACGACAAAACGGATCGCTTTCAAAGGAAACCTCTTCCGATTTTTGTCTATCCAATAAACGTTACAGAATTACCGATTTATTTCCGGTATTTTGTAATAAAAGGTTTTCTGTTTGCCCTCTTTGCCTGCGGTTTCACTAGCTTTTAAATATGACATTACTTCTTTTAATTGTGATAACTTTTGATACAACAGATGGATTTTATTAAGACTACTACTACACTGAATGTTAACTAGACATATCGACTACGTATATTTAATTCAAACAGGCAAACTAAATTTAATAACTCATAAATTTATTTTGTAATTGATTCTCCATTCTTTAAACTATTCTTTTTTCACAAAAAATGACATGGACGCGAATTAAAATTCGCGTCCATGTAAATATCATTTTTTTAAAGAAAATTGAGGAAAAGTTTTTCTTTGAATTTGAATTTTGATTTGTAGTGACAATCAGTGTTTTAGTTAAAAAGACAATCAGGGGCTGTCGTGTAACAGAAAGAATCATTCGTTTAAGCGTCATACTTGTAAGTTAGGCGCAAGATTGTAATTTAAAACAAATTTATATGGCAATAAAATGTTTATTTTTTATAATTTATAGGCAGACATTTGATTGCAATCTCACCTGATGGTAAGTGATGATGCGGTCGAAGATGTAGCATGCCTGCCTAGAAACAGCCTATTCAATCTGGCCTTGAAGAGGTCCAAATTGTACCTTTCAGGAAATACGCTCGCGGGCAGCGCATTCCATTCCCTAGCGGTGCGCACTAAAAACGTTGAAGCAAAACGGGACGTGCGACAAGTCGGCATATCAACAACATAGGGATGAAACGATCGCCTCGACTCACGGTGACGGAAAGTGGATGGTGGAATTAAATCGTGCAACTCCTGCGCGCACTCACCGAAATGTATTCTGTAGAATACCGATAGACGAGCTACCCTGCGTCGATGATCGAGACTCTGCAGCTTGGCGTCAACTAGAGCAGGGTTACTGATGAGTCTCTTAGCTCGCTTTTCAATCGATTCCAAAGCCGCCAGCTGATATTTGGCAGATCCGTCCCAGAGGTGGCAGCGGTACTCCATACACGACCGAACTTGTGCTTGCTAAAGTTGAAGCAATTGTTCCGGTATGAAATACCGCCTGACCCTCGAGGGAACTCCTAGTTTTTTCGCTGCGATTTTCGCTTTGGACTCGATGTACTGTCCAAAGTTAAGGTTGGACGAAAACTCTACACCGAGGAGCTGTAGGCTATCAGTCACAGCAACAGACACATTCCGGAAAGTCGGAGCCAGTTGGAATGGGCTCCGTTTAGCGGTGAACAAACAAGCCTGTGTTTTTGGGGCATTGAACGTGACCAGATTGGCATCGCTCCAATCGGAAACTGCCTGGAGGGCCACATTCAAGCGACTCACCGTGGACTTTCGATATGGTTCCTGTCGGCACCCGCACTAGAAAAGTACCGAACCACAACTGTGCTGTCGTCTGCATATCCAAAACCCGGTACAAGAATATCTTTGATATGTAGCAGAAAGAGAGTTGCAGACAGTACCGATCCCTGAGGGACACCGGCATCAATAGCCATTTGATCAGACGAGTAGCCGTCAAGGACTACTCGTATCGATCTTCCACTCAAGAAATCAATGTCATTGTAAATTGTAAAAAAATTTGGTAGAATTATTTAAATTCTTGTAACCAATTTTGTATACAATCGTTTAATTGTTTCGTGGCTCTCAGGTGAGCCTTCCAGAGGTTAGGCAAAATCAAGATACCGAATCGACGGGGTTAACAGCTCATGTTCAATAATGTACGTGCGTAATCTCCCAGGAAATTGGAATCGACTTCAATACAATCTCATTTGCATCACTATCGTCTGTCAGATGTCTGTGTATAGTTAATAGTATACTTTGTCTATAAATCAGGTAATTCCCGCGGTTTTGCCTGCGATGATCACGTGTATCACGGTAATGATTATCCGATGTTAATCAAAACTATGCGTGTGCCAAAGAAAGATGTCCAATTTTTACCTGATCATGTATAGAGTTGAAAAAATCTTAAAATTCAGCTAACATAATTGACATATTTAAGTTATTAAACACGCATATTACTATAATAAAAGAAACGCAGAAAATAACATTATTTGAATATTTGTACATGCTAAACAAGGTAAAAAGTTTAACAAATTGCATGCTTTGAACGCAACTCAAACTATCATTTCACTGCACTACGTTCCATTGAACGCATTGCTTGAATAAATATTTTTTCAATTCTCTTTTAAGTAATAACTTTGTATTTTTTTACATTTTTAAAGATTTTCTTAAACAGTTTATATGCAGAATAATAAATAATAATGACAATGAAATTAATTCAAGTCTCAAAATAATCAATACATTTATGCATGTAGGTACCTATGTTATGTAGTACCTCTTTGAAATGAAATGAAATGTCTTTATTTTGTATAGGCCTACGGGGGCACTTACAAATTGTCAGTTACATTTTTTTTCTTACACTACCACTGGATCGGAATACGACTTCAACTGAGAAGATCCGGCAAGAAACTCTGAATTGAGTACACTATTGAAACGTTATTTTCTACTGACAATTCCACGGAGTAAACCGTTTTTGAATACAGCATGAGAGGTATACGTGTCCATATTTTTTAACTTCGCTGAGTTGAAATCTTATCTGGGATGATTACAGATGTCCATGTGCAGTAGTAGTACTCAATAAAGTGCTTCTTCCTCGTTTTCATCTTCAATTACTATCGTAAATACGTAGATTTAAGTAGAATGTAGATTAAAATTTAGAAATACAACTAAAATGGCTTCCAAATTAAGAATACAGCGAGAAATATGAAATATTCTTCAGTTTAACATTTGATCCATTAGTCTATCAAGCCGTCGTTAATTGAAGTGAGAGCTGTTTACTTCAATTAGAAGAATTTTAATTTGGGATTCAGTGAAAATATATGAGTACAATTGAGGTTAAGTGGCAATTTTGATATTGCAAGTCTACTCTGCAAATTGAACATTTTACGTGATATCAGATTCGTTTTGGCTTCACCTATTTTTGAATTGATATTTCAATAAACGATAAATTGTTGATTGATTTACTAATTGCTATCCATCTAATAAGCATATAACGAAAAAAAAATTTTTTAAGTGAAACTTCTTTATCGGGGTTGGAAAAAAATTTTGTGTAACATTTTTTCGTTACGCGCCATCTTTTTCCGTTACGCGCCATCTTGTTCTTATTCCTACCACGCGTGATATTAGATAGATTATTATAGATTAGATTATTAGATAAAGTTTAATAAAAGCCTTTTATTAAACTTTATCTAATTTAACTTTATTTAACCAATTTCTGTAAAGTTGCATAATTATAGTAAATTATTTTTTGAAAAATAACGTCATAAAGAAGTTTCACTTCTTACGAGTGTACGCTAGTAGACGCACACATTTTTTTATGAAAGGGGCATTCAAGATATTATTATGTGGTTTATTAAAATTATAATTTCTTTTTACCGATATTTCGACCGTGCATCATAGTCATGTCCAATGTCAGAGTTCTGCTGTGACCACGGCCTATGTAACTGGGTCTAAATATCGTCAAAAACAAATTTCAAATAAAAACGCATATCCTGAGTAGATGAAGATATACTTAAATGTAACAATTCTGTGATAAAATAAGGTCTAAAATGCCTATTAAACTGTTATTCGCATGTTCAGTGCTTTTCATAATATTATTACCTAATATTTATAACTAGCTGACCCGGCGAACTTAGTTCCGCCTAAAAGCCGAAAATCTAAAATTATCAGTGTTCTCCCATTATATTATGAATATATTATACATAAAAACCTTCCTCTTGAATCACTCTAACTGTTAAAAAAAACCATATTAAAATCCGTAGGGTTGTTTTAAAAATCTATGCGTACATAGGGCCAGTCAGCGCGAAGCGACTTTGTTTCGTATTATGTAGTAATACGTTGGAAATACAATAAAACATTCAAGTTCATTCACTTGAAAAATACATACGTATTAGTTTGCAATTATTTGTGCCAATGTACTCGCTCGAATAATTTTGAAGTATCATTGCTAAGCCCAATAGTAATTTGTGTGACGTTTTAATTAATATCAGAGCCATCAATAACCCTTACAGAGTAATATCTATCGACATCTCCAGCGATAGTGATGCAAATGAGTTTGGAATCGAACTATCTAAATTGTTCATGGGATTATGGTCACATCATATACTCGTATATATACAAAATAGCATGGTCACAATGTGGTGCTACCATTTAATTTTGAATGAAAGCATTTTTAAAACTTTGACATGTATTATACAGTTGGTCCGGGGCTGCGGGCGATTAGAGTAGGAGCCGGTTGGTCAGGCGACCCCGCGAAGGATGGCGGTATATGTGGTCGCATACCGTCGTAAAGACCATACCAGGCCATACTCGTTTAATACTTCAGTATTCTGAGACGAAGGAGAAAATTTAATATTTTTTATAGATACCTGTCGACCGAGTTCCGAACTTGGTACCCTATTTTACATAGATAAGATGTGAAACTTGCATCTACTAAAAAGATCCAAAATATCATAGGTGTAAGATCTTTAACTTTGATTAAAGATAAAAAAACTCCAAGGCCTCTTTATGTACTGTTATAATCGATTTTTCGTATAAAATGTGTTGATGCGAGCAACGCCAAACGGCATTATCCATTCACATTTGTGAGTTACTAGTTGAACCCCGCAACTTCACCCGCGTTAAAAAATCGATGTATCGCTTATCCCCTGGGAATAAGATATTTTCCCATAGTAAAAAGCCTATTTTATGAAAATCGCTCCAGCCGTTTACACGTGAAGAAGTAACAAACATACACACTCATAAACTTTCGCCTTTATAATATTAGTATGCTGATTTATAGTTAACTAGAAATAATGTATTTATTTGCTTGTTCGGGTTCGTCCTACAAAACAAACACCAGTTTACCCGTATTTGAACGTGACCAGTAATTTAGATTATGTAAATAACTTGCACAAGCGTGGTAGCGCGTGTTCCATCCATGGGGTCAGATCTGCACTAGTGGGAACCACACTTGCCGCTCGCAACCCCGGATACTCCCTTTAGTCCCGTCTTACAACCGGCAGACGATACCGGAGCCCTATTCTGATCTCGAAACTACGGGGAAAACGTCACACCCCATTATGTAATAATTAGAATGTGTTTTATTTCGTAGGAGTAGGAAAGCAGCTTGAAGAGTTTTGATTTTATATAACTACCTGCTCATCGACATCCAACGCAATTATTATATAATGAGAATTAAGTTCAACTTGAAGACGCCTACAGATTATTGAAGTGAAACTTCTTTAGGCGCATAAGGGTAAAATTTTTACAGATGAAACGTCACGCCGGTATGCAACGGAAGTGTCGGAAAAGAGAGAGAGAGTGATCGAGACCGATTGAGAGAAAGTAAGACAGGGCGAACGTAGCATGAGCAACTAGCCGTGGAGTGAGAGTAGGGAGCAAGCGAGTGAGAAAGATTGAGAGAAAAAGTGAGACAGAGCGAACGTCGTATCACGCATAGTGCTATGGAGTGTGAAGTGGGAGAGAGCTATAGTGAGAAAGATTGAACAAGAGAGAGAGAGAATACGGGATATCGATAAAGAATACACGCCCTATTGGTTGTGTATTCGTTTACTAGTTAATTATTAGAACTTTAGATGGCATTTCTGTCGCATAGCGTAATATTTTTATTTTAATGACAATTAAATTCCTAACCTATCTTCCTTTTTCCCTTCCTCTTAATCTTGGAAATTTAAAGTTTTAGATTTGTATAAATATAAACAAGATTTATAAATTAGTTCGCCAAAGAAGTTTCACTTCTGACATGTGTACTTTGTACGCACGCATGTTTTTTATCTTGCAAACTAAGCTGCAATTCCACGTAACAGTCCCTCCTACACTAGTACCTAAAAGCAGGTGGGTAAGGGTCTTATGTAATAATTCGAATTTGGAGTTTTCACCGCATATTTCTGCGTAATAACTGCAGTTTGAAATGTGGTCAGGGACATTTAGATTACCGAGGCGTTGCCGCTTAATTTAATCTGTGATTTTAATCTGTGTGGGATACCTTGCATATGTTCATGGATGGCAAAAATCTTTAACCAATAGATATAATTGTATTGGATAACAAAGTTATTTGCTAGTTCTCTTAAAAAACCATGATGAGTTCGTAAGTGCGCGTACAAATTTAACAATTCCTTAATAGTAATCACTGTTTACGTTTTGACTGTCCATTTCTCGCTCACATTGCTAAAACGTATGATAAACGCTAGGACGGAGATTGTTCAAAGGAAAGCGCTTTGCGCGCAGCTCCTGCGGTTCATACCTTGCGCACAAACTGACATCTAGTGCTACATTTCAAATAAGATGCACTAAGTCTAATATTATTTCGCTTCTATTAGCTGCTGACATATTTAAATTTAAATTGCTTTGTTTTTATGTTTGTACACCCTACCCTCTTTCGTATGTGATATTATTCCTTCTGCGTTTTTAAGGTTTTCTGGAAGAGTTCGCTATTTTAGTGATAAGGCCGCCTCTTGTACCTTGCATTATGTCTTTTTATATTTGTGATATATATGTGTATTTGGTGTACAATAAAGAGCTTTTGTATTTTTTTTGTATTGTAAGTTGCGATCTGCTACTGCGCACTCAATATGCACGCATTATGTGAGTCGCATATGTGTTGTATTTAAAGAGGCGCAAACTTGCGTAGTTTCTATTCGCGTACGGCGTGCGCAATGCATTCTATCGCTTTCGATTAGTACGCACCCTATTGATGCTGCATTGTTTCAAAATTGAGAGCAGAGGAGAAATAGCGTATCGCTTCCAAATTGAAAGCAGAGAGGCGAGATATGGAAGCTGTTTTGGAGAGTATCAGACCTACTACGCGTGTATATCGAAACATTTTCGGTCTTAGTTCATGTTTGTTGCTTTTCAATCGAGTGCCGAGCGAATTGTCTCCGCCCAGGACGTGGCGGAGATTATCACGTGTGAGTGCTCCGTGTACAATTTACTCCGAAATGCAATATGTAACACTAGTTTCTTCGTACTCGTTTTCGGCCCTGTCTGTTCCAATTAAAATTCTGTAATGCGTAATCCTAGTTAACATTATTGTATGGATTTCAAGTATGAGTTTTTACTGACATTTTCCTATAGTTTGATTAAAATCTGTTATTCCGTTTTTTCTTAATACGTCGGTTTTTAAAGCAAACGTCTAACACTTAAATAATCTTGAAATGTCAATAAAGGGTAAAAAATTCTCATATAATTAAGTCTAATTAATTTCTAATGTTAAACTAGTTTAGTCTAATTAATTCCGAAACGAAACGAATTAATAGTAATTTTTGCTACATCTGTTTTTAGCCATCTGTATCTTTTACCACCTCTATTACCATCGTTCAAATTAGAATACAGTAATGTGTTGGTACACTGTAGTCGAACTAGAGGAAGTTCCTTTATGAATGACAAACTAGTTTGTATGGACAGAGTCCTATGTGTAACGTTCAAACGCTACTTAGTCTTTGGTATTCAATGAGTTTCATATATTAAGCCATTGTGTACAGCGATGGTCAAGTGCAAATTGGTTTTACATATATTTGAGATCTTTTTTTGGAAAACTCAGATGTGTGTTCCTCAAGATTATTTCCTTCAGCGGTGATAATAATTTGTTAAAAAAAATGCCTTTTTTTGTTCTCGAGGAGGAAACCTTTTACCCGGCACAGTGGGAGCGACGCGGTTATGTGGGATTTTTACCGCACTAAAACCCCCCCGGTGGCCTTCCTCCGCGCTACAAAGAGTACTCCGGGATGTCCGAAGGAAAGCAACTAAAGTTAAAAAAAGGCCTAGTTAACGAATCTTGTCCCACAAAATTCCGAGTATAACATTAGGCAATCACTACTTAATTATATCAATAGTCGCAAAAAAAAATATGCCTTTATTTGCATTAGGATAGCAGCGAATGGTGCTTCAAAGTAGTTCGTGGCCCTTGCCACTATATGTTGGGACTACATTGGTTTACGTATGTTTCATATACTCACAAGTAGAGGTTTCAATATAAAGATTGTGAGACATTACGAATCAAATATACAATTTAAACGGTACTGTAAAGGCCAGTAAAATTATCGGCAATTTTAATTTCAGCAATAAATTCGTCGAAAGCGTACGATTTCTTTTAGAGAGAAAACTAAGTGCGGAGTTAATATTTTAAATGGCTCTTCTAGACCGTTTAAATTGATTTATCTAAAAGCGTTTTAAAGAATATAAATTTATCTAAATATTTTATGTAATAATATCCTATGAACAAAAAGATACACCTTATAAGACATGAATATTATAAACGCGTAAGTTGCGTGAGGCCATGTAAGTGTATTTATTATGCTTACGGTAATAAATTAATGATCAATATCAACTTTGAAAACACACTTATAGTAAGTGATACGGTATCTCGAACTAGAAAAATCTTAACTGAAGTAAGTACCTACTTATATATAAGAAGTGATACTTCACAATATTTAAAGAAATGTAAATAATATTAATGTTTTGAGAGCCAAGAGAAACGTGCTTCTAACAACAGTGTTTAAGATGTCGCGCTCCAGCGAACAATTTGATTGACTCAAGTCATTCAAATCAAAGTTAAAGATATATTTTTCGTTGGAATATTACGCCTCATTATTTACGAGTCTCCTCTCGACACACCTAACACGTATGCCAGCGTCTTTCAATGCCCAGGTACGTATGTATTTATTTTTGGGGAAAAGTGACTTTTCATACGTTTTCCGTCATTTTTTTCCTATGGTACAATATTAATAATTTATACTACATATCATGATTATATATTAATTTATTTGTCAAAAAATAAAACTACACTACGGTAAATAATGATTTGAATTATTAGATTGTTTTTAATTAAGATTTAAATTATAAAATTAAGTAATATATTTTCTTTCCGTAAACAATATACGGATATAAAGTAAGTTTGTTATTTTTCGTTCATGATTTTTTATTTTATTATTTGTAGAAAATTATTCGGAGATTTTGTCATAGAATCAATTTGATTGGGCACAAACGCTGGGTATCAGCACGTATTTTCGTTTTTACTCTATTAAATAAGTATGATTTTTACAGAATACGTAATAATTTTGCTCTAAACTCATACGATATAAGAATATATGAAAGTGGAATAAAATATCGGCCTAAAAATTTCCCGCGGCAGATATTCAGACCAAAGTGGTAGTAAATATTGGTTTGGCGCACGATTTTTTGTTGAATAAATTCGATTTATGTGTTGAACGCTTGAAATCATAACGAGCATATGAGATACGGCTTTCGGCAAAACTAACGTCTTACGTCACGAAATAACCGAATACCGAATACCATTCGGTATTACTTTTACCGAACCGAATATTCGGCCGAATTATTCGGTTTACCATTTCTTATTAAGAAACAACTGTGAAAGTGTATTCAGAGAAAATAAAATGTTGGTTTGAGGTTTAAAAATAAATATTAAGAGTTTAGAAAAAATGAGAATTTAATTGAGTTTTCAAAAATGTCGATTTCAAGTTTAGCTGATTTAAATTGTTAGCTATATTCAACTCACTCTTCATAGGATTTCTTTGATTTATAACATAAAAGTTTTGTCATTTTGTTTTATACCGTGACGTGTAAGCAACAAAATAGAAAAACTCGAACCGAATATATTCGGCACTAAAACCGAATAATTCAGCCGAATACGAATAGTGAAATAGATGCCGAATATGCCGAATACCGAATAGCAACCGAATATTCGGCGCATCTCTAATTATTTCTAATACGCACATAACATCGGAAAATCAAAGGTGCGTGCGTGTCTGGCATCCGTAATCCGAACTCAGTATGAAAGGCGAATTTCAAATAATTTCGTTATTACTGATATTGAATAGGTATGGTTACCGTCTATACACCATTGTAAAATTCAACCTGGTTCCATGAAATAACTGTAAAATTTTATCGACCTAGCATAAAGCCTTGCAACGTAGGGCTAAGCAGTAAAATGACAAAAATAGCTCTTAATTTTTTAAAAAATAATTCCAATTTTTATGGGAGGAAATCCACAAAATAGAAAATCTTCGAATTTAATGCGTGCTTAGTAAATCTTTTATTCTAGAATTTTCACATATTTTTTAATAAAGACAAGGAATAAAAAATATATTATGAGCTTTTAGTTTGTTTTTATTATATCAAGTATGACAACATATTTTTTTCTATGACTGACGACACGCGTGGCAGAGCGGTTACCATACCGGTCCGACGCGCAGTGGTTCCCGGGTTCGATTCCCGGCGAGACAGGTATCTGAATGATGAGTTTAGATTCATGTTCTGGGTCTGGGTGTTTGTGTATCCGACTTGTGTGTGTCTATGGTACCCACGATACAGGAGAAAATCCTAGTGTGGGGTTATGACTGTAGAAAGCGTGTGTCTATGCTGAAAAATTATAGTTTAATTATTTTACACACATTAACTGCTCCCGTTGCTATTTAGAGCAGCGTGCAGCTTAATTTAGAGTATTTGGTTACAATCCTTTGTAGTTTGACTATGAAGACATGACCTATATACGTATGGTAAGAGTGACTTTCTTACCTTTGCGTTTCATCTTAGTTGTTAAGGGCAGGGGATTTAGAGCTTACCTCAGGTAAGACTAATCCTATCTTCGGTTAATTAGAGATGTATAAGGGCAATGTCCTATCAGGTTCGGGTTTGCTCCTTTGATATAAAAAGGCCATGAATAAGATTTTGTTTCTTAGTGTTTGTTTTGAAGGTAGTTAAGGGTATGGTTGCCGGCACACTATTGTATGATGCGACCATCATAGTCCTCGGGAGAAGCAACGCATCTGTGCTTGACTACAGAACATGAACATGTTCATGAGCCTTAGTGACCACTTACCATCAGGTGACTGCATGCTCGTTTGCTACTTCAGTCAGATAAAAAAAAAGTTGCCTCCTACTACACGAAAGAAAGTGAGATGTATGTTCAAGAGGGACGCCACTTAGTACACGGCAATGGGTGTTATCAAGGAATTAAATACAAATTATGTTATTTTTTTTCTACGCAACTTTTTTTCTGCACTTTTTGTTGTGGAAGCACGAAATTAGTTCAGAAAGAGCAAAGCACTCGGAGCCCGAGAATTTATAGCCTTCTGCAAAGTTCTTTAGCACTTTTAAACAACCTATTTCGAAAATTCTGCGCGAGCATGTACTTGTGTTAAAATACGATTTTGGTATACTTACGGGTATGTTTGTACGATTTGGTAAAAATGCTTTTAAGAATTTATATTTAAGGAGCGAGGTTTAATGATCTTACTCACGAACATTATTATTTTAAGGACAATTAAGAGGTGGTAGAACCAATGTAGTTCGACCGGGGAAGTACCACCGCCACACCTATTTCTAGCGTGAAGCATTTCTTGCGTTTCGATAGAAGGGTGTCGTTGCCGGCATACTTTCACATGAGGCGACCATCACAGTCCTCGTGGGTAGCAATGCATCTGTGATTGACTTCAGATGAAACCCATGTTCTGTATGAAGTTGGTTACAGATGTCCATGGGCGGCAGTGACCACTTCAAAATATCAGGTGGACTGTATGCTCGTTTGCTACTTCAGTCAAATAAAAAAAAAAAACAAAAGTTAAGGATTATAGCCTATGCCTTACCTTGACATCCTCCGTCTTTTTTAAAAAGCTTAACACGTATTCTTAGGCTGTCTTAATTTCAACAATAATTTCCAAAAAGAGTTTATATCCATTACGTGTTTAAACATGCTTTTTACTATTCTACATAGATAAACGCTTCCGATTGATATTTATATTATGGTAGTGAAAATAATTATTCCGCCATCTTGAACCATCCACCATATTGGATTTAAATGACGTAAACTTTAAGCATTTACAAAATGCAAATACATCTATAATATCTACATATCTATATATCTCACAACTTGTATTTGTATATCTTTGGTTACCCGCATATACTCACAAAATAAATTTGAATTGAGACAAAGTCAAAGTTAAATTAGCTTGTAAAATTGTTTTCAAAATAAAAGATCAGATTAATTTTGGATAATTAGACATATTTTCTATGTACTAACCTACTAATCTTGATTGAATTTTAAGATTAAAAATATGAAATTATTCGTTATAATTTTAAATTTTTAATAACAATATCTACCACAAACTTAAAAGCGAAAAAGTACTTTTATTCAAGAAGCGTTACCCAAAAAACTAAATTAACAGTAAAGTCAGAAGACGCACACGATCCAGGTTCGTCCCACACCCTTTGTCCTTCGCTTGAGGGATTATGCGTCTTACATGATGGCTATCCATTTGGGCAAGTAGATTTACCCTAACCTACTTATCGGGGCCGGTTAACAAATGGCGACATTAGTACTGTAATTGAATGAAACTTTCTTTGTTTGATTGAAAGGGTTTGGACTTTCACGGGTGAGCTGTTTGGTTCGTCTACATCACATGTATCAGGTGTCTGTCTCAAGTTTTTGCTGTGATCGTTCTGGTAAACTTACCAGTGTGACATTTTTTTATCTGATTGAAGTAGCAAACGAGCTTGCAGTCCACCTGATGGTAAGTGGTCACTGCCGTCCGTGGACATCTGTAAGCAACTTCATATAGAACATCTACACTAAAAATTCTGGCATATGCTATAGGTATAGAAAATGTTATTGGATGAAGAATGGATATTAATATTTCTATGGTATAGGTACTTAAATAAAACAAAATACTGATGAAAACCATATTTTTGAATGCATCTTACTTAATAAGGATAGATGAAATGTTTTTAATTGTTTTAGGAAACGACATGCAATTTCCGGGGGTAGATTTTCTTAGGCTATGTTTATAAGCGGTCACAAACAGGGCTTATGAAGCTTCCTTCCTGTAGCCTTATCCTCGTATCGTGCGGTTTCAGATTTGAATACTATTAAATTCTCTTTCGCGGACATTAAAGAAGGTGACTAAGGCCCAAAATCCAGAAAGACAACAAGTAGCAGAGTCTTTCTGTGTGAATTAAACACACGCAAGCCAAGCAAGCCACGTCCCTGTAGTTCCGGGATCAGAATAGGGCTACGGCATCCCCTGCCTGTCGTAAGAGGCGACTAAAAGGGGCTTCCGGGGTTGCAGGCGGCTACAGTGGGAGCTCGAACCGTTCGGTCAGGCAAGCATCGACTATCAGCAACTACCTCCATTCCAAGAGGCCTATACCCAGTAGTGGACATCAAAGGGAGGCTAGAAGGAGGACGCATCAGCGTCTTTGGCTTATCTCGCTTCTAATCAAAACAATCCCACAGCTTGTATTCCAAAATTAACTGAAGAAATAACACCTTAGTAACAAAGAATCATCCAATTTGTACTTAACAGTGGCTTATTTACTTAAGCAGTTTTACTATAAGTCACAAGACTAATCAGTACGTCGTTAAACTGTCCCCAGCCCTCGGATTACGTCTCACGTCACGGGCGATCCATTTAGGCACTGAGTAGATTCGCCCTTACTTATCGGCCCCGACGAAACAAATTGCGACATTAGTACGGTAATTGAATGAAAATAGGAATATTTTTTCCTTACCTGATATAAAAGTCACGGCTGATCTTGCTAAGTTACTGGAAGGTCACGTTACTCGTCAATTAACGTAGATTAAGTTAAATGCTTTGCACAACTGCAATGTAAAATGTCTTTGATCTGTGATCAAGTATACATATATAAACTAGCTAAAAATAATCGTACCTACTTAAATATTTTTGAAGTGAAACTTCTTTAGGCGCATGAGGGTAAAATTTTTACAGATGAAACGTCACGCCGGTATGCAACGGAAGTGTCGGAAAAGAGAGAGAGAGTGATCGAGACCGATTGAGAGAGAGTAAGACAGGGCGAACGTAGCATGAGCAACTAGCCGTGGAGTGAGAGTAGGGAGCAAGCGAGTGAGAAAGATTGAGAGAAAAAGTGAGACAGAGCGAACGTCGTATCACGCCTTTTTCCCTTCCTCTTAATCTTAGAAATTTAAAGTTTTAGATTTGTATAAATATGAACAAGATTTATAAATTAGTTCGCCAAAGAAGTTTAACTTCTGACATGTGTACTTTGTACGCACGCATGTTTTTTTCACTTAATTAGATACTTTAAAATTGTATGCCTAATTGCCCAACAAAATGTATTTAAAAATCTAAAATATAAGATTTTCTTGCAGCTTATCCGGCCTAAATTAGAACTGTGTATTATAGTTCATATCCTATGGATTTATTACCCTTATATTGCAATATTTGAATCTATTCTTTAAGTTCATTGAACTTTATTAAGAACAACGGATACGTCTTTGACACCAACAATGTTTTTGTGAGAATTTATCATGTTATTCTACTCAAAGCTTTATGTTCGTACTATTCAAATTTATTTTCCAGAGTTGTTGGTTTAGGTTGTCCATCTCGGGAGTGAAAGAGTAAATAATGTTCCCAAAGGATTCGGATCTTACTTAATCCGCTTACATTACGACCACAAACATATTGTAATAAAGTTTTGTATTACCTTTCCTTAATCGACTTTTGAGGGACACTTGACTAGAACAATATAGTTACAAGACATTAATATAAAATATGCTTAAGATTTAATATATTACTCATAAAGACGTCTTATTATAACTAAATTTCCTAGTATCAATTTTCCTATTAATTAAATTAGCAACAGATTCATAATTAAACAATCATATACTTTTATTGTTTTCCAAACACGATTTTTTTGTAAATTTCGAACAAAACTCAACAGCATAACATCACTGGCTCTTACCCGCGGCTTGGCTCGCACGTTTTATGGGAATTAACATTAGCATTTGATAGCGTGTTTCATAACTTGCAAATGAATTTTACTAATGCCATCTATTAACAACCTCTGGAACTACTAAATATGTATCAACTAAAAAAACATCGATATTCTCATGTGAATGAGAGAGCGCGGTAAAAAGTCACTCTCCGCCCCCCTATCTCCTAACATATAAACCATATCATATAATAGCTATGTGGCGACGTGAAAGAAGAACAAACAAATACACTTTCACATTTATAATACCAGTATGGATCCAAAATTAAAAATCTAATTGTAATATCGCCTTTTTAGAGCCTCATATTTCAGCGTTATATGAAGTTAGCTTCTTGCCACGCGCCAAGGCGGTTGGCTCGGTGCCGCGGTTTAAGGGTGGCTGGCATATTTTCGACTCTCAACTATAAGATCGACTTCTTGGCATTTTATTGCTACAGTCAAGGTAAGCAAAGATTCACTAACATTTTAAATTCGGATAACTCACATTAGGGCCAATGTTTTGTTTAAACAATAATAATTATGCCCTTGGTAAAATTGTGTTTTCATGTTCATTCAAAAAAATGTATTTTACCATAACTTAATTTGATATCATTGAAGGATATCAAATGAAGTTATTGGTTACCCATTTATTTTAACAAATATAGATGGTGAGTCCTTATTTTGGTTCCTAATATTTGTGAAACTCGTGAATCCTAACAGTGCCAGATTAAGGCAGCACGGGGCCTGTAGCAGATTCTGACCAGAGTCCCATAGTTTGCCTTGAGGAAGGGAATTAAATAAAACAAAACAGTTTCTATTAAACTTTTCTGGATTCTATCTAGGAAAATTTAGAGATAACACTTTCTATAGCTTCTTTCAGCTTAGGATTTTTACGATAGCAAAGATAGTAACTCCACCAATTCGCACTTGGCCAGCGCGGTGGACTATGGCCTATAACTCTCTCGTTCTGAGAGAAGACGCGTGCCCAGCAGTGGGATAATAAGGGGTTGACGATACGAAACATAGTAAAATATAAATAGCAGGTAGGTGTTAGCCGCGGGGCCCGTAGCATTTGCTATTCTTGCTATATGGCTAATCCGGAACTGAATCCTAAGCTGTAAATGAATACATCGCATTCAATAGTCCGATACCTTTTATTTTCGCCTACGAAGATACTAGATACCTGTACTATTTGCATCCGGACAGTACAATAAATTTATTTTTAACCTGACCCAGATTACCGTATATTCCCTTTATAGGATGACCTTTGAATAATACTGACTTCTATTTTAAACTGTTTTAAATGAAAGAGAATATTCGAAATCGTATTGAGCGCTTGACGTTTGTAATATGAATAGCGGCTAAATGGAGTGTATTTTGATAAAATATTTATTCACTTCGCAGTTTCGAATTGGATATGCGTTTTCTATAGATATAAAAGAAAACTGCTCTTACATCGATTATATAAGAGCATTGTTATATAATATTGTCGGCTGAAGAATTTGATGGGCAGATATTTGTACTTATAGTACACGTTAATCTAGTTTCTTGAAATAAAAAAAAAAAATTAAACAATAAATACAACCGACTTCCATGCCACATAAAAGTAAAAAATAATTAAATTGCATGTTGGTTTAGACCAAACACAGTACTTAGTACATAGTCCCGAAGTCGGCGCTCACCATATTTCGTTGGATTAAGACGAAACTACATGTATCTTATTTATGCATACAATGTCATATGACTCGTATCGGTAGGTCGACGATTTCTGGCCATTTTGCCCGAACATACGTAAAAAAAAAAAATACGTGACGAATAGATAACCTCTTTTCTTTGGGAAGTCGGTTAAAAATTGTTTACATATCAATTATTTCAAAGAAAATTGCGATTATTTCAATGAAAAGTATTTTCGAAAACGTACGACATGTAATACACATTGCAATGTGTGAACAAAAATTAAAAAAACTATTGTTTCGAGGGAACTTAATAAACTCATTCTAAGGATACAGGAGGCTTACAACTGTTGACGAATGGTAATGTTTGTTATTGAGACGTTTATATCCCTAAAGCAGTTCAATTGACTTCCTACGGATAGCAGCGTTACTTCAATTTATTTATTTATTGTCAAAAAGAAGGGCAGAACCAATTACACTTATTGACACACTAACAAATTAATCACATCATGATTTCAATACGTTCCCATGAAAATGTGTATTGTTAGATATTATTTGCAATAATTATTTGGAATAGTAATACTAATAATAAAAATAAAATAGAGAAATATGACAATGAAAATAATAATGTTATGACATTTTTTTTTCTTCGGTCCATTTTGAGTATCCAAATCCAGTCGTCACGGACTACGAACCACTACTTCCAATAACAATTTTCTAGTAGTTATTGAATAAACAGTGAATACCAACAAAATAATTGTGCTTCCAAAACATACTCAGTTTATAAAACAAAAAGTGTTTTATTCCGCTGAAAATTTGTAAGATAAAGATATCTCTACACTGTAACAGGAAGATAAACGGGCAGTGTTCCTAAAAGTGTTCTCACGCGAAGATTTATATGGCAGCTTCGCACTGGGCCCCTCCCACAATTTAATTGTTTCCCGACTTCCCTACTAACAGGCTATTAGAGCACTGAATGGAACGGGCGAAAGGGAGCAAAGGGTAAATTATACGTTATTTGGGCGTGAAAAAGGACGGTCGCAGATTTGCCACCAAATAGTAAACGCGAGATATATTTAGTAATGAAAAACACTTTCATACGTTGACACTAAATTATCCTTTTTTATGTGACTGAAGTAGCAAATGAACGTGCAATCACCTGATGGTAAGTGGTCACTGCCACCCATGGACATCTGTAATCAACCACATACAGAACATGGGTTCCATTTGAAGTCAATCAGATGCGTTGTTACTCCCAAGGACTATGATGGTCGCTTCATGTGAAAGTGTGCCGGCAACCACACACTATCGAAACGCATAAAATACTTCACGTTAGAAATAGGTGTTGCGGTGGTACTTCCCCGGTCGAACTACACTGCTTCTACCATACTAACATTATTGAGTAAATTTATAATGAAAGTTGCCACTTATCGGGACAAGTAAGAATACGCTACCAATCCAAAATAATTTCTGAAGATTTTCGAGAACAAAGTTATAGTTTTTGAGATGAATGAGACTAAATGTGGGAGAAATCTGAAGTTATATATAGCTTCATACTTACTACTTGTTGAAGTTTGGAAGATCTGAAAGTTCTTTACTAGTAAGTATACAAATTTTGATAGGTACTAAAATAGAATAGAGGTAAAATAAAAAGCGCTTAGAAATCATTAAGTTTTTAATGATTTTAGACTAGTATTATCGCGAAATTGATACATTTAAATAATTAAGGATAAGAATTATTTTTGCCGATATTTCGACCCAGTTACATGGATCATGGTCACGGCGAAACACGGAGAAACCGTTGACAAGCACTAGTTGTAGATTAACCTATCTTTCTACGTCTAGTTCGTTTTTCTTATTTAGGTTCCATATCACGACTCACAACACTAATTGTATCTTTATCGAAATATCGGCAAAAATAATTCTTAAAGAATTCAAAAACCGCATATCGTGAGTACCTACCCGTTAATTATTAAAATGCATTATGTCTTTGTCAAATCAATCCACACTATACGTACATATTGTTCTCACCTTCACATTATTTATATCATACTTACGTCTTTTTGTCACAACCGACAAATACAGATAAAACGACAAACCACTTCATTGTCCGACAGAAGAATTGTCGCGGGAATGAAGCACCATCGAACAATAGCTATTGAGGAAAACTGCTCTATAGGAATATCGCCGCTCCAATTTATCTTCAAATGAAGGGCGGAAAAAAAGACATTTGCCTTTAACTAATATTTTCGTCAATATATTTTTGTCGAAGTTTTTGACTTGATTTTTTTACTATTGGACTGTCATGAGAACCGTTTTATTCAAATTGTATTTATTCAAATTCATTCATACATCGTATAAAAGGTTTTGTTAAGGAGAAGATATGACACAATAAATGATGCTAAAAGTTTTTTTGATATGTTTATGAAATGACGATGTTTAAGCCTCAATCCATTGTTGACTCATTTCTGGGCAAAGCACGGGTCTTTAATCAAAGTGTGAGTGGCCTCCAACACCCAAGCTGGCCAAGATGATGAGTCTCCTTCACTAATCGGGTAGTAATTAATTATTATTACGCACAATCGTGAGAGCCGGGAATTCGAATTTTGTAAGATGGAGGGGCCAAGTTTTAAACCAGTATGGATAGTTTTAAGTTCTTTATAGAGGTAAACCATGAAGGATATTGGTATTTTCTCAAAACGATTTATCACGCTAGTTACCAATGAGACATCAGATCACTTCAGACATCTCTCAGAATAATATTCAATGGACGTTTGAAACCATAGTAGTTTTTGTAACGACGACTTTCAGTCCTTGAAGTAGGTGGCAACTTGTTGCTTAACATTTCTGATAGATCGGATAATATTATACCGATATATCAATAACTCAATATATCCTTTTAAAGTAAATCCTTTACTGAAGTTGATTGTCGCATGAAATTTCACAAGTTTGTGAAGTATCTTGTTTGGTAAGAAAACCGTTAATCTGAACTCTTTCAATAAAGTAATGTTTAAGTAAATTAAAAAAAGATTCGTTATTTGTTTTATATGCATATTAAGTGGCCAATAAACTTTGAAAATGTTTAACTTCAGCTTTATTTATTCACTCCAAAAATAGTCCGCGAGCGCGCTTTGTCAGACTGCAGCGAATTTTAATATAAACTCATCCGATATTCTGAAAGTTAGGGTGAAATATGCTACAATACAATGTAGTTGGTTCGTAGCAAAAATATTGCACCTGCTACGTTTGACAACCAACAATGCATTCGACTTTGACAACTAGACCCTCAAAGTTGGGAATTTTGAGGGACAAATGGAAATGTAAGCAAACTATGTTGTTACATAGTCACGAAGTGTAGTTGAATCAAAGCGCTATGGAGCGGACTTTAACGTTTTCATATAAAACCATTCATCTGCTTTGCACTGAAACCATCTCGGGATGCATGATATTAGAAATATACTTTTAGAAAAACTGACTAATTGGTAATTTGCCTTGGATGGGGACGGGTCTTCTCCCAGAATGAGACACTTTTAGGTCAAAATTTCCCGCGTGGCGGAGCGGTTACCGTACCGGTCTGACGCGCAATGGTTCCCGGGTTCGATTCCCGACCAGACAGGTATCATGTTCTGGGTCTGGGTGTTTGAGTATTCGTCTTGTGAGTGTGCATGATACCCACGATACAGGAGAAAATCCTAGTGTGGGGCTATGAGTGTAGAAAGTGTGTCTTAAAGCGTGTATTGTAGGTCAAAGTCCATCGCGTTGACCAAGTACGAATTGGTAGACTACACATTTATGAAAAAAAATTGAGGAACTTTCAGGTGTGTAGGTTTCCTCACCTTATTTTTCTCCACCGTAATGCAGTAATTAATAATTTCTAATAAGCACATTATGTAAAAAAAAACGGTAGTGTTCTGCGATTTGTATCGCGGACAGATTGAGAGTTGAGTTTCAATTTGGAATCAATCTATCACTTCTCTGATTACCTCCGTCATATTACAGCAGTTGAATGTCTTTTTGTAATAAAATACTTCACAGTGAAAAAATAATCATATTATATTTTTAGAATGTACCAGTTGTAAAGAGTCGGATCAAGTATAACTGTTTGAAATACGTCCCACGGGCGTTTTAAAATCCAGCACAAACATAATCTAAAAATTCCTAGTCAATAAAAATATGCAGGCAGAACAAACAATTGGAATACGCCAATGAATAAACAGAACACGATAACGGTTGTAAATAAATAAAAATCGGCTAAGTGCGAGTCAGACTCAACCGGGTTCGCTAAGGGTTCCGTACCATTATTTCTAAAAAACGGCATAATATCACGTTTGTTGTAAGGGAGCCTCTTAATCATACTTCATATCATACTAATATTATAAAGGCGAAAGCTTGTGAGTGTGTATGTTTGTTACTTCTTCACGTCTAAACGGCGGGAGCGATTTTCATAAAGTTTGGTAGAGAGTAGCTGTAAGTTAACTGACACTGGATTAACATATAGGCTACTTTTTAGTGTCGGAAAATATCTTATTTCCACGGGACAATCGATACATCGATTTTTTTAACATGGGCAAAGCTGCGGGTTTCAGCTAGTCTTAAATATTTGTATTATTCTCTTTCTTTGTGTTCGCTGTTAAAACGGTTACGAAAATACATCATCTGTAAAAATTCAACTGTTTTTTTCGCAGTTCATGAGATACAGCCTAGTGACAGGCAGATGTACAGACCGACAACCAATTCTTAGCAATAGGTTTTTACCCTTTTGGTACGGTACCCTAATAATTCTAACGCTTTGTATTCTCTGCAGTGTATTCACGCTTCAATTGAGCATATAAAAAATGCATGTATTGTATGAAGGAATTGCGATTCTGAACTGATTCTCAGTACAATGCGAACTTAAATGCTGTTGTGTCCTGAAAAATTGTACAATAAATATTAATAGTGGGTATTATGATTTACATTAGACGCGGGATTTAAACGGGACATTATACATTTATTGCACAACCAAAATGCAATGTTTATGATTATGTTTGGGTCCAATTTTGCAAGCATCCCTCGTGAGATCGAGGGAGAGGTATCCTCCGAAGACCAGGAGGAGTAAATCTGTGAAAGAGCAGCCTAACATAGATCTGAAGATCAAAGCCTACACCGCTGCCAGACAGCAGTCTACGACATCAGTGGACAGTGCACCCATCGAGGGAATTGCCCGGGCAAGGAGGGGGTCCTCGAGGCCCGTAGACCCTGCGCACGCGGCGAGGGAATCGCCGCAGCATAGGATGACATACCACTGCACTGCTGCATTGAAGTCATTTGTTGTGCCCGATTGAGAGGAAATTTCAAAAACATTTTTATTATATGATTGAAGTGGCAATTGATCATTCATTACACCATTTGTTATTGGTCACTACCGTATACAACTTCATGCAGTACCATATTCTGAAATCAATTACAGATGCTTGACCTTCAAGAAGTAAGATGGTAATTTTATGTTGATTGAGGCGGCAACCACAACCTACCACCGAAATACAAGTATTCTTTCACGCTAAAGATGGTTGATACCTTCCCGTTGAACTACATACATACGTTTTACTTAGCAAAATCTACGGAAAACGGGAAAAAATATCACTGCAATTATAAGAAAAGTAATTCACGCGGTTTCAAATGTATTGTTAATGTTTTGGTGATTTTTAAGCTATTGCATAGTTTTTATAGCGGGCATTGAGCGCGGCGACCGAATCAAGAAATTTCGTAACGAATAAACCTAACACTTCCCATACTGTCGTACCATATGGTACCATATGGTACGACAGTACGAAGCTCGCACGGATCGAGACGAGCTGCTCGGAAATCGGACGAATATGTAAGCAGCTATTTGTGAGAAAGTATATAGTATCAACGAAAAAAACTTGAATTAATACCAAAGAAAAATATACTGCATAAATAAATAATTATAATTTCGAAAGTTGATAAAAAATGCTATGTAATAGCTTTACCGCGACAGTCCCCGAGTGCCGTACGTTTCTAATCTTTGTTTGAATCGCGCAGTTACATAGGTAAAGAGGGCTCTTCTATTCGCATTGCATTTCACAAGGAAGGAAGTAATATCACAGCTAGAAATTCTAGCATGCATATTGAAGGAAACGGCGCCAGCATTAAATAAATAAAGAGATAAGACTACGGAAAACAATAAAACAGAGCGTATGTTCCTTTTTAAAAGAACTTACAAAGGTACCGTTTCGAAATCCAAGTCGATTGAACCTTTTTCTTGCCAACAATATTGTGGCCTTATCAATTATTTTTAACTGGAATTCAGCCGCGAGATTCAAAATCTAACTTCGAATAAATACGGTTAGGTGCATATTAATTGATAAAAAAATAACTTTAAAGATGAAGGCAAATATCTTATTACAACTTACCTTTGAATTCTTTGAAATATTGTTAAAGATGTTTGTAGTGGGCTCTTGGCCAACAAGAGTAACTATGGTATCAACTCTTAATTAACGTCGATAATGTTGAAAAGGCAAATTGCTAGTCTTTATTCCTATAATATTTACTTATTAGTACGTTGAAGAGTATTATTAACATCGGAAATAACAATCAAAGACATTAGAACTTTGTCGTGAGTTAAATCTGTTAAATACGTAACAAAGTAGATCTAATACGATGGTCTCATTGTTAGCGTTGCGCGATTTGTAATAATATCTTTAAAATAACCTACAGAATAGAGCTCTTTTATTATGCTCTCGATCTGGTCTGCTTTAAACGGTTCTTTTTAAAAATTCAATTGGTTAATGAATTAAATTAAATAAATCAAATAAAAGTAACATAAAAAAGTACTAACTCTTAATATAAAATTACTTAATAAATCCTATCTTTAAATTTTCATTAATTCGTTTTGGTTGAAATGCACTGTGAATTTTCACAGTTCGGAAAGCATATATCCTTGTGCCAAAGAGTTTTTCATAATATCGATAAACGTGAGCGGTTTTTCTAATTAACTAAAATACACTTTCCTAGTGTTCTCTTTTGGCCTAAATCAATTTTTATTTTAAAAGCAATATTCCTATTTAGTAGAATCGACTTAACCTAGTGTCTTTCTAAATTTCGCCTATAATCATCCTTATTTTAAGAGCGATATTTCCGTCAATTAAATTTTAAGTGTAGTTAAAATTTGTTCTTTTCTCGTTCCTCGCCAATACTGTGACAATATCTTGATTGTCAGCGATAACAACGTAAGATGGCGCGAGCATTTACTCGCTGGAGACAATAATTGAAAGACTTGAGGAGTTCTTTGACAAAGGACTAAGAGGGTTGCTCGCTCTGCCTTTATTGAGAGCTCTTGCCAGTTCACATGTTGTTCTTTATTTATTTAAAGACTAGTATTGTTTATGGTACTGCCCGCATTTAAAGATAGCATTTGTTGTTAATATGAATGGATACAAGGTTTTTTTTGTAAAAAATAGCCGATAATGGTCGAAAAGCACCTTCAAGGATATACTTGTATAGATAAAACTAACCGATATCAAAATAGACTTTTTAAAATCCATATTACCTACCGCTGGAAAACTAGCTCACATGTCTTTTAAAAATCCGTTAAATTTCTACATTACATCATTTACTCTAGATGATTGACTGATGTGAGATGATGCATTATTAGTTGCTGATAGAGGTATTATAAGATGAAAAAAATAATGGTCTAGAGTATCTGAGTATACTTTTAATACACATGATTTCATCTACTGACGAAGTCGTAATATGATCAGTTGAAGTATATGAGACTATCTGACCCGCCGAACTTCGTTCCGCCTAAAAGTCAAAAATCTAAAATGATCAGTGTTCTTCTACTTCCTCTTCCCTTCCTCTTGACTCACTCTGTCTATTAAAAAATCTGAATTGAAATTCGTAGCGTACTTTTAAAGATCTAAGCATAGATAGGGACAGACAGCGGGAAGCGACTTTTAAATTATATAGTGATACGCCAATAATTTAGGAAATCAATCAAACTGTGTTTACAGTCAACTCTGTTACTACTGTTAATATTTTTAGAAGTATACGTTATGCAGTCCTCCTGATGGTAAGTGGTCACGGCCGCCGCTTGTCAACAACTTTTACAGATGCGTTGCTACAATCGAGGGCTAATATGGTCACTTTATATGTAAGTGAGCTGTGTGAGCGAGCAACCATACGCTTTCGACAAACTGCTTCACGCTAGAAATAGGTTTACAAATGGTATCTTCCCGGTATAATCCAGTAGCATAAACCTTTAGATGCACAAAAAAACACGCACGCTTTCTACACTAATAGCTCCACACTAGAATTTTCTCCTGTGTCGTGGGTACCATGGACACACACAAGACGAATACACTAACACCCAGACCCAGAACTTATTTTTAACCGACTTCAAAAGGAGGTGGTTATCACTTCGGCCGGTATTTTTTTATAGTTTTAAGTTTTCATTTCTGGTGGCAGTTCCAATGACTGCTGTATTTTATTTGAAATGAAATGAAATATCTATATTTTGTATAGACCAACGGGGCACTTACAAATTGTCAGTTACATTTTTTTTCTTACACTACCACCGGATCGGAAAACGACCTCAACTGAGAAGATCCGGCAAGAAACTCAGCGGGTTTGTCTTTTTTCTTATTTATATCAATTTTTTTTATATAATTACAATCATGTTTTTTTACATGGCAATGAAAGTTAGCTCCAGTATCTTGCCTTACAGTTCAGTAAAAGAGAACCCTATTTGTAAATATTATGCGGCTTAGAAACTGTAAATTTGAATCGGAGAGATACTTAACTACTTATTAGGTACAGATGTGAACGCGCCGATAAGTTTGTAGGGCTGACGTTTTAGGTCAAGGAACACTGAACTCGGTCGGCCCTTGAACCTAATGATCGTTGCTAACAAATTACAACGAGCTATTCACTCCTTCGAAGGATAATATACTGCGGTCCTAATTATAATTGCGAAGTGAAAATATTTTTAATGTAACAGTTGACTTGATTCAGGTATTTGTGAAGGGTTCCGTACTCAAATAGTAAAAACCCTATTACTAAGACTCCGATATCCGTCGGCGCGTTCGCTGTCACCAGGTATCTCATGAACAGCTAGACAAGTGGTTCCCAACCGGTGGTCCGCGGACCACTGATTGCCCTTGGAAGCACACGAAGTGGTCCGAGAAGCCATCCAAAAATAGTTTACGATTCTATACATACCGACAAACATTCATTTTTATAAAGAAGAAGACTACACCCTTCTACATAGCGGTGATCCACGTGCCGACAGATATTTTGCTGAAAGGTCCTTCGTCACCAAAAGGTTAAGAAACACTGAGCTAGACAGTTGACATTTTCAAAGATGATGTGTTTCTGTTGCCACTATAACAATATATATTTATGGGAGGCTCCCATACAACTTGCACTGTATTACAGTTTTTAAAGACGGTACGGAACCCTTCTAGCGAGAGTTCGATTCGCATTTTGTCGGTTTTTTACTTTGATGATACTTTTATGTTTGCGATTCTATGATCATAAGACCAGCTTATGATCATAGAATCGCAAACATAAAAGTATGCAGTTCATTGAAGGCAATTTGATAATTGCGAAAAATCTTATCTTATTCATATTACATATCGAAAATTTTGAATGATTGATGAATGTGTTTGTTGCTTTTACACGCACAAACTAATAGTCGTTTTTCGCTGAAATTTGGCACACATGGTCGACGGCGATGCGTGGCATCTCCTAGAGACTAAGATAAAAGACGTCGTATTTCTTTGTCTCATTACATCTTCGCATCAGAAAACAGAGCACTGTTGTTGTATCTCCTAGGACCTAAAAAAAATCAGATAAAGTACAGCATTTTGAAGCAGTCGGGCCCAACTAAATACGAATAAAAGTGATACAGATTATTAATACTGTGCAATTTTTTTGATTTTTTAATAATCCGTACCTTCTTTGAATCTGGTGTATTCAATGGGAGGTGTGGTTGCCGGCACATTTTTATATGAGGCGACCATCATAGAAATAAATAAATAAATCATAGTCCTCGGGAGTAGCAACGCTTCTGTGATTGACTTCAGATAGAACCCATGTTCTATTAGAAGTTGCTTACAAATGGCGATGGGCGGCAGTGACTACTTACCGCCAGGTGGACTGCATGCTCATTTGCCACTTCAATCAGATAAAAAAATCAAACAATAAAATAAATCTTATTTTTTTCGAATGTTTAAGTTACAAGATAAAAGTTTCACTGAACCTGGCAGCAAATATTTATCATGTGCATAAAATTGTACAATGGGTCTTAAGCTATACTAGGATACACGAAAGGTGGGCCCTAAGAGTAATATATGTGGTATTAGAGACGCCTCCATCATCTCGTGATTCTCAATTAATTCCACTATTATGATTAAGTAGACGATGAGGCCGATTAAAACCGCGACCATTCAGTTTTTCCGCTACATATAATTCTATATCTCACGCGTGATGGAAAATATCCCAAGTCTAAAATTGAAGGACCCAAACCCCGCATTGCGACATCCACAAGAAGCCGACATGATATGTAATCTGTCCTTTAATAATGTATGCATGATGAAAAATAATTCTTAAGGAGTACTTTGATATTAAATGTGCGCATATGAGTAAAGATGTAAGTAGTGCCTACCACAGTGCAATTTTACTTTGAAGAATCGTGAAGATTGTAAACAGGTAGGTTCTTGGTTTCATATTTAGAATATAATATCTTGTTCATAATCTTTCAAGGGAAAGTAACATGTGGCAATATAAAATGTAATATTCCGTTGCGGTAACTATATTAGGTCTTGTGATTCTCTCCCTAGTTTTACATTCCTGTAACCTTCGCTACATTATAGGCCCACTATTGGGGACGGGTCTTCTCTCAGAATTAATTATCTCCCTAGTTTTACATTTCTGTGACTTTCGCCACATTCTCATCAACCCATTATTGGCCCAATATTGGGCACGGGTCTTCTCTCAGAATGAGAGAGTTTAAGCCATAGTCCACCGCACTGGCCAAGTGTGAATTGATGGACTTCACACACCTCCGAGAACTTTTTTCTTTTTTTTTAAGAACTCTCGGGTATATAAATTTCTTCACGATGTTTTCCTTCACCGAAATGCAGTGATAATTAATTACTAATACACACATAAATCAGTGGTAATCCTGGGTTTGAACCTCGGACCTCCAGCTTGAGAGAGCAAGTTTCAAATATTAGGCTATCACTGCTCATTCCCCGTAAGTTAATTTATTAAAATACTAGTTGGCTTTAGAAAAATATCACTTAACTTTAGATAATTAACTCTTGATGGATTTTATTGGTATAAAGAACAAATGGCGCCTGTATATCCAGTACTATATTTTTCAATCTAATTCAGTATTCAGTAGCTTGGGATGCTCTTAAATGCAGCTTAGTCAATTAAACATCTTCTTTATAGTATGTTTTTAAAATATAAAATATTCGTGCTACTTTGGACAATATGAAGTTTAATTTTTTAGTTGAATAACGGTCGAATTTCGACCGTTGCGACGGGTGTCTAATTATAATTATTGTTAGTTTTCCAAATATTTTACACATAAATACGTTGTACAGACACGAGGTACTTTCATTTTTATTATATGAAAATCAAACTTCCTCGTGTCTGTATTGAAACATCAATGATATGAACCATTAGTATGATTGTTATCGCATTAATCTTTTGTCAGTGATTTTATTTCCTCTTTATATATCAATGTTCATAAATTGTCTTCGGATCCGGGCTTATAATACTGTCATAAAATATAATAATCGAACAAACAATAACTACATCTCATTTCCTATGACTCGTTTGATGTTATAAGTTCATGGCGCGACGCGTTTTGTATGTATAGTAAATCATAATAGATAACTACAAAGTTATGTAGTGCACATTATGGATTTGGATAGTGGTTATTCCTTTTTTTATCTGACTGAAGTAGCAAACGAACATGCAGTCCACCTGATGGTAAGTGGCCACTGCCGCCCATGGACATCTGTAATCAACTTCATAAAGAACATGGGTTCCATCTGAAGTCAATCACAGATGCGTTGCTACTTCCGATTACTATGATGGTCGCCTCATGTGAAAGTGTGCCGGCAACCACAGCCTTCTATCGAAACGCAAGAAATGCTTCACGCTAGAAATAGGTGTGGTGGTGGTACTTTCCCGGTCGAACTACACTGGTTCTACCTTGATTCCTTTTTTTGTGGGCTTTAGAGGGTTTATTAAGATATGGTATAAGACATGAGTATAATAATTAGATTATAGTTAAATGTTTATGGAAGAAAACAATTTGGGGATACGCGGATTAAGGTGCTGCATAGGTCTTTCTCTTCTAAACTGCTTTAGAAATAGATTTTTATTTTCTAATTCTATAATATTATTTTCTCATGGTACAAGAATTATACATATAACGGTTAAATGGTGTCTAAATTTATTTGTCAGATGGTGTCTAAATTTATTTATAATCATTACAAAGGACCTTACGGATCCTCTTTGCATAGTTAGGAATATGTTTAAATTTTAAGGCGTTACAACGCTAACGATACACGTTCAAGCGTTAAGCATTAAGCAGCATTTCCATATGAGGCGACCATCGTAATCCTCGGGAGTAGCAAAACTGTGCTTGACTTTAGACAGAACCTCTGTCGTATACCAAGCTGCTTACAGATGTTCATGGGAGGCAGTGATCACCTACCATCACTTTAAACTTATAAAAAAACTTGAAACGACTTTACACGTACATAAATATAAACAAACCAGTCTTTTCCAATGTGTGCTCGAATTTGTTAAACAAATAAGGCGCTATCTAGGAAATTCTTCGCCTCGAAATTTGCCTAAGCGCCTTTGTCACGTCATTTCACGTAGTTGTGGCTCTAATACGAATATATTAGTTGAACAGCGCTTTATAGAGGATACATACTTTTGGTTAGATATGTAGGCTTAAACTTTAGTTTTACTTGTAAAATACACGGGATTATTGTAGGGAACATCAACAATATTTAGGTTAAACTTGATTATAAAAATTTAACTTATTACTACATGAAAGTGCCCAAGTATTTAAATTAGAAGGAGAAAAGTAAGTGCTACAGTTATGAAATGTACTAAAATAAAAATCATAATAGGACTATCATATTATAAGATGCATGGTGACAAATGTGCAGTCGCATTGTAAGCATTATGCAAGAAATGTCCCTTTTTTAATTCAAAAGCGCTATTTTTTAAAACTTTGCCTCAGCATTGGTGTCGATAATACATGCAATGCCACTTCTGACGATTACCTCATGTAAGTCAATTTACCAGTTCGACGTGGGAGGTACCATCGCCACACCAATTACTAGGGTTAAGCATTACTTGCGTTTCGAGGAAAGGGTGTGGTTGCGGCCGACGACAACACCGGGTGTGTTGTCGTTGTTGTCGCCATACTTTTATTAGAGGCGACCATCACAGTCCTCGGGAGTAGCGACGCATCTGTGATTGACTTCAGATAGACCCTCAGTTCTATATGAAGTTGCTTACAGATTTGTGGGTGGCAGTGACCACTGACCATTAGTAGGACATCATGCTCGTTTGCTACTTCAATCATTAAAAAATCCACTGCTATAAGTTCAGTGTGCCAATGATACATCCCGGTACAGCTTTAACCTTAAATTCACGCTGGATCAACGTGGTCGAACACGCTCAAGTTTTACTTCCTAGCAAAGACGAGTGCGGCATGTAGTAGATTGAACCAAACGGGTGTAAATTGATATTTATATTCAACAGTTGAAATCCAAAAGTTGGATTCAGAGCGTACAGGACCGGTAGGAGTGGCGCCATTTAGGGGAGGCCTGCGGCAGTGGACATCAAAGGGCTGATGGATATGTTCAACAGTTTTGTGATATCCAAAATTCCAAAATTGGAAATTGCCCTCGGGCCTAATGAGGGTGTTTTGTCGAAAGTCAGCGCGACTGGCATGCGTGTTGCTGATTGCAGAGGTCATAGATATACAGAATCCTTCTACCCATTTCCTGGATTTTGCCCTTTAGTTGCCTTAGGAAGAGGGGAAGTGCTATACAAAACTAACATTAAATGCACATAAATAAGTATTAAAGTGTATCAAAATGCTTTGTTCGAGTATTTTTATTATACCCCTTTCATTGCACACGTTAGCTCGAAAATGTTATTTTCCCGTGTCATTTTTAACAAATCGCTTTTGTATCGATAGAGCTTGCGATGAAAAAATGAAGCCTTTAAAAAATATTTCCGCGGCATTTTTAATAAACAGTAATCCGGCGAGATATACTCTAGTGATATCGTATTAGTGAAAACCAATCCATTTGAAGCATAATCGGTTTGAAGCACAATTTATTGGATGTTACACCTATTTGGGATTATTCGTTTGAAACTATCGCAATAAGTAGTATTGTATTTGTGTGTCTAGTATATATATTGCAAGGTATGGCTGAAACACACAGAAAAGCAGTGATAATTAATTTCTAATACGCACATAATTTTAGAAAAACCAGTGGTGCGTGCCTGGGTTTGAACCTCGGACCTCTCGATCGAGAACGCAACTTTCAATCATCAGGCTATCACTTCTCTATGTGCTATTCTTTATGCACCTTACAGTAAGTGTACAAAGGCGAAATTAATGGTATAAGCATTCTCTGCCAGCCAACCTTCAAGAAGTTTAAAAATACCTACATCGAATTCACACATTAGGTATGTGTGAATTCATTGCATTGTAGGGTGGTGCCATCCCTGTAGTTCCGGGATCAGAATAGGGCTACGGCATCCCCTGCCTGTCGTAAGAGGCGACTAAAAGGGGCTTCCGGGGTTGCAGGCGGCTAGAGTGGGAGCTCGAGCCATTCGGTCAGGCGATCCCGGGAAGGACGGCGGTATATGTCGGTCGCATACCGTCGTAAAGACTAGACGGAGCGGTGGGCCCAGCCACCCATCTGGGAGGAGCCCGATGGGGCAACGCGCTCAGAGGATTCCGATTGCGGTCGGATCGAGTACCCGAAGTCCTCTTTATAGCGCCGAGGACGGCCACCGGGGGGGTTTTAGTGCGGTAAAAATCCCACATAACCCTGCGTCGCTCCCACGGCGTCGGGTACCTTTTGAAGGTTTCCCCCTCGAGAACAAAAAAAAAGCGTAGGGTGGTGCAGGAGTGCGCACTTTTGTGATTGATTGCTACAGAAAAAAAATAAAGATGCTATGTATGATATTAAGCGTTTTTTGTTCACACTTTTTTATTAAAGTAACAAAATCAGTCATAAAAACACGTAGTTTTTCTAAGTTCTCCTATAAGTAAGTATTTAATAAATTATAAATGAGTTGAACATCAATTTTATACGAGTCTAAAACATCCGGTTTCATTTTCGATATAAATAGTCTTCAGTTATGGTTTCCTAATCGATTGAAATGATACTTTTTATAATGAATCAGTATTTATTTCGTACTCTGAGCAAATATATTCAACTGCATAAGTAATGCCGTTTACATTCCGTGAGGGAAACGGTCCGGTATTTCGAACCTACATCCCCATTACGGATGTCAAGTGACGTAATATCACAGATCAGTAATCCTCGGACGCAGCAAAGCTATAAGTCACAGGGAATATCTAATCAAATGCAGTGGTATTCTGTAAAGTATCACGAATCGGAATTTCGATACGAATATGCTATCAGCATAATGGTTGAAACTTGGGCTCTTAATCATGTTTCCAAGCTTCAAATTCCATGCCAGCAACTTCTACTTATACTTCTAAAGTGATGTGTGCATAGGCAAATAAAACCACTGCTTTACGACGAAGAAAAAACATTGTATGTAACCTAAACTTTTCCATCAAGACTAAAAAACAGTTCTCAAAGGTGTATGAAGACTACCAACCACTCACCTGCTTGAATCAATTAAAGAAGCACTTGAAAATGGAACATATAACAACTATAGTGTCATAGAATTTGAGTTACAGAATAGTGCCTTTGGTTACGGTTGTTTCAGCTCCATTGATATACGGTACGCCCTCGGAAGTCACTAGATAGATATGGGGTTAATCTACAAAAGGGTACCCCTTGATATGCAATCAAGGGATATGCAATCAATCATCTAAAATGCTAACTTGTTAGGCATTAACAATACATTGATTGCCAAGTTGTTTTTAACAATTAGTTTTTAGATTTCCAGTTGAGTATTCTCTACATCGGGTTCATCTTGCATGAGACGAGTGCGATTTGATACTCTACTGTGATTAAAATCTTACTGACAATATAGGTCATGTAATTTCACTCGCGCAAAATTTGCATTTTTGCCATCTTTTTCTTATCCCTACCACGCGTGATATTAGATAGATTATTATAGATTAGATTATTAGATAAAGTTTAATAAAAGCCTTTTATTAAACTTTATCTAATTTAACTTTATTTAACCAATTTCTGTAAAGTTGCATATAGTAAATTATTTTTTGAAAAATAACGTCATAAAGAAGTTTCACTTCTTACGAGTGTACGCTAGTACACGCACACATTTTTTTGTATCTAATTGAAGTAGCAAACGAGCATGCAGTCCACTTGACGGTAAGTGATCACTACCGCCCATGGAAATCTGTAAACAACATATAGAACATGGGTTCTATCTGTATCAATCACAGATGCGTTGCACTCATGAAGACATGATGGTCGCCTCATATAGAAGTGTGCATACCACTGAGCATACAAGAGTAAAGGCAAAATTCTGATAATCGTGCTACAGCACCATTGAAAAATGAAGTACGAAACACATTATATCGCCTTACAGCGTAAAAAGACAATTTAAGTTATGAATCCATATTAAATCGTGGTTCTCCGATGATACTACCAACATGTTATAGAAAAAAATATTCCTCTAGAAATTGACAAACAAGGTATACAAAAAACAGAATTTGGATGTGTTTAAAAAAAAAAACAAATAACAGGCGTTTAACCTGTTTAAAAACACACTTGGCTGTTTAAGAGGATTGTAAAATTAAAAACACGCTTTCTAGACTCATAGCCCCACACTAGGATTTTCTCCTGTGTCGTGGATACCATGGACACACACAAGACGAATACACAAACACCCAGACCCAAGACATGAATCTAAACTCATAATTCAGATACCTGTTTGGCCAGGAATCGAACCCGGGACCCATTGCGCGTCACACTGGTATGGTAACCGCTCCGCCACGCGAGGCGTCTATGTATAATTATTTGAAAGCGCGAAAAGCTTACCATATATGAGAACAGAGTATTTCCAACAATATTAAACGCATACATATAGAACTGAGAATCCCTTTTTAAGTCAGTTAAAAGTTGTTTGTAAGCCGTCTTGACTATCAAGGCAGCATCTTTGATGTATGGTCAAGTGCGTGTAATATTATATCAATATTATTAGAGCAGCAGGTTAAGAACGCGGCCTTTGCTCTCTTGTTGTCTCAATGGGAATAAGTGTCTTAAGTGGATCATTGAATAAATAGACAAATCCAAACCAAGCCATGTCTAGTTGCAGTACGGTTGATAATAAATGAGTCGTAATGAAATAACACCGGATATCAGATTACCGCACTTCTGCGGTCAACATTGCGGTAACACTGATGGCGAGTATAAAGTAAATACAAGTATATATATTGAAATGAAGTCTGCAATTTTTTGTAACGATTTCACTTGACAGACGCATCTTTTGTTATAAGTGTCAGCCGATGTTTTTTGGCTTACAGTATACATTTTTGCGAAGTGTTGCCTATTTCCTCAGGTGTAGGAAACCCGCGGTCAAAACTTGAGTGATTCACGTCTCTTACATATTATACGAATATACTGACAAAATTTAGTTATCAAAATCAAACAAAACTGTATTAAAAGTGCATGTTGAATAGGTTAAGACCATATTGTAGCGTAGAACTGTTTTAAATATGAGTGTTAATAAGTTTCTTTTGTTGCCTTATTTACTTAAATAATACTGGAGACGGGGGCACTAATGATTTTGATTAACCTAATGAATTAAAATAAAAGAACCACGGTTTTTAATAGTTTATTTGTTTAAATAGTTAAGTTCCTTAACGTAAGTAACTAGTTAGCCAAAAGTCTTGAATCTTGAAGATACATGAAACCAAACTATATTTTTTATTACGAGTTTAATATAATACAATGGATACAAAATAAGGTAACTATTGTGAGATGCGGAAACTATATTTAATCCCTGCACTACATTCATGTGGACACAAAGACCAAGTCGCTGACATAAGCTACTTTAAAATTACCGGGATGCGACTATTCAACTTCTAAATACGTTTTCTGTAACGGAAAATACTGTTACCGTTATTTAGATTTAGAGTTAAAAGGTCGCTAAGCTAAAGTTTAAGTCCTCAAAGCTCTCCATATCTACCTCTGGCGAGCTGCCATGAGCTTTTAAGAACATTCAGGACTAATTACTTAACATTGAAAATTTGCTTTGACATTTTAATGTGCAGCTAAAACGTGTAAAGCATCACTACGACATCTAAACTACGTTTTACAAAATCTTGTGTAAGTTTTTGGATTTGGGATAACTTGCCAGGAATTTGGTCTTGCAATATTTTTGTATCTATAAACTATTTTTAAGGAAGTCGATGTTCAAATCCCTATATTTTATTCTATAAAATACGACACGGAAATTTAATAGTCTAATGCCTACTTATACCTACGAAGAGAAAGAATAATTAATGTATATTAACACACTTGGCATTTACTAATGAATTAGGCATTCCTGTAGTGTTAGTAAAGATTATTGAATAAATAAATAAATAAATAAATAAAAACTTAAGATAATTATGACTAAAAAGGAGTTTTTAAGCACTTTTTTTACTCTTGAGCACTGGTTCATTCTAAAATTTAAAAGTTTTGGCCGTACCTCACCACGCAGCACCGGTTAAGTGGGGATTGGCATATTCACGCAAAAAGTATGGTTCCTTAAATCTTTTAAAATCAGACAACTTTATATAAACTTACATCTGTATGTCTATTGCAGACAGTTGGGAACGAGTCTACTGGACTAATCAAGACAATAAATTACAGCCTTTTGTGTACATATATAAACAACATAAGAATAAAAGGACCTGTACATGTATAAACAACATAGAACAAAACCTTTAAATATTTTTGAAAGCTGCCAAATATGTACCTTTTCTCAGGATTCTATCTGTAAATCTTTTTCGCAGTTACACGAAACTAATTATCAGTGTGGCCGCAGGGCTTAGGAGATACGGGTTTGAGGAATCGTCAACCAAACTTCTCAAACTGCCTGGAGGCTCACTGTAGTTTAAACTGTTAATAACATAACTGAAATTGACTTCTTAACATGTCTATATAAACATGCCTGCGAAGCTTACAAACTTTAGAGGTTACTAATCCGTGAACCATTTCGGTAGTGGCTTCCTTACATGTCAACGCGTAGGCGTTGTTACTTTGAAAGATTTTAACTTAGTGATGTAACAAATATTTTGTATTCGCATGTCTTTAAATCCACCAATTCGCACTTGGCCAGCGCGGTGAACTATGGCCTAAACTCTCTCATTCTGAGAGAAGACCCGTGCCCAGCAGTGGGCCAATAATGGGTTGATCTTTAAATATTCGCATTTTTATTCGCAAGAATTGGTGCGAAATTTTTGCCATTATTGAATTGCAATGCTTTGTTAAAAATGGTCGATTGGATCGATTCCAAATTCTGAAAAAAAAAAAAAACAACATTCGCATTTGCGATTGTCAGTGAGGGATAATCGCATTCGCATTCGTATTCGCGAATGAGCAAATAATGACATTAAAATAATGAAAATAATGAAATTAAATACATCCGCTTAGCTGCAAGCGTACATCGAGAAATTTTACTACAATATGCACTTAAATTTCGTTGCCTTATAAGTTGTTAAAATAAGAATAATACATTTCGCTTCTTTCCAAGAATAATTTCTATAATTTATACAAAAAATATTTATTATTTAGCATTGTTTGCATACATTTTAGCGCCACCAACGTAAAAAATGCGATACTCTTTCATTATTCTTATATTATTTATTTTAAAACCCCTTCCAATCAGAGTTTGACAACGGCTATATAAATTCATCTGGAAAGAATTACAAGATTGAATTTATTATTACAATTTTTTATCCATTGGGTAAAATTCCAAGCGAAAATGTGGTGAAAATAAACAACTACATTAATAAAGCTTCATCAGTAAATATTTCACAGGCAAATGTATTTCATTTAATATAATATGAAGCTTAATTTGAAAATCAGCTTCACATTTGTATCTGGTTTGCCATTAAATTTAAATTTACTGTACAAATAATAGAGCGAATATCTTGATAAAATAATTCATATTTAATGTGCTTATGTGCCACATTTACTTTGGACTTAAAATTAATTTATATGAACGTTGAATTAGAAATATGTAACTTAAATTACACTAAATATGTTTTTCTTAATGTCTATGTCAAAGAGGGAATTAAATAGAAATACGATCTCAAAATGCGATATACTTACTGTACGAAATACCTATATATGTATATGTCAGCGTGACACCGCGTATTTATGAAAAACACGTCACCGAAAATAATTATTTTAGTTAGTTTACAAAATTGTTTGTTTATTAAATTAGCAATATTTAGTGATTTTAGGAATTGTAATTTAGTTTACCCAAAACATTGTTATAAAAAGGCGAGCGCCTGCCGGTAGAAAAAGATTCTTGTTTAACCGTCGAAGCGATCGGACCTCCTAAACTGTAAATAAATCAAAGAAGAATAACTCCTGTGTTTTACTTGAAATCTTCAAGAATGGACAGTAATGAAGACTCCTCGACCATCCTGACGTCATACAGCCACTTCGTTATATATAATCTTTATTGAAATGTATACAGATGGAACAATGTCCAACTGATTTGTTAATTTTGGCAGCTAATAATGCGATTATCATATATTTGATCCGCAAAGTTAGGTTTACCAGGTATGGAATACAGCTATCGAGAATTGGATATGTGAACGTTAGTGGCGTGCGCGTTTACTAGCGGTATTTGTTGTCGTACTAATTGAAAATATTATATGGGTTGCTTGCGTATAGTATCTGATACATAATTATCTATATATAATACGTGAAGCAACAACTTGTGGTGCATTTATTTTTTTTAATTCACTGAAGTAGCAAACGAGCATGCAGTCTACCTGATGGCAAGTGGTCACTGCCGCCCATGGACATCTGTAATCAACTTCATACAGAACATGGGTTCTATCTGAAGTCTCACAGATGTGTTGCTACTCCCGAGGACTAAGATGGTCGCCTTATATAAAAGTGTACCGGCAACCACACCCTTCCATCGCAAACGCAAAAATGCTTCACGCTAGAAATAGGTGTGGCGATGGTACCTCCCCGGTCGAACTACACTGGTTCTACCACATGTTAAAGTTTAAGTAATATACCGCGGACGGTGATATGTAAACACGCTTTCTATTCTCATAGCCCCACACAAGGATTGTCGTGGGTACCATGGACACACACAAGACGAATACACTAACCCAGACCCAGAACAGCGAGAGCGTGAGCGTTATGATACCCTGAGGACGAAGTAGAAATTTTTCGCATAAGTAGGTACTCGTATGTCCGTCCCTGTAGCCTCGGGGTCAGAATAGGGCTACGGTATCCCCTGCCTGTCGTAAGAGGCGACTAAAAGGGGCTTCCGGGGTTGCAGACGGCTAGAGTGGGAGCTCGAACCGTTCGGTCAGGCAATCCCGGGAAGGACGGCGGTATGTGTGGTCGCATACCGTCGTAAAGACTAAACGGAGCGGTGGGCCCAGCCGCCCATCTGGGAGGAGCCCGATGGGGCAGCGCGCTCGGAGGATTCCGGTTGAAGTCGTTTCGAGATCCCGGAGTCCTCCTTTTCAGCGCCGAGGACGGCCACCGGGGGGGTTTTAGTGCGGTAAAAATCCCACATAACCTTTGGAAGGTTTCCCCCTCGAAAACAAAAAAAAAAAGGGACTCGTATGTCACCTTAACACACCCTTCAGACCAAACACACCAGCACTTAACTCCGTAAGTAACTAAACAGTCTCCGAAGTAGAACCATAAAAGGTTCCGCAACTTTCAAATATTTAAATTTTTCTTCTTCACTATTAGAGTCGGTACACGGCTTTTGAAATTCAATGTACTGAGGACAGCGGGATAAACAGATGAAATTTGCAAACACTTTAAGAGATGTGTTTAATATTTGAACTACTGAAACGTTGGAAGTGTACGCAGTGTTATTTACAGATACTTTGAGCGTTTTACTATGCATGCAAGGTTTTAAAGGATTTTATAGTAACTGAATAAATATAAGTTTATATAAATACAGTTTATAAGAAAATTACTTTAAATGCCGGTGATATTTGATTTAAAGCGGAACACATAACTAAACTACTTAATATAATATGTTTGTGAACTGTATTACGAACTCAATATATGTAATTCGGTAGTAAGTACTGATAAATTACTTACCTATTACGTGGGGCCAACCTGTTGTTGTCCCACTGCTGGGCACGGGTCTTCACTCATAATGAGAGAGTTCTCATTATGAGAGAAGACCCGTGCCCAGCAGTGGGCCAATAATGGGTTGATAAGAAGAATATATAAATTAGATTATTTAATGCGATTGCCAAGTCAGTCTATTTATTTAATATGTTAAAGATTTTTACGCATAATTTTCTACCATCTTTTATTTAAAATAATAGTCTAAAATATTCGTCTAATTCTTTATTATTTTTGCAGGTAAGTCGAGGGAGTTTCGTGTGCTTCTACGTACGGTAAGAATGTTACCATTAGCATCATTATGACCATCATCATCATTCAATCATCAAGTCAGTTCAATCTACTCATACATTCAATCCATCAGTTCAATCTACTGTCGTCCCACAGTTTTCTTCACTGTTGAAGCATGTTATAATTTACGTCTTATAAATCAGAGGCCTGAGAGATTTCTATTCTGGATTCCAAAAGCAAGAGATCAATATTCATACCTTTAGACTAGTATACAATTACATTATAAATTTAGAAAAACTATAGAGGTAAGTAGGTAAACATTTCGAGCAAGTTCGAGTAAGTACCTACACCCATCTTTTAATGTTTTTTTTAAATTTACGATTGAAGTAGCAAACGAGCATGCAGTCCGCCTGATGGCAAGTGGTCACTACCGCCCATGGACATCAGTAAGCAACTTCATATAGAACATGGGTTTCTATCTGAAGTCAATCACAGATGCGTTGCTACTTCCGAGGACTATGATGGTCGCTTCATATAAAAGTTTGCCGGCAACCACACCCTTCCATCGAAACGCAAATACTGCATCACGCTAGAAATAGGTGTGGTGGTGGTACTTCTCCGGGAAAACTTCACTGATTCTACCACAAATAAATTATAGAAATATAATATTAGCTCGATAAAATTGTACTACAACGTCGGAGCGGAGGGGTACCGCTTAAGAAGTCAGACACTTTACTCAATAAATAGGTAGTCAACCTATTTATTTGCTGGAGTTAAATTGTTGAGCCTGTGAATGTAATGATTATGCAGACTTTAGTCTCTAAGCTTAGCGGTACCGCGACAATATAGTGCAATTTTAACGAAGAAATTTAAAATGTACAAATAAACTTAGATAGAATGCTTAAATGCTACTAACAAGGGATCAATTATCTTAGCTATAAATAATGAAACAATAGTACAAATTTGTAAAGTTTATTAGCTTCGAGAACTAGAATATTCTAAATTGTGACGGTACTTGGGTATTAAGTAATTAAAGGTAAATGCTTAAATCGATACCTCGAGACGAAATGGGACCTTTGTTTTAGAGATCTAGACGATAATATCTACCTATTAACTGTTATTAAGGGATATATCTTAAACCTAACAGAATTTAAAATTTATAGACATGTATTAAATTACTCAAAATTCTCTTGAATAATTCAAAATAATTCGAAAATTTTGAATTCTTATAGGTATGTATGGTAAAAAGGGGTGTAATGAAAAATAATGCAATTTCTGGATATAGTAAAATTTTCTTCGCATTTTTGGATATTTCTTAAAGTGCGTGGTTATCCAAGGCACATAAAAAATATTTATTTGTCCATTATTGACACGAAATCACCACTTTTTATTTCGTTATAAGATAGACGTCATTAAGAGTACATTTAAAAGCATAATTTATTTTTTCGAACTTTTTGCCTTTTTGCCTTCATTCCTATGCGTTTCAGCGATATACGAATGTTATAATTTTGCGTATAATTTATTGCAAGAGTAAATTGACAGCGAGTGAATATATAGCCATAGAAAATATTTAAAATATTACAAGGCTTTGTTCTCTGTATTGTTAGTTAAACAAATACACAATGTTGTTGAGTTTACGCACACTAATCAACTAAAATCTATTCAAATATTCAGATTATAAACATCCAAGGCACTTGTATAAGCCATTTGTAATTAATGTCACTGTGACGGATAATAGACGAATTAATCAAATAAAGCTAGAATTAAATTGAATTGAAAACTGTGTTAATTCGCAGTTGATAAATGGGTCAGAGCCAACACGTCTACAGAAACTGTAATACCTACAATTTTAGAAGAAAGCCTTTTAGAAGCTGCTTTTGGGACCGTAGCGTGCGTTTTTCGTTCATATTTTTTTCATAATCTATTTTGTGATTTACATGCTTGTATCAGTAATGATATAAATTTATATCTCATATATTTTAGATTATGGATTTTTAAACATTGTTTTTTTTTTAATGACGTTTTCTTTTGTAATGCCCTAATAAAATTGATATAACAACTTTTTAAAATGTTTGCAACTCCCCTAATTATAAGTGGAGTATAGATACTCCACTTATAACTAGGAGTATCAATTAATACGAAATCGTAGCATTTTATTCGTGGAATTTATCCGGAGATGATCTGTGTTCAATCCTAATATGAATGTGTTGCTTAAATTTTTCTATTAGATTTTACATATTTCAGTTAAAATAGATTTATGTGAATATGAATTTTGAAGTGACTTATAATAAAATATAAACATTTCTTAACTTTTTGATGTATTTCGAGATTTGTCAAGAGAGCCGATAGTTTTCATTGTACAAATATGTCGCTAATTATTTAAGTATTTGAACAATAATCCTATTAAGGGCTAGTTACTTACAGTAAAAATATCAATCATTATAAATAAAGTTTAAATAATATAAATAAAGTTTAACATTATAAATAACGTTAATAAAGTTTAACATTATAAATAAAGTTAAAGTGCTTACAAATTGGAAGTGTAAAAAATATCCATATTTATAAATCATGCCAATTTTAGAAGTTTAAGTTGTTTAACGCAAATAGTATGAGCTACGTCATCAAAACTCAGCGTTAAAGTGCCTACATCTATAGCCAACAAGTAGAATAAACAAAGTTATTGGCGAATCAGACTAAGTTGGGTTATCAGCACAACGGACTATAAGCATAATCCCAAACATTCCCTCAGTTATTTGGGATATACACACAGCTGTAACTTTGATATAGTTACTTTCATTGATAAATGTTTGTGTATGAAATTGGTAGTCAATATTACACTATCACTGCAAAACTATTGGATTTTCACACTAAATTCCTGAAACTTTCGGGTCAAAGTTGTACGTTTTTTCGTGTTATATTAAAATCTTGACACACAGTTTCCGTTCGAATTGCATAGTCACTGAGATTTGTGCGTAGTGTCAAAAGTATTATTTTATTACTTTAGCTTTTAACTTTACATATTATGACAATGACATATAGCACACGCAGTGATAGCCAAGCTTGCAATTCACCTTCTCAATAGAGAAGTCCGAAGTTTATTCCCATAGCTTTTCTTTATTTCGTATTAGGAATGAATTATCACTGTTTTACGGTGAACGAACATCGTGAAGAAACTACACGCCTGAGAGTTCTTTAAACAAAAGGTTTTAAAAGGTGTGCCAAGTTTTATAGTTAGTAGAACCAATGTAGTCCATTCATGCACACTAGTCATGTACACTTTTATATGAGGCGACCAAATTAGTCCTCGAGAGTAGCAACGCGTCTGTAATTGATACAGATAGGACCTATATTCCATATGAAGTTGCTTACAGATGTTCATGGGTGGCAGTGACTACTTTCCATCAGGTAGACTACATGCTCGTTTGCTATTTTCATCTTCTTCTATATAAAAATGAATGTTTGTCTGTATGTCTTCTTTAGAATCGTAAACTATTCATTTGATCATGATGATATTTAGCGAGGTTGTTATTTCGCTCGTGAAGATTTCTGGTGTATTTTTTGTGACGGCGTAGCAACGCGCGCAGTAGGTACTAGTCATATACAAAAAAAGTTCACTTGCACTAATCCAGTGGACTATCGTTTGAACTGATGATGACCATAGGTCACATACAAGTGACATACATACGCGGTGATGTGCGTTTCAAGAAGGTTGTTAGACGATGAGTGCAGACGGTGAGGGCTCAGTTAATTGATCGAGCACTTGAGCCACATGAAAGCAAGCACTCCCAGTACTGTGGAGTTCGTGCACCAGCTTACATATAACATATATATAATAATAAGCCTCGGTCATGTTTGGCTGTAGCTGATATCAAATGTAAGGAATATGAAAACATGAACTTACCTTTCATATTATGTGTTAGAAGAAGGAAGAATAATGGTTCGACAGCTAAAGTACCACCGCCACACCTATTTCTAACGTGAACCATTTCTTGCGTTTCGGATGGGTGTGGTTGCCGGCACACTTTCATTTGAGGCGACTATCTTAGTCCTCGGGAGTAGCAACGCATCTGTGATTGACTCCTGATTGAGCCCTTGTTCTGTATGAAGTTATTTATAGATGTCCATAAGCGGAAGTGGCCACTCACCATCAGGTGGACTGCATACCTGTTTGCTAATTCAAATTTATAAAGGAAAAAAAGAAAAAATTGAAATAGGAAACAAGAATGCAGTCCATATAATATTATAACTATCGCTCACCGACATCTGTGAGCAACTTCAACCAGAACAAGGGTTCTATCTGAAGTTAATCACATATACTTTATTACTCCCGCGGATTTAACATATTCAATGCCAGTATGATTTTGACGAATACTTTTTACAAAAGAGTTAGCCGGCAAGCACACCCTTCCACCGAAATGCTAGAATCACTTCACGCTGAAAAAGGTAAGGTGGTGGTAGCCCCTTCGTCGAACCATACTTTCTACCACCTTCCACAGTTGCACCAGTACTATGTACATTCAATCTTAATTACTTTACCAAGTAACCCAGTATTTACCGTGGGCTTCCTAAGTGAAATCAAAGTCCGCGCTAAATAAACTTCACAGTTTTTCTACCGAGTCGCTCGGAAATTATTATACAGCTGTGGGCAAGAAATATGGAAGTGTTATCATTTAATGAATTGGTCTGTAATATTAATTAACGTTAAGTAAATAAATTAAGAAAATAGGTTCCAGAACGATGGAGAACTCTTGTGATGTTTTTTACGACGTATTTTCTTGACATTAAAGCGAGTAATAGTCAATATTTAAACTTAAAAAAAAAGATTTTCTATACTCACAATCTTACAGTAGGATTTTCTCCTGTTTCATGAGTGCCGTGGACATACAAATACGGATACACAAACACCCAGACTCAGAACAGAAATCTAAATTCACCATTCAGAGACCAAAAATCAAACCCGGAACCCACTGCGTGTCAGACCGGCATGTGAGCACCCGCTCCACCACGCGGGTCGTACGCTTTTGTTTCTTATTATTACCTTTTTTCGTAGCTGTTAATAAGGTTCTTTTTTATATATAACGATAACTTTTCCATGAAGAATGTTGACCACGAGGCAAAAACTAGAACACAGGAAATATAGAAGTTCATATAGGTATAATCTTCCTCACGATAAGAGCTTTATACATATTTGATTGGAACGCTTCCAGCTTCAGATCGTAAAGTAGATAGATTATTATGAGGTCTTAGATAACCTTATTAACGTATTATATCATACTAAATTTTAATATCTCAGTAAAAACTAGTTGCGTATCGCAGTTGTCGAAACGTGACCTTACTTACTGTTAAAAATAACTGTTTTTCGAAGTATAACATGCATTGTTTGTAAATATTATAAATATTTAATTAGAAAAAAATATTTTATTTCGCATCAGCGACAAGTGCCCAAGCTTGCCGGTTATGTTTGCCGTTCCTAAAATATATCAATATTATAATTAACTAGTTGACCCGGCAACCTTCATTCCGCCCATAAGTCAAAAATCTAAAATTATCAGTTTTCTCTTTACTATATTATGTATGCATTTTACATAAAAACCTTTATCTTGAATTACTCTATCTATTAAAAAAAACTTCATTAAAATCCGTAGCGAAGTTTTAAAGATCTAAGCATACATAGGGACAGGCAGCTCGAAGCGACTTTGTTTTATTCTATGTAGTGATACATTATTGTGCAACTAAACAAGATATTCTAAAAAGTGGAGAATTAATAGATTTTATTAACTATGTATTGAAATTTCTCCTTTTTACAGAAGTTTTAGGCAATCTAATGATTTCTTCATAATGTTGCCTTCGCCGTTACAGAATAGAAAACTTTATAAATAATAAACTTTATAAATAGAAAATTAGTTAATAATATGGCATCAACAATATAGGTTTGAACCCTGGTCCTTCATATTTAGACTCCGAATTTGGACCTACTAGTTATCCTCCTTTTTGCCTTGCAGTTACAATCTGTCACCATATTTGTAATTTTTACACTAAAACAGTATAACTAATACATCCTCCGGTGACCCGAGAGCTGGACCTTACCTCGGCCAACAAATAAGTTTAGCAATACAGCGAGGTAATGCTGCTAGTGGCTTGGGTACATTTCCACGGGGCAGCGATTTGGCTCATTTATATTATAATGTTTTCGAAATAACTAATACATTATAAATATTCAATCATCACGTTTGTTCGTCATTCGACGGCTCAAGGGATCAGCGGTTAGATTAATCAAACCTACCGTAATCTTCTTTACGGCAATAAGAGCTTATTACATATTTGATTCGACCGCATCTTGAGGAAATTCGCATGGATACAAAATAAGGTAGACCCGAAGGGAGTTGGCCCTGTTCATTTTATAAAGGCCAATAGATATTTTTTCTGTAAAAATCTCGGGTTGTTGTGATTATAATAAGCAACTACATCGTCTTTGCCCATTTTATTAGAAGTAGTGATAGCATGCAAAAAAGTATTAAGAAAAAAATAATGCAATTATTACTTAATATTGTGAAATTAGGTGCAGTGAGGTTTAGTGTTATAAACCTAACATATCTTACGACATTGCATTGTATAGCTTTTTATATTTTAATTATATGTTATTTATGGAAACAAATTTCAAGAATTCGATAATTTTTCGAAATATGCGGAAATAGATATGTGGAATTGATTGAGGACACTAAATATTTGCCAATAATGTTTTCCCGTTTTTAATTAGTTGAAAGTGATACTAAATATCCACCAATTCGCACTTGGCCAGCGCGGTAGACTATGGCCTATATCTCCTCATTCTGTAAGAAGACCCGGGCCCAGCAGTGGGACAATTATGGGTTGGCGACAGATTATTTGTTACAAACTCCATTTGAACTTATTGAGTTTTGACTTTAAAGACACTCGGGAAGTATTGACACTATGGACAAACAGGCATTTCTCTAGTTATATTTTCTGTTACCTGTACTTTTATCGGATCGAAGCAGAGTTCTTCTAAGCAAACGTGATCCATCTTGCTCCGCAGCCTCGCCGTGAGATAAGATAAGAAGCGCGCTCCAATTTATTTAAGAAAACTAGGTAAAATATTTTTTAGGTATACATACTTTTTAGGTAGTTTAATTGCCATTAATCTGGTGTATTTGCAACTTTGTGATGCAAAAGGGTTCCGATTTGATTCTAGGTTCAATTCTCGGTAAGAGCAGCACTAAATGATATTTTGGTTCTTTTCTAGAAATGGGTGTTTGTGTACTTATATTTGTATTCATTATTATGAAAGAGAATTCATAAGTGTTAACGGATCGCCCTTAGAGTACCAATAATATACGTTCTTTAATGTTTTTATTAATGTAATACTTTAAATAAGTTTTCATATAAAAATATCGTAAATGTATAATTTATATTAATCGGTATTTTGAGAACGCTAACATAAGGTTATAAAGTGACAAACACACATTCAACTGTAAGAAAAATTGTGGGTATTTTCATAATGTTAATTTTTTTTAAATTCACTTTTTTATAATACTTTATATTGCAAATAAAAAATTACCCGTGATATTTCGCATTGCGAATAATTTTCGTACATCGAAAAATGTATTTCATTTCAGCGACGTGTTCTGTTGGAAGTTTCGAAATAATTTTCAATAAAATGTAGAACAAATAATTGTTGTTGAATTATTTTTTATGTTCTATGTAAATAAGCGTGATCGCTTTACAGCGCTGCGATAAAACGGGTGTCGATATTTTTTGTTAGTAATATTTTTTGTTACATTTTTTAAAAAGTGTCACTTATGACTTGTATTAAAACACGATCATTTTTATTTGATACGTTAGAATTGACGTCCTTTGTCTTCATAATGTTTTAACTGACTGGTACCTTATCTTTTTAACGGTGGTTAACAGGGCTTTCAATCCGGACAACTGGATCCGGTAATCCAGCGGATCCGGCATCATTTTACACATGCCGGATCCAGTACCAATTCACCGGATCCGATTATTATTTATCATATTTTGGCTAAGATTTGACATTACGGGAAGAATTAATGTTAGAAATCTAGCAAGAAGTTGCGTCTTATACCGCTAAATTTGATGAAGATAGTAAATAAAGACTGCATTCAAAAATTAAATTTGCGAAGAGAATATCTGTCTGTTATTTATAATTCAAATAAAAAAAAGTTTTTTTATTGATTATTGTGTTGTGTTATTCATTACAAAGTTTCGTTAGTGAATTATAAAAAGCCAGTCTTTCCCTTTGTGAGCGCTGGCGGCCTGGAGGGGGCGATAAATGGTCTTAGAAAAAATTGGGGGCGCTGATGTGACAAAAATTCGACCGGATCCGCCCGGATTGATAATGAGGCCGCAATGCAATCTCTAATAACAGTATCCTTAATATAATCTGCACGTGCATTTGCCTAAAAAATTATTACGTTTTAGACCAAATCGAATCGAATGCAATTTTGGACGAAAACGTAAACAATGATTATTTTGAAACTCACTAAAAGCACGGAGCATTTTGCTAAAGTTGATTACTTGCTTAAAATTCCAAGGAAAGAAACAAAATAAAAAGTACCGTAAAGTAAGTTGAAATAACATACCGATGTATTCTCGTGTAAAACTAATAACTAAATTAAACATATATCCAAAGAATGAAGTAACATAATTGGTTACGAATCTACCTATTTAGTTTTCTCAAAACTGAACAAGATTACCTGCTATAAAATACTGAGATGAGCATATCTCTGTAAAGCTATAACATATAGATAGAATATATAGAGTATATTTATTTTTTTATTGCATAATACACACATAACTTTACAAGAAATATGTGATGCCCTGGTAGGGCGTCGCAAAGCTAGAGAAAAAAAATTAAAAGTAATCCGAATACATTAACAATACACAAAATTTAACAGTTGGTATTATAATTATGTATCGCAATTAGGTATAATAGCAATTAGGTATAATAACATTTTACAATAATAGTATAGTTTTATAGTTTTAAACTATCGCATCATTTCTAATTGATTAACTGATCCTTGCAACTGATGGCGTGTAGCCACTATTAGTGTATTCTCTCTCATCCACCAACGAGCGGAGCGGAATGCAATTGCTTATGTATGCACTATTCCTCTACGATTTCAATACAATTCATGGTTAGATACAATAAGTCGTAACTTTATGCGGAGGCCACGAAACAATCATTTTAAGCGTCATTCGCGTAGCGCTACAAGCGTTAATCGTTTAAACGAAATGTACATATGTGTCAGATTTTATTAAATCACAAAGTTTTGGTTCATATTGTAGCGGACTTTGATTTGCTCATAATTTTATATGACTTTTATAGCAAAAGTTTCGTGACCATCAATAAAACTTATGAAGCGCCATCTATATATACCAGCGATACACAGAATATGCACATTATAATCGATTTAATCTCGATTTTGTTGCATGGACTACGTTGCTTTGAACATCGTGTTGTTGATACTGTAAGATAGTAATGATCCAAGTTTCACAGGACTCTTTGAAGGTATCGCAAATATAGCTTACCGCCCGTATTTAATATTGCTTCCAATTCGTAATACCATGTTCTTGAGTTTTGCTTGATATTATAAATATAAAAGTAGCAACCTAGCATGGAGTTCTAGCTTGGAATGCCTAAGATAAGCATAATAGTTAAGCAATTGCATAGCTTTTATTCGCGAGCTTTGAGCGCGGCGACCGAATCAAGAAATTCCATAACGAAAAACCGAACGGGGGTGTTCGCCTACCTTGTAGCGCGGCGGAACACTCGCTTAACGTGTATGTATATGGTACGACAGTACGAAGCTCGCACGGATCGAGACGAGCTGCTTGGAAATCGGACGTATATGCAAGCAACTGTTTGTAATAAAGTATGTCAAAGAAAAATAACTTGAATTAATTAATATCAAAGAAAAAAATACTGCTTAAATAAATAAATTATTATAATTGCACAAGTTGATAAAAATTAACGAATGAAAAGTTGAAAAAAACTTTACCGAGGCAGTCCCCGAGTGCCGCACGTTTTGTTTTTATTGCAAAATATACTTGAGTAGAACCCTTTTCGCGACATCCGTGCGCTCCGCTTGTCTGCAACCTTGGAGTATTTCATATATACGACGTAGAAAGTAACATGCGAGCGAGCTGCAGCGAGCGATTTTTGCGATTTTATAATATGCTTCCATACAAAGCTATAAATTCTGAAATGGATATTTCTCATACTAAGACGTAACTATTCGCGAACCTCTGTAAGAATCATGTGAAATGTTACGTTATGAAGATTTCATCTCAATCCTACAATATTATGTACAATTTTATTCGCCTTATTGCTTCTTCATACATTTAAACCTTCATATAGGGTTATTTTACAGGGATATTAGACATCCAATAACCTTATAGTAAAAATATTTACTTGTAGGTACATTGTAATGTGGTCATGCCAGGTCAAGTTAATGCCAATTAACAGAATTGATGTTAACTTCCAAACACCTGAGGAGCAGACATAAATATACTTAAAACCGACTTCTTAATATTTTGTAAAGTATGCTAATTTACAAAACTTATCAATAACTATGTACTCATGTCTATTACGTGTATAGATGTGAAAACAGTTTGACATTTTAATTATATCTTGAAGCATTATAATTTCTAAACTCAGCATCATATCGTAGTTTGGACTGAATAATGACACAATTCAAAAATAAAACTTTACGGGAGATTCACGTAAAGAATATAACAATGATTTTTGTTTCTATTCTTGTAAGTAAAAATAAAAAAGCGTGTTAAAAATAAATTAAACTTTCATAAACAACGTTGTATTTGATAATCTAACTTGATGCTACCAAGTTCTTAGTATTGGTATAAAACACTTGCCACAAATTTTCCAGCCACCCAGGGTTGACTGGTAGAGAATGCCTTAAGGCATTAAGTTTGCCGTATTGTAACTTTTTTGTTAAAGACATGCAATGAAATAATAAATAAAACTCTCTAAGTCACAAGTAATGAAATTTTAATTGTGACCTTATTCATGAAAAACCGCGATATGAACTAGCAAGTGCAAAAGTTTCCAAAGCGAATAAACGAGTAAATACAATCCAAATGCGACTGCGAATGATAGTACAGCAAAGCCTAAATCGTTTACTCATGATACAACAGAAACATAATGTAAATGTCCTTTACGAGCGTATTACTGCCCACTGTTTGTTTTCACCAGATGTCTTTTATGGACACAGAATAGAAAGATAACTCAAGTAACCTTGGCTAGATTGAACATGCTGCCTACGAATGCTGAGGTGCTTTCCCGCGCTGATCGATTGGGTTTTATTGCCTATAAGTTACCTACCATCCCCATTTATTGACCCTTGTTTTTCTTTTCATGATATATTATTTCGTCCATATATAACACTCTGCGCGTTCTATTTCTTTAATAGGATTGGTTCTGAAGTCGTAAAACCTTTAGCCAGATTTGCTTTGTTTTATTTTGACTGTGTACTTATATAAGATTGTCCTGGATTTTACGAAATCGCTTAAATGTGGACTGCTTTGAATATTCAAGTGCAACAGTAATGATGATAATTTAATGGTATGGATTTCGATCTTATTCAGAAATGTGATCTTAGATATGTCCCTGATTTATAAAGACAATGTGTGTTTGACGAAGGAATTGTCACTTGCTTTAACGGTATTGTAGCAATGCAACCATGTAGCCAAGTGATTAATTTGACTAGTGCCTAATAAAAAATCCCTAGGAAATCGATCATAGGGTTGTTCTTGTAGGAAACTTCGTGAGTAGGAAATGAATCTGACTTGGTAACAAAAACCTTCCAGTGTTTGCAAATGCATACACGCAGTGCCGACAGCATTGACCTTTATACAGACCATGTTTCTGTATGAAATGGGTTTTGTTGATATGCCTAGTAATTTTACCTTTTTTTTTTTTTTTTTTTTTTTAAGTGGGTAATCCTCATGGATACCCAGCCACCCGGGGCGGCAGCTGGGTTATGCCGGACTCTTACCGGCTAAACCCCCACTGTGTTTTCTCCTCGCACCGTACGGCGGGAACACGGGTAAGCTTTCGCAGTCATCCGCGAACCCGCCGGTGCCTGGCCGCTCCCGCAGCCCCTCCTCGCGTGGAGCATAAAGCTCCCCTCCAACAGCAAGGCGCGCCAGAAAACACAAAGGCGCGCCTTACCTCCAAGGCCCCATCCGCAGGGCGACGGTCCAACCCCGAGACCGCCACCCAGGGGCCGTGGGCATGGCAAGCCGACACCCGCAAGGCATCCCTACAGGCATCGACCAACCACACCCAGCGGCGGATCCGTTCTTTGGTTCCGCCGCAAACCACCAAACGGCCGCAGAGGATAGGGAGGACGGCAACGACACACCGCATCTCCTCTTCCTCTGCGGCCCCACCGCCAACGCATCTGACGGTGCGCCCCCGTTCGGTCGCGGGAGATAGGGTGCACGGCAACGACACACCGAGACACCTCTTCTCCCGCGACCCCTCCTGGCTGCAGAGGCCAGAAAACACCGACCTCCACAGCCCCCTCGGATGCGTCCGGAGCGGGCCCTCAGCCAAGCCCGCTCGGAGCGTCCCCTCCCTGGGATCTCTCTTAGCTTCACCGCGGCGCCCCCAGCCACGGTTACTGAGCCCCCTCACCACGACAAGGTGGAGATCCCTGCGAGGGGGAAATATTGATGATAATGCCTAGTAATTTTACCTATCCTAACCTCATAATCGGAAATATTGATGATCAATTTGCAATTAGCCAGTGCGGTACCTTATGGCCTAAAACTCTTTCACCCACCGAAGACCCATGCTCAGCATTGCGACAATAATAGATGGACGATTCATACGTAGCATTGATATGTGCATGCATTAATGGTATTTGAAAATTGTTTTTCAAAACAGATTATACATGGTGTTGTATTAACTGTAATTCTCGAATAAGTCATAGTTTAATCGCTTCGAAAATACGCGATTCAGCTAAATGTAGAAAATTGAAAACTAAGATCCGACCTTTATCTTACATAAGCGCTCACTAAGAAGGGATCCCTAAAATTTAGCCCTCAAGAGGGTCAGGGCGGATTCTAAAGGATCTATAACGGTATGGACGATATCTATTCCAGCTAAGCTGCGGAGATGAAATGACTCAATTGGACGAAAAGTCTGTCGCTTTATTTAAAAACATGATACAGCGTGATTTGTTTCGTGAACTTGAAAAATATGTTGGTAATAAGATTTGTGATTTAATGAAAAGTTTTCTTGGAAATAAAGGAATATATTTCATCAATCTATGACCTATATATTATAATTACTAAATGGTAAAATGAATGTTACCCTTGCTCTTAATGTCATTGACAGTCTGATAGCTTTGAAAATTATAGAAGCAGTAATAATAATAGTCTAATTCTTCGAAAAATCTCGCTCTGGAGGTCCAGAATTCAATTAAATAGGCATGTAGCATTATTTTGGTATATTATATACTTAATAGAATAGAATATAATTAAATTATTAATTGCTTTAATGGCGAAGGAAAATAATAAACATGCTGAGGGTCAAAGGTAAGTAAGGTACTTGACTGAGTTTAAGCCCACACTCACTAACACACATCCCACTTCCCACTCTGACAGAAGTCCTACGCTCAGCATAAGTAAATGCTCCCAAAAATATGGATCCCATATTCTATGAATTGCCAAACATTCTGTTTCACTTCACGAATAAATTTATTTTGCTTTATTGTTTTTGCTCTGTTATGTCTCCATGATCTTTGCTCTATAAAACATTTAAGAAACTATAATTGTAGCTCTTAAAACCTGAATAAATAATGTGATAGAGCGTACAGTAGATGCCGTCACATTCAAAGTGTTGCCAAGAAAAATGTTTTGAAGCGGATTGTATCTTGTTCATAAATTGGTATGGAATTCAGCCAGAATTCTTAGTCGAAATTGTAAGCATATTTTCAACGACTGTTGCTATTCTTTTGCCAGCTGTTATGACATATCTATACATGAATCTTTGCAAATAAAATTGACAAATCTGTTAGCAATTTGCTAATTGGAAAGTCATTTCAATTTTCATTGTAGCACTAATCATTTAAATGCGTTTCTCTGTCTCTATATATATGATCAAATCTTTGTCAGGTTTTATTGTATTAAGCGAAGATTGCATTTTCAGTTTGACTACGGAAGCACTACTGTCACGCCAATTTATGCCTAATAACATCAGTGTGAGTAAGCAGTGATAGCTTAATGGTTGAAACTTGCCCACTCGATCGGGAGGTCTGAGGTTTACACCCAGGCACGCACCACTAATTTTTCTAAAATTATGTGCGTATTAGAAATTAATCATCATTGCTTTTCGATTAAGGAAAACATCGTGAGGAAACCTACACACCCGAGAGTTCTTTAAAATCTATCTGAATTCTGAATTCAATCACAGATGCGTTGCTACTCTGGAGGACTAATATGGTGGCCAAAATGTGCCGACATCCACACCCTTCCACCGAAACGCAAGAAATGCTTCACGCTGGAAATAGGTCTGAAGTAAGAATCTCTTATCTAGAGTTCATTACAAATTTCCGCTCATTTACTACTGCCATTATTATCGATTTTTGTTACTCTTTTGGCAATATTTTAGAAAGAAATCCACAAAAAATATAATCTTAGTATTACCGGGTCTAGCATACAGAGTAAACATGGTTTAACATTGTGCATGTACAGTCAGCAGCAAATAGTTGGTGACATTCAAACTGTCCACATTGTAAGATACAACCAAAGTGTTCAATAATATTGGCAAAACCTACGTGTTCTAATTGTTGACAACATCATAAACTTCCAAATAACAGAACGTTCATAAACTCATAATGATGATACCAGTCAAATTGTCACAAATATATGTTACGGCGTCAGTGGTAACCTAGCAGCGAGACTGACAGTAATATAGTTTGAATGTCACTAACAATTTGCTGCTGACTGTACTATGCAACACGGCTCTTGGGATTTCCGTTCATTAGTGGTTATTTTGTCATCGTGTAATATATGCGGTTTAATCACGTCCATTCTTGTATACTGATATAGCGGGATTATAATTTCAGTGTCAATAATTGCATTTTCTGGTTATCGTAAATTTTGCTTCGCATGATCAGATTTATATCATTCAAAGCTTTTCATGATACTAAAATAACTAAGTGCGAGTCGGATTAGTGCACAAAGAATTCCGTACCGTTATCTATAAAAAAAAGTTTTATGGGAATAAAATATTTATTTTATTCTGTTTTTCGTTTCAGCGGAACAGAAATACGTCATATGTGTAATTTTCTACTGTCTAACTATCACGGTTCATGAGATACAGTATAGTAATAGGGTTCCATTTTCCAGGGCACGGAACCCTAAAAATGCGCAATATCTATTTCAATACAAAGATGGATTATTCTTTGAAACAAATAAGTAATACCTTAACAATAAGTCTCACAAAAACAGTAAGTCGGTATCGTCATACACTTCTACGGATTGTTGCGAATTCATTTTATTCTAACTTTGTAATACGGGATTACGCAAAGTAATCCCTTCGATATGAAGTCCGATGAAAACAAATCGCTCAGAGAGGTCTGATTGAATATCTTTTTAGTTCCCAGATGATAAATATTGTGAATATATTGTAACTGTTTGAAAATATAACGGGTATTAAAGTTTTTGAATTTCGTTTTGTCGATATTTCAATCCAGTTATATGGGTAGTGATCACGTTAAAACTGCGGTGGCGGGGAGCAACCGTTGACACTAGTGGTAGATTAACCTATATACCCTACGCCTACATCGTTTTTCTTTTTTAGTTTCCTTATTTCGACATAGAACGCCATAGGACATACCATTTTGGTGTCGTGTCGAGAAATTAAAACGTACTAGTATTTTTTTTATCTGACTGAAGTAGCAAACGAGCATGTGGACTACCTGATGGTAAATGGTCACTGCCGACCATGAACACCTACAGAACATGGGTTCCATCTAAAGTCACATATACGTTGCTACTCCCGAGGACTATGATGGTCGCCTCATGTGAAAATGTGCAACCACACCCTTCTATCGAAACGCAAGAAATGCTTCATGCTAGAAATAGGTGTGACGGTGGTACTTCCCCGGTCGATCTAAACTGGTTCTACCACATTGAAAACATATTGTAACATATCGTAGGGGAATATGGGGGGAAATCGGATAAGGGATCAAACCAGATAGTGAATATTTCAATACTTCACGTATAGTTGTATTAATTTAACTAGCGAAGATATATGCGAAACTGCTTACTCTGTGCGGTTGAAAATGACTGAGAATGTATCATCTCAATGCTTGCTTTTGTGAACGAAAATTGAAAACACAGGCATGTTATCTAAGATTATGATAAATTTGAAGTTCTATTATTAAGGTTATTTCAGAAGTTCATATTTGACCATCTAAAAAGGTATTAATTGTTGTTATGAGTAAAAATAATCGGTTAGTTATTTCAATTTCATAACTAGTGCCTATGAGGTACAAGAGGGGGTGATGCCGCATACCCGGTTTCCCTATTAATGTATATGTGTTGTAGGCGTTTCATTTATTTCTCTTTCTTATTACTTTCACTCTTAATTCTCTTTCTTATTACATCCAAAAGGATTTGGTATGTTTGATTTGTGGCGAAAAATGTCATAAAACTAAGTACGCAGATGAATAGTAAATACGAAAGCACCGTACGTCTTGAATGAGCACACAAAAGTTGTTTGGGTGTTCTTTTTTTGTATGTAAAACGGCAAAAAATATAATATTTTCATACATTATTGCGACTTATTAAATATAAAATACCTATCCGGTGTCACCCTCAGGTATGGGGTGAATTCGGATTTGGAACTTTTTATTAAAGTTGTTCCAGTTTGTTGTTTTTAAGAATGATCTCATATATTTTCAAACCAAAGAGATGCCAAAGGTATATGGTAACGTTAATTAACATTGATTTTCTAAATAAATAACATCAATATTAATTACTTGTTTTTTCCGTAAATATCGGGGGTTCCCACACATTTCCCTTGTCATAGTTTTCAAGCTATGTGTTTTATTTTAATTAAATTATGTGAGAATGTGTTTGTTACTTTCACGCAAAACTTCGCTGAAATTAACACATAACTTATGGCCTACATTAATTTATTGCCGCGGTAGACGTGACCGAAGCGGTCGAAACCGCGGGAATACCTTGACGACCCGCGTGATGGAGCGGTTACCATACCGGTCTGACGCGCAATCGGTCCCGGGTTCGATTCACGGCCAGACAGATATCTGAACTATGAGTTTAGATTCATGTTCTGGGTCTGGGTGTTTGTGTATTCGTCTTGTGTGTGTCCATGGTACCGACGACACAGGAGAAAATCCTAGTGTATGGCTATGAGTAGAAAGCGTGCGTGTTATAATAATCTAGTATAGAATATTCTGGAAATGAGTAGTATACTTTTATTACGTAGAACTTACCACTTGCGAGCTATATGATTAGTGAATTGTTTTTTAGTCTACTCATTTTGGGACACATGTATAGTTTGCTGATAATTATTTTTATATCCACCTATAGTTTCATATACCTCGCTTCTTGTAATGTCTAATTCTGCCACTAGCAGTCTAAATTGTATGGCTAATATTAAATTACTGGATATAAAAGTGCTTTCTACAATCATCTCCTAAGCAATCTCCATCAACGTTCCTTAGACACTCGTAAATAGAATTTCCCAAAAATTCCTAACCCAGCGTAGAATATCTATCTAGTTGGATTGGTCAAACTTTGATCTTCCTGTATGAGTTTCGAATAAAGTTTTATATTTGATTCAAGCTTGAATGCATTTATAATGCACTTGCTAAGTCTCGACAATGTAGGCCACATTCTTGTGGTCGATAAGCGAAAGTTGGTAATCCACACTGAAACTGATACAACTTTTCCTCTTTCTCGGGTCTAATGAAAATTGTTAAAAGTTTTCTCATACCTAATGTATAAAGCGATTATTCAGTGGCATGGATTTGAACAAGCGGGGAGTTCAAATTTAGTAGCAAGGTTTTAATGGTACATATTAAATTTTACTGATTTTTAGAACTTTTTTGAAATTAATTTGAGAATGTTGTTGAAATTGGTGCAACGTTTCGGTACCTGTACTTACCCTTAGTGAGCACAGCAGTGGTAGCCTAATGGTTGAAATGCCCTCTCGTTCGGGAGGTCCGAGGTTCAAACATAGCACTGATTTTTCTAAAATTATGTGCGTAGTAGAAATTAATTATCACTGCTTTTCGGTGAAGGAAAACATCGTGAGGAAACCTACACACCCGAGAGTTCTTTAAAAAAAAAGAAAGTTCTAGAAGGTGTATGAAGTCCACCAATTCGCTCTTGGCCAGCGCGGTGGACTATGGCCTAAACTCTCTCATTCCGAGAGAAGACACGTGCCCAGCAATGGGACATAATGGGTTGACGACACTTACCCTTAGTATAAGTTCTATATGTATGTATTAATAAGCTTGTTTTTCTCTTAAGAAGCTCTATTTTTTTCACTAATCGTTTCAAAGTACATTGTGTTAGCCTATGGTGTATATTAGCGTATATTATGGTGTATATTAGTGTTTATTAGCGTTTATATTTAAGCCTAGCTTAATGAATATTTGTATTGATAACCATAGACACAGGATAGCAGTATAGACAAAAAAGAGAATTTGTAAATGGAACGAACGAGAAATTTGACCGATGATAGTCTGAATGTTGACTTGCTAAAAGCTATTGTAACTACGTAATTGGCCGGTGTTTTTTATGATTACAAAATTGAAATACAGATAGTTTTCTCCATACAGACGATCTTATTTACAGAGGTAACTGTTCCCCAAGTTTATACTTCCATACTTCTGGGCCTATCCCGATAATTGCAGGTTATGGCCGAAGACGACATTGTACATTATTGCAATGTACAATGTATGACAAAACAAAAAATATGCTTTTTTTCGACGGAAACAAACTCATACTAAGGATATTGTGCAAAAAATTGATAGATGCTAGTAACGTATGACAAAGATAATTCATTTCGTTTTCACTCTCATAAGCGTCTTTACGTACTTGTATGTGTATTTCGGTGATGGAAAATTTAGTGAGGAAACCTACACACCCAAAAGTTCTCCAAAAGTCTTCGGAGCTGTGTGAAGTCCACCAATTCGCACTTGGCCAGTGCGGTGGACGAAGATCTAAAACTCTCTCATTCCAAGAGAAGACCCGTGCCCAGCAGTGGGACAATAATGGGTTGACGATATACATGTATTTACTCACTAAATTATATGAAAAATATGTTACATCATTAGTTATTATAATGTTATTACCCTCTTGTGTGATGTAGAAGATAAAATATTATCCAAAAATGGAAATCGCAGCTGATTTAAATATAGACGGATATTTTTAGATAAGCATTTGGTTCTGGGCTCATGTTTTTCATCCTAAGTGTTTTAGGCTCAGATCCCCATTTGCATAAATATATGTAGGCTTCACTATATATTTGAGCAGGCCACAATTTAGCACAATGTATATGATACCGTGCGCTTGTCCATTCGAGTTTTAAACTTAGCCGTTTTTTTATTTTACAGTGGAACACAAAATAATTTCGGGGCTTAGGAGTCCGTTCTACATTATATAATTTTATACGTTATTTGCTGAGCTATCAAATAAATGGACAGTTCATTTGAAAATATTGATTAATTCATCAAGGATTGATATCGATATTTATTAGACACTTCGATTGTGTGGATGAAAATCAATCTTTTTGTCTATTCATCTATTTATTCAGTTTGCGTTTGCAGTTGCTTTAGGAACAGAGGTCTTTTGACTTGTTTTGGTACGATATATAAAATTGGCTGAAATTTATTTTGTTACACTATTGAGCGCGGGTCATTCATAATAATCGAGGCTTGCAACTCTCTCCATCACGATGTTCTAATGAACGTGTTTTAGGATAGTCATTTCTTTACCTTAAAATAAGATGAGTCTAACAAGAAAGAAAGAGAAGCAAGGACAAATCACAAAGTTTTAATTATAGGATTCACTAATTTGTTCCAATTCACCAGTACCACAAAATAATGAGCACATCGTTTGATACTGAAATAAAGCGAAGCGATTATCTGAGCAAATACAATACTAATGAAACTGGTACGATATAAAACACTGACGAAAAAAACGTTATTAATTACAGAAATAAATGAATTCTGAATAAAAATTGCTCGGACTGTTAATACGCGAGAGGTTATTAATGGTTGTAATCAATATACATGAAAAAGGTTGTTAATTACGGTTAATCAATCAATTGTAACCGCGGACGAGATGTATTGTTTTATTGTTTATCGTATTAAATTATTTAAAACTAGCGTTATTCCGAGGATCCGCTTGCTTCGTCCCTGCAGTTTCGGAATCAAAATGAGGTGACTAAAGGAGCTTTCGGGTTTGCGGGCGGCTAATAATACATAAAACATACATAAAATAAGCTAAAAACACATTACGCATACTACCATGCATTTGTCACAAACACATACATACATTTGTCACAAACACGAACGAAATAGCACAATGTCTTAATATGAGCAAAAATGTCAGATGTCTTCGTCAAAATACCCGTTATTGCTTTTAAATGCAGCTTAGGTAATAAAGCTCTTATTAAATTTAACAGGTGCGTTTAAAATAACTTGAAAATTGTTACAATTTATTTGAATTTGAGAAATATTAGTGCTACTTTGGACAATATGAAGTTTAGTTTATTAATTTAAATTACGGTCGAATTTCGTGACTAGTAATCTTAGATACACGCTTATGAGCGGTGACCACCAATATCTGACTGGCTAGGAGACGCGTATTGTCTCCATTTACGCGTAAGCGAACAAATAACATTCCACTTTTGCTTCAAAAATATTTGGGGTTTTCGGTAAAATCAAAACGCTATGCTTGAGGGTGTGAGCGGCGTCGCACTTAACTACAGTAAACAAAGGCCTTTATACCTTCATGGAGTCAAGAGAAATTACTCGCAACGTATGTATACTTTGGATAAATACACCTTTGTAGCGACTATATGATGATGGCCCACAAAAACCTCGTAGTTTTTGACTTTAACTAAAGACTCAATTTTGCCATGTACATTTTTCTACGTGGACATTTTTCATAGATCTCTCCGTGATTTTTAACTTGGAAGATTATGCACTTGACTTAGCACATAATTCACTTGGTTGACTTATTTCATAGGCGATCGATCTGCTTCTACTTTCAAAATATATATTCAATAGTTATTAGCAAAAACAATACAGTGTCGCAGATTTCTTATCAAATATTTCCACGTGTTATTTTAAAAATATATTTTTAAAAATATTTCATATAATTGTTTTTAAAAGAACATGTGAATAAATTATTTTTATTGAAAAACAGATAAACTTAAAAGTAAAGGAGCGGGATGTTATTTCATTGTCTACATGTAGTTTGTTTTACATTTAGCTTTCAAAATAAAAAAAGCGAAGTGCAAGTGCGAAATCTTGTTTCAAATTATCAAAATTTCGTGTTAAAAAGATAATAGTTTCTTCTTCTTTAGATCCACTTTTAACTGATTTAAATTTTTGGGAAGAAAGTTCATATAAGTTATTTTTTCCGGCGGCATATAACTTATAGTTGCGAGTATGTATGATATAACACACTATCGGAAAGGAGTTGTGTGTTTCACAGAGAATCAAGCCTCTTACACACAGCACTACAGCCACAACTATTCCGACAAAATTGTGTCGCTAAATACCCATATAACTAAGAAAATGTTCAAGGTGGAAATAATTAGGGGCAGGACGTGCCTCCGTACCACAGAATATAAATTCCATCTAAGCACCCCTATCAAATATTTACCGTTCCGTTTTACGTTGTTAAAGGTAATTAGCACAATGTAAATATAAATTATTCAGTCAATATCAGATAGGTTACAAAACATGCCTCGGTTTCGGTATTAAGGTAATATTTTTAATTGATTATGTCAAAGGGAGGGTGATGTTTTTCTAGTGGTTGTATTTATGTATGCATGTTTGAATGTATATAATACACCCTGCGCGCGTTGCTACGCCATCACAAAAAATACACTAGAAACCATCGCGAGCTCATGAATAACAACTTTGCTAAAGAACATCACGTGATCTAATAAATAGTTTACGATTCTATAGAGGCCATACAGACAAACATTCAGTTTTATAAAGAAGAAAATAAGATGCCGATTTAAACGACTTGTCGGATTGTAACTTATGATATCAGTTTTCATACTCAGTTTTAAGTATGACAAAACTCAAAAAAAGGCTAAATTACAAAAGGAAAAACAATCATTGAAATTCAGGGCAACCAATTTTTTTATTTGTCGATTTTTTTCAAATAATTTACCAATGTCCTCAGTTCTTATGTTGTTGGTATTTATTATCACTTAGTATGTAAAACTTCGAAAGGATAAATGAAGTATTAAAATATATTGGTGACAAATTTCAAATTATTTTTTTTCAAGATCTAGTAGCCACTTCCAAGTTATTGGTTTGTTGAAATGTATGTTACCACAGTAGCGTTTTTAAATCAGGCATAAACTACGCGGTATAAATTCAGACTGTACTGTTTTAGAATGTTTTTCATGGATGAAATTTCATGCGTGGAATCATGAAAGAGATGAAGGTGGAAAAATTCTCGAATTTCGACTCAGATGCAACAACTAATTCTTAACTGTTATTAGGCACAACAGTTTTGAAGCGCTGCGGCATTCCGAAGCACTTCTTGCGTTTTGATAAAACGGTGTGGTTGCCGGCACACTTTAATTTGTGGCGACTACCTTAGTCCACGGACGCATCTGTGATTGACTTTAGATAGAACCTATGGTCTTTATGAAGTTGCTTAAAGATATTCATGGGCGGCAGTGACCACTTACCATTAGGTGAATTGCATGCTCATTTACGTGCTCATCGACCTTAGGCAGGCTTCTAATCTTATCTGGGGTATATTTTACATAAATTATTGTTAACTGTTGTAAAATTAATGGAAACCCTTGTGCGACCTCCCGCAACTCATCAAGAGATGGTGCTACTAGTATTCTGAAACACGCTGTCGAAGTATTCTCAATATCCCACATATATACATGTTCCAAACGACTGTCGGAGTACGGCAGCTCCCGCATGATCACCTAGCCTGGCGAGAGATCTCCCTTTGCCAATCCCTTAGTTATTTTTTGGTAAATGGTAAACAATAAATATATATTCACTGTTTAAGCGTCTCGTCATAAACGTGATTCTTACGATGTTTAATGAAATTCTAATTTGATACCTTCCAAATGACCATTTAATTCTTAAGCAAATTCTAATTTCAATGTAAATGTCGACAAATGTTTAATGATAATTTATCAAAATATTCCTGTAATTCGGAAACGGGAACGGTATAGAAATGTATTTTTTAACTTTCTTAAGTGTTGTTTAATTTGGGAATAAGTTTTAAAAGTTTAATTGTATGGAAATAGAAACAATTATACAGTTTTTGAGCATACAAATGAGCTGAAAACAACTTTTTAGTTTTTTAATGCCGTAAAACATACAAAAAATAATGTATGTGTCTACTTAAAATTTTTACAATGAGTTGTATGTATTATATGGTGCAGTGTTTAACGACCCGCGTGGCGGTTCGGTTACCATACCGGTCTAATACGTAGTGGATCCTGGGTTCGATTGCCAGCCAGACAGGAATCTGAATTATGAGCTTAGATTCTTGTTCTGTGTCTGGGTTTTTGCATTCGTCTTTGTGCGTGTCCATGATACCCACGACGCAGGAGAACATCCTACTGTGGGGCTAATAAAAAAAACATTGTACCGTCACTGTGGTCTAACTACGACGCATTCATCTATAATAACCTATATGGATCGTAAAACACGTATTTCGGTTGCAATGCGTTGCCTTTATGAACTAAATACGCCTATATAATGCTCAATCTACATATTTAAGATCTATTAAGGCACTCTGCTTTAATACATCTTAAAGACGTAGTGTAGTTGTGATTGTCCACCAATATACACTTGGCCAGCGCGGTGGACTATGGCCTAAAACTCTCTCATTCTGAATGAAGACCCGTGTCCAGCAGTGGGACAATAATAGGTTGGTACCAAGGCACTCTGCATAACTCGTTTTACCTATTGGTTTGAACCGCGCATCATAGGATTCAGTATTGTCAAATATATTTACATCACTGACCACATTTAAACGGGTTATTTGACAGAATTGTTTGTTGAAATTCTTTTTCATATTTGCATGTGTTGCAACTATATATATTAAAATTAATGTTTGTATGTATTTCTTTTATAGAATCTTAAATTATGAATTTAATCATGGGGTGGTCTTTAGTAAGTTTGTTGTGCATGAACCCACGAAGGCATTTTTTGTGGTTAATGCGTAACGTTACGCTACGTTACGTTAGTAACTCGCGCAGGCTGCTGTTGGTGCTAAATAAAAAGGGATGGGTATTTTGTACATGAGTTACTACCATGGAGGGCTAAATAGACCAGATACTTAGCCCTCCATGGTAGTAGCTCATGTAGACCATAAGTAGACTCCTAATCCTATATGTGATTGATTACAAGGCCCATTAGCGGTATAATCCCTTAATTTTACAATAGAAATAGCTGCAGTTAAAATAATAGTACTTACTAAGATGGAGAAAATTGTTCACCAATTTCGTGCACGATTTGTACGTAAAACTAATACTCGTGGGGGTCGGATTTGCAGAATTACGTAGTCGGGCAGTGGCTTACGGCAAATCGCTGGCTTGTTCGAACCCAATCGAGCCGCGTTCTCGTAATTTTTCACGTCTACGCTGTTGAAAAAATCACATGAATGTCTGGGATGATAGCGCAGTTTGTTTTAATAAGGTGTTTTTGTAGTTCGAGGTATATTGGTACGGATTTTGTTCCAACATTAGAGACGCTTTGATATTTTGGAATAGTTCGTGTGTTAAAAATTAATGATCAGCTTTAAAAATGAAAATATCTTGAAAATATACTTCTTTAACACTAACGGGCTTTGGAAGTTATTTCTCTGTACCAAAGCCAGCCATTAACCGTCTTTTGTGATTGAACTATACTGATTTTGATACAGAATTTCCGGATTAATTTTGGCTTTACTTTGATGGTAGTCTTGTTGTACTCCTGAGGTACGATTATGGTTATTTCCTAATAACAGTGTTAAGAGCTGTCATGTTCTGGTCTCAAAGGTAAAAAAGGAGAAAAAAAGAAAGGAAAGAAAGGGTCAACAAAGACATATTTATCCGACAGGTTCCAACTTAGTCCTTACAAGTAATATTGCATCTGTGGCCAATATCATGTAACACTTATCTAGGGTTGATTATAGGTGGTCACTTATCATTACATATCTGCTATATGCTGCATTTGCTATATGGTTGTTATATCAAAAAATGTATAACAAAATTATTCATTTATGAGGTGAAGCGTTTTCGTAGGGAAACCCTTTTTGGGAGCTGGAGTATCTTCATCTTAGCATCTATGAGGTGCGTGCGGGAATACCGCGCGCGCCTTATGACTTGTAACTTTGGCATGAGGTGAAGCCTGAACCAACCAATGTTACAACAAAATGTAGTTTTCTGTACTATGGTATAATACCACGTGCAAGATCCAAAATATACTTATAGCTTTTGTACGGGAGTATAAAGTAGCTATCGATTACCTTAAATAAAGGAATCTTAGCATATCTCGTTCTCCTAAACACAATCTACTTTTCAAACAGCCCAGTGATGAACCTTTCGTAATGACTTCGTAAATATTATGGCCGCTATAATAATCGTTTGGAAGCCCTTAAAATGTGGAGGTAGGCCTGGCTTCCAATTACTGAATACATTTCGGATGGTTAATGTAGATGGAGTTACAATTAGGCCTGGCCTTAATTTATATTAACAATTACTGTATTGAATATGAAATTAGCTAAAAGCTTTTGAATATGGTGACTTAGGTAAGTTATGGTGATAATATTGAGACTCTGTTCTTATGGGCTATTCGGCAAATGAGTTATGAGAATGCTACAAATATAAGGCACTGATAATTACCGTTTTAGGTTAATAACATAACTTTGTTAATCCACTATTTTGCCTATTAACTAAAATTAATATATTATTCAGAATCAGTCACAGGCGATAAATAATAAGGATCGCTTAACATGAGATGAGCTTTATCTGTTTCCCAAAAACACGTCCAAAATATTTCTAAAAGTAATAAAGGTTGAAGAATTATGTCAAAACTTACAATGCAAGCTTAGTAACTAAAGAAAAGAAAGGTTGAAGAATTATGTTAAATCTTATACCAATCTTAGTACAATTTATGTTACACACTATAGGGTACTTCGAGTCAGTGGAATTAGTTTGTACCCTGCAATTGAAATTAAATGAAATGTCTTTATTTTCATAGGCCTACGAGGGCGCTTACAAATTGTCAGTCACATTTTTTTTTACTTTTTTACACTACCACCGGATCGGAACACGACCTTAACTGAGTAGATCCGGCAAGAAACCGGGTTTGTCTTTTTTGTATATCTTTTTTTATTTGCTATCTTATTTTTACACAGGTAATAAAAGTTAGCTCCAGTATCTTGCCTTACATTTGACTTAACAAGAAGCATGTTTGGCAGGATACGTTACACTTTGACATTTATTAATTACATATTGTTCAGTCTCAAGCTGTTTTATTATCTATATAATCAGAAATTTTGTAATATGCTGATTTAATTGATCCGCAGTACAATTTCTGCTACTCTACATTTTTATTTATCCCATTCTTTCCATTTGCTCCGTATTTCTTTATTTAATATATAAAATTGTCGTGTCACAGTTTTTGTTGCCATACTCCTCCGAAACGGCTTGACCGATTTTTACCAAATTTTATATGCTTATTCAGTAGGTCTGAGAATCGGCCAACATCTATTTTTCATACCCCTTAAGGGTTGTCCACCCTTAACATTTTTTTTTGTTTTTTATATGGCAAAACAACGTTTGTCGGGACAGCTAGTGTCCTATAATATCCTTATCCTTTCTAACATATAAACCAACAGTGTTGCTTAAATGCCGCGGAACTGAATCTTCACATGAATTATCTTTGCCTGTGTCTATATATCTTTGAGAGCATTGTGGGAAACTTTGAATGTGTTTATTTTAATAATTATGTTAAACAAATTATAACGAGTTTTAGATTCGCAAACATATCCAAAAATAAATTGTGTAGGTATTTTCTACAGACGATCAGAGTGGAAAGCTCATAATTATGAACTATCTATCAAAGATGGCGTCATTTTTAAGACCTAGGCTATTATGCTACAATGAATGATTAAAATCCACGAGTTTGGATTACATTCTTTATCGTAACAAGTTATGTAATTAAATTATTTGAATTAGTCTATACTAATATTATAAAGAGGAAAACTTAGTATTTTTGTATGTTTGTTTTGAATTAACTTAAAACTGAACTGATTTTAATAATACTTCCACCATTAGAATGCTACATTATTCCTGAGCAACATAGGCTATAATGGTTGGATATATTATACTATAGTCTGCGAGAACGAAGTCGCGTGGATTCTGCTAGTTCCTAATAAAACAAACACGCCCCTAGAACTCAATAACCGAGTGAAATTGAAAACTCGATTAAAGAGGAAGTCGACATGCGCTGTTTTACAATTGCGTGTTTTCCCGCAAGTCAATGTAATTGCGTTAGCCGATTGACTTCGGAATGTTTAAAATTGACTATCGAAGCTAGCAGAAAACTTCCCCGAGGGCCATAAAATATAGCTTCAAGCGTTTTTAGCTTTGCGCTGTAAGTGAAGTGGTAGAAACATTGTAGTTAGACCGGGGAAGTATCACCACCACACCTATTTCTAGCGTGAAGCATTTCTTGCGTTCCGATGGACGGGTGTGGTTGCTGGCACACTTTTTTATGAGGCGACCATTATAGTCGTCGGGAGTGGCAACGCATCTGTAATTGACTTCAGATAGAACCCATGTGCTGTATGAAGTTGATTACCGATGTCCATGAGCGCCAGTGACCACTTATCATTAGGTGGACCGCATGCTTGTTTGCTACTTCGGTCAGATAAAAAGAAAAAGCAGAGTAAAAATAGCAGGTAAAACGACCACACCATCATCGTCACACTTATTTCAAGCGTGAAGCAATTCTTGCGTTTTGATAGAAGTATGTGGTTTCCGGCACGTTTTTACATTATTATAAGCGACCATCTTAATGGCCATCACCATGGCCTATGTCCAGCGGTGGACTTCAGCTACCATCTTAATCCTCGGAAGTAGCAACGCATCTGTGGTTGACTTCAGATATAACCTATGTTCCATATGAACTTGTTCAATGGGAGATTTTGTCATGAGTGACAGTGACCACTCACCATGATGGACTGTAAGCTTGTTTGCCACTTCAATCGGATAAAAAAATTCTATGTTATAGAGTCACGGAATCACGCTGAAATTCGCTGAATCGAATGTTTCGTAGCCCGCAAGCTATTGTTAAGTGGATTTTTACTCAGAAGTTCCTTAGTGACCGCTAGTGGATAAATTCTTTGTATTACCGTGCTCCATCGCAGCTGAAAACTTCATATTAGTGTTTAATTTATCCTCTTGCGCATTCGATTTAAGATGGATAACTTTGTTTTAAACTCCTGCTATTTCAATTATAAACATTTTTTTATTTTACCGATAAAATTGTGTAGCCTGGAGTCGCTTCAAATACTCCATTAGCGTAAGTTGATATTATATAAGAAACTTTTACGAAAAAATGTGATATTTACGCCGCTTTTGTTGTATATCCAAACTATCTTTATACATTGGTTAACCTTTAGATAATTCTAGTCTTTTATCATTTCACGTGGAGCGTAGACATAACTGGTACAATTTTTACGAAAACAACAAAGTCTACTATAATACAAAAATCATAGCGTTGTCACCGCTTAGGATTTGAACGCATTTTCAACAAATATTTCTTCTCTATGAAATCTTCAAACTGTACACGCATCAACCCATTATTGGCCCACTGCTGGGCACGGGTCTTCTCTCAGAATGAGAGAGTTTAGGCCATAGTCCACCGTGCTGGCCAAGTGCGAATTGGTGGACTTCACACACCTCCGAGAACTTTTTTTTTTTAAGAACTCTCGGGTGTGTAGGTTTCCTCACGATGTTTTCCTTATATATAATTAATTTCTAATACGCACATAAATCATTGGTGCCTGCCTGGGTTTGAACCTCGGACCTCCCGATCGAGAGGGCAAGTTTCAACCATTAGGCTATCACTACTCGTAAACTGTACACACAAGGCATTATTAATACTAAAAACTACATAAATTTTGCCACCTTAGGTAGAACTACCTAGATTCTACCATTCTTTATTATATATTTTTAAGCTATTGCATAGCTTTTATCGCGGGCTTTGAGCGCGGCGACCGAATCAAGTAATTCCGTAACGAAAAACCTAACACCCCTCACTCCGCCTACCATGTAGCGCGGCCGAGCGTTCGCGAGCAAGGGTCGAGCCGAGCTGCTCGGAAATATGTAAGCAGTTGTTTGTGAGGTAGTATATATGTAATATCAAAGAAAAAAACTCGAATTAAATTGTGAGAAAGTATATAGCATCAAAGAAAAAAGTCGCATTAATATGAAAGAAAAAAATACTGCATAAATAAATAATTATATTTGCATAAGTTGATAAAAAATGTATAGCTTTACCGCGGCAGTCCCCGAGTGCCGCACGTTTTTTTTTGAAGTAAAACTTCTTGGAAAAAAATTTAGTGTAACATTTTTTCGTTACGCGCCATCTTTTTCGTATCCCTACCACGCGTGATATTAGATAGATTATTATAGATTATATTATTAATAGATTAATTAGATAAAGTTTAATAAAAGCCTTTTATTAAACTTTATCTTAATTTAACTTTATTTAACCAATTTCTGTAAAGTTGCATATAGTAAATTATTTTTTGAAAAATAGCGTCATAAAGACGTTTCACTTCTTACGAGTGTAAGCTAGTACACGCACACATTTTTTTTAATTTTTATAACATGTCAGTAGCATGCAGTCCATTTGTTAGTAAGCGGCCCATGTACTTCTGTAATGAATCCCAGATATGATGAGAGTCTTACTTGAGCAGCGTGAATTTAAGGGGGAGGGAGAGACTGAGTTGGAACGCCTCCGAAAACTATGGCAGCGCAGAATATTGCTATTATAAACAGAAATAGATGTGGCGGTGGTGCTTTCGTAATCAACCAGTCAACAAGTCGTAGGCTTCTATTACGGTGAATAAAAAAATTTAAAACGTTTTCTACGCTCATAGTCCCACAGTAGGATTTCCTCCTGTGTCGTGGTTACATGGACCCACACAAAAACGAATACACAAACGCCCGGACTCAGGACAAACATAAATTCATCATTCAGATACCTGTCTGGCCGGGAATCAAACCCGGAACCCATTGCCTGTCAGACCGGTATGGTAACCACACTGCCATGTGGGTCGTCAGTAAAATTTCTAAACTAATAACTACGCAGTAAAATTTGGCTGACATGGTTTCCACGGGTGCACAAAGACGTAACACCCAACTCTTGAAAGAAATCGAAGTTTATAAGTAAACATTGTTTACGTGACATTGTATTAATAGGAACTTGACATCTCCCACAACAAAACGCCATAATGGTCCATGGCACCTTTCTGTCGAGAATCTGGTAACCCGATAGTCTTGTACTCCCAGGTATAATGGATTTTGTAAAAGATTTTCATTTTCCAACTAAGAGTAGGTGTCACCAGACTTCTAAGGCGATCAATGGTGTTGTCTACTGTTGTTCATCGATGGGACACTATGGCGTCAAGTTACACAACATGTTTAATGGAATATGTATTGTCTCATGTCCTACATGTAGGACAAAAGGTGTGAATACAAAAGATAAAAACATAGCACTCTGGATTGTAAGGCAGTAGACTTAGCTATCATTTCAGGGTCAGAGGTATTACCTATCACCTATTGTTTCTTCATGAATTGACACTGATATTTTTACAAAATATGGCCGCCACAACAACAGATACTAAGACAAACGCTACAATTAAGAAGTCGAGAACAAAGGACTCCCAAATGAAGAATTCGGTATTTATTGGCATTGTCGGTATATCTATCAAACTGTAATAGGTCAATACTAATCTATAAGAAATCAAATACTTCTATGACTAATGATAGCCGCCTTCAATTTTTCTCTGCACTTCCCAAAGGTTGGCTGGTAGAGAATGCTTTTAGCATTAAGCCCAGCTATTAAAATACAAACTTTGTATTGGTGCAATAAAGCATAAATGAATAAAAAATGATAGAAAATATATTATAACTAAATATTTCGTGGTATTAAACCATCAGTGCGCAAATTCTTCTGGCGTTGATAATTATTTACGCATATAGCCAACCATTTAAGACTCTTGCCACCTACAAACATATCATCTTAACTAATAGTTTCTACTAGAAGTACGAAATTTTGTCGAATAACATGCACTTGCGAGGTGGCAAAACGTGTATGGCTGGACGGTGATGTACCAGCGCCACCCCTTTTTCTAGTATGAAGCAGTTTTTTCATTTCGGTCAAAAGATATGGCCGGCTTAATTTTATATGAAGCGAATATGCTTGTCCTCGAGAGAAGCAATATACTTATGATTGATTTTAGATAGAACTCTTGTTATGTACGAAGTTGCTTAAAAAGCATGGGTGCAGTGACTGCCTATCAATCATTGCACTGAGTTGTCGTTTGCTACTTCAGTCATATTCAATGGTACATCATAGGTCTGTAAGATGTATGAGCCAATCACATTTATCTTACAATCTTTACAAGATGTCAAAAACGGAATGAACCTACCGGTTAATACCTCTAAAATGCTTCATATTTATAAACTCGGCGAACAATTAAAAGTATAATCGCAGGTAATTCTAATGTCATTAGACATAACGAGCACCGCGCTCTACGTCGAAAATGTTCATGTATGATTCTTTTAATTTTCCGCAATTTATGGCCGCTTGTGGAATTTTCATCGTTATTTCTCGGGCTGAACGTCAATGTTTTGTGGATATACCCGTATGGATCACTGATACCTAATGTTCGTTTCAGATCATTAACAAATATAAAATAATGCTTTTCAGGAATTATGTTATTTAGATAAAAGCGTTTTCAATATGTCGTATTGAAGTGGTTGACGAGTATTTAAAAAAAATATAAAAAATGGATGTAAATAAGAAAAAAGACAAACCCGCTGTTTCTTGCCGGATCTTCTCAGTTGAGGTCGTATTCCGATCCGGTGGTAGTGTAAGAAAAAAATGTAACTGACAATTTGTAAGTGCCCCCGTAGGCCTATACAAAATAAAGACATTTCATTTCATTTAATCGTGATAGTAAGTGATCAGTGCCGTCCACCTGTGATCGGCTTCAGAGCTCAGTTCTTTAAGGAATCGCCTTAATAACAGGAGTTAAATTGACGCTGAATCTCTAGATACGTAGCCCCATGAGAAACGAGGTAGTCGTTAAGTCAGCTGATATTTACATCGTTTCAATGAAACTCAAGAGTTGGTTTACGCTAGGAGTAGGTGGGCGGTGGTACCCACGGTCGAACCATAATGAAAGCTTTTCAATAATGAGGTAGAAAATTATTCATATCATACCGAACATCAAATATTATCCCAATAAGATCCACATTATCCAAGGTATTGGTTGGGGACTAACAACAAAGGATGACACCAAAATACGTAAAACTGAATTGTCCTTGACTTTAATGTTATATGCTTGGTGTAGGATAGATAACCACTTCGCTAAAATTGTACTTTGAAAATGTAATTTATGTTATCCATTATTATCATTATAATTTCCATAAAATTCTGTGATAATGACGTATTGAATATTTACGTTGCATGATTAATAAATATGCTATAATTTCACTCCTATAAATATCATTTGGTTGGATATCAAACTAATTTGTTACGTTATTATAATAAATTTTGTTATTGTAAAGAGTATTAAACAAATTAAATTGAGATCATAATCTATTTCAAAATTTAAATGAGCGACCGTCGATGTCCCAGCTCAAATCAGCGAACCCTTGAGTGACTTCAAACTCAATTGTTATCTAACAGATTAATTATAGTGAACCGAAAGAACGTTTTTCCTTTGTCCCGTCTAGTTGTGGTCTGTTTCAGCCGAACCATAAATCAAACTGCTATCTTTTAGACGATTTATAATAAACTGTCTCAGACAAGTCCATTCTTACAATTGCGTGCTCGACTTTTACTAGTACGTAGATAAAAATTCGATTCAAATCATGATTAATGGACTCGAAGTAATGGACTTTTATGTCGATTAAAACGTTATTTCTAATCTAAGTTTTATCTCGTCGATTACGTGTGAAATTGACTGGTCAATTCTCGTTGTAGGTACTATGAAAAGTTTGAGTGATCACTGCCACTGGTGGATTTAAATCAGCCTTTGAACAAACTGAAGTCTTTTCATGGGTTGGAATTCCTTTCATATAATTCTATCTCTTTCTACAGTTACTAAACCAGGTAGAAAACTATAGCGTTTATTACAGCTGTTATTAGGCTGAAATAGGCAGACTGATGCCACCGTAACAGAATGATAACGAAATCTACTGCTTCCAAATGTCCTTGTTGCAATCCCTGATCACTGCTCACTAGTGTCTATAAGCAACTTCATGTGGAATAGGGATTGTAAGTACAAGCACTATTTGCATTAATACTCTTGAGGATATCCAGATGGAAGGACCAGAGTCGTTTAACCGGGGAAGTACCACCGCCACACCTATACTAGCGTGAAGCGTTTCTGGCGTCTCGCTGGAAGGGTGTCGGCTCAATTTATATAAAGCTGCCATTTTAGTCCTCAGGTGTAGCAACGCATGTGTTTGAATGTAGATAGTCCTTGTTCGTATGAACTTGCTTAGATGCCATGAGCGGCATTGACCACTTACCATCAGGTGAATGGCTTGCATTTATGCCACGCCAATCAAAAAAAGTATAACTGTATACCTTATCACTTTAAGAGATGGTAGAGAATGTACTTAATTTACTGTGGAAAACACTAGAATCTTACCGGATTACTTCTAACAATTCCATAGCCGTTGTTTCCCAAAAAGCCACTTTTGAATCGTATCCCTACATAAGTACCTCGAAACAAAAAGCAGGAATACGCAAATAAATCTTGTATATTTACGACCGGAGTCTGGTTGTGGATCACTTTTTGTTGCTCGTCCTCTTACGGGTTTATGTGTTAGATTTGTTTGGAAACTAGTTGGGATCCGCAATTCCACCTGTGACGATAACTCGTACGATGTACGTGTATGACAAAATTGAATTAATGTGTCAGAGATTAGAAAAACGAAGTGGCGTACAGTTTGTTTCATTTTATTTTGCTGCAATATTTTGTTGTTATGATAAAATTAATATGCAAAAATGTTTACTACGTGTACGCAATTTCGCAATTAACTACATATGGCGTTGTAAGGATGTCTCCCTTACCACATTATAAGTAGGTACTGTGGTCCACCAATTCGCATTTGGCCAGCGCGGTGGACTATGGCCTAAACTCTCTTATTCTGAGAGAAGACCCGTGCCCAGCAATGGGACAATAATGGGCTGACGAGAGATGTAGGTACTTATCCGAATCGTTCCAACTTTGTCTTCTGGGGTAGCAACATATGGCTAACGAGAGGTAACAGTAATGATAAGATCATAAGATCAGGATAATGTGGCCACTTACCATCAGGTAGATATGCTTATTTGCTTTTAGCACATAAAAAAGAAACAACAATATTATATCAGTAGGCTAAAACTAACCAATTAGAGTTAGATACGAGGAGTGTAATATGCGTTTTCTAAATATTTTATTACTTACTTTATCTTAATAGTAACCCCTTTTCTCTGGACTGTCGGTTAAAAATAGGAATACTTTTAATCACAAACTAAATTAAACTATCAATATAGTAGCCACTCGATTCTGAACTCTGAAATGTAAGCACATCTTCGAGTGGCTCTCCACTTCAAAACTCAACGGATGTGTTTAGAAGTTTATTATAAATAGATATAATATTGTATTAGTACGCTATGTGTTAGCGTACTGATACAATAGAGAGCTAACAAACATCCTTCCAGCGAAACGCAAAAACAGCTTCAGCGGAAGTGTTAGGAATGTGTAATGTGTTTTTAGTTGATTTTATGTATGTTATATGAATTATTTGAAAAAAAATATTAACATTCTGCACTCCTTGCAAAACCGTGCAAAATTTCATACTAATCCGTCCGCGGCATATTACTTAACAATTCACCACAAGTTTTTGCTTCACGTATTAATATATAGATAAACCCATTTGGCCGTGTGGTGTCGGTCTTGTGAATAGCACCACTCCCTCTCTTCCCGTGGATGTCGTAAGAGGCGACTAAGGGACCTTAAACCAGGTGATGGGCAGCAGCATCACCCTGAGAACTTTAAACATACTGCGGTCACCAACACGCACAGCCAAGCGCGGTGACTATGGCAAAACCCCCTAATGGCAGCTCACACGAAATCATGGCCCCCAGTCCCCGGCAGCCCCGCTATTCCTGGCTATGGTAGCGGTCACGGTTACGGCGGGGCAGGGGGTGCTAAGAATCTCCGGCAGAGATCGAGCTACCACAACCGACGACTTCTGCACCTGGCAACATATAACACCAGGACTCTGAGGAGTGATGAGAAGATATATGAGCTGGAAGAAGAGGTAGACAAGCTAAACTGGAGTATTATAGGATTGTCTGAAGTCCGAAGACAGGGGGAGGACACGATGATCCTAAAATCTGGTAACTTGTTCTACCACCGGGAGGGCGAACATCTGTCCCAAGGTGGTGTCGGGTTCCTCGTCAACAAGTCCCTTGTCAACAACGTTGTGGAGATCAAGAGTGTGTCGCCCAGGGTAGCATACCTTATACTCAGAGTATCCAAGAGGTACTCGCTGAAGGTCATACAGGTATATGCGCCGACATCGATGCACTCTGATGACGAGGTTGAGGTTATGTATGAGGATATATCTAAAGCCATACATACCTCAAAATCGTACTTCACGGTTGTGATGGGGGACTTCAACGCAAAGCTGGGCGTTCAATGTGGCGATGAGTTGAAGGTAGGGCCCTTTGGCATTGGTAATCGGAACCATCGAGGCCATTTGCTGGCTAACTTCTTGGAAAAGGAAGGATTCTATATGATGAACTCCTTCTTCAAGAAGAAGCCTCAAAGGAAATGGACCTGGATGAGTCCCGATGGTACTACCAAAAACGAGATTGACTTCATACTGGCAGACAAGCGGCACATATTTAACGATGTCTCTGTGATCAACAGGTTTAAGACCGGAAGCGATCACCGGATGGTAAGAGGCACGTTAAATATCAAGATCAAGCTGGAACGGTCCCGCCTTATGAAGTCGATACTCCGTCCAAGATCTTGTCAAATCCAGGGCTCTGAAGACTTTCAACTCGAGCTACGCAATCGCCTGGAATGCCTAGAAAATTGCGTTGATGTTGACGAAATGAACACCAAGTTGGTAGAAACTGCCCACGAGGTAGGGTCGAAGTACTATAAGACCCCCTCCAATAGAAGTACTCAAAGACTTTCGGTCCAAACTCTCGAACTTATGGCAGAACGGCGGGCAATGTGTGTGCAGTATCCAGCTTCACTGTCGCAGCTTAGGCGGCTCAACGCGCAAATCTCTAACAGGATGCGACGTGACCTTCGCCTCTTTAATGCAAATCGCATTAAAGAGCAAATTGAGCGGAACAAGGGCTCCAAGGTCTTCGCAAGGGATTTGCGTGTTGGGCATAGCTTATTAACGAAGCTGAAGACGGAAGACGGCACCACAGTTGCCGCGAGGCCTGAAGTTCAGAGAGAAATTGAGCGCTTCTATGGGCAGTTATATACCGCTTCACGTGGCCCTTTGCCGCCTGTCAATGACAAGCGAGCCACGCTAACCCGACACTATACCGAAGATATCCCGGACGTCAGCCTGTACGAGATTAGATTGGCCCTCAAACAGCTCAAAAACAACCGAGCGCCCGGCGAAGACGGAATCACAACTGAATTGCTTAAAGCAGGAGGGAGGCCTATTTTGAAAGCGCTCCAACAGTTGTTCGATTCCGTCATAAGCCAGGGTATAGCACCGGAGGCGTGGAGCAGAAGCGTGGTGATACTGTTCTTCAAAAAAGGCGATAGGGCTTTACTGAAGAATTACAGGCCCATCGCGCTTCTGAGCCACGTCTACAAGGTGTTTTCGAGGGTCATCAATAATCGAATAGCTCGCAGGCTCGACGACTTCCAGCCTCCCGAACAAGCCGGATTCCGAAAAGGCTTTAGTACCATGGACCACATGCACACACTGCGGCAGATAGTAGAGAAGGCCGAGGAGTACAATCTGCCGTTGTGTGTGGCCTATGTGGACTATGAGAAAGCCTTCGATTCTATCGAGACATGGGCGGTGTTGGAGTCGCTCCAGCGGTGCCAGATTGACTATCGGTACATCGAAGTGTTGAAGTGTATATATAAGGCAGCCTCAATGTCGATCCGATTACACGACGGATGTACGAACCCGATCCAATTGCAGCGCGGTGTGAGACAGGGGGATGTATTATCCCCGAAACTGTTTACCGCTGCATTGGAAGACGTGTTCAAACTGATGGAGTGGAAAGGATTCGGCATCAACATCGATGGCGAATATATCACTCACCTTCGATTCGCAGACGACATAGTCATCATGGCGGAGTCGATGGAGCACCTCAACACCATGCTCAGCGACCTCTCTGGTGCCTCTCAACGGGTGGGTCTTAAGATGAACATGGACAAGACAAAGATCATGTCTAACGTCCATGTCACACCCGTACCGGTCGTTGTTGACGGCACCACCCTCGAAGTTGTTGACGAATATATTTACCTGGGGCAGGTGGTGCAGATGGGTAAGTCCAACTTCGAGAAAGAGGTCACTCGTAGAATCCAACTCGGCTGGGCAGCGTTCGGGAAACTGCGCCATATCTTCTCATCCGATATACCTCAGAGCCTGAAGTCGAAGATGTTCGAGCAGTGTGTGTTGCCAGTGATGACATACGGCGCCGAGACGTGGTCCTTTACTGTGAGCCTCTTGCGTAAGCTCAAAGTCGCTCAGCGAGCTATGGAGAGAGCTATGCTTGGTATTTCCCTGCGCGACAGAATTCGTAATGATGAAATCCGTAGGAGAACGAAAGTTACCGACATAGCTCTCAGAATTAGTAGGCTGAAGTGGCAATGGGCAGGCCACATCGTTCGTAGGACAGATAACCGATGGGGTAGAAGAGTCCTCGAATGGAGACCACGCCTCGGCAAAAGGAGTGCAGGCCGCCCCCCGACCCGGTGGACTGATGACCTGAAGAAGACGGCGGGTAACCGCTGGATTCAGATGGCTCAGGACCGGTCGAAGTGGCGCAGATTAGGGGAGGCCTATGTCCAGCAGTGGACTTTCAAAGGCTGATGGATGGATGGAAACCCATTTCGTGCATATAACGCATAGGTACTACAAAGAGAGGAAGTGCAATCTATAACCATAGATTGCACTTCCTCATTACTATTTTTTATTTACTTGAACCGCCCTTCAGTAAGAGCTTTATGACAGCCAAAAAAGAGTTAATCAGTAGATACTCAAGAGGTAGACAGTTATGACTGGTGCTTAAGTGAAAAACGTGTTCAAACCACCAATTTCTCTAGTTCTTTAATAACATATAATTACAATTATGTTAATTTATATTATATTAATTTAATTTTAATTATTTCATATTTTGTCATATTCAAATAATCTTGTTACTTTATAAAATAAATTGAGTTCTTTAATACAGAATAATATTATTATTAGTAGCGACATATGTTTAAAAATTCTACAACTGCTAAAATAATACTAAGAACTAACTCGATCATTAACTAATGATCATTATGATTCGAATACACTAATACTCTGAATCTGTAAGCTGCGGCCGAACAGCAAATGGGGAAGCTAATTGCATTCATAAAGTCCGTAATCTTTCTCAAAGTTGGAGGTGATTCCGTAATTCACATTGTGTTGGAAATGTCGAAATGGTCTGGCTTAAATAGTTTATGAGTATTCAGAACCATTAGCCGATTATGCTCGAGCGAACAAGTTCCCGCGCACAAGGTAGCCGCGGATTCGTAAATTGGAAATATAGACTGTACTTTTTACTGATATCTAAAAGGACGCAATAATTGGAGAGGATTTGAGCTCATAGATTTATAGACCGGGCTTCAAGTTACGTTTGTATTTATTGGTTTGATGTTTTGTAGGTTCGATATACCTGCCACATATCTCTCGTCAATCCATTATTGTCCCACTGCTGGGCACGGATCTTAACTCAGAAATGAGAGTTACATATTTGATGACTAAATGTGGTCAATAACATATATAAAAAAATTAAACACTACCGATATATGTTTACTAATACCGATTTCTTAACAGTTGCTATGAACAATATAAGATAATAATATAAAACTATCTAATATTATTTATAGCACGATTTAAACATTGGTATTAGTAAATAAGTACTGACTTAAGAGGTATTTTTTTTTAAATGAAGACAATATTAGAACCACATTAATCATTTTCATTATCACCGTTTAAAGTTGAAGATAACCATCGTGGAAAAATCTACACATCTTTGATTTCGAAAAAATAAAGTTCTCTACAGTATGTGTGGTCTCCTAATTAGCCAGTAAAATAGACTAAAACTATTTTATTCTGAAAGAAGACCATTTCATGCCCAATAGTAAGATAATAACGGGTTGACCATGAAATGTATGTTTTAGATCTTAAAAGTTTACAAAATTTCGTTGCAAATTGTATTTAAATGTACTGGAATTCACTCAATGCTAATATTGCGACTCCAAGATAATGTTTCTTGACCCTCCGATAAGGGTGGTCTCACCGCAGTCAAGTCCAATGTAACTGCAAACCTTAACCTCCACTATGGCAAACCAACTCAATTTAATTATAACCTCATAACAATTGCCAGCTAGTAACACGATAGTTGGAGCTTATTTGATTTTTTGGGTCATCGTCAACTCATTATTGTCCCACTGTTGGGCACGGGTCTTCTCTCGGAATCTCGGAGCGAGTTTTAAGCCATAAACCACCGCGCTGACTAAGTGCGAATTGATAGACTTGAAACACCTCCGAGAACTTTTTTTTTTTTAAGAAATCTCGGGTGTGTAGGTTTCCTCACGATGTTTTCTTTCACCGAAAAGCAGCGATAATTTATTTCTAATACGCACATAATTCAGTGGCATGGGTTTGAACCTCGGACCTCTTCATTGCGGGGGAAGTTTCAACCATTAGGCTATTACTGCCCTGTTTGTTTTTTGTTGCTCACCTTCAAATCCTTTAAAGCGCACATAATAAGGTCACTCAATTATACATATAACCCCTACGTAATCAAAAAGGACTTACGTGAGGGTCTCATCTTGTTTATTGACGGTAAATCGGCTTAAGACGGTCCGATATTGCCGTATTTCAATTGTTAAAGTTGGCAAGGATTTATTCAAGCTTCGCCCGAAGTCTAAAGTCTTTCATGACCTATACCAGACAACAGATTCATATAACATATACATATAACAGATTGAAAGTTTTGTGTTACGGTATGTTACATACTCGTATATTTGCGATTAAAATTGTTTGGAGGATTGACTAATAAGGTAACACTACAAATTTCTACTTTTAAATTATTTTTTTTGTCTATTCATGTTTGACTGTGCGTTTATGCGCCTAAAATTAACAATTCAAATTAAAGCATGTTTTATAGTAAGTACTTGTTTGCATACATTTTTAAATTGCATTCGCATATATATAGCAATTCATGATTTATTTATAGTACATATTTTGGTGTCACGTCTTATTCAGTCTGAAGTCAAATTGTAGAATACATAACCTTTATATTTACGGCCGGGCCAACGATATCACATCCATTTTAATTCAGAGAACAATTCTGTAAAATTAATTTAAGCAGTAACATAAAATACAATTTAGTCTTGGTTGCCAATAAAATAAGAGGACAACTCGACTACGGAACCCTTCGTTCTAAGTCTTAGATACTAATATGATACTACTATAACTAGGTTAGGAACAGAAAGAAAAAAATCAACGTTCAAAAGAAATGTGGTTTTTTAATACGCACTCCGTAAATCGAAAATCTTTGGATTTAACCTAGCGTGGGGGACAATAAATCACATAACGAGGGTACTGCTGCTCTTTTTAAAGTTTGGCGTCATTAAATGGGGCAAGTCCCTTGGCCACTCCGAATAGAAACCTACACGTGTTGTGCTTTGTTAAAACTAACTGCCCGCAGCAAACGGGTTATCTCAGTAAAAGAGGCACTCTAATTGAAATTTTAGAAACCTATTCAACTTGTATGAAGGGGAAACAAAGGTGCTTCCTTTGTTTCGCCTAACTAGGCTAGTCGAGCAGGTATGGTATATAGTTTAATGCGCATTTAAGTTAAAGTTGAAGGGATCACTTTACCACCGCCAGTGTAAGTCAATTTTATGCGCTGTAAGTTGATTTTTAGTGGAAATATATGATTAAACTTGGAATTACAAGGGGGTAGAGCGAGTTTTGTTCTGCAACGGCATGCTCATTTGCTATTACAATCTTTTGAAAAAATGTGCTTATTTTCTGTGATAGATATGGCCACATCATTTCTTTCTAATAATGAGCAGTGATAGCGTAATGGTAGAAACTTGCCCTCTCGATCGGGAGGTCCGAGGTTCAAACCTAGGCACGCACCACTGATTTTTCTAAAATTATGTGCGTATTAGAAATTAATTGTCACTACTTTTCGGAACATCGCGAGGAAACCTACACAGCCGAGAATTCTTTAAAAGTTCTCGGAGATGTGTGAAGTCCACCAATTTGCACTTGGCCAGCGTGGTGGACTATGGCCTATAACTCTCTCGTCCTGAGTGAAGAGCCGTGCCCAGCAGTGGGACAATAATGGATTGACGACGACGAATAGCAGCGTTCAGCGCTATTTATTCTGCTTTGAAGTGTGTGGCGCCAATTTATGTTCTCAGATATAGCAATGGTTCTATGGCCAATTTCAAGATTCTTAACTTATCGATTACAAATTTCATTAAAAGGCAGTGGTTATTCATCAAAAGATGGAACGCATGCTCGTTTATTTCTATTTAAACAACTAAGATTAAGTCAAAGGCGACTTGGATTACTCCTGACTCAATTATTAGTTGAAAAAAAAATTGAGGTATTCTGTGTTACTGCTATACAATAATAAAATTTAAAAGAATTGACAGCTGCTCATCTAAGGCACGTGTGCTTAGTAAAAAATTTAATCCCTTCGGACAAAGAGCTGGACCTATACGTACGAGCGCGCGTAATTTACTCTTTATTCAAGTTAAGAGAAGGGAAATCCTTTATTCTATTTATATGCGAATACATAATAGTGTCCATTTAACTTGAATTATTAGTCACTGAGGATTTTAAATGTTTTACGCATGACAGATATCTTTCAGATGCAAATTTCAACATTTTAAGTTCAAAAGGATTTTAAGCAGCTGCATAAAATGTTTGGGTACATTCAGGTCTGGATTTTGTAATGTATAGACAGCTGGCGATTTTCATGCAAGGACGTGTTTTGTGAAAAAATATAAACACATTTATTTTAAGCAAATTATTGAGACGAATGCAGAGTTGATTTCTGAAACTGCACATATCGCTCTACAAATAATATTTGCATCAGTGTGAGATATTATTTACATGGAGTAACCATGTAAATAATATCTCACAAATACTTGAGCTGAATTGAGCTACCAAATTTCTTATCTTATCTTAATGAGGTTGAAATTAAAACATTTTTCGCTCCCCATTACTCATAAAAATGATTAATTTAATTGTTTCATCTTCTTATAAGATAATCTTCTGGCTCTTATATTTTTTAATAAAAATATAAATTTATAAATTCTTCATATTGTCACACCTATTTTACAATTATTAAAATTATAGCTTTGCAAGAAATTTTATAATTATAAATCATACAAGAAATTACAAAATAAATAAAAAATAACACAAAACATGTGCTAGTATTTTAATCATTTACATCGAAACGAAATGAAAATTCTTTATTTTGCATAGGTCTACGGAGGCACTTACAAATTGTCAGTTACATATATATTTTTTTTACACTCCTACCGGATCGGAACACGACCTCATCTGAGAACATCCGGTAAGAAACTCAGTGGGTTTGTCTTTCTTCTTTGTATATCTTTTTTCATTTAAAATAGAATACAACATTCACAAAAAATATAGAGTCTGTACTATCCGATGCAAATCGTTCTTTGATTCTCGTGTTGCTGCCTATGTAGGAGTGACATGAAATATTTACGCATCAACATTGAACTTGTGAGGGAAGAAACGGCTAATATCTCTGAGGGGCCCGACCCTACGGTTCCGCACAAAGGGCTCGTATTGTAATATGTAACAGTAAACTCCGGTGATTTGCTGCGATTCATTGGAATTGCGTCGTATTTTAATGATGACGTCACTTCGTCATATGAACTGCTTCACACGAAACGATCAAGCGAGCAAACCGCGCCGTTTGCTCGCTTGGTTCACGTGTTATGTTTAAGTGTGTGCAAAAAAATATAAATACGTTCACCAAACTCAAACAAAGCACCGAAATTCCCTTTTTACTAAAGTTTCACTGAAGTCATTATTCTGAATTATTATTGAAACTGATTATAATTTAGAAATCATTTTAAAATTGGCATTTAAATTCTATGTCCTTAATAATAATATTTACTATTATATAAGAGAAAATAATATTTTTTATGCCAATTCCTAATATTCTTCAAGTTGACGCAATTACGATAGATTTTTGTACAATGTTTAATACTAATAGTTTTACTAAATAGCAACACGATGATGTTTAAGTAAATAAAATATTCCATTCCCCTCTTTTCTACTTGAAGACAATATGTTAAAAATTACATAGCCTATGTAGTGTTGTGAATGAAAGGATATCATAAATGATACACCATATCCCAGAGAAATAGACACATAAAGCCATACGCTTGAAAAAAATTACCCACTTTGATGCAGAGTAATAATAATCGGGTATTAAGATCAGCACGTGGCTTGGCAGATGGTCAGTTTTCAAAGGATTCTGTACGAGAATAACGTGCATGCGCTTTGTGTTTGTCTCCTATCTTTTTCTTCTTTGTAAAAATGAATGTTTGACTGTATGTCCTCTATAGAATTGTAAATGTGATAATCTTTAGCAAAGTTGTTATTCATGAGCTCGCGAAGGTTTGCGGTGTATTTTTTTTTATGATGGCGTAGCAACGCGCGTAGAGTACAGCTAGTTATGTATATTATTTGAGTTGTAGATCTGCAGACGTAAATCACCTTTGTGAATTAACAAATGGACCGGTTTTTAGTGGTCCGTAGCCAAAGAGTCAAAACAGACCCCTATTACGAAAACTGCCGTTTGTCTGTCCGTCTGTCTGTCACTATGCTGTATCTTATGAACCGTGATAGCAACAAACTTGAATATTTCACAGATAATGTATCTCTGTTGCTACTATAACAATGTAATGTTAGAAAGGAAGGAAAACATTCACTTACACCATCTGGGATTGACTAGCGATACATATACGTATATTTCAAAACAAGTCAGTACCAATCATCATACTATCATACTTCATACTAATAATAAAAAGGTGAAAGTTTGTGAGTGTGTGTGTTTGTTACTTCTTCACGTCTAAACGGCTGGAGCGATTTTCATAAAATTTGGTAGGGAGTTACTTGACATTCTGGATTAATATTAAGGTTTTTATTGTGGGTAAATATATTATTTCCACGGGACAGATAGACAGATACATCGACTTTTTTTAACGCGTGGTTCATGTAGTTTTTAATAAGTCATATAAGGCATTATCCTTACCCGTGTCCGATATATTTCGCTACATTATAATGTGATTTAATGTCTGTGGTAATAATATAGGCAGGACGTGACTAGGTTCTACTGTTATATAATATTAAATGAGGTGCGTTCCCAAGACTTTCCTTGAAGAAAAATGTGAAAACTTCAAGCAAAGAGTGGAAGTTTCTTAAGAATCAAAGTTATATCATGAAAGATCAACCGGGAAGTTTGCAGTTTTCTTGTTTTGAATTAGAAATAAAACTATGTAAACTTCCTTAATTGTACTCTCGAGTTATCCTTTATTTGTGTTACATTTTTCATTTTCAAAGGCTTCTGTTCTGGCATGTCTGATAAAATTTTAACAGTAAGTTTTGACATTCGCTACTACTTCGCTTAGTCCCTTCCTACAATGTAATTCATATACATTCGACATTTTTATTGGTAACTTCTATAGATGCGAGCTAACTAGGTATAGATAGCATATATTTAAAGGTATTAGAAATTCTGGTTCAACCGTAGTGACCCCAAATTTAAATGTAATAAGTACGATAAACTACCTTGGACTCTTCTATAATCACTCTTTAAAAAAGGTACCCACAATAATTATATACTACTTAAACGTACATATCTCTCGTCAACCGATTATTATCCCACTGCTGGGCAAGGGTCTTCTCTCGGAATGCGAGAGTTTTAGGCCATAGTCCACCGCGCTGGCTAATTGGGAATTGGTCGACTTCACACACTTTCGAGAACTTTTTTTTTAAAACTCTCGTGTAGGTTTTCTCACGATGTTTTCCTTCACCGAAAAGCAGTGATAATTAATTTCTAATACGCACATAAATCAGTAGTGCGTGCCTGGGTTTGAACCTCGGACCTCCCGATTGAGAAGGCATGTTTCAACCATTAGGCTATCACTGCTATTTAGAACAGTGATAGCCTAATGGTTATCACTGCTAATATGGTTTAATAATTTTATCTACATACATATATGTAGATAAAATGATTTTAAAATTGAGAAGCTTAGTTTACTACCGAATCTTCTCAGTTAAAGTCGCATTCCGATTCGGTGGTAGTGTAAAAAAGAATATTGCAACTGACAATTTGTGTGGCTCCGTAAGCCTGTACAAAATAAATACAGTAGAAATGAATCGTACATTTCCAACCGAGGTGTTTACAAATGATAGTAACTATGTAGTTACCATATTAGTTACCCTTTTCAAATATTCCTTTTGGTTCCTGATCGCTAAATCATCTATTTTTATTACCTTAGAAATCCCTAGAGTACGGGACTTTAGTTATTATTGATTTTTATTTGTATAATGTTAAATTGCAGTCGGAATTGTTAAATTTATTTGTTTTCTTAAATTTAATATTGTAATTTGTAATTAACATTAATTTAACATTTTAAAAATAGTATTTTAAAATAATTTACAACCCGCAAATGTTACGAGCGCAATTCCAATTATATTACCGTCGTAAAATATAGAGACGAGACCAAAATCACAATGCACTTCATAAAAGGAGAGTGGAACGCGCCAGGCCTAGTATGTCTCGCAATTTGCATAATGCACCTGATGTATGCAATTGCATTATCACAGTATGAATGTGGTATTCGTACTGCGAGTATACTCGATATAATCTCACGTGAAAGTACACTTAGTTGATTTATTCGAATGAATCCGACGGTTTGAAAGTCGGTCTTTCAATCGTCCCAGATTTGAACCCCACGCACCTTTGGTTTTTTGAAGCCTATCCTCTCCCTATATTTTTCTATTAATATGATTTTCATTTGAGTTTAGTAATTAATTTAGTAGAAACCAAATAATCTTTTAGCATTTAACAAAGATATAAATATGTATCATAGGTAATATGTATTTTACTACAAGAATTATTTAAAACAAATTTAAGTGTAAGCGAACGGTAGCTTCACAGATTTTTAAACATGTTGATAATTTCGCTGAAATCCAATTCATGAAATAAATTGCTTTCAATGCTTATACAATACAAAGTACTGTAGGAAAAGTTAAAACAGCGAAAAAATGTCAAAATAAAAAGTTTAGTACTAGAGTATACCTTTTTTTTTTTTTTTTGTTTCGGGGAGGAAACCTTCAAAAGGTACACCGAGTCCTTGGGAGAGACTCAGGGTTATGTGGGATTTTTACCCACTAAAACCTCCTCGGTGGCCTTCCTCAGCGCTTGTAGTAGGGGACTCGGAAACTCCAACGGAACGAACCGGTGCCCCTAGCGCAGTGCCCCTCACGGGCTCATCTCTTGGGGGACGTGTACCATCCCCCTTCATCATCCGGTGCTTACGGCGAGATGCAGCCACACATACCGCCGTCCTTCTCGGGGTTGCTTGTTGGACGGTTCGAGCTCCCACTCTAGCCGTCCGCAACCCCAGAGGCCCCTGTTAGTCACCTCTTACGACAGGCAGGGGATACCGTAGCCGTATTCTACTCCCCGACTACAGGGTTACTAGAGTATACCTACTAGTAGGAAATTGAAAGTGTTTTTTTTTGTGAAGGCCCCAAGGCTTGCTGGCGATAGACGAGCAGTGTATGTATGTATTTCAACTCGAAAAATGTTGGAATCCTTCCAGATAATCGTATACGCATCAAATGGAGAAACTGAGAGAGAGAGAATGAGAAACATCAAATGGAAAACGGCGTACATATAAAAAATAAACGGTTAAATTTTAGATGTCTTATTTTAAGAATTAATAAAGTTGAAAGCGTGTTTCGTTTCAGACTGAATATAATTTAACGCACGTCCATCTTTGACAGTGGTCACGGGGGCACTAAACTAATACTGAAACATCTGAAACTTACACCTGAAGTGCGGTGGAGGGGGCTGTATAATGTTTACTTTAAATTATATGGAAGTTAAAAACGAGCATGCAGTCTATCTAATATTAAATTGGCACTGCCGCCACTGGACATCTAAATAATAGTTAGTAAATAGTTCTACATTCTTAAACAAATTGTGATGTACATATCCAGCTTAGACAAAAGAATAATATTTAATGCTTTATATTATATATATTCATTTTAAAATGACAATATGAATATATTAAATAACTAAATATTGAACTACGTGAAGGAAAACATCGTGAGGAAACCTACACACCGAGAGTTCTTAAAAAAAAGTTCTCGAATATGTGTGAAGTTCACTAATTTACACTTGGCCAGCGTGGGGGACTATGATCTATAACTGCTTTACTCCGAGACAAGACCCGTGCCCAGCAGTGGGACAATAATGGGTTGACGACGACGATTTAAGCTAACAAAATTACGTAGTACCGTCTGTTGTTTACAAAGTCATGAGATACAGCCTGGTGACAGACAAGCAGACGGATGGATACCGAAGTCTAAGTAATAGGGTTTATTCCCTAGCCAAAGGGACCCTGAAAAGGTATAATGTGAATGAACGGCAGTGCGCACTTAAATTCGGATAGATTGCATGCTAGTTTGTTATTTCTATTGCATGAAAAAAAAAACTCAAACTTCAGAGCAATTCAATTACTCTGGCTTTCATAGTTACCACTTTTTTCTACTGGAAATCAATTTTTTATTGAATGTTTGATTTCCTATCAGAAATTGAGGATTGTAAGTTCATATATTGGAAACATAAATAAAGTTTCACGCGTCACGTTGTAAAACAATACAAACAGTACACGTATTCTCTCATCAACCCATAATTGTCCCATTTCTGGGCAAAGGTCTTCTCTCATAATGAGAGAATTATAGACCATAGTCCACCGCGCTGGCCAAGTATGAATTGGTGGACTTCATGTGTAGGTTTCCTCACGATCTTTTCCTCCATCGAAAGGCTAAATTATTTATAATAAGCACATAAAACAGTGGTGCGTACCTGGGTTTGAACCTCGGACCTCTTGATTGAGAGAACAAGTTTCAACCATTAAGCTATCACTGCTCTACACGTATTATTACAATAAATAGGTTTTGTGGATCATGTTCCAGGTATATGTCCTGGATCATGACCATGATTGTTTCGTTTAACGATTTGTTTTGTAGAAAATTGTACATTTTATGTTTACTCCTTAAGGAACGATATAAGGACCCAGGGTTGAAAAAAATTGGCGAGTCAATCGTATGAAATTGCAGGTGGTAGAACCAGTGTAGTTCGACCGGAGAAGTACCACCGCCACACCTATTTCTAGCGTGAAGCTTTTCTTGCGTTTCGATAGAAGGTTGTGGTTGCCGGCACACTTTTACATGAGGCGACCATCATAGTCCTCGAGAATAGCAACGCATCTGTGTTTGACTTCAGATAGAATCCATGTTCTGTATGAAGTTCATTAAAGATGTCTATGAGCGGCAGTGACCACTTACCATCAGGTGGACTGCATGCCCGTTTGCTACTTCAGCCAAATTAAAAAAACATGAAACCATACCTTTCACTTATCTAGTACATACATATGTGTTTACTAGCTCTTACCCGCGGCTTCACCCGCAGGGTCAGAGGGAATTAACATTATCATTTGATAGCGTGATTCAGAATTTGCAAAAGAATTTTACTAACGCCATCCATTAACAACGTCTGGAACTACTAAATATGTCTCACATATTAAAACATCGATATTCTCATGGGAATAAGAGAACGCGATAAAAAGTAGCCTATGTCTATCTCTCCCAGCATGTAAACCATATCATATAATAGCTATGTGGTGACGTGAAAGAGGAACAAACTAACACATTTTCACATTTATAATATTATTCTGGATTGTATACTAGACGGTTGTGTTTTGAAGCATACATACGTTTATTTTGCAGATTTTTTGAAAGATTTCATGTTAACAAATATTAAGAAGGTCACACACAGGATGTATAAAGGCAGCCAACACTGTGCATGTCTGGTCATAATAATTCAAACCGCACATATGTGTGAAAGAGGATGCAGGTTGTATTACAATGGGGGGAACGAAGCATCGTTAGTTACGCTTACTCCGGCTCGTTCGGTTTGGCATGGTAATTATCATGGTAATTAATAAGGGGTTATTGGAAACGGGAAGGCTTCTTGTTTTGAATACGCTGTTTATTTTGATAGAAGGTTTAACTTGAAATATTGAGTCTTACTAAAGTCGAACGTTTGACAGTATTAAAAATTAAATTTATTACGTTTATGTTGAAAGCTGTAAGACTGAAATTCGAATCCTGCAGACACTTGAAAAATCACGTTCTGTTTTAAGTTAAAAAATATATCACAAGCCCAAAGTCTCAAGATTTGAAGATTGATATTTTAATAGTTCTGTAATAATCTCCATTGTCACTTGTTGAAAATCGTCCGTGTAGAATACATTTCTGCCGAAGGAAACCTCGTAAAAACCATGAATGATCAAAACCATAGAAAAAAATCACAATATACAAATTAATCAATTACATATATATTTGAGTCTTCTGAAAAAGTACTTTTCCATTTGCTTTTATACGACAGAAGTAGCAAACGAGGGTGCAGTCCATCGATGGTAAGTGGTCACTGCCGCCAATAAACATCTGTATACAAGGTCATACAGAACATTGGCTTTGTATGATGCCTATCATCAAAATGACCTCATACAACGATATATCTCCTACTACATTATTATAAATGTATTTAAGCACCGTGTGTTTAACGGTTCTATCTTTAAAATAAGCGCACTTTTTGATTTGACCTTTTAAGGATTTTCTCGTGAATCCTTTACCGTCCCACTGCTGGGCACGGGTCTTCTCTCAGAATGAGAGAGTTTAGGTCAGAGTCCACCGCGCTGGCCAAGTGCGAATTGATGGACTTTAAACACCTCCGAGAACTTTTTTTTTTAGAACTCTCGGGTGTGTAGGTTTCCTTACGATGTTTTCCTTCACCGAACGCACATAATTTAAGAAAAATCAGTGGTGCATGCCTGGGTTTGAACCTCGGACCTCCCGATCGAGAGGGCAAGTTTCCACCATTAGGCTATCATTGCTCTTATTTAAGGATTAATCGTATAAGGCATAAGAATAAATAAAACTATGCAAATCATGGAGAGATCCTTTACAAAATGCTGACTCACTGGCGACGTCACAAGTAGAGTCGGGGGAAATCAATTTGTACGGTCGAGTAAAATAAAAGGTCCGAAGACATATTTGTAGAATGTGGCTCCATGCGACCCTCAAAATCAAAACACATTTATTATACGCTAGATATATATGTAACAATCGACTTTATACAAATGTCCATATAATTTATTTTTCAATTGCTCCTCACTTATGAATCAAACAATAGTTGAATCAGTGCTTGTGGAAGCACAACGGGACATTAATGTCACAAAATTTGTAGGTGGTAGAACCAGTGTAGTTCGACCGGGGAAGTACCTACCACCGCCGCACCTATTTCTAGCGTGAAGCATTTCTTGCGTTTCGATGTGTGTGGTTGCCGGCACATGTTTATATGAGGCGACCATCATAGTCCTCGGGAGTAGCAACGCATCTATGATTGACTTCAGATGGAACCCATGTTCTGTATGAAGTTTATTACAGATGTGCATGGGCGGCAGTGACCACTTACCATCGGGTGGACTGCATGCTCGTTTGCTATTTCAGTCAGATACAAAAAAAAAAAACAAAAATGGTCGCTATATTTAAATAGTGCAAAATATCGAAATCAAAAGTAGCCTAGAGACTAATCCTTGTAAAATTTCATGTAAATCGGACTTGTGGTATTTGTGTGATTGAGTAACAAACAGAAACACACCTTATATTTTTTAAATATTAGACAAGATTAGTATAGATTGAAAGTTCCGTTTGCCTGTGCATACTGTAATAAATTTGCGAAGAGATAAGCAGACATATTATTTATTACATATTTATGAATTTTTATGTCTGTGCGTCTATGTTTTTGTAATAGCATCAAACTTAAAAGAGGATATAACATCTCTTTTCCGTTTCGATATATATACTTCCCATATATACCTATACTTCACGTAAGAACAAGAACCAATACCGGTGTTCCAGACATAACACGTCCGTCGAAACGATCCATATTCCTATACCCGATCGGTTCGGACAACGGATTATATTACATAAAGTGTCCCGGTCTCACAATCTTCATCGTTTTATCACGAATTTGTTCAGAGCCATCCGTACAAATTGGCTTACGGCGTGTAAACGCATCTGTGGTCGGCGTAACATCTAATTCTTCTATCCTCTGTTTATTTGATATGTAACAATTCTCTTTCTATCTATATATTAATACGTGAAACTTGGAATCCGTATTTAAGATACTTGCTGCAAACGACGGAGTATGCAATAACGCACGGCTATTGCCGATTCTCAGACCTACTGAATTTTTGACCTACTGAAATTTGGTAAAAATCGGTCAAGCCGTTTCGGAGGAGTTTGGCAACAAAAACTGTAACACGAGAATTTTATATATTATTGACTGAAGTATCATACGAGCATGCAGTCCACCTGATGGTAAGTGGACACTGCCGCCTGACGTGAAAAAATAAAACATTAGGGTTCAGCGTCATTTACGTTGAACCCTAATGTTTTATTTTTTTACCTTTTCACGTTTTACTTTGCTTGCATAACACCCAATTTTTGACTTATACAATATTGCCATACAAAAGTTGAAGCAAAACTGATATTCCTACCTTTTATTAATGAAGAATATAAGCCTATAACGTATCACAGGGACCCCTATAATGTAAATGTTGATCCCCGTTACAATCGCAGGCTAAGCCTCGGCGGAGGGCTTATTGAAAACATCCGGTACGGGTTGACCACTAATTCGCACATCCTTGCCCCAATCAGAAGTTGATTGCAGTTCTTTGTTACTTCTAATGTTGTAAGAAATGAATGTGTAAAAACTATTGTATGACAAGTCAGAAATCGGAATGTATATCTTTTCGTTCTCTTAAAACATTTCATGAACTTTTTATCTGGTCAGCTCATTACCGTCTCACTGCTTGGCACGCATATCTACTCAGAACGCGAAGTTTGTTCCAAGTTCAAGTAACATTCTACCTAGCTGGCCATATACGATTTTTTTGGAGGTGTAGCAAATAATACTTGTTATTATCAATATTGATTTGAATTTGACTTTGAGAGGGAGGTCACTCGAAGAATCCAACTCGGCTGGGTTGCGTTCGGGAAATTTCGTAGTATCTTCTCGTCCACAATTCCTCAGTGCCTAAATCGAAATTTTTCGAGCAATGTGTGTTACCAGTGATCACCTAAGGCGCCGAAAGGTGGTCCTCCACTAAAGGCCTCATTCGAAGGCTCAGAGTTGCTCGGCGTGCTATGGAGAGGGCTATGCTCGGAATTTCGCTACGAGTCATGATTCGCAACGATGAAATCCGTAGACGAACGAAGGTTACCGACATAGTTCTCAAAATCAAGCGACCTGAAGTGGCAGTGGGCCGGCCACATCGCTCGAAGGACCGATAACCGATGAGGAAGAAAGGTCTTCGAGTGGCGACCACGTTTAGGCAAAAGGAGTACAGGTCGCCCTCCTACCAGGTGGACCGATGACCTGAAGAAGACAGCGGGAAACCGTTGGATTTAGAGGGCACAGCACCGGTTGGATTGGCGCCATTTAGGGGAGGCCTATCTCCAGCAGTAGACATCAAAGGGCAGATGGATGGATGGATGGATTGTCAATATTTATTTTTAGACATCATATAACAACAATCCCACGCTTACAGAATGACCGACTATTGACCAGCCAAATGACATTTCCATTTCCTGTTAATCATTTTACTACTAATTATCTGTTTTTAAGCTTTTTTGATATATATAAATACTGTACATATTTATTCCCAATATTTATAATCCCTAATAGCTCGATTAACAATGTATATCTGTAATTATTTCATCAAGTAAAACGAAAAACCCGAATACCGTTTATTTTCCAGAAACCGCTTGCTGAATGAGCAAAATAATATTTCAAATTTCCATTATCGTTCAAAAGTTAATTTTCCGAGATTCTCCCCTTGCTTTGTCACAATTGTAATGTCAGTGTCAGTCACGCTTATTCCCAGAGTTTCGTCGACCTTAAATTGTTTTAAAAGTAATAATGTTAAGCGTACTTCGTATAATCCGTTTGAAAATCACTATGATAGATTTATATATAAGAATTACTTAATATATTTTTAAGTCCTCTATCTGTCTTCTACGTGTATAAATCAGATATTTAACAAACATTAAATTAAACAGTATTCTGAGGTATCGACAATGGGAATAAAGTTTGAATAAGAAACTCAAGGAAGAATAGAAATAACTTACAATAAAGAAAAAGTAAAAACTACATAATAGCGTGAAATCCGCTTAAAAGTGGCCTGAATGGCTGGAAAATACAATAAAATGTTGAAACAATACAAAGACGTATAAAAAGGAAAAAGGCTTAAAGTGCAGAAAAGGCAACATTGAAGGAGTCCGCTACAGATGCGTTGCCTTTCTTGGATCTCAATTGGATCGCTTATACATGCTTGAATATTATAGTTTATGAAGAGTGAGAATTGATATTTCTAAGTACATATAACATGAGTATTGATTTTTAGAAAAAATTAACATTTCAACCGATTCCAGGAGAGGCATCATACTAATGTTATAAATAAATGTATATAATTAGTTTAATGTTGGTCCCACAATTTACTTGTTTCTTGTCTGATGCGTTAAACTCGTAAAATCAGAGTAGAGATAAGAGTAGAGTGACTTCCCAAAATTAAAATCATGCTGTTTTTATATTATTCTTTATAACTTGCATTGATACACAGTGGGTTCCGGGGTTCAATATCCGGCCAGACGTATATATGAATGATAAATTTAGATTATTTTTATGGGTGTAGGTCTTCTTGTACTTGTACCCAAGACACCGGAGAAAATTCTAGTGTGGGGCTATGAGTGTAATTCTTTTAAAGCGTTTAGTTGCTTAGTTCAAGGTTCACTTGTAGTTGATGATTCTATAATTGTAAACACAATAAAACAGAACAGAACAGTGTATAAATCACTTAATGCTACAAGCCAGTTTGGGAACAGAAAAGAAAGAATGTGCTTAAGCTCGGAAGTTGGAAACTTTTTCCGACAACCGCATAGTGATGTAACGGCTGTTATTTGATTCGCGAATGCTAATATCCTTTACCGGCATTCGCGAATGCCAATGAGAATATTTTTATTTTTTTAAGTTTTTGGTACAGACCGGAGGATGTTTGGCGACATTTTATGATGCAGTCTAACTTCAATTTGTATAGATTTACTAACCTTATTTGCAAAGCACTGCAATTTAAGATTGCAAAACATTCACACAATTGCGAATGCGGATATCTAAAAATATTGAAATAATCGCGAATATGCGTTGCCGTGAACACACAAATCTAAATTCATCATTTAGATAACCGCCTGGACGTGAGTCAAACCCGGAACTTCATATCAGATCGGTATGGCAAACGCTTCACCTCGCAACTCTTAAAGAATAATATAAAAACAACAACAAAACTGATTGTTAATTTTTGGTACTCATATCTTATTTATCGTTTAAATAAATAATATTTTGGTACATTTAATCTGATTGTTGCTTCCTGCATCAAATAAGAAAGAAGCAAATAGTGGACCAATATAAAAAATATATATAATTTCGCGAATGCAAATTTCCGTACCGCACATCACTACCGCATGCTAATCTTTGTTTTAACATCGTCGGATCGCTTGTTTGGCTCCGTTTGTTTCGTAATTTCCTTACTAATCCTTGTTGTTGTAGGTTTTTATTTTATTCTATCCCATTATAAAATAAATGGGAAGTTGTATCGTTGCACCTGTTTGGGCGTTTTAGTCCAAACTTTGTCTATTGTTATTTAGGCTTTAAAAATTAACTCCATTCTTGTCACTATTTTTTCGATATGAAGGTGTCGCTGTTTTATAATTTTGTAACAATCAAATATTTAATTTGTTAAATTGATACTAAAATTATGTTTTTGTAATATAAATTCATACAAATAATAATATAAATATAAAACAAAACGATAAATCTGAAAGTTCGTAATGAAAAATATTTTGAAGATTATCATTTCAATAATAGATTAAAATTGTTATTATTAATATACTATTCAAATAATGAAACTATGATACAGCAATTCAAATTAATACAAAAAGTTTTAGAGATAAACATAAAATCAAACGGGAAAATCAAAATAGGTCATAAGATAACATAATAATAACAAATAAATGTCAAAATATATATTTAACCCAAAAAATTCTACAATAATATAATGACACAATAATTAATGATATGAATTTGTATAAATCGATTTAGGCATAAAAATACAACAGAACGAGAAAATATACAGGTCATAAAGTAATAATAGGTAACATATAGGTAACATAATCATAATTTAACAAATATATAATCAAAATATATTAACAATCCAAAAACGATTAGTACGTACAATAACACAATGATACAACAATCAACGATCCAAAGTACGTATAAATGGATTGATGGATAAAAATAAAACATCACAAAAACGCCGAAAGGTCATAAGGTATATTTTTAAGATTATCGGCAAGGAAGGCTGACAAAACATCAACCACGCTTACCTATTGTTGCTTTTTCAATTACTTAGTAGTGAATACAATTGCGATCGTGGATTCTTTTTGATCTCGGGCCCGGGATTCGTATCGGTCCGACTGACAAATGGTAAGTATGTCTGCCATTTCGAATAATATAATATTCCTTTACAAATGCTTTTAAACCTTTGAGCTACGAGATACTTTAATAAAGATTCCATCTAAACAATGTAGTATTGCAATATAAATATGTATAAAATTTTATGCTTACATGCACGACGCATTCCAATATACTTTTATGGATGTAAGTTACCATACCGGTTATACGCAGTAGGTTTCGGGTTCGATTTTCGACCAGACAGGAGTCTGAATGATTAATTTAGATTCTGGTTCTGAGAAAATCTTAGTGACTGTAAAATCGCTTGAAAAAACCTTCGTATAACCCAAATATGAAGCTTAATTAAATGTGTACGAGAAAAAGTGCTTCATAATTTATTCTTGCACGAAGTTATGCATTGTAGGAGCATGTTTGTATAAACTCTTAAGCTTGATACAGGCAAACAAACAGGGGAATTTCATACACAGACTAATAATACAAGAGCAAACTCGTGACACCTTTGAGAACTTTACTTACTGAAGTAAGGAAGCAACTAATAATGAACAATTTCTAAAATTTTCAATTTAGAAAATCATGAGATTATTTTTGTTCATATTATTCAAGCAAACGAGCATGCAATCATCTACTACTAATAGCCATTTTTACCCATGGACTACTGAAAGCAATTTCAAACAGAAAGGACGTTTTTATCTAAAGTAAATTACAGATTTATTGGTACTTTCGAGAGCTAAGATATTCACATCATATCTGACATTCTCCCAGCGGTACACAGAAACCGCTTTAGGCTAAAAAAACACGCTTTTTACACTCATAGCCCCACATTAGGATTTTGTCCTGTGTCGTGGGTACCATTGACACTCACAAAAACATACACAAACACCCAGACCAAGAACATGAATCTAAGCTCATCATTCAGATACCTGTCTAGCCGGAAATTGAACCCAGAACCCGTTGTGCGTCAGACCGGTATGGTAACAGCTCGACCACGCGAGTCGTCAAAGGCTAGACATAGAAGAGGCTCACCGATACTCCTTCTACCTCCTTACTATGAAATTCCATTTCTATTGAGTTATCAACGCCCTATAACAACTTTATTATTATAGTTATTGTAAAATATGTTTCGTTTGGAAACATTATAAGCATTCAGAAACACGGTATTTTTTCGGATTTCTTCAGCCTAATCTCTGTTTGGGTATGCAAATGACTCGATAAATTACCGACGAGTACTGAAACACGCGGTAATAGCCATCGGGACTCGAAGAGGATCGCGTGAATTTTGGGAGTCGCGGAAATATTGGGAATATAGGGAATTGGGATTCGGTATGTGTTGCGGCAATTGGCCGCAGAAATGTATTTTATTGGCTGATTTCCTCATTTTCCTTGAAAAGATAGTATGGTGGCAAGCCTAAAAGCGACCTTTTTTACTTCGAGACAATCTTGTGTGTACCTACTACTTAGGATAAATACCTATATATAATACATATACAATTTTCAATTACGCATTTTATTATTTTTAAAGTAGTGATACTTCTACAGTTACAGCGGCTGTAGGTACGAGCCGACACTCACCATCGCGACCTCTGACGGCCACGGACCATTCCGCTTTAATTTCATATAGTTGTTCGACCGCGGTATAATTTTGATGGCGATTAAACCAGCCTATGTTATATAATGTAGTCCACTTATTTAAGTTCCCACCAGAACAATCTCTTTACAGTAATATAACGTTAGAAATGGACCTCCACAACTCAAAATTATATCTGCAGTAGGTATATGACCTAAAAATAGCGTACAACTGAATATATTCCTATATCACAAATTTACCCCACATATTTTATTCAAACCAATTTTCGTTCAGCATTTTTAAGTTCTTCTTCCCAATTTTCAAAACTTTTCACTCCATAGTTAAAAAGTTAGAAGAGTAGTGCGAACTTTTTACGACTTCAGATGGGGCATATCTCTTTTACTACTAACATAAATAAAAAAAATAATTATAAAACTTTCACCTTACTTAAATTTCCTGAGTAGGATACACGGTTGTGTGCACTCGGTTTTTATCTTTCCACTAAGTTCTAATATCTAAGTTCTAATATGACTACCGTTGATTTTTTCATACAATAACTGTTCCATTGCATAAGTGTCTTTTTTATATAATTTTGACGTAGCAAAAGAGTACGCATTGCATCCGATGGTAAGTTGGCAGGATCGCTCATGGACATTTATTTATTTATTTACTACAATTAAAACGGTATAAAAATAAAACCAATTACATTAATTGTAGACAGTTCACACTCGCAAAACTTCAAGCATACAGACAACATTTCCGACTATTCATCCGCAGACAAATCGCACTCAGGGTATGCATCTCTGAGTAATTTCATATAAGTGGTTGTATCTAGAACCGTGGACTAAGAAGATCGCCTCATATGAAGATGAGTTGATAATCATAGATACAGAAACACAAAAACTGATTTACGCTAGAAATAGATAATGTTTATAGAACAACTCCTATTGTTATCTTAGCTTACGAAATAAATTATATAAGGTACCTATTAAAATTCCTGACTTAAGTGCCAACACATAAACGCAAAGGGACAAAACAAAACCGATTCCGTTTCCGCAATTTGCCTACAGAACTCCAAACATTGACCTATTTACATCAAAAATACCCGATTCAAACCCGAAAAAGTTAGCGCGATTCTTTCATAAACTTATTTGTAACTTGGTATTTCCCGATAAGATCGCGCCGAACCGCACTACGCTTGTCACGTACAAAGCCGCAGGATCCAAGCTATATCAAAAGTAAGCCATTCTCGTTCCTGTGTCTAGGTAATAAGACCGTGTTCCCTTTGGCAAGCTCGTGGAGCATTGGGAATATTTTGTGGCCGGGTATACTAACCATATATTGACGCTTAACCACCATCGGCATCTTAAGGCCGTTTCACGCGACTTGAAATAAATCTCGTCTGTACTTAGAAAGGCATGTTATTGATTAAATAGAAATAGTAAAGTAGCACACACTTACCTACTTAAAATTAGCTCCACTCATATAGGTACATATGTAAAAATCACAGACACATTAAAGTCCTATCGGAATTCGGTTTTAGATGCATTGTTACCACTGAGGATTACCTTTATTAATTAGTGATGCCAACCCATTATTGTCCCACTGCTGGGCACGGGTCTTCTCTTAGAATTAACGAGTTGTAGGCCACCGCACTGGCCAAGTGCGAATTAGTGGTCACACCTCCGAGAACTTTTTTTTTAAAGAACTCCCGGATATGTAGGTTTTCTCATGATGATTTTCTTCACTGAAAAGCAGCGATATTTAATTTCTAATACGCACATACTTTAGAAAAATCTATTTTGTGTCCCTGGCTTTGAACCTTGGACCTCCCAATCGAGAGGCAACCATTAGGCTATCACTGCTCTTCACTGATGCTATCGCCTTTATTACTTACCTTAAAACCAGAGTCCATCAAAGGCAGACGGGCTACCTGATGGAAAGTAGTCACCGTCGCCTATGGACATTCGCAACACCAGAGGAGTCGCCAATGCATCGCCGGCTGTAAAGGAGAGCTCTTTTCGCACCTTTCATGAAGAACCCCATGTCATAGCGCTCCGGGAAAATTAAACGAACATTGATATGGAAGCGTTACCGAAGTACTTCGAATCACTTGTAATATTTTTATAACTTTTCAATTCTATCGTTCTCTAAATAGAACAATACGAAACGTATTTTTTGTATTGGGTTATCTCTTTTTTTATGTTTGTATGTAAATATACAAAAAAAAATTATAGACTTGACAAATAGGATTATGCCAATTGAAAACATATTAACACAAACAGAGTGTTCACCAAAGACCTATTAAACATTTTCTTGAAATCAATACAGCTTAACAATTTGTATTACATAGAAACACGCTTATTAGAATTACATGCTCATTAGAAGGAAACATTTATGTTTATTCCATTAATAACTTGTGAAGTAATATCGAACATAATTTGAATACTTCTCAACACAAGAAGCAGGGTATTAAAAGGTTGTTAAGAATATTTGAATATTATTTTACTGCGATGGAAAATTACCCTAATCACAATAACAAATTCCTATTCAAATTACGACAGCTGTATACCGTTATAACGATCGTTTAATTGTTTTTTGTTGCTGTATCATGACATAAATCACTTTTAAGCTATTGGATAGCCTTTATCGCGGGCTTTGAGCGGTGACCGAATCAAGAAAATCCGTAACGAAAACACCTAACACCCCCACTGCGTTTACCATGTAACGCGGCCGAGCGTTCGCATAACGTGTATAATATATAGTACGACTGTACGTAGGTCGCAAGCTGCTCGAAAATCGGACGAATATGTAAGCTGTTTGTGAGAAAGTATAGTATAAAAGAAAAAAACATTAATATCAAAGAAAAAAATACTGCATAAATAAATAATTATAATTGCATATGTTGATATAAAATGCTACGCAATAGCTTTACCGTGGCAGTCCCCGAGTGGCGAATTTTTATTTTTTATAAGATAGAACTAGCAAACGAGCTATCCATCTGATAGTAAGAGGTCACTATCGCCCATGGACACAACTTCACATAGAATAGAGTTTCTATCTGAAGTCAATCACAGTGCGTTGCCACTTTCGTGGACAAAGATGGTCGGGTGTGGTTTTATATGAGCTTTTATATAAGGCGACCATCATAATCCTCGGGAGTAGCAACGTATCTGTGATTGACTTGAGATAGCCCCATGTTTTATATGAAGTTGCTTATAGATGTCCAGTGGCGGCAGTGACCACTTACCATTACGCGGACTACATGCCCATTTACTACTTCAATAGAAAATAATTCACCATCCTGCAGTGATTAAATTTAATATTAGTACATACATAATAATAATTTTGTGGTTTCAGTCTATTAACGTTACCTTATTCAATATGGTTTTAACCTTTCCTACGGGTATTATGAGAGGATTTCTGTGCCCATTAACGATGATGTGAACTATGCAAATGTCATTAGGGACATGAGAGTTGGTCTTTAATTAGAATCTTAATATGAATAATAAAATAACATTTACAGTGTACATATACCTACTAGTTAATGAATAAAGCAGAGTAGTTTATTTTTTCGTTTGTATGTTCGAACGTGGGAATATCTGAAATTAATGATTACATTTATATGATGAATCAAATTAATGAAGAGATTACAAAAATCTAAGCTAAAATACTCCCTTTATCACAGAGTCTCGTAAAAAGATGGTCAATTAGGCTGGACGTAACCGTGCTTAGTATGTGTAACATGTTTACAATATATTTATCACTAGAGGAACCCCGCAGCTTCGTCCGCGTTAAAAAAAATGATGTCTCCTGAGAATCTTCTCTGTCCCGTGAGAATAAGATATTTTTCCACGGTAAAAAGTAAGCTATATGTTAATCAAGAGTATCAGCTAGCTCTCTACCAAATTTTATGAAAATCGCTCCAGCCGTTTAGACGTGACGAAGTAACAAACATAAACACAAACTTTCGCCTTTATAATATTAGTATGATATGATACATACTTATCCGAAGCATTTTTACTTAGACTTCGAGGATAACAACGCATCTTAGGCAAAGCTTTCTGGTTTTCATCTAGTGTTCATTACAGATGACCACGGATGATATAGCCACTTACCATCAAGAAGATTGCTTTGCTTAATACTTGCATAAACTTAAAAAAATGATCATAATGACCTAGGTATGAGTTCCACCAATTAAAAGTAACATTTAAAATTATCGCAAATGCTACTGAAGTGCTATAAAATTAAATGCTTGTAAAATAATTTCGTATCGTATAGTATCGTCGTCAACCCATTATTGTCGCACAGCTGGGCGCAGGTCTTCTCTCAGAATGAGAGACTTTCATGCCATCGTTCACCGCGCTGGCCACGTGCGAACAGGTAGACTTCATACACCTTTGATAACATTTTTTTAAGAACTCAGGTGTGTAGATTTCCTTACCTTGTTTTCCTTCACTATGAAGCAGTGATAGTATAATTCTAAAACACTGCTAATTTTTATAAAATTACGTGAATTTTAGAAAAATCAGCAGTGCATACCCGGGATTTGAAGATCGAACCTCCCGATAGAGACCGAGTTTCAACCATTAGGCTATCACTACTCTGAAATTATTTATGAGTAAATAAATAAATCACACAATTGCAGCGAAGTCGTCGTGTGTAGCGGCCTTTTAGTAGAGGAAATGTATTCATATGGAGTACTCTAAGACCGCTGATAGCTGAGGTCAGTAACATGGTTCGGCATTGTTAAATTCAATTGAACTTTACCGAAGTTCGGATAGATACGAATTATGAACATTTTGTTTGTTGCTTGAATACAAAAGGGAATGTGGGTAAGCACAGAATTTTAAGTATTTTTAATATAGTACTAGCAGACGAGCATTTCAGCTGATGGTAGGTGGCAACTGTCACCTTTGGACCTCAGGAATCAACCATAATTATGATAAGTGTCTTACCTGTTGTTGGCTATAGATGCGTTACTACTCTTGGGAACTAAATTAAAATATTCCTGATAAGTACAATTCTCCTTTAGACTACAAGTAGATATGGCTGTTGTGCCTCCGGAATCGAACCTAAAAGGATTCGCCAACTGAAAAAAAACATTGTATAATAAGAATTTATGACCTATGTAAGTTGTACGTATTAGTTTGAACACATATTTATTTCCAGATAAGAAATATTCTTTATTAAATATTCAGTTTGTTCCTACATAAACGAAATAAAGGCACGTACTCTAAGAATTTTCAAATCCCTTTATTTAAAACGAGAGTTATAACTTAAGTTAAATAGATGCATTTTTGCTGAGGTAGGAATTGAACATAAAGTTCCTCTGATATCAAATAGACACCTACAGACATGGAAAGGAATGGATCTGCAATTAAATCTGTCAATATGTGCACTGTTATCGCTAGTGTTAGTGACAGCCTAATGGTAGAATCTTGCCCTCTCGATTGGGAAGGTCCGAGGTTCAGACCACTGATTTTTCTAAAATTATGTGTGTATTAGAAATTAATTGTCGCTTTTCGGTGAAGGAAAACGTCGTGAAACACACCCGAGAGTTCATAAAAAAAAAGTTCTCGGAGGTGTGTGAAGTCCACCAATTCGCACTTGGCCAGCGCGGTGGACCAATCTAAACTCTCTATTCTGAGAGAAGACCCATGCCCAGCAATGGGACAATAATCGGACAATAATGCGTCGACGAGCACTAGCGATAGTGTTTCGCTATAAAACAACTCATGTAAAACTTTGTGATTTCTTTATCTGTAGGATTGTGGTTGCGGAGTCGTCGTTACTTGAGACGGCCAACTTAGTTCTCGGGAATAAGGATTTCAACTATTATTTTGACATACTATTGCCGTTGGATTCATCTTAATTGTCGTAATTATATAGGCTTAATAATCGTAATATACACAAATTGTAATATTTTTGACACAACTCCTAACAAACGTTAATTAAACATTATTTCGAATACAAAACGCGACTGGTTAAAAATAATTAACTGGAAAGGAAAAATAAGTGCCAAGTAATTAAATATACTAAAATGAGCTTCCTTTCCAGTTAATTATAATTCAGTAAATTCAGTCGGGTTTTTAGTTTTTTGATATATTTTTATATCTTTCAGAAAAATCCTTAAAATAGTAATAACACTCCACAAAAACAACTTGCAAACATGTCATAATCCTTGTATTAGTTAAATTGTAGTACGTACGATACTAGCTCGAGTGTTCCCGTGTTCTAATTGTTCTCTAGTATTGGGTTTGTTGGCGGAATTACTTCGCTACAAAGCTGATCGTGTGCCCCGGGGTATAAGTACTGTTGTTAAGTAAAATCTACGTAATTGGTACATTTTCAGGTTTGCCTTTATACCTGTTTTTATACGTGAGTATCAATTCATCGAAATTAGTCATCGATGGCCGTGTGGTGTCGGTCTGGCCGTGTGGTGTCGGTCTTGTGAATAGCACCACTCCCTCTCTTCCCGTGGATGTCGTAAGAGGCGACTAAGGGACTTTGAACCAGGTGATGGGCAGCAGCATCACCCTGAGAACTTAAAACTTACTGCGGTCACCAACACGCACAGCCAAGCGCGGTGACTACGGCAAAAACCCCCTAATGGCAGCTCAACCGAAACCATGGCCCCCAGTCCCCGGCAGCCCCGCTATTCCTGGCTATGGTAGCGGTCACGGTTACGGCGGGGCAGGGGGTGCTAAGAATCTCCGGCAGAGATCGCGCTACCACAACCGACGACTTCTGCACCTGGCAACATATAACACCAGGACTCTGAGGAATGATGAGAAGATATATGAGCTGGAAGAAGAGGTGGACAAGCTAAACTGGAGTATTATAGGATTATCTGAAGTCCGAAGACAGGGGGAGGACACGATGATCCTAAAATCTGGTAACTTGTTCTACCACCGGGAGGGCGAACATCTGTCCCAAGGTGGTGTCGGGTTCCTCGTCAACAAGTCCCTTGTCAACAACGTTGTGGAGATCAAGAGTGTGTCGCCCAGGGTAGCATACCTTATACTCAGAGTATCCAAGAGGTACTCGCTGAAGGTCATACAGGTATATGCGCCGACATCGATGCACTCTGATGACGAGGTTGAGGTTATGTATGAGGACATATCTAAAGCCATACATACCTCAAAATCGTACTTCACAGTTGTGATGGGGGATTTCAACGCAAAGCTGGGCGTTCAATGTGGCGATGAGTTGAAGGTAGGGCCCTTTGGCATTGGTAATCGGAACCATCGAGGCCATTTGCTGGCTAACTTCTTGGAAAAGGAAGGATTCTATATGATGAACTCCTTCTTCAAGAAGAAGCCTCAAAGGAAATGGACCTGGATGAGTCCCGATGGTACTACCAAAAACGAGATCGACTTCATACTGGCAGACAAGCGGCACATATTTAACGATGTCTCTGTGATCAACAGGTTTAAGACCGGAAGCGATCACCGGATGGTAAGAGGCACGTTAAATATCAAGATCAAGCTGGAACGGTCCCGCCTTATGAAGTCGATACTCCGTCCAAGATCTTGTCAAATCCAGGGCTCTGAAGACTTTCAACTCGAGCTACGCAATCGCCTGGAATGCCTAGAAAATTGCGTTGATGTTGACGAAATGAACACCAAGTTGGTAGAAACTGCCCACGAGGTAGGGTCGAAGTACTATAAGACCCCCTCCAATAGAAGTACTCAAAGACTTTCGGTCCAAACTCTCGAACTTATGGCAGAACGGCGGGCAATGTGTGTGCAGTCTCCAGCTTCACTGTCGCAGCTTAGGCGGCTCAACGCGCAAATCTCTAACAGGATGCGACGTGTCCTCCGCCTCTTTAATGCAAATCGCATTAAAGAGCAAATTGAGCGGAACAAGGGCTCCAAGGTCTTCGCAAGGGATTTGCGTGTTGGGCATAGCTTATTAATGAAGCTGAAGACGGAAGACGGCACCACAGTTGCAGCGAGGCCTGAAGTTCAGAGAGAAATTGAGCGCTTCTATGGGCAGTTATATACCGCTTCACGTGGACCTTTGCCGCCTGTCAATGACAAGCGAGCCACGCTAACCCGACACTATACCGAAGATATCCCGGACGTCAGCCTGTACGAGATTAGATTGGCCCTCAAACAGCTCAAAAACAACCGAGCGCCCGGCGAAGACGGAATCACAACTGAATTGCTTAAAGCAGGAGGGAGGCCTATTTTGAAAGCGCTCCAACAGTAGTTCGATTCCGTCATAAGCCAGGGTATAGCACCGGAGGCGTGGAGCAGAAGCGTGGTGATACTGTTCTTCAAAAAAGGCGATAGGTCTTTACTGAAGAATTACAGGCCCATCGCGCTTCTGAGCCACGTCTACAAGGTGTTTTCGAGGGTCATCAATAATCGAATAGCTCGCAGGCTCGACGACTTCCAGCCTCCCGAACAAGCCGGATTCCGAAAAGGCTTTAGTACCATGGACCACATACACACACTGCGGCAGATAGTAGAGAAGGCCGAGGAGTACAATCTGCCGTTGTGTGTGGCCTATGTGGACTATGAGAAAGCCTTCGATTCTATCGAGACATGGGCGGTGTTGGAGTCGCTCCAGCGGTGCCAGATTGACTATCGGTACATCGAAGTGTTGAAGTGTATATATAAGGCAGCCTCAATGTCGATCCAATTACACGACGGATGTACGAACCCGATCCAATTGCAGCGCGGTGTGAGACAGGGGGATGTATTATCCCCGAAACTGTTTACCGCTGCATTGGAAGACGTGTTCAAACTGATGGAGTGGAAAGGATTCGGCATCAACATCGATGGCGAATATATCACTCACCTTCGATTCGCAGACGACATAGTCATCATGGCGGAGTCGATGGAGCACCTCAACACCATGCTCAGCGACCTATCTGGTGCCTCTCAACGGGTGGGTCTTAAGATGAACATGGACAAGACAAAGATCATGTCTAATGTCCATGTCACACCCGTACCGGTCGTTGTTGACGGCACCACCCTCGAAGTTGTTGACGAATATATTTACCTGGGGCAGGTGGTGCAGATGGGTAAGTCCAACTTCGAGAAAGAGGTCACTCGTAGAATCCAACTCGGCTGGGCAGCGTTCGGGAAACTGCGCCATATCTTCTCATCCGATATACCTCAGAGCCTGAAGTCGAAGATGTTCGAGCAGTGTGTGTTGCCAGTGATGACATACGGCGCCGAGACGTGGTCCTTTACTGTGAGCCTCGTGCGTAAGCTCAAAGTCGCTCAGCGAGCTATGGAGAGAGCTATGCTTGGTATTTCCCTGCGCGACAGAATTCGTAATGATGAAATCCGTAGGAGAACGAAAGTTACCGACATAGCTCTCAGAATTAGTAGGCTGAAGTGGCAATGGGCAGGCCACATCGTTCGTAGGACAGATAACCGATGGGGTAGAAGAGTCCTCGAATGGAGACCACGCCTCGGCAAAAGGAGTGCAGGCCGCCCCCCGACCCGGTGGATTGATGACCTGAAGAAGACGGCGGGTAACCGCTGGATTCAGATGGCTCAGGACCGGTCGAAGTGGCGCAGATTAGGGGAGGCCTATGTCCAGCAGTGGACTTTCAAAGGCTGATGGATGGATGGATGGATGGATGAGTCATCGACGCATAGTCTTCTCAAGCTCCCACATAACCCTGCGTCGCTCCCACGGCGTCGGGTACCTTTTGAAGGTTTCCCCCTCGACAACAAAAAAGAAAAAAAAGGATTGACTTCTCATATATGACGTTATCTGTTGACTATTATATAAGGCGGCCATCTTAGACCTGGGTAGTAACGTATCTGTAACTAGCTTCGGGCAAAATCACTGTTCTGTTTAGTATCAATTACAGAGACCTAGTGTCGGCAGTGATTACATACTATCAAGAGTGGACTATACGCTCATATTCTAACGTGATTCTGTTAATCTTTTTGAAAACAATATAATAAAAATATTAATAAACGCAAAATTAATACCGAAATATTTGAAATATTTTTCGAATAAAATTATTCGGAATTAATATATATTTCTCGGCGTTAACTGATAATAATAACATAATAATATTAATATATTATTCGATTCACAAGTTTTTTTTTAATTAGAACGTGGCATGCAGAGCGGGTTTTAGTGGGAGCTTCTGAATCTTTAGTACATTTTAAATAAACTTATAAAATACAAACGATATATATACGTGATTTTAATATGCAGCCGAATTCAGAGCAATTTTGCAAACTTACATTGCATGCTGATCAAATATCGTTATACGTAATTACGAAGCTTTGAGAAATGAGCCAACTTTAATGAACGTTTAATTAATCCTCATCACAACCCATTGTTAAATTTAGATCTCTTTGAGTTCTCTCAACGTGAATGAGGTGCTTGCCAAATATGATTATGATATTTGAAAACATTTTAAGGAGATAGCACTCATTGAGTGATTTCCGGCAAAACATTTGCCCTCAATTTATTTGTGCTAATAATATCACTGTTATTATTAACACAAATAAATTTAGCTCTGTTTTATTCTGGATTGAAGGATTTGTTATACGTAATCTTAGTTGTTCTTAGTCTTCAGAGATAGCAATACAGACGGGATTCAAATCACATCTGCGATTAAACACAGGTGTCCATTGATTGATGTACTGATTTGGGACGTTCTAACTCAGTCTTCAGGAGAAGCCACACATACAGGATTCTAATCTCTCCTGGGGTTAAGCTCAGGTATCTAAGGTTGGCAGTGGCTATTTATGACCAGATGACCTGCACGCTTGGTTGGTACTTCCAAAATTAAAAAAAAATATGGACCATGAATACCACCATAAGAAACCTATATGTCATTCGTGCCTTCACCTTTAAAGCTAGTGATTAAAATTTGCTAATATTTTCACAAATACATGTAAGACTAGCAAATGATTTGCTATTCTAAATTCTATTTGTGAATTTATTGTCGTTAACTATACATGGTTGGCCACTTGAATAGTAATATTAAATGAAAACGTAACATCGGTACTAGGGATTGCAATCCGGAAAACCGGATCCGTAATCCGGCGGATCCGGCACAAATTTACAAAAATCGGATCCGGTAACAATTCACCACCGGATCCGGACCTCCACCGGATCTGGTGATTGTATATTTTGACAAAGATTTCACATTAGAAAAATAATTACCGCTAGAAATCGATCCTTTTTTTTACACTGTTTTAAACGTTCGATTAATCCGGTCGGATCCGGCCGGATTGAGAAAAAATGGCCGGATCCGGCCGGATTGAAAATGACGTCGGATTGCAATCCCTAATCGGTACATTTTCCTGACGATTGCACAGTTTATTCGACATCAATGCGCATGCAATCAATCCAGTTATCTATTTGTGTACCAGTTTTCTAGTTTTACCTATTGACCGGTCGTATGAATAGTCGCAGATCGATTGTTTAATGCAGGCACATTGAACTATGAATCTAGTTTCCCTCGGTTTTACGCATATACTTTTAACATTATACGATTTTAGACTTGAAACAATTTTAATATGTAATTTGTGAGTTATGCAGTTTTGGAATCACAGCGAAAAGTTATTCAATGGAACAACTGTTTAGTTGTGTTAGTGTTGTAAAAGTTATATGCGGTGTGTTAGTCCTTCGTCCCTATAGTTCTGGGATTAGAATTGGGCTATGGTATTACCTATCGTCAACCCATTACTGTCCCACTGCTGGGCACGGGTCTTCTCCCGGAATGAGAGAGTTTTTTTAGGCCATAGTCCATCACGCTGGCCAAGTGAGAATTGGTGAACTTCACACACCTTTGAGAACTTTTTTTTTAAATCTCTGGGGTATGTAGGTTTCCTCACGATGTTTTCCTTCACCGGAATGCAGTGATATTTAATTTCTAACACGCACATAAATCAGTGGTGCGTGCCTGGGTTTGAACCTCGGACCTCCCGATTAAGAAGGCGAGTTTCAACCTTTAGGCTATCACTGCTTTATAGTATTACCTGCCTGTCGTAAAAGACGACTAAAGGGGGCTTCCGGGGTTGCGGACGGTAAGAGTGGGAACTCTAAACGCCTAGTCAGGCGATCCCGGAAAGGGCGGTGATATGTGTGGTCGCATATTGTCGTAAAGACCAGACGATTCGATGGTCCCAGCATGTGGGTGGGGCCGGATGGGGCAACGCGCTCCGAGAACTCCAGACAACCATGGTGGTTTTAGTGCGGTATTAACCCTAACCAGAACAGAATGCTAACCTAACCAGACGTTTCAAGGTTTCCCCCCCAGAAAAAAGGCACAAGTCCATATAAAGTTATCTTTGTTGCAAGCATTGTCATGAACATAAAATATAATGAATTCAACTGCGAGTAAATGGAGGATTCGATTGCAAACACGGTGCACTAATTAAGGGTTATAAAATCTACATCTTCAATTGCAGTTCACGATTGGAGCACTTCATTAAGTGATCCGATACCGAGGGAAACTCCAACTGTTTACGTCATTAAGTACATGTAAACAGATCGTCCTTTGAAATGGCAAAAGGGGTTGAATTAAGAAAATCTACATTAATACGCATTAGCATTACGCAGAGCAGTGATAGCCTAATGGTTGAAACTTGCCCTCTCGATCGGGAGGTCTGAGGTTCAAACCCAGGCACGCACCACTGATTTATGTGCGTATTAGAAATTAATTATCACTGCTTTTCGGTAAAGGAAAACATCGTGAGGAAACCTACTCACCTGAGAGTTCTTAAAAAAAAAAGTTCTTGAAGGTGTGTGAAGTCCACCAATTCGCACTTGGCCAGCGCGGTGGACAATGGCCTAACTCTCTCATTCTGAGAGAAGACCCGTGCCCAGCAGTGGGCCAATAATGGGTTGATGAGGGATGATGAGGTATGTTTTTCTTTTATTATCTGATTCAAGTAGCAAACAACCATGCAGACCAAACCTAATAAGTCGACACTGCCGACCATAGACATATGTACGCAACTTCATCTGTGTTTCACTTTAGATAGAACTGGGGTTCAATCTGAAGTGAATCACAGATGCGTGGCTACTCCCGAGGACTAAGATGGTCGCCTCAAATAAAAGTGAGCCAGCAACCACAGCCTTCCAGTAAAACGCAAGAACTGCTTCACGCTTCCCCTCGCCTTTTTCTCTGATCACAAGCGTTATATTTAAAAACTATATAGCTTGTGTCACTCTTACAACTGAGATGACTCCAATAATGGGTACAACCCATTATTGTATAATTGGTACAACCCATTATTGTCCCGCTACTGGGCACAGGTCCTTTCTCAGAATGAGAGAGTTTTAGGCCATAGTCCACCTCGCTGGCCAAGTGCGTTGGTGTGCATTACATACCTCCGTGAACTTTTTTTTAAAGAACTTTCGGGTATGTAGGTTTCCTCATAATGTTTTTCTTCACCGAAAAGCAGTGATAATTAATTTCTAATACGCACATAAATCAGTAGTGCGTGCCTGGGTTTGAACCTTGGACTTCCCGATTGAGAGGGCAAGTTTCAACCATTAGGCTATCACTGCTTCGTATGTATGAACATACAAATGAACATACAGTTCATTTGCTACTCCATCCCAGCGCTGGGACAATAATGGGTTGTTCCCAAGGCACATACATACGTTAGAAAAAAATACTTCCTGGTGCAGAAGAGTAAAATCCTCATATCCTGAACATTTCCTCCTGGTGCAGTAGATTATCTGCATATCATGAATACCGGTTACATATAAAAGTGTATCAATACACCGATAATATTAGTCTAAAATCATACAACTCCTGATGGTCGTTACGATACGCGGTATAATTAACCTGGTTACGTTTTTTTGTGGTAAAATACCTATGTGTTGGTTTATGGACGAACACGCGATTTTTACACGTAACACCATGTAATAGAAGTCATTATAGCACAAACATAAAGTATGTCATCAAGATCGTTTGCTTGATACATTTTGATCGCCTCGCTGTTGTAATACAAGAAAATTGTGTTTTTTGGTGATAAATTAAATAATATCATAACGTGCTAATCTTCAGTAGAACTTAGGTAACGTCGCCGCTTTTTGGTTTTAAGGTGTCTGTGACAAGTTTGGTAACTTTGGCTGTGACAAGTTAAGCTATTGCGTATCTTGCCTCGCGGGCTTTGAGTGCCGCGACCAAATTAAGAAATTTCGTAACGAAAAAACCTAGAACCGCCCACTCCGCCTACCATGTAGCGCGGCCGAGCCTTCGCTTAACGTGTATGTATATGGTACGACATTACGAAGCTCGCACGGATCGAGACGAGCTGCTTGAAAATCGGACGAATTTACTGTATAAATAAATATTTATAATTGCATAAGTTGATAAAAAATGCTATGCAATAGCTTTACCGCGGCAGTCCCCGAGTGCCGCACGTTTTTTTTCATTTTTTATAACATGTCAATAGCATGCAGTCAATTTGTTAGTAAGTGGCTACTGTTGCCCATGGACTTCTGTAATGAATCCTACATATGATCAGAGCTTTACTTGAGCTGCAGGAATTTAAGGGGGAGGGGGAGAATGAGTTGGAACCATGTCAATCAAGGCAATGCATGGTGTGCCTTTAAGTAGAATTTCTGTTCTGAGTGTTATTAAAATTGTCCATGGGTGGATGACCATTTATTATACGTAAACTGCGTGCTCTTTTGCTACTACAATTTCTATAAACAACCTCTCCGACTAAAAATGCGAAAGAATTTAAAGCCTGTAAAAACATGCAATAAAAATACAACATAGATTATCTCCCAGGTTTTCCGAGACTTCCCAAGGCGATTATGAGATTAAAACTATTTACGAAGCGATTTATTTATCCACTTTAGAACTAATAACACAGTTAAGCGGCTTAATTCATCCAGCTAAAATCAAGTTACGTATTTTTCAGAATGTTCAATACATATATCTAAAAAAGACAAGCTTCATTCGTTTCTTGTCGGATCTTTCTTTTTTATAAGATTGAAGTAGAAAACGAGCATTCAGTCCGCGTGATGGTAAGTGGTCACTGCCGCCTATAGACATCTGTAAGCAACTTTATATAGAACATGAGTTCAATATGACGTCAATCTACTCCCGAGGGCTAAGATATTCGCCTCATATAAAAATGTGCCAGCACACCCTTCCACCGAAACACATGAACTGCTCAATGCTAGAATTGGGAGTGAAGTCATGTTCTGATCCGATTGCAGTGTAAAAAAGCTTTGTACAATAATTGAAAATTTGTAAGTGTATTTATATACATAAATAGAGACATATAGTATCGTTTATGGGTGGCATCAAACTATTCCATAACACGAACGCAAAGATACGTATCACCTTTCTCATGCAGGACATTAGGCTGCATATTTATTACGCCGGTCGTCATGCATTATGCATGCTGGCCCTACGGTGCATCGGCCGGCGCTCCCGAATCCTAATGCAGGCGCTAATGTCGTTAACTGTTTCTGATATATGATTTCCTAGTTCTCGAGCTTCGAACCTCTCGATTTTTCAAACGGAGTTATGGACACAGAAGTAACTTCTCACTTTTCCGTATTTTTTATTACAAATATTATTTAAATAACTTAAACAAGGTATTTAAATAACTTTTAGTAAGGTAACTTTTTAATTATGTCATTAAAATTACTGTGTTCTTTAGTTTTTTTTTTAAACAATGACAAACTCTTTTAAGTCAACTGTAAGAAATTGGCTAATTAAGTGTGCCTTACATAATTAAAAAAAAAATCTTTACTTAAGATGAAGTTGTACTTAGTTTTCAATGCCCTTATTTATTGTTCTCGAGGAGGAAACTTTTAAAAAGTACCCGTTCTCGTGGGAGCGACGCGGGTTATGTGGGATTCTTATCGCACTAAAACCCCCCGGTGGCCGACCTCAGCGCTGCGAAGAGGACTCTGGGAACTCCAATTGACCGCCGCAGGTGTCCTCAGCGTGCTGCCCCATCGGGCTCTTCTCTGGTGGGCGTGAACTGCTCACCGCACCTTCTGGTCTTTACGGCAGCACAATACCTACGCGTACAACTTTAGAAATCACCTATCGGAGCACAAAATCTTGCGTGGGAGTCTGATATCTATAAATAAAGTACAATATTTACGTAACGATAAAATAATATAACATTTTACTTACACGTTTGAGTGGAGCAAATACGAAATACCCATTTAGCTGGCAAACGTTTGTAGTTACCATTATTCTATTTAGCGGAATAGATTCTACAATTCTGTAGAGCAAAGCTTACACACTCGAGATGTCACATAAATTGTATATAATACCTCTGTCTATTTGTCACGAATTGTACTCTACAAATGGAAGTCCCATTAGAAAGTAATTAGTATTTAGAGTATTTAGATAAAACATGAACTAATTTCAGCGTCTCTTTAGTAAGAGGTATTTAGTTGTATGTATTGTAAGGGAAATATGTGTTTATGATCTCTTTGAGCATTGCAAATTTATGCGCCCCTAGTAAAAATGTTAATGTAAAGAATGACTCATCATTTTTTTACCAAATTATACTAATATTATAAAGGCGAAAGTTTGTGAGTGTGTATGTTTGTTACTTCTTCACGTCTAAACGGTGGCAGCGATTTTCATAAAATTTGGTACGGAGTTAGCTGACACACTGGATTAACATATAGGCTACTTTTTACTGTGGTAAATATCTTACTCCCACGGGACAATCGATACATTGATTTTTTTAACGCGGTGGAAGCTACATGTTCAGCTAGTTGACATCAAATAATAAAATAGACAGACGGAAATCTATAGATCTGCGTTAACAAAACGACTAAAGATCTATCAGAAAAATCTTTCTTTTTTCTAATAATTTTGGCAGAAGAAACCAATTTGCCAAAAAATCTGTTGTAGTGGCCTTTTATTCTCTGTTTTAAAAGTTGCTTACAGTCCATATACAGCAGCGACCAGTGTCAGGTGGACTGCATGTTCGTTTACTACTCCATTCTTGTAAAATTAGTTCTTCAGGAAATTGTCCAGTACGTTCAAGAAACGAATCCAAATTTGGCCAACGTTGGATACACTATTAAAGCAGTGAGCGACAGTTGTCTAATCAGTCACGTACCATATAAGCCTCGTTCCTCATTAAACTACGTGTGGGAAATACTTATTACCACCTTCATTTGATCGTCTGTCTGTCCTTGTAGCGGATGGACTTACCGCTTTTTAGCTTTTGTTAATACATCTCATTTATTGTCAAGCGTTAATCGTAATTGCCCAGTAATTTGGCGGTTTCTTAGAACTTGAGCTTCGTGTGTAAATTAGGTTCACTAGTTTAATATGTGTCAATACAACTACAAGACATGGCTATATTTGAGGCATGTAAGTTTATATTAAAATTCCCGCACTTTTTCACCACCCGCGATGAACAAACAAGGCGATACCTAGGTCGCCATAAAAACCTAATGATAGTTCCCACCTCAAAGCTTAAGCTATATCGGTCCGGGCCATATGCCATGTGTGTAAAATTTTTTAATAACTTACCGGACGAAATAAGACGCGTAAAAAATGACACAATCTTTTTGCCAACTTTAGAACCGTACCTTATAAAAGAGTGCTTCTACGATTTAAAGGAGTACTTCGAAAAATAAATTAATTAACTATATATAAAAAAGATCGGTGTGCTCCTACTAAATTGCTATACCCTAACAGGGTTCATACTATGTGTGCAATAAAGTATTGAGTATTGAGTAATGAGTATTGACACATAGTTCACATACGTTAAGCAGATTAATTTAAAAAGTTATGCAATTATGTTAACTAGTCGCAACGGTCGAAATTTGACCGCAATTGAAATTAAAAAGTAAACTTCATTTTGTCCGATGTAGCACCAATATTTCTTTAATTAAAATAAATTGTAATAATAAATGTAAATAAATTTTCAAGCCTTAGCGGGTATTTTGACAAAAAACATCTGACATTTTTACGTTATGTGTTTTCATAGTAAGACCTTGAATATTCTATTTCGTTTATTATGTATGTGTCAAATGCAAGGTAGTGTGTGTAATGTGTTTTTAGTTGATTTTATGTATGTTTTATGCATTATTTAAAAAAATAATTCTTCTCTACATCAAATACTCCTACGTAATTTCATACTCCTACGTCTGCGGCAAGTATCTTAATAACAAATCACAAGTTTTTGCTCCACGCATTTATATATAAATACAAAACACATAGATTACATACCTTTAGCAGATTTAATTAAAAATATGTTATTATGTCAATTAATTAATAATAATTAATTAATAATTAACGTAATATCTAACTTCTTATTTAAATTCCTTGTCAGCTTCCACCATACATGAAATAGTCAGTCCCAAATGCACAAAACATATCATATTAGTGAAATAGATATTTTGAGTGCCATGTGATGTCTGTCTTCAATGGCAGCATTTCTTCTCTTCCTATGGATATCGTAAGCAGTGAGTGAGTGAGACAAAATGTAGGAAATGGGCAAGAGTCTTCTTCTTCTTTTCTTCTTCTTCAAGAGTTTTTTTCTTCTTCTTTCTTCTTTCTTATCGGCAACACTCACTGCAGTCACCAACATGCACGCCTTGCGCGGTGACTTGTCAAAAACCTTCATTAAAGGCTGCCTAAGTAGACCGCAAAGGCTGAAGGAAATATTAAGCTACGCTTACCAAGACGTTAACTAAATTATATTGTGAGTGAATCTAAACCAAACGAGTAGTAAACGCCTAAAGCAGTGGTTCTTAACCGGTGATCCGCGGACCATTGGTGGTCCCTGGAAGCATCCGAAGTGGTCCGCGAAGCGAATAATAGAAGTTGATGACCAAAAAAAAGGTCATCATAAGTATAAGTAAAAGACGGCCCTGGTGGTCCATGGGTAGACAGATATTTTGTCAAATGTTTCGTCACTAAAAGGTTAAGAACCACTAATAAAGATGCAGGTTTTCTTCCGTTTAATCCGTCCACTATTTTCAAGCTGAATTAAAACGAGTAGGTACTCTATCAATCATATTGTAACGTATTCACAGTCTTATCCGTAGCTATACGCTAAAACTATTTATGAGGTCTTATTATTTTTATCTATGTATAAGGGAGGTTGAAAATTGCACCTCGCAGTGGCAGAACTTTGTGAGAAGGTTAATAAGATAGGGTAATAGGGTAGCCCCACCTCAGATTATTATAATTAAAAATTTATTTAAATAATAATGATTTTATGTACTAACACTAGAATTAAGTCTCTAATAACACAAATGGATCAGTGTAATCTTGATTAATTAAATAAATAATAATAAAATAAGATAAAACTGTTATACCTGATATTAAACAATTTTGCCACAAAAAAAACATGCGATATATTAAATGATTTTTAATTAAACAGGAAGACACGGTGCGGTAGCATCTTGACAGAATTTTCGAGGCAAAACGACAATCTGCTGGGCTTATTTCAACATAAGCGATCGCTTATTAAAAAGTTTTGCCTATTAAAGGACAAGCATGTACCTCTGCTTAGATTTTAATATAAACCCAGGCTATAACTTACGTTCTTCGTAAATTCTACTTAGCTCACAAAGAAACTAACGTTACCTTAAAGCATGTGTCGTACTGCAAAATATTTCAAAGCTTGTTGAGCTGGTGAGATGAAAAATTAATGAGATCGTGTACTTATTATTAATATTTATTTAATCTTAATATAATCATTGCAAAGACCTTATTTTTTAATAATATATATAGCTTATTGCTACATTTATTGTATAATAAATTGAATCAAGAATGTGTTTTATATACAGGTACATGGTCAATTTTGTCATTGATATTTTTAGCACCAGAGTAGAGTGCCAAATTCATATATATTCGGTACTTTGAATACAACGTAACTAAAATTTTATATACCTATGCAAATTTATATATGTAAATTTGATTAAGTTTTGAATCTATTATGCTTTTATGTACTCATCAAGCTAACTTATAGCGTATCGTTTAAAATCTTGCAGTGAGGCAAGTTCTTAAGCGTAAGCCAAGCTAATCTCACGACTTTGTTTAGAAGTCTTCCGGATCCAGTTTCATGAACTATATCCGCCTGCAACTTCATTCACGTTTGCTTATGCGAGTATATTGTAACGGTGAAAGTTGAGGATAATGTATTATAATACCTAACTTCATAATATAGATGTGTCGAAACAGGCTCCTTAGAGATATTCTTAAGATATTTACTAAGATATATTTTTTTGACGTCCCTGTAGCTCCGGGATCAGAATAGGGCTACGGCATCCCCTGCCTGTCGTAAGAGGCGACTAAAAGGGGCTTCCGGGGTTGCAGACGGCTAGAGTGGGAGCTCGAACCGTTCGGTCAGGCAATCCCGGGAAGGACGGCGGTATGTGAAGTCCACCAATTCGCACTTGGCCAGCGCGGTGGACTATGGCCTAAGCTCTCTCATTCCGAGAGAAGACCCGTGCCCAGCAGTGGGACAGTAATGTGTTGACGACAAGAATAAGATACATTAATACTTAATATTTTAAATTAGCATATTAACATTGAGTGGCTGTGATAAGTTTTTGTTTTCTTATACCTCTATACAATATTATTCGTCGAATGAGGTTGTAGAGATTTACTTAACCTTAGTAAGATGTCAATAAATATTACACACATTAACAGAAACATTCATAAGTCATAAAGGTATTATTAAATTAAAAGTAACTTTATAGGGACCTTCTTCTGAACTATAAAATACTTAAAATATCAAGTGGCCATTCCTGCTATTTCAAAATTAAATATTCTTGCAAACGGACAATGATATAAGCTGATAATTACTTCGATAGTCGAGTAGTGCTTTTATTGACTTGTTATTTATACATTAAACTTTTATTCGTTTGTTATTGACTATTGTTCTCTACACAAAGGCTCCAGTCGAGCTCATTACAGTAGAATTTGAGTGGAATAACAATCGGTTAACGAATGGGTGCATCTCATAAAGGCTCGTGAAGCAAAACATTTTAATCTTTACAACGACGTTAAAATAGTACGAAGTATGAAATCGACGTAATGCATTCTGTGAACTGTGATTCCGGGAAGTCATAGCTTTATACATGGTATTTCTATGAAATAATGCTTGAAAGTATAAGAAGTTGCGAGTATTAAAAATACTTGTTGATTCGTAAAGAGCGGGGAATATTTATCGCAAGAAATGACGACTCTCATCGATCATTCAACTTGGTGTGGGACTCAGGACAACAGAAGTGGGATGCGATCCCACGCCCACCTGACACTTTGAAGAAACTATTTAGAGTCTATTCTGGAGTATGAAGCTATCTAGAAAAATGAAGGGAGAATAACTATGTGGGATATATTTAATAACTCGTAAAATATAGCCACGGTATTGGTATCGACAGTATTCTAAATTCTTACAAACGCACGAAACACGTTGTACCTACGCGCCTTGATTTCGGTATGCAACAGCCAACGAATGTGCTGTAGTGACGAGCGGGCGGTGTGACGGTTTTTAAGCAACGGATCTTCTTATTTAAATAATAATGTAGTGAAGAGCAGTTGTAAACTATATTAGGCTGTTTTTGATTGCTTTAATTGTGCATAAACACGTCCAGTGTTAAAATTTTTTATTTTGGTTGATGAAATATTATTCAGTGTGAAATTTATAACGATTAATTGTGTACGATTTGCTATTAAGTCTCTCAAATATTAAAAGAACGCGTTGTTTAATACCTGAATCTACTAAATAAAATACATAATAAGTAATAAAGTCAAGTATGCAGATGTAATTAAAATACTTTACACGGGTAGCCCTAACGCCTAATCTCGGCCAGCGCGTCTGTAGGTATAAAATTCAAGGACGTAATCCAACTCTGCCCTGAGTTGGATTACTGTATGATACTAGTACTGTAATATAGCCATGTAGATTTTACATATTTTACGTCACAGAAATGACGTCTATCTGACATTGACATATTATTTGTATGTAACTTTTACTTACAGCAATTTTACGTCATTATTGAACTAATAATATCCTAGCAAAGAAGTCTGCCAGGATAGTAGACTAAAATCACAGCACAAAAATGTGGAACGTACCTGTAGTTCCTTCCACATTTTCTGAGGAAACCAACGACACTCGATCGTGTAGTGACGGTAATATTTCAAAAAGAATGTCCCATAGTTTAAACGTGTTCATCTTGAGTCATCCACAGCAGCGCCATAAAATAGAGGGCGAAATAAACGAAAGCCAACTTGGACTTTGAGGATAATATACAGAACACTAGAAAAGTGTGATAGTCTGTTTTATGGTCGGGGTAAATCTTTCGTTACCCTTAAAGAGAAAAGATCGTCTTGAAGACTTTTCACCCACTGAAATTCCATTTGGTGGATGTGGTGTCTCGCAAAGGAAAGTTTTCTGACTCCAAGAGAAATGAATGCAAAGCAATGCTTAGACGTATAAATCTTATCGTACTAAACAAATGAGGAGATTTTCCCATCTTTTCATTTTTGTTTTATGTTTAATGTACAATTATATTAATACGTGAAGCAAAAACTTGGTATCCGTTTTTAAGAAACTTGCCGCGGACGGAGAAGTATGGAATTTAGCACGGTTATAGTTTATGTAGAGGAGTACGAAATGCTAATATTACTTTTAATTAACGCATAAAACATACATAAAATCAAAAAAACACATTACGCACACTACCATGAATTTGACACAAATACATAATATGACTGTATTAAACGAAATAAAACTTTTAATGTAACTAATATCAAAAATGTCAGATGTCTTTGTTCAAAATACCCGTTATTGCTTAAATGTAGCTAAGTCAATTAAACTCTTTTTTGCCTTTAACGAGTCTTTTTAAAATAACTCAAAAATAATATATTTGGATATATTTAGACTGGACTTCGGTAATATCACTTTTACACTTTTACATGAGGCGACCATCATAGTCCTCGGGAGTAGCAACGCATCTGTGTTTGACTTCAGATAGAACCCATGTTCTGTATGAAGTTGATTACAGGTGTCCATGAGCGGCAGTGACCACTTACCATCAGGTGGAGTGCATGCTCGTTTGCTACTTCAGTCAAATAAAAAAATATATATCAAGTTCACTTTTTAAGTAGAAATACGGTCGAATTTCGACCGTTGCCTTGGGTTAGTTTTATTTAAAGTACCTAACTCAGATCTAACGTCGACCTATTTTTATTCCGTAGCTCACAGTTCAGCTTTAAAATAGTGGACGGATTAAACGGAAGAAAACCTGCATCTTTATTCTTTTCGCGACTTATATTGTAGTTTATGCCGATTTAGGCATTTACTTAGCTTGTTTATATATTTATTAGTTACTTAGGAACTGGTAGCTAACGAGCATGCAATCCACCTGATGGTAACTGAACACAGCCGCCCGTGGATTTTTTTTTTTATTTGACTGAAGTAGCAAACGAGCATGCAGTCCACCTGATGGTAAGTGGTCACTGCCGCCCATGGACATCTGTAATCAACTTCATACAGAACATGGGTTCCATCTGAAGTCAATCACAGATGCGTTGCTACTCCCGAGGACTATGATGGCCGCCTCATGTGAAAGTGTGCCGGCAACCACACCCTTCTATCGAAACGCAAGAAATGCTTCACGCTAGAAATAGGTGGTACTTCCCCGGTCGAACTACATAGGTTCTACCACCTACAAATATCTTTAAGAAACTTCATATAGATTAAGAGTTTTATTTTTATAGTTAGACCTAACGATAAGGCTGAAGGGCCACCTGCTGGAAAGCAGTCACCGTCGCCTATGGACATTTGCAACACCAGAGGAGTCGCCAAAGTATCGCGGGCTTTGGAGGAGAGCTATTTTTACACCTTTTGTCTGAAATTAATCATAGATGCGTTGCGTTACATATAACGCAACGCATCTATGATTGATTTCAGACTTGCTCGCTCTTTGCTTCCATAAGCAAGCAAAGAGCGAGCAAGTTAAGTCATTCGCCAAAATGCAAGAATTTCTTTATGCCAGAAATAAACATGGTGGATCATGATCGAAAACAAACGTTTATGTTTCGAAAATGAAAATTAGATATGAATTTTGATGCTATAACCTGTTACAGAAGTTTAATAACAAAATAACTACAAAACTTATTTAAATTGAATTATGAATAACGCATAACGGTACATTATGTTATTGTTCTAAATTTAAATTTCTGTGTGTTTATTTATATGCTTCAATGCAACTTTGCAATAACTTTGTAACAATATGTTAATCATTATGCATTTCGTTTTAGGCGACTCTCAAAGTTTAAGTTACAAATTGTGCTCTAAAATATGGCAATGAGCGAATCAGTTGTGACATATATATTATATAACATTATTATTATATAATACGATTTTTTATGTAAAATCATTAAATATAATAAAAATCGTGAAGTAAATATTTTATTCCTTACGGAAGAAAAAATGGAGAGTAATAGAATATTTAGCATTTATGACGCTTTTTGAATTTTATGTATAGTTTTTAAAATGTTAAATCCGATTTAAAATGTGAATTTATACTGTGAATGTGAATTTATACTCTCATTAAGTAATTAAGCCGTTGTCGAAAATTGACACCTTGTTTAAACATTGAGTTCCGTTGGACTTCTCGGAAACACTATACGAAAGCCAATCATCAATTGGTACTAAATAAGTAGTAATACACGCACACGCTTTCTACACTAGGATTTTCTGAGTTGTGGGTACCATGGACGCACAGACAAATACACAAACACCCAGACCCAGAACTTGAATCTAAACTCATCGTTCAGACACCTGTCTGGCCGGGAATCGAAACCGGGACCCATTGCGCGTCTGACCGGTACGGTAACCGCTCCGCTACGCGGGTCCTCATCTATATTGGTGGTAGGCATTGGTGGTAGTCATATGGGTAATACTTGAAATCATTCTCGTAATTACGCCGTTGGTGTGAAATACCGGTCATTGGACTATTTGTCCTCTCAATTGGCCCTGATTACCTTTGAACATGTACCTTTTTCAGCGGATCAGTTGTAGGTATTAAGGCTCAAACCAAAAGAACAACTTTTGTCTAAGTAGGGACGTTGAAAAACTTAGCAATAAAGATATTATATGAGCACATTGTACATGCTAACAACTCGCTTTTATTATTTAGGCTAAACAATTTAAAATTGTCATAAAATTATTGTTTTAAAGAAGTAACATTGTTGATCGCCTACCGCCGATACCCCTCTCTCTGATTACAGGATTATATTGAAAAAATAAAATAGCATATGTCACTTGCACAATTCAGTCGATTCTAATAATATTTCGTAAATTAGAATTTATTGAGTTGTTTGCTAAATAAATGAACATAGGTACATACATACCAGCATACATTCACTCAAACACATTACCCGATCTTAATGCGGTTAAATACATGTAGAGTAGTGATAACCTAATGGTTGAAACTTGCCCTCTCAATCGGGAGGTCCGAGGTTCAAACCCAGGTATGCACCTCTGATTTATGTGCGTATTAGAAATTAATTTTCACTGCTTTACGGTGAAGGGAAACAACGTGAGGAACCTGCACACCCGAGAGTTCTTTAAGAAAAAAAGTTCTCGAAGGAGTGTGAAGTCCACCAATTCACACTTGGCCAGCGAGGACTACGGCCTAAAACTCTCTCATTGAGACAGAAGACCAGTGTGCAGTGGGACAATAATGGGTTGACGCGACAAATTAATACATGTAACTTTTCAGTTTTAGTTAATTTAAGTAGTTAGCTTTCCATTGTTAAATATTAACAGTCACCTTTATCAGTGTGTGAATTACCGACGTGTACAATAATCCCACCACATTCGTCGATTTCTAAAGCATCTTTACTTGCGTCGACTGTCTAATCCGGCCCTAAATCTGACAGGAGAAACAAATTGTTACATATTAACGCTGTGTTGTAGCCCAGCTTTGTGTCATTAGTGCCGTCATAAATTGGGTTTCTGGTGGAAATGCTGCACAAAGCTATGGTTAGAGATTTCCCGGCTAACGTTTTGGTGCGAATATTTATAAGGGCCGATATTTTTGGTTAGCACCCAACTTTATTGGATTCCTGGATTGCGCATAAAATTGGATCTGGTGTTACTATATAAACGTTTTCATTTTTATTGTTGACAATGTGTGACAAAGTGCCTTTGTGAATTTGTTAAAAATGAAAAAATGCTCAAAGTAATCTAATATTTTTTTTTGCAGATTTGCACTTTACATGTTTTATACGTATATGTATATATGTTAGAAGTCAACACATATCTAGAGCGCCAATTTGAGTTTAAAAATCGAAGATGTTTAAATTTGGAAACTAATATGTCTCATAAAGTCCCTTAAAGTCCCTTTAATGTTGAATTTGATTATCAAGAACGAACATTTGCAATCGCACGTCCCAGAAACTGTGACAGGAACGATAATCAAAGTTCGCGTCGATGCGACAGTTAACATATTATCTGATCTCCAAATTGCAGTTGCTGGCCTAATTTTAGATTAAAGGACTACCGTACACTATCGTACTTATCGATATTTCGATACATATAGATGATATTGAATATATGCTGCTGTGTAACTTAAAATTATTATTATTAACGTAAATTTATTAATATGTAAATAAATAGTAATAAAGGATATACCAATTATACAAACTAAAAGAAAAACTGAATCTCCAGCTGGTTCTTCTCAGTTGAGATCGTATTCTGATCTGGTGGTAGTGTAAGAAAAGATTATAATTGACAATTTGTAAGCGCCCTATAGCCCTATGCAAAATAAGGAAATTTATTTTCATATTATATCAAATAGGTCATGCCGTACGATCATCCATAACATAAATTTATAAAAGTAGATTCTTAATTAAAAGTACATGTGACTTTGTGGCTTACTTCTAATGGCTTGCATGAGTTTATTTGTTTGACTACAAACTAAGTGCAGCGCGTAGCAGAAGGTATGGATATAGTGGTGACTCCAGGTGAACTGCTGAAGGTCTTTCTACTATCACGAACCATTTCCTTAAAAATATATCAACGCTAATAAGCTAACATGTAATATCTCGAAAAAATACCAATGTGAATTACATAAAATCAATTACAGTACTATTAGAATGGATTCACCAGGTGTTACAATTTTTATTTCAAAATGCAATATTTCCAAAATTACAAATTACAGTTACAAGGTAAAAAAAAATTGGTCCTATTAAGCCTAGATATGTACACTTACTTACCCCGCCATTAACACCGCAGTCACACTTGGTCGCCACGACCAGTGTATCGGCGATGGTGAGGGCTGGAACATTAGTGGAGCTAAGAAAAAAATACTTGTTAACTATACATAAGAACCTACAAAAGGCACGGACGAACAGTCCGTGGAGTTGTAATTTTACAAATAAAAAAAAATAAAAAAAAAATTGCAACAGTTTTTTTAGGTTTTGGTTTGCAAACTTGCTTTCAGGCAACTACATATAAATTATGAATGATAAAATAGCTAGTAATGTCCTGCGAAACCGATATAAACATTTACACGACTAAACTGCGAATCCGCCAAAAACCGCATCACATATCCCGAAATGCCGCCATAATTCGTGTATCACATAATTCCGTAGCTGTCAGTACGGCACGTGACGCGAACACTATTAATTACCGCCCGATATGGACGGAAGCACTATCACAGTTAAATTGACCGTTATCACCTCCAAAGTTACAAATTTTCAAAAAAAATGTTTTGGTTAAAATTTTCATTTTTCGAGTATTCACAACAAAATTGGTTCCCGGCGTCTACATATATAGTATGAATGATAAAATAACTACTAATGAAATGAAATGAAATATCTTTATTTTTTTGCATAGGCCTACGGGGGCACTTACAAATTGTTAGTTACATTTTTTTTTCTTACACTACCACCGGATCGGAATACGACCTCAACTGAGAAGATCCGGCAAGCAACTCAGCGGGTTTGTCTTTTTTCTTATTTATATCCATTTTTTTAAATATAATTATAATAATGTTTTTCTTTTTTACATGGTAATGAAAGTTAGCTCTAGTATCTTGCCTTACAGTTCAGTAAAAGAGAGCCCTGATTGTCCTGCGAAACCTGTATAAACATTTACACGGCTAAACCGCGTATCCGCCAAAAACCGCATCACGTATCCCGAAATGCCGCCATAATTCGTGTATCACATAATTCCGTAGCTGTCAGTACGGCAGCACGTGACGCGAACACTATTAATTACCGCCCGATATGGACGGAAGCGCTATCACAGTTAAATGGACCGTTATCACCGCAATACATTACCTTTGATTCGCGTATTTGTGTCGCTTTGCGGAATGCGACCGACGTACAATCGCTTAATCGTTAGCGTCGTATATATTTTTCATGTTGTTCAAAATTATTATCTCGTCTTGGGGTGCGCTTTTAAGAATATCACGCGGACGAAGGAGTATGAAATTTGGCAACCTCGCTATATCCTCGGCATTTGACAGCAAATTGTTAAGTAATGTCAATTAATCAATCGGAATATCGATAGAAAAACACGCTTTCTATACTCATAGCCCCACAGTAGGATTTTCGACAAAGACGAAGACACCAACACACAGACCCATAACAAGAATCTAAATTAAAAAAAAAGATACCTGTCTGGCCCGGAATCGAACCCGGAACCCACTGCGTGTCAGATCGGTACGGTAACTGTACCGCCATGCGGGTCGTCATGTCTCTAAATAATAAGTTTCCATAAATTCTGACTTTCGGAGATTTAGGGCATCATAGCGGAAAATGCTTGAGGCCTTCTCTAGTTTTAAGGAAATATCATCGCTCTCTCTGTCTGTGCATTCATTGTTAAAATGAGTATGTAATAATAATCCAATCCGTTGCGGAGATGAATCAATTATATTCGTAACCCCAAAAGCGGATAAGTGAACTGAGAATTTGCAAATATCAATTTGGATTCAATGAGAACTTAATAAGCGGTAATACGAACACTAATTCCTAATGAAATCCTCAGCCAACTGCAGCTGCTAATTGGAGATACGAATCTGCTTTTGAAGCGTTTGTTAAATCCAGGCTTATTATTCTGAATTGGTGGATTTTTGAAGTACCCTAGCAGACGGAGAGATAGATGTAGCTCTTGAGAGCTTATTAGAATTTATACTTACTGTAGCATGCACGTATATGCTCCACGTGTCTTTGTAGAATAATCAGCTTTATTAGATGCTTAAGAACTCATTCGGTATGATTCAGAATACCTATTTATTGTTATTTACAGTAATATATATAATTTAATTCGTCACAGATAAAGTATTACAGTCTGTAATTACTTCGTACATATCTACTGGGATTATAACTTATAGAAATTCCGCCATGCTTCTTAATTTGCAACTCATAAAATACGATCAAAATATATCCGTATTGATCCGTATTGATGAATATAGCCTCATTCAGTAAATACTGATAGATATATCTAGTGATATTTAAATAGACATGACTAAATATATATATCGATATGGTTACTAAGAAAATTGCAATCGACCATATCGGTCATTATTATCTTTTGGTCAACGTATTGCTCGTAATCTCGCACGAACAAGCCAATTGTTCCTTTTCAGAAATCGATCTAAACGAGAGACGATTAGAATGCAATTCCCGATCACCGCAGCCGTAGACTTGATTAAGTTTACTCTCCAGACAAACTTGAACAAGAACAAGGAGTAATTAAATAAATTATTATAGAAACAAGACAAGCCACTGGTCAAACTGAATCGAGAGAAATAATACCTACAGTTATGAAATATATTTAGTCCATCATATCAGGAAAATTCTCTATCGCAATCAAAAGAATTAGAAATCTGCTTAAAAGTGTTTATTTGTGTTTACAATTTATTAATGTACACAGCAAGCACTTGAACACCGTGCTGGATTATATACCTTACAATTCATCATTATCACTTCTATTGGCATGCATATTAATAGCATTGGGTCCATGATGCTTAAGTATTAACCGTAGTAAGATTCAGATTTTACTAATTACAAAATCATTATACCCTAAAAAATTAAGATGGAAATGAGAAAGTACCTGCCTTATTCCATTTACAACCTCGATCGTCGGTACGTCTTACTAGAGATGTCCTCGTAAAAATTTCAGCGCAGTGCCCCACAGCTAGCCCTATTCTGTTTGAAGGGCCCGGAACGTAATCAGCAGTGCTCTCTCCAAAGTATTTACATAAAGTGGGAGCTGAGTTTAATAAGATTGCGCTCTTTGCAACAGAAAATATAAATAGGATAGTACCATACCGCCATTATGGGAATGAAGGAAGCCCGGTGCAGATAATTCAATGATCCGCCCGCATTTCCTTATAATTGACGTGGGCTCAATACCATTTCGATATCTTCTAATGATTAGACGATAGTGGAGGAAGATTTAATAAAATCGCCTTTAATCCAATTAATCTAAATGGGTATATCCGTATGTATGTAAATGTTTAATTTACATATATATGTAGATTTGTATACCTTGTCCATGTACATAGTTTCGGGAAAAGAATAGGGCTACGGTACCTTCCGCCTGTCGTAACACGCGACTAAAAGGAGGGTTCCGGGACTGTGGACAGCAAGAGTGGTATGACCCGCCCAGCAAGCGACCCCAGGTTCTTATGCGATCGCATATGATCGTAAACAACAGATGGTGAAGTGGACTCTTCACCCAATTGGGTGGAGCACAATGGAGCAACTCGCTCAAAAATCTACGGTTGCATTCCTTGAGAGATCCCAGAATCCTCTTTCCTGCAATGAGGATCTTAGGTTAGCACGTAAGAATTTTACATAATACAGCGTCGTTCTCACAGCGACTGATATCTTTTGAAGGTTTTCCCCCTTAAAAACAAAAAAAAGTTAACATACATATAAATGTTTACATATATACTTGTAGAAAATGTGACATTGCAACCGGTAAAGATGTATTTAAGCTTGATAACGAAATAAATAAAAAGATAGGACCCTTGTAATGATTCAACAAAGTTACTTCTCACGATTCTGGTAATCGAATACACTGAGCGCTACGTTCGAATCCAAATCAAGGGATTTCGGCTCATTACAGTAATAGGAACGTGTAGAAATCGAATAAGACGGGAATTCAGTCAGACAACTCGGGGTCGGGGTGAAAAAATATAGGGATTTGACCGTCGTCGTAACTGACAAGTGAGGTTGGGACCCGAACTTTTTATTGAAATTTAGAACGTCATTTCCAAACCAGAGGACTTTTTTCGCACTCTTGATGGGTATAGACCGTTCTGGGGCAGTTTAATGGAAATTACACAAGGATTTTTGTGTGAATCGACTGCTAATGGACCAACTGGCAGTATAACGTGTACTAAAAATTAAAACAGAGAAAATGCTAAGCAATTTAATTATTTACTAAAAATACAGAGAGACGAAATACAAAAGTAAAGATAAATTAAACACGTTTCATTTAATTCAGAAACTTTGGGTTTCAAAAAAGCACCTGTGTATTTAAGTGCGCCCAAAAGAAGATCTTTTTCTGATTCAGTAAAAATATCGCACAAATGATGACTAAAATAAGGTAACAAAGTTTTGAAGTAAACACAACAAATACTCGTAACTTATGTGCAAATCTATCCACTCTAAAATACAACGTAATGAGTGTCCTTGAAGTCTGAAAGTTATACGAGTACTGCATTACTTAAACTAATTTGAAAGAGATATCTATCTATCTATCTATCTGTATTTACATATTTCTGAATGTTTTAAAATAAATGTATTTTGGACAATATTTTATTTATTGAATGTTAAAATTAACAAAGCGATTACCTCTTTTGTAATTTACAATTTCATAATAAACCAAGTTTATAAATTATCGACACGAAGGTTTTTCCCGTAACGTGACACGTCAAAGGGTAAGTAGGGTGGTTAAGTTTATGCAAAATATAAAGTTACTTGTGAAGCCGCGAAATTAAATATTGACTTAAATGCTACCTTGGAAAATATAATTTTACAGGTACTAAATTTCATAAGTTTTTAAAAGATTTCCTTCTCGTCGACGATGTATTATCTATAAAGCAACTTTCTCGATTATATTGCAAGTGATTTAGATAAACAATTAAAAAACATCTAAAATTTAAATTTAAATGTTTATGTATCATAAAATGAACCCAGAATCATACAGAACGACATACACCAATGAATGTAGAGGAAAATATATTCATTAATGAAAGTAACATTACACGAATGTACAAGCTTGCTATAATGCTTTACGCTCGAACAAATTTATTTTTCATTTCATGACTCCAGTCTGCAGGTATTTAGCGACAATTTCTAAAAGCGGACAGGCTAAATTTTAATGTAAGTAAAACATACGTATTCGCATGAGTTGATGTTTCAGCACAGAACGCTTTTAATCTGTTATACAAAGTTCGCTTTGACAAACATCACTATGAACGGTGTGATGAAGTATTTGAACATGATAAAACTACTGACAACGTAATTGAAGATTATTTGAATAGTTAGGTATATGTTAGTTAATTAGAAGGCTGCATGCTGGAAAAAGTTTTTAATAAAAAATGTCGGATAGCCCTTTATTGAATATCTATGAAATGTCTCTTGATTGATTGATGGATGAAGAAATCATTAAATCGGATCTTAGGGAGAAGCAAATTATAATTTTGGGCGTATCTGGTCCGGTGTTAAAACTTTCGTTCGTTTGGAGTCGGCGACAATCCATGGCCATTAATTAATGAGCTACTTGCCTTTCCCATTCCTGTCAGGAGGACCCAGCTCAATATCCTTTCTATTGAACCGAACAATTGAGCTGTATTTTGTCATTTCAATCGTCAGCACGGACATGTTACACTAAGCCAGCCATGCTATTTATTTTTTCAACACAGTTGGTTTTCGCATGTTCCAAACGTTTGAACAATCTTTCAACGGTGGATAAAGTTGTCACTTCTATTTCCCTATTTACACTACGCTTTGGGAGTTCAATTTTGTTTGAGTCGCGCTTGAAAGGAAAATGTTACTTTCAGTTTGACAAATTGAATGTGAAATTATAGCGATTATTTCGAGTTGTGTGATTTCGTTGATAAATTTGTAATGAATCACGGTAGCTCATTTTACCGTCATTTAATACTAGGAACTTAACGGTTATTAAATAATTATTGCATAATTTAAATTTATATGTATATACAAATGTAGATATTGCAAAGACTTTGAAGTTGCGTTTAAGCGACGTAATAAAATGTACTTAAAAATGCTTTTTGATCCTAGGGCGTTATTTTGTTAAAGAGTTAGTATTACATAAATAGGTCTTATTATTTGTATTAAGTTACCAATTAAAGAATATCTGCAAGATCGAGTCACAATTTCGGATATATAAAATAACCAGCCACAGTTACGGACTAAAATGATTCTGCAGACCAAGTTATATGCTGTATGATTCTAATTTTATCCTTACGAAATTTGACAACACCAGTGAAGTAATATATCATGCAACTTGGGTGCTCTTAATATTGAATCCGCCCAGCACATTTTATCGTGCCGGAGTTTATTAAGTTCTTGCGTTGCGATATTCCCGTTGAAATACGTCGACTCTTACGAAGATATCCGAAGAGTACTAGTCAAATATCTACATTTTAATGCGATGGTTCTTATGTGAATATGCCCTAAAATAGAAAATACTAATAGTGTGTTTTACGCCTAATGTTCATATATTTTTCTGCATTTCAAATCTTGGGTAAAATAACTCTTAAAATAATTCATTACTCTTGCACTTGCCGTAATCCTTATTCATTGTACTGCGTAGCTATATAATCATATTATATTTTTACAATAGACTAGTTATTTTATAATGCTATACTTTTTATTATTCTATATCTTGCGGTCTTTGAGAATTATATCTAGGATCAAGCATCTAGCGGGAAAGTGTCACCCGTGTAAATCCGTACCGTCGTTTTACGTTACTTCGCCTATGCTACATATCTTCGCCTAATTTAAAAAAAAATAAAATTTCTACTAAAACTTGAAGGAAAGTTGCGAAAAAAACTACCAATTATGAAGTATTTTTTATTTATGGGAATATTTCGCAGTGTAAGTGTGGCTAACTTCACATTGAAACTAACCAGTGCTTTTTAATTTTGGAAGAAACAGCACGTTTTTTTTTGTCAGTGTCTAAACTTCAGTATTAGACAGTGGTACAGAACAGGTAAGCTCCTCCTTTTTATTTATTTATCAGCTGTAACTAATTCTCTTTCATCTCCGTGTATTTTTTCTATGTAATTCACGTTTTATAAGCCATAATTGTACAAAATGTTACTGAGGTGACAACCGGGGCCATCTTGTCACTAAACTTCGCCTGCTCTAGGGTTGGCGATTCTGACATTTCATATCATATTTTATTTCAACGAAAAAATGTCTATCAATACGGACTAATATTATAACTACGAATATGTTTTTTATCAGTTTATTAGGTTTTTACGCCTACAGTGCCTACTAAGCGAATTTTGATGAAATGCGGTGTTTAATAGTTTGAGTTTCGAGGAAGCACATGAGATATTTTTTATACATTCCTTGGTTTGACAAAATTTAGTCACGCAATATAACTGTCTGTGCAAAAGTTAGCCCGCCACTTAATCAACTAAATTTTAAACTTGAAAGTACAAAATTAATGGTAAGAGGATATTATATCAGTAAGCGTTTAAGAAAAAAATTGTTACCTAATTAGGCAATTAACGTTTGTAGATGTTTTTTTTTAATATTGATTATAATGTTACTTAAAAGTTGAGATACGTTTATAAATGAACCTACTAATTATTAACTTCATTGTTACAGAACTTTATCTACAATGGCTAATAGAAATGAAATAGGGAAAACACGCAAAAAACGATCATATACAGTAAAATATTCCATAGATGTTTTAGATTCAGCAATAGAAGCGTTAAAAAAAAAGAAAATGTCTTCGTACGAAGCAGAAAAAAAGTTTGGAATACCTCGTCGAACTTTATTAGACAAGTTACATAATAAACACCCTAAAAGACCAGGATGCCCAACTAGACTTTCCGAAGAGGAAGAAGCAAACACAATAAAAGTGTTAATTACAGCCGCTGAATATGGTAGCCCCTTAACCCTTCTTGATCTGCGAGTTATCATATTTAGGTGATGTTTCCAAAAATCTTGTATATATTTCTATTTAATAAAGGCATTGTCTACATTATTTATGCCTATGAATGTAGGTAATGTGAATATGACTCGATATTAAATGGTTTTGTATAAATTTCAGATACTTGGAGGGCAACGGAAGACTGGAAATTTTCAATAACAAATTACCTGGCAAGAAGTGGGCATACTCTTTTATAAAAAGAAATAAATCGAAATTAACATACAGAGCGGTCCAAAACATAAAAAAGAGCCGAGCAGAAATAGGCCCAGGTGAAATTGAAGATTATTTTATAAATTTAAGGTCATCACTGGGAGATGTTCCTAATCAAAATATAATTAATTACGATGAAACAAATTTATCAGATAATCCTGGAGCTCAAAAATGTTTATTCAGAAGAGGAGTTAAGTATCCCGAAAGAGTGGTAAATTATACGAAGGGATCTATATCCATAATGTTCGCAATAACTGCAGGAGGAGAGTGTCTTCCTCCCTATGTTGTATATAAGGCGGAGCATTTATATACTCAATGGACACTTAATGGACCTAAAGGTTGTAGATTCAACCGTTCTAAATCAGGATGGTTTGATAGCCTTTTATTCGAGGATTGGTTTGAAAGTATTATATTACCATGGGCTAAAGACAAACCTGGTAAGAAAATTCTGATTGGTGACAATTTAGCATCTCATATTAATTATAAAATTGTGACATATTGTGAACAAAACGATATACGTTTTGTATTTTTACCTCCAAACTCATCACATTTGACACAACCCTTGGATGTTTGTTATTTCGGTCCGTTAAAAAAGCTGTGGAGAGAAATTCTCTTAAACTACAAGATTAAAAATCCGAGAGAAATTACCGTTAACAAAGGACATTTTCCAGATCTACTGAAGAATCTAGTAGAAAGACTAAACCAGAAAACACAAAACATAATCAGTGCGTTTAAAACCACTGGTATTGCGCCATTTAACCCTGACAAAGTTATTAATAAACTGCCGGGGATTAATCTACCACCGATTACATACACTGTCGATAATGCACTCTTAGACTGGTTGAAGGAGACACGCACTGCAGATCCTAATAAAAAAGTTAGAAATAAAAAATTAAATGTACCACCAGGAAAATCGATCTGTACTGATGATTTCATAGATTTAAAAGTTCAGCCAAATACAGTGAGAGATTCTAAAAAAAATAAATGGCAAAATAAAAATAAAACAGAAACTACGCAGGTGAATTCTGGCACATTGCAGTTATCATTAAGACAAAATAACCCCTATAGCCTCCAGAAGTTATGTACCAGAATTGTTAATACTTTTCCCCATAGGCAAAATGTGGCTAAGTCACCCTCGTTATACGTTCATCAATTAAGTGAAACTACAAAGGACAGCGAAGCAAATATGCCATTTATTGACGATTTACCAGAATGTTTGCAAACTAAAAATACAAAAATTATTATCACATCAGATGTCACTCTTGATGCAGGACAATCTCGAAGAACTCAAAGAAGTAAAAAAATAAATACCAGTTTAGTAAATAAAAAGGGAATTACAATAACGCGGTCTGCTTTACACATGAAACTAGCACCAACGAAAAAAGAAAAAAATACTAAAGAAAGAAAGAAAATTCTGAAAAACATTACGCAAGAAATAAAAGGACTGCAAGAAACAGAAAAGAAAATAAATGATAAAACTACAAAAAGAAAAATAAAGCAAACAGATACTAAAATAAAAAAATCTACGCTGAATCGCAAATCGTTGAAACAAAAAAAGAAGAGATCTAACAGCCATTCTAGCTTATCGACTGACATAGAAATAAGTATAGCTGATACAGACGATTCAGAATATGAGACACTAGACGATTTTATTAGGTTCTGCCAAAAAGAAGATCATGAAAATATAGAACCATTACCCTACGGAATCTCTGACATTGTATACTACACAAATGATAATAGAAAATTAAAAACAGACTCCTGGATTTTGACTAGATTTGTAACAAAAAAGAGCGAAAAACATTTTGTAGGGAAAATTATATCTGTGAAAAATAACATACCTGAAGTGAAATTTGTAAGAAAAGTAAAAGAATCAAAATTGAATATAGGATCAGTGTTTACTTATCCAATAGTGGAAGATATTTATAATATCAAGCATTTAGATGATATTATTATGATATTACCAGAACCACATATTTCTCGACGAGGACAAATCATATTTAATATCGATTTGACTAATTATAACGTGCAGTAGTTAGTGATTTTTCTTCTTACCTTCTCTGGCCTACATATGTGTATGTCCGTTTAAATGCTTCTATAAATCACTTTAAATTTGACATAAATAAAATGAGGGTGACATACCCAAATAAAATTACATGTGGTCACGTTTCTATCATGTAATCAGTGTACATTTTATGTATTTTTTTGCAATTGAGAGTAGTGTTTAAATGGAGATGCATCTTGTCTAGCGAGGTCAGTTAAGAATTGTCAATGTCTTAAAAAATAATTAGTTTAAAAATTGCAGGTCAAATATTGTACCTGCCACAGTTTCGGTTTGGTTTTTTTTATTTGAAGAATATTTATCTCTTCTATTATGCTATGAGTAGAAGTGACTGATTTAAAAAAAATGTTTTTTATTTATACTTATAATGGCTCGATTAGATATAATTCAAGTTTGAATTAATGACAAAAAATACCATGACGATTGTAAATTTAGTAATAATAGGTAAAAACATTATATAGAAAATATTACACAGTCTGTCACAGACGTTTCTAAACGTAACGTGAATTCATCAAGTTAAATATTGTGGTTCAAATAAAATTTGATTGGTTAAGTTTGTATTTTAGTTAATCTACCTACAATAAAAATAATATATGAGTAACAGACTTTTTTTTGACATAAACCATCAACCAACTTTATTCAGTAATAAGAAAAGTTTTTGTCAACCCTATCAATATTAGACTGGATGTATGCAACTATCTTCATAGTGTTGCCTATCTTCGCCTGCTAGACATTTTTTAAAAAATAAACGACTTTAAGTTGATTTAACAAGGTTTATATTTATCTGTCACATCCTTAACTCCTGAGACTTGATAAAATTAAAGTTGTCAGTACGATGACTTTAGTATTTACTCTATACCATGATGTAGGCGAAATTAGGGAGTAATACCCATACTTCGCCTAGGACATTTATAGTCAATTATTAGTCAAATAAACAACGCTAATGAAAGCGTAAATGTGAGTTACTATTGTCAGAGATAAATAAAATAGTTTTTTAAACATTATAATTCAAAAAACTTATAAACTTGGAAGTGTTTTTGAAATAACTGTCAATGTTCAGGCGAAGTAACAGATCTCGACGGTATTAGAATTTGCATCAGTTCTTATCTTCTAATCTTCTTAGTAGCTCACTATACATATTTGTGAAAGCAATGCAACGAAATTTGTAATCAAGGGTTTGATATTCACTGAGGGGTATTAATCAGGTAGGAAAGACTGCTACCTACCTTCCGCTGTCTCTCCAACCTCACATAAGATTAGCATGAATGCTTGTGTGCTTTGGTAAGAAAGTTCTCTTAACAGAATTTCAAACTTTGTCCCTGAGTACAGATATAAACATATAGTAGAAAATACTTTAAGTGTCTATCAAGAGGGTATTACATTTGTCTTTCTAATTTCATAAACTTTACTGCGAGAACCTTTTCTTGATCGACTCCACAACATTTTTTTACTCACCTATTTCTAGCGTGAAGCATTTCTTGCGTTTCGACTGAAGGGTATGGTTGCCTGCATACTTTAACATGAGGCAATCATCATAGTCCTCGAGAGTAGCAACGCATCTGCGATTGACTTCAGATGAAACCCATGTTTTGTATGTAGTTGATGACAGATGTCCAAGGGTGGCATTAACCACTTACCATCAGGTGGACTGCATGCTCGTTTGCTACTTCAGTCAGATAAAACAAATCCTATTCCTCAAGGGTAGCAATGCATATAAAAACAGAAACTATTTTTCTCTTCCATACTATGAATGTGAAACAACGAACGGTTTGCTAAGGTATTATTTAGCAATGTTGCTAATCCTGCAAGGATCGGGATATACAAATGTCTGTGGATCTAAGTAATCCTCTTATGAACGTGCATAGAGGATAGCAGCGAAAGATCTAAGGTTATAACCCCGTAGTCGGCTTTAAAGATACGTACATACGATAGTAATATGGATAAAAAAATGATGCAATTCTTATTAAGATAATAGTGTAAACAACTGTCTCAAATGGTTTTTTGAGCATTTGGTCCACACTTTCTCTGTCATATTGACAATAACTCCCCATGGCTACTTTATATTTTACATGCAAAAGCAAATGCGGATTTCTGCATGAAAACTTGTCAAGTTCTATGTAGTAGGTATGGTATAAAATTGGTCTGTTTAGTTATTCCAGAATTCGTTCAACTTAGTATATAGAATTCCTTTTAAAATGATCTTATTCTTAATGTAATAATTAATGTCCGTAGCTGTCACTTATGCCGCCCATCTGGGAGGAGCCCGATGCGCGCTCGGAGGATTCCGGTTGAAGTCGTTTCGAGATCCCGGAGTCCTCCTTTTCAGCGCCGAGGACGGCCACCGGGGAGGTTTTAGTGCGGTAAAAATCCCACATAACCCTGCGTCGCTCCCACGGCGTCGGGTACCTTTGGAAGGTATCCCCCTCGAAAAGAAAAAAAAAAGCTGTCACTTATATTATTATCCTGTTTGGATAACATAATAGGAGATTAAAATCCCTCTCATTCTCAGTTTCTTGTTATTTTTCATCTTATAAAGTTATATTTTACTAAGACCAAAACGGACCTATTTCGTCACATCTACTACGATAATGTATTATTTTAGGTCATAAACCAGTTAATTTCACTAAGTTTTAATGAAATCCTCCAAGATTTTTTTGCAATAAAGAGTAACAAACGTACATACATCTTCACACGCATTTATAATATTAATAGATATGTCAGATATGTCTACCAGACTTGTTCTAGCTTCTGGGGACCAAAAGGCTGGCGGCTACTTTGCACAAAGATTAAGTCTAGCTGTACAGCAAGGTAATGCCGCCAGTGTTTTGGGAACCATGCCTCACACGGCAATTTTAGACGGCTTGTTTTATTTATAATAATAAGTTCCTTTCTGTTATTTATTTATAAGTTTAGTTTTTATTTCGTCTAGTTTATGGTATCTAATTTTATTTATAGTTATATTAATAGCAAATTATATTATATTATATTCATTAGCAATTATATTATAGTCATATTAATAGCAATAATATACAAAATTCATGCCCCATGAAGATATGTTTGACAAATTACGATGGTGGAAAAATCATTTCTGGTTTGTGCGCCACTTACTCGAGACTCGTATCTGATTTAAATGTATGATAAGCCAGAGACACTCCATCAAGTCAGGCAAGAGTTCCAATTTATTTTCCGGGAGGTTTCATTTAAATAGCACATAATATATTACAACGACTCAAAAATGTCATGATGAAAAATGTAATGTGATAACTGCTGTCAAATTATTTTTTGACATACATAAAATCAACTAAAACATAGCACTCACTTCCGTGCATTCGACGCAAATACATTAATAATTATAATTATGATATTAAACGAAATAAAAATTCGGTGTCAAAAATGTCAGATGTCTTAGAATACCCGCTATTGCTTTTAAATGCAGCTGAGTTAATTAAATCTCTCTTTACCTTTACCAAGCAATATAGAGGTATTCCTCGATATTATAAAAAGTGTGTTGGTATATAAAAAAGAAATTTCTGACATATATATCTGAATTGAATTTAAATGCCATTAAAGAAAACCTTGGAAACATGCTTATAGAAAATCGTGTCTCAATCGTTAGTTCATTTTATAGTTAGAGCATCCAATTATCGGTCAACCCACGTAACTATTCTTCATCGAGGTCGATTTAGCTTTACTTCAGAATTCAATTTTACTGAACTTTATATTAAAGAGGATTTCGCCCTGCCCACATAATAATTGAAACAGAGAGTAGAATTATAGAAATATTTATCATGGTTTCAATATGAGTTCGTAGCCAGGTAGTAGAACTAGTGTAGTTCGACCGAGGAGGTACTACCGCCACACCTATTACTAGCGTGAAGCATTTCTGAAGTCTGAAGGGTGTGGTTGCTTGCACACATTTATATCAGGCGAGCATCTTAGTCCTCTGGATTAGCAACGCATGTGTGATTCTATATGAAGGTTCTAACATGTGTCTATGGGCGACGGTGACCACTTACCATCAAGTGAACTCCATGCTCGTTGCTGCTTAAATCATATAAAAAATAATCGCCTTTATTTCAGTTCAAAATAGTGACGTATTTATAACGAATATCAAGGCTCGGCATAGCTGTTATCACCCACCATTGTGTGGACTGCAAGGCCCATTTTCTTCTTCAATTTAACAATAAAAAAAGAAGTTACATTAGTGGCTCAATCGTCAAATATTTTCTATACATAATTTACAAATATCATATTTAAGGTGTTTGCTTATTCTAACTTTAATTTATCTAATTTACTTACTTTTATTAGTACGGAAAGATTTCATAATAATATTATTCAAGATGGTAAAATTGCTATATTTGAGAATTGAAGTAAAGTTCTATGCTAATAATTCATGCATAAATAATAAAATACAATTATAAAAAATTGAATAATAATACATATTAAAATGGAAAACATATTATAGAGGAAACAACATATTTAAGAACCAGCACCAGGAACTGTGTAACAAAAAAACCGCATCCAAATCGGTTCACCCGTTTTAGAGCTACGTGTCCATAGACATACAGACAGACTTACCAGTCAAACTCATAACACCCCTTTTTTGCGTCGGGGGTTGATAAACGTATAGAAAATTATTTCACTCAATAAATTTCGTTTACTTAATTTGTCTGATTTATTGTAAATTCGAAAATACACTTATTGTCTTTCAAGGTTTCAGACTTTTGCAGTTTTACCTTCGCGAGAGAAAATAAATCTTATACTTATTGTTAGATAGAAAGGTCTGTGTCTTATTCATTTACTTAAAGAGATTAAAAGAGGCAGAACAGCCGTTTCAGTTTAAAAGATGTTTTGATAGCAAAAATGTATGTGTCTGTCCGTTCATGTGTTTATTTGATTGCAATACATAACAAGTTTTTCAGTACACTCTTGCAAATGTTTATGGAATTGTCATGGTTCTTACGAGATGTGTAGTTTTGACATTTTGGTAATAATAGTAGGAACGAGTTCAAAGGGGGGAGTTACCACCGCCACTTTTATTTCTAGCGTAAAACAGTCTTCATATATCAGTGGAAGGATGTAGTTGCCGGATCACTAATAAATGACACGACCATCTTGGTACTCGCGAATGTCTTTAAAATTTGAAAGGGCCAACCTATGATTTGTTTTAATTGAACACAGCGTAACTATTAAACACTAATTTTGCTGAAAGATGTAATTTTTTTTTTGATAAAACTGTATCTTAGTTAAAAATTGATGAATTTTGAATTGCGTGGTTATTCTTGCAAAGCAACAATATATAGTAGAATACTTTTGGACTCGTTAGATGGTTTTGTTGCCGAGATTAACATTCTCCCCCAAAATAACTACCCACGTCCATTAGTGTATCTAATATCTGTCAACAAAAAAGGTTTAATTAAGGTTGTCTTTTGTTAATACATTAATATGGAACTTCGCATATTTCATAACATTTTTTTTAGCTAAGACGACATATTAACTCAGACATATGACATATGACATTAACGTAAATTACGATAATTATTCTTAATTTATTCTTAATTTATTAATTACAATTCTCTCGCTCTCGTCAACCCATTATTGGCATGGTGCTGGCTACTGCTGGGCATGGGTCTTCGCTCAGAATAAGAGAGTTTAGGCCATAGTCCACCGCGCTGGCCAAGTGCGAATTGGTGAACTGTAATTACGATTGTAAACTTATATTATCGCAAATGAAACATTTTATTACGTAAAGAGTAGAGTACTCTTTACGTTATAATTTGTTTTCAGATATGCGGTTTTTAATCTCTTTTTGCCTTTATTACGACTCTTTATTACGCCTTTATGTACCTATATGGTGGATGGATCGTGGTAACGGCGAAACTGCGCTGGTGCGGAGAAACCGCTGACAAGCACTAGTGCTACATTAACTTATCTATCCTACGCCTAGTTCGTTTTTTTAGGTTCCATATGACGACACACAGCACTATCTGTAATATAACTAGTGTTATCTTGTGGAACCTAAAATAAACTTAGACCAAGTTTGGAGTAAAATCTCTATCGCCACATATACATTTTATAAGCGTTTGTGCTCGACATTGTTTCTGCTTTGTAGGGTACGTAGACATACAGTACGAGGCATCCTAACTTTATCCCTAGAGGCAACCCATTTATGATCGGATTGAGGTAGGATGACTGCAGTAATTGGGGTCGATATCAGGTACCTCTGTGCCTCAGTAACGGCACAATCGAATGATGACAACAAGCCCTTTCCTATTATACAAAAATGTAATCAGATGTATGTTCATTATTAAAAAACAAATGAAAATACGTTACCAGGAGAGACTCGTACAGAACTTATATTTTAATGTCAATACACTTTCCAAGAGACATGCTGTGATATATAGCGGAGCGAGTGTGTAAACAATGAATGGCGAAATATTAACCATTAGTGACGTCCTACATTCTTCAGCCGAAATATTTATCGAAATTTTTGTTCTTTTGTGACTGCGATCGAAGTTTTGAAATCTCTTAAAAACTGTCAAAATCAATGTAGCTGTCGTGAATAGTCAATCGCGTATCGCCCACAGTACAGTAGATGCAAGAAAGTCACGTGGAATGAAACACGTTAGAATTGAGCTACTATTGTTATAAGAATTCCTTTGAGTGCGCGATTTTTGCTTGTAATATAAAAATCGAGTATTCTTTGTACTTGCGAGAAATTATATTTTTCTCTACAAACATAGTCGTATAAATGTCAGAATTTCTTATAAGTTTGTTATTGCGTTCATTCGTCGGCTCTGTTTGCTCTAGATGTTCTGAAGGATGGGTTCAATCACACCGGGTTTGTCTTATATATTACGATGAATGGGGTCAGTAATTACTGGATGTAAGTTGTAATTATTTTCCGATTTACGCGTGTCAATTTTTTGTCGGATGATACAGAGCTTGTCTTAGGATTGACACACAATGGTTTCTAGTTCAATTCTCGGCTGTGAAATCGTCAACCTATTATTGTCCCACTGCTGAGCACGGATCTTCTCTCGGAATGAGAGAGTTTTAGGCCATAGTCCACCGCACTGGCCAAGTGCGAATTGGTGGACTTGACACACCTCCGAGAACTTTTCTTTAAAGAACTCCCGGGTGTGTAGGTTTCCCCAGGATATTTTCCTTCGGCGAAAAGCAGTGATAATTAATTTATAATACGCAAATAAATCAGTGGTGTGTGCCTGGGTTTGAACTTCAGGCCTCCCGATTGAGAGGGCAAGTTTCAACCATTAGGCTATCACTGCTCAATGGATATTTATTATTTCGCCCTTATTCATAGTATTAACGACAGTAAGAACTGATATGGATTTATATGTATAGATCCATGTGTAGAAAATGTATTATTTTCCTACAATATTAGATTAAAATACACTATTGTTTTAAGCTGTTTTTTAAAATGTTTTAAATTTGACTTTTATAACTAATTGGTATCCAAATTAATATCCAACTTATACAAGTGCGTCTAACCAACACTCCTCTGTCCGCAATACTGTCTTAACTGTAAACCATTTTAAAAACACTCGCGCCACAGACCCATAAGGATTCTACATGTGTTGGCTTATAATTATAATGGAATCCAGCCAAGCCCATACACATTGCCACATTGCTATATATTATACATAATGGCGCATGATGGCATTTTAATGAGAGATTTTTCGGGAAACAACGCTAATATACGGAGTCCGACCATACGAGGGCTTAACGGTACGCCGCAACATTCTTTACCCAGCCCCCTTTATTAGAAAGATAATAATTAGCAATGTATGTAAATAACTCGTTAATTAGAGATTTAACACCGTTGCAAAATTTGTAATATCGTTGCGTTTTTATTACGTAGGTACTAACGGTTGCCCGCAAGTTTGTGCATGTTTTTTTAAGAAACATCTTAGAAATATCTAAATAAATTAAAATTTGGCTATCGAATAGAAACAACTAGGAGGAAAACAATAATAAATATATTTGTATGTTATCGATACCTTATCGTTTATATTTTTTAATTACTGACCGAAAATTTACTTACCGAAAACCTACCCTGTATATAGTATGAGCTTATAACGTTTAAATACTTTGTTTATGTTATGTTTATGTACGAGCGCCAAAATATGAGAGAATACGAAAACATAAACGTGCAATATACAGTGCCAGCCACTTAAATAGCCTCACCTATATATTATGAGTTTTTTATACTTTTATGTGATAATTTGTATCAATACATCTTACATTTTAATTGTACGCTCTGACGTTTATTGAACGACACGTAAACAAATCCGAACATGTCTTCTCGCGAAACATCATAGACGAAATAGCCAATACGAGCCGTCTATATGAATAGCCTCAGTTTAATATAATCGTTCATATCGTGAGTTTAAGTTTTGATTTTAGATTTATTTTAATACAATTAGATAAAACAGACGGAATTCTATTTATTTCGTGATAAAAAAGTGTCTTTGTGAAAATGGGACGTGGCAAGAAACTTACGAATTTAGAAATTGAAAAAGTGAACTTTTATTTAACTCCAAAATTATCACATCATAAGATAGCGAAATAATTAGGTCGCAGCCCAACAGTAAATAATAATTATGATAAAAATAAGGAAAACTACGGCTATAAACGACTATAAAACTATAAAGGACGCACAAAATTTGCCACTACGGATCGTGAACGTCGTCTTATTTTACACTCTGCTTCTAATTCCACCAAGACCGCCAGGCAAATAGCTAGTGAAATTAATACCAAAGCATCTCTATCTATAGTTCGAAGAATAATTAGAGCATCATCTTACCTAAAATGAAAAATAATTATAAGTAAACCTCCCTTACGCGATCGACATGTAGCGGCCCGATTGTCTTTTGCATAAAAGTACATGTTCTGGAAAACTGAGTGACAATATGTGATTTTTAGTGACGAGAAAAAGTTTAATCTAGATGGTCCAAATGGATTCAAATATTATTTTCACGACCTAAAGAAAAACCGATAGTACTGTCACGTCATCATTCGACTTTCGGTTTGGGGGGCAATTTCTTACTATGGTACTGTTAATTTAATCGTAGTAGATGTCGGACTAAATGCTGAAAAGTACTTAAATGGAATAAAAAGAAACAAAAAGTAGGTTAAGTAAAGTATTAGGTACAAAAAAAAAGTGTCTCCTGATCTCAACATCATAGAAAATGCCTGGGGTTGGCTATCGAGGCAAATTTATTCCAACGGAAGGCAGTTTAGTAATAAAGATGAACTAATTCGAGCTATTTACGCTGCTTGAAATTCTGTGGACAATAATTACATACATTCTTTATATAAATCAATACCTAATCGTATTTTGGAATTAATAGCATCTAATGGAAGGTATACCAAATACTAAACCAGACAATTTCAATAATTAAACATTATCTTTTAGCAAGTGAGGCTATTCAAGTGAAAGGGGCAAATTTTTGTTAGACGTTATTACTTAAAACATTAAATAGATAACAATAAATATTTTATTTATTATTACAAGGTTTCCGGTCTTATTTCGTATTTATTGCATAATGTATATCTTCTTTATATTACACTATGTGAAATATTAATTTTAATCAGTGAGGCTATTTAAGTGGCTGGCACTGTATATCGAAATATACGGGCTAATATACACACACGCTAGGATACACGGATGTACTAGGATGTTTTCCTGGGTCGTGGGTACCATGGACGCACACAAGACAAATACACAAACACCCAGACCCAGAACATGAATCTAAACTCATCATTCAGGTACCTGTCTTACCGGAAATCGAACCCGGGACCCAATGCGCGTCCGACCGGTACGGTAACCGCTCCACTACGCGGGTTGTCATTTACTTAAATAATGGCCGTTTCGAGGAAAGGTAATAAACGTATAGGTACCTACTTAGCTTACGTAATGATATAATGAGCAAACGTATTCTTAAGCATAATAATTAACTAGGGTGTGTACTAAAAATGTAAAACGTACACTTAAATTTTCAAGCTTTCGTTAAATTCTTTAAGCATTTATACACAAGGAATCTAAGTAAAACAAATTATACTAGTATGGCCACGAAGCAACGCATTATTAACATAAAACGCTTAACGCAACTATGAAAAGAGGAAAATCTTATTACTGAACATTTTTTAAAAGATAAAAATCTTTTTAGTTCACACAAGGTCCTCAAGCATAATTTCTTTGCTAGTAATTAAAATATTTGCTAAGTAGGGCTTCCCATTTAAAGTCATTACAGCGAAGCGCAAATTAATCCCTCGACAGAGGGATTCGAAACAAAAAATATCCGAAAACCTTGCGAATTGCCTTGGACTTCATTGCTTAATTGCCGCCAAAAATCTGTAGGTCCCCCATAAATTAGAGGGGATTAAACAGTAAAAAACTTACCCCAGTCCGACTAGCGAGATTACAGTCTTGTGAAATATGCGACTCGCTTTGTCCGAAAAATCCAGGGGCCAGAAAAATAACCCGCAGATAACAAAGGGATTTTTGACGGGCATAAGCGGCCATTTTGTGGGCGAGAACTTTTTAAATTTTTGCCCTATACCAAACGTAGGATTAGTTACGCACTCAATCGTTCACGCAGTTATCTTAATCCTGCGGTTAGTAAAACTTGTACTTACGTGTTGAAAAATAATCGAACCTATATTTTATATAATTAGACAAGTATTTTAATATAGCATAAAATATAGATAATAATGAAAATTATATTCTACTGAACAAAATGAGGGGGACACACTAAATTAATTTAATTAAAACCATGTTAATATAGATACAAAAGTAGCTGCATAGACAAATCACATGAAACATGACATGCGAAGATCGTTTGATCGCTGTACTCATTTACTGTATACTCGGTAGCAAGATTATGCAACAGCTTTTGGGGAACAACGGTGGTACGAGTATGGTTTGAAAGCCCCCCCCCCCCTTTCAAACCATACTCGTACCACCGGGGGGACAATACGCCTATTTCTTGAGCAATACAATACAGCAGCAGTTAGTACTCGGAAGAAGGAAAGCATCTGTTATTGGCGTCAAATGAAATCTCTGTTCTATAATTATGTAGTTCTAAAATTTCTATGAGTAGCAGAGACCACTTATCATCAGGTGAAATGCATGTTCTTTTGCTACTTACATATATAAAAAAACACACTAAAATAGCGTGAAAAACCAGCTGGAGCCAAAAATGACAATTAGCTCCCGGTCACGATTTAATTTCGTTCGATCGCAGTTCCATTACCAGCAATCAGATGTCAATTGAAATTGAATTTTTCACGTTCGACTGGTGATGTTTCTTGCGGAATTCAATAAAGGTTGACGTTTGGTTGATTAAATATGTCGAGGGTTTCTCCTCATTTATTGATACGGGATTGTAACCGATACAAGGGCTGAGGCACCTTTATTGTAATAGCAATTACAACGTCATTTTCGTCCTAAGTAAAATAACATAAAGAAATAGATGTGTACAATTTTTTTATTTTATCATATTGAGAGTTACATTTTTGTATAACTACTAAGTAGGATTCATGTTAAGAATAAATTTTAGTATTTTCACCCACACCTACGAATACATACATATGAATTTGCTAAGTCCCTGCAGGAATACGTCAAACGAAGCGTGTCAATACTATATTTTGTTTTATTACTATCATGTATTTTATATGTTTACCCGTAAAAAATATCCATGCTAGGTGAGCATTATGTAAAATAATTTTGGATGTTTATTTTTGCTACCTATTTGATTACTTAACTAGACTCACAATGAGGTGACGACAAACTTTGTTAAACTTCGTGTATCCGCTTCCCGTCTAAACTTACCACTTCTGTGATATCAATTATAAGTTCAAATTTTGTTTCAGATCTACGAGAAATTGGCTGGCGGTGGGATGGATCTTCATGCTTACTACATGGCTCAAGGCGGCGGAGATCACGTGCCCCAGCGAGTGCACCTGCCGCTCCACATACGACCACGAACTTGGCACCGCGTTGCGCGTCGCCTGCACAAAGGGCGATATGCATTCCATCCCAGTGGAATTCTTCGACCACAACGCAGAAGTCATAATTATTTCTGCACCACCAGAAAAACCAAACTTTCTCACGATTGGGCCTATCTTAACACAGCCCACGCCGTTCGTGAAGCTTCGTGAACTCCACATCGTTAACTCCAATGTTCCCTCCATCGGTCAATATTCCTTCTGGGGCCTACACAATCTCCGGCTCATCAATCTGACTTACAATAATTTAACCAGCATCGGAGCTGACAATTTCCGGGGCCTTATAAACCTCACTGACCTACACCTTGAGCATAATAACATAGATCTAATGCCAAGTGAAACATTCCGACATTTGACAGCCCTGAAAACCCTGGTTTTATCACACAACCAAATCACCAACTTGGTGCCCAGACTGTTTCGTATGTTGGCTAAGCTCTCCGTATTAGATTTGAGCGATAATCCTTTGGAAGATTTGAACCCGGAAGTCTTTAAAGATATTCAACACTTAAGAATATTCAAATGCAGACGATGCTTGCTACGACGTATAAATACCCAAATATATCATTTAGTACCTCTGTTGGAAGAATTGGATTTAGGCGAAAATCAATTTAAATATTTAACTTCAGATGAATTTATAAGTTTAAAGAAACTAAAAAAGTTGAAATTAGATGGAAATCAACTGTCGGTAATTGTGGATCACATGTTTGGAATGAACCGACAATTATTAGTGCTTTGGTTGGCACGCAACCGTCTAGCCCTGCTGGCGCCCGCCGCACTCACCAACCTGACCTCACTCATACACCTGGACATAAGTCATAACAAAATTGATAGGTTCCATTTACAAACATTTGCACCGGTTGTGGATTCCTTGAAAACTATCAATTTTAGTGGAAACAATCTACCACTCAACGAAATTGCTATTGTACTTCAGATTTTACCGGAAATACAGGGCGTGGGGATGGCTAATCTATCACTGGAGAGCTTGCCACCGAACTTCTTCACGTATAACGAACACTTAACGGCTTTAGATTTATCATGGAATAAATTCACAAAATTTCCATACAAGCTACTAATGAAAACAAAGTTCTTGCAACGTTTAGACTTATCAAAAAATAAATTGCAGACGTTAAATGAAGATGAGCTGCAGAGGTTGGAGGCTATAGCTCATGTTGACTTATCGAGGAATTTGTGGCGCTGTGATCAGTGTTCGGTAGGAACGATGATGGTATTCATGACAACGACCGTTTTAAATTCGACCATACGAAATTTGAGATGTCATTCGCCTTTAAGGCTGAACGGAGTAAGTTTTGCAGATCTGACTTATATGAAGTTAGATTCGTGTTCAAGTACTCACGAAGCGCAGATGAGCGTTATTGCTGGGTTGATGTTGCTTTGTGTGGCAATACTAGCAGCTATCACAGGTGCATTGTGTTGCACGAGACGCCGTGCTGCTCACTACTACACTAACGAGGAAAAGCGTCGAGAACATGAGCACGAACATCCTGACGAGTTGCTGGGGCGCACCGAGCTAGGCAGCGTAGCTACTATCCACGCACCTTATCACCTGGTGACTAAGGGCAGCTAGCAACGAGCCCCTACTCCGCCGGCGAAGAAGCGCGCGCTCCGCGTGGCCTTCGAGCCGTCGCCGCCGACCCGCTGCCCGCACGCCACCGGCTCCCAACGACCTCACGCTATCGATGCCGCCCCACTCAGATACTTACCGGCCCAACTGTACCAGGTTTCGTCTAAAGACATCATGTGATACGAGGACTATGAGGACGATCTAGTGTAAAGCCAAAGACCGAACCGACCATTTTGTGGTAACTGATCTATGAAAGAGACTTAGAAAACTGTTGATATTATCTAGTTAGTCACCCAGTATCAAAATGTAAAAAGATATTTTTATACACGTAGAATTTTGTATGTTAGCTTTGAACTTCGAAAACAGGATAATATAAGATAAATGTTTGTAAAGCATATAATATATGGAGATGTTTGTAAAGCGAGATTTATAACCTAAGATTGTCATTAAGATTAGAGGTAAGCCTTCGGTATACTTTTTATACTAAGAATTACTTAATCCTTTGTTTGAGTTCTCTTAGTATACGGAGTTGCTATCGTTTATGATGTAAACAGTAGACTACTCTCTTTACCAAAACTTACTTTAAAAATCGACAGAGACTGCTATCTATTTTTACTTATTTAAGAAAATTATTTAGTATACGCATCTGTACGCAGTGTACATAATTATGTTTTGAATTCCATATTTCAGTCCATTGTTAGGCAAATTGCGGGCAAACTATAACCCAAAGTATTATTTTTATATATTCTAATTTGTAAATATAGGTGTTCGTTATTCTACAGAAATCAGAAGTCTATTATCTCAAGTCACTGTAAAAACTTGTAAATACAGTAAATGTGGGTTCATTATGCATAAAAGTAAGTCATTTGAAAATGTAACGAGTCAGTTACATTACGATACGTTATGATATAGTCCAACCGTTTTGTTAGTGAGCACAGGTTCCCGCAGGGCAGCTTGTGGCCAGCTGTTGGTGAGTAGCGACACCACGGACCCGAATGCTCCCAGGGAATGTACCTCATCTCGAACGTATAGAAAAAGAGGTACATGTTCCCACCCAGCTCGCCTTAGTCAGCTGGCTGGAGGGAAGTCGCGAGAGCCATTTGCTCGGAGGTGAAGGAATTAAGGAGTTGATGAGGTTCGGACACCACTCCTCCTAAGTGCCGCTATCAGTACCCCTAGTCCAAGTTTATTGTTTTCTCAAGAAGGTATTGTTGTTGTTTTTGCTCATCATTTCAAAGTATATTGCGAGTTATGGCTAAAAATGAAACAAAAGCGTGTGCCGTGTGTGTTTTGAAGAAACAATGAAACTGTACTAAGGGTAATGCACAATTCCTTCACATTTCTAGCCGCTTATAAGTGGCAAGTCACTATTACGATAACATATAATATTACAATTTACTTATAACTTTCTTTCTAATATTACGCGTATACAAACCCACAATATAAAGACCTAATATTAATAAGCGTGCAACGACATAAAATAAAATACTATAAAAGGACTATGATACTGTGCCAAAGTGTATATACTAGTACTTGTAAGACATTTTATTTTAAGGTTAATTTTAAGAAAATTATTAATTATGTTTTTATTTGCAATTATAGAGAACTTAATTTATTATGGTTTAGTAGCGGCATGTAATGATGACAGTGACGACAAAAGTGGAGCTTTCATTTATTAAAGTATCAGTCAAAGTTAAAAATTGTTAATGAGACATATGAAGAAGAAGTCGGAGAAACAATGCATCTATGATTGACTTCAGGTAGAAACCTGTTCTGTATGAGGCTGCTTATTGATCTCCATAGGCGGCAATTGCCACTTACCTAAAATGACAATTTAATATTTAAATTTAAAAACTGTTTAGTTTAAAGTGCACTAATGCAATACTAGATCACAGCACTACTTATTTTATATCTAGAAGTAGGTACATCGACAGCTGAAAGTGCTAGGCTATGTCGAAAATTTCAACTTTTACTGAACAAAAGTTCGGTAAAATGCAAGTTCCTTTCTTTCAGAGAAACATTAGATATTATAATACTCAATATTTTTATCTCGGTAAAATTTATTTACTGATTTTTAGTTTTGTCATAACAATCATTTGATGCCGCTACTGTATTTAGTCGTACTATAATTCGCAGTGTAAGTAATTTTTAAGTTATATTGTATCCCCCATTTATCCAATTAGAATCGTCTAAAGACACATCTCAATAAGTTTTAAAGTTAAGTTTAGTTATTATTATACCAGTCACTTCATCATTCATACGTTAAATATTTACATTTACTTTGGGTGGTAGAAACTTAGTGTCGGGGTTCACTGGGTAAGCACCATTGTCACGTATATTTCAGCCATAATGCAACAGTGTCTACTCTGCCGTGCTTTGGTTTGAATTGCGAGATAGCCAATTAAAGCCATTTCTTAGGGCACACGAGGCGTCACATCTAAGTCCTCAGTGGCAATGCACTTGTGACTAGCATTAGTGTTTGTTTAATCAAATATCACCGTACTATGCTTGCCAAGTGATCGAAAATGGAGTAAGTGCTCGTTCGCCACTTAGATTCGAACTTTATTTTCAATTTCTAATATACCTTTCATTTGATTTTTAAAGACGATTCAATTGTGGTAAATGGGGGCACCCCACATGATCTTTGTGCTTTATAAATGTTAGTTGCATATGAATTTTTAATTAAGAATTATTTTTAAATGGTTTGCAGTATTTTGAAATATCCCGGACTTCGCAATTTCGAGTATAATCTTGAGGTAAGTTATTTACTTATTTTATATCAAGTGATTGGGGCTGATAAGTGTCCTTCAGGTATATATTTTATAATATCGCAATTAGACACATTTAAGTATGTTTCATGTTGTAATAATGAAACGTACACGTATAAAAATAATAAAAAATACAAAAAAACGTATTTTTCGTTGATATCTTGGAACTAAGTGTGAATTAATATGGAGTGCATTGTACCTTACGAGTTTGCTCGATATTGTTTATACTATTGTTTGTTACAATTTTATTACTGACTTTGCCTTATCGAGTAGCTCTTAATAACTAATTTAGTTATAATAATTTAATTCAAAGGCTTTCTCCGTGGAAAATATTTTACCTGTCAACTTTAATAAATTTATAAGCAATAAAACTTGATTTGAAACCATTTTTTTCCTATTGAAATGTAGACAGTGTTACGTTAGTATTATATACGCGTATCTTATCTCATGATACTCTCAGTCGTCTAATACAGAGACTTTAAAAAATAATATAAGGCAAGATACATACTCATTTGCTATTTTATTTCTTAAATTTGTCGTATGTAAAAATCAAAACTGTAATAATATCTTACGAAATTCAAGCAGAAGCTCTTTAAAAAAATCCTTATTTGTATTGTTCTTAATTTCTTATCAAGATATTAAACATTTATTTCAATTAACATTATGACACTCCATATTTTAGTCATGCCTATGTCCTCTTAGTTAATGTAATTATTTTGCGGATTATATTTATTTTATATATTTAATAATTTCTTACAAGTTCTTTTATTCAGTTAATTAATCATTTGTGTGTTATTTTTTATTAATTTATATATTACAGATTATTTCTTAGTTACTTAATTCTGTTCTTTAATTTTGATATTATGGTATATATTATTAGTTATCTTCTTTAGCTTGTGTGCTTTATATTAATATAATCTCTTAATATTTTTTTTTCCAAAATCGCATGTCGAAACGGAATTCGGTGGAGTGTTGACTAAATAGCAACAACTTTTTGAAAAATATATATTGAAAAAGATTGTTGCTAAACGTGTTTCAAATTTCAATAACCGCTTTTACAAACGCCAAGCGCTCACTCACACGTACTGGTGGTATAAAATAAAAATAACAAAGCAGTCAAAGATAGTTAATTTTAAAACCAGTATATAACGGCAACGCCAATATATGAGCACTTGTCCGCTTATTTGTGGTTTCAATTCGGCCAAATAACTTTTTAAACGTCGATATAGGCTTTGTTTGGCAGCTGTCGAATACTTTAAAATGTGCCTCGAATATTTTATGTTGCTTGAAACAATTGTTCTAGTACAGTTTTTTAACATATCTGGTATATGTTAGGATGACAAAACGGTAAAAACTCAGAACAACCTGTGTTTTGTACCGTTTGAAGACCATACGTGTGAGTTGAGACTATAACATCTTTTTCGAAACTTAAACTAGTTTAGTGACTGACAACAAATAAATCGTTAAAATATATAATAATAAGTTAGAATTGACTAGTTTCTAGAACATAAAAGGCTTTATTTAATATGTCATAAACCATGAACGTAGTGTCATTCCAATTTGGTTCAACGTTAAAGAGGGTCCTGAAAGCAATGTTCCGATTTAAAATATTACATTGTTACAAAACAAGGCAAGGTCTATTGTCCTTGAGCCTTAGTCTGTATTAGCTTCTGATTAAAAATAGGAGGTTGATGGAAAAAAAGTATCTAATGCAACTAATCCCCGCAGGGCAGCTTGTGGCGAGCTGTTGGTGAGTAACGCCACCACGGACCCGAGTGCTCCTGGATGTCTCGAATCCTCATCTCCGGTAGGCGGAGTGGGTCCAAGAGGAACGGGCTTCCAAACTCTGGAACCTCATTAATCAGAGTTGAGCAGTTAGCCACATGAGGAAATTCGGCCATAATGTTCTCATCTCCAAAAGAGGAAGAATTATTACGCTTGATTCTCTTAATGCAAAAAGTTTTGGAAACACAAAACTTTTTGGATTTTTTTCAGTCACTCGATACCACTAACATCACTCTCAATTAAAAATCTGACTTCTGTTTCTATAAACTCTTGAGCAGTCAGTTGTTCTCAATTACCAGTTTCATAAAATCAATGATTCAGAAATACTCTTAAATTATTCTCCAACCGTATTTCCTATGTTCATAGCGGAAATCATGTTCGGGTGTGCGCCATATAGGCAGAGTACATCACATAACATTGAAGTGTCCCAAAGGAGCTTCGACGTGTTGGAACCGTGTTCCCACGTAAGCCTTCTAAATTGCCGGGTCATAACATCTTAGACCCGTGATCATGAATAGTCATAACTATATACGCGTCAACATAATAATAAATTTAGGGTTCCCATCTTCAATTACATCATAATCCACAATCCAATGAATAAGAAAATCCTACCTCAATTCTTTTTCACTACCAGACACCACTCGCTACCGTACTCTGCTTAAACTTCTAAATCCGTGTTTCGACGCGACATTTCAATTTTTATATGTCTACTAGCAGACTCGGCCACGCGTTGCTGTGGTTAAAGAATTGTTACATAAACAAATTTTAAACTGTATAAAGCTAACAGCTGAAACTAAAAAATATATTTGCGATTAAACCTATAAATTAAGATATAAACTATCCTATCTTTCAAGTTAGATCAAAATGCACACGTTGTGTAAATTTGATTATAATCGGTTCAGAGGTTTAAGAGTCCATTGCGGACAAATAAAGTGACACGTAATTTATATATATTAAGATTTCATTTCTTAATTTCAACAATCATAATCAAGCTGTTCTCCTCATCTTCGATGATAGATCTCTACTCATATGCATTTAATATAGGGCATGATGAGTTATTTAACATCTTTTGGACCGACTCCTCATTAACATACATACGCCCATAGTAACCGCATAAATCGGACACGAGGTATTCTATCTCACACCTCTGGTTGGTTGGTTGGTTGGTTGGGTGGCTGGTATGACTGACCAGAAAGGGATTGAGGGTAGTAGAGTCAATTTATCTAGTTCCCGTTACTTGTCCCAAATACCGTTTATTGCCGTTTATTAAAATGCGGTTGCGTTATAGGCGGTAGGGCGGTTTTAGATGGCCGGTTGTATACGGCCATTAAAGCATACGCGCTTATGCGCACTACAATACGCGCTAAAAAAACGGATGCGTGTAAACTGGCATATTTCGCCGTGTTTGCTCGCATCGGTAGTGGTATCGTACGAGTTGAGCATGTGCCAAAAGGCGTGTCTATACATGCCTACTTGCGCTTCCAAAGACGAGCTTATTTGCGCGTAAAAAAACGCTAGTCTGAAACCGCCCTTATGATATGTGAAAATGCTCTTATACGAGCTGTACGTGTATTCTACCCGGGCAATAAATAAATAGATATAATTATTTTTAGGAAAAGAATCATAACTATAATTATTGTAAAGGAAATGTATCAGATGTGTATCAACAAATTATAATTATGCATACAAATTATATATTTAGATAGCCCCAGGTAAGAAATGAAAGTAGTATAGATAATAAATGTGTCTAATTGCGATTTTTTGTGTTTGTTTTCAGGTTGATAAGTTTTTGTTTAATGGTACAATATCGATCAACTAAAATCATAAGTCGTAATGATTGACACTATTTTCTGAAGCAGAACAATATGCCTAGGTTTAATTTATTCTTGCTATAATGAAGTTGACTGCAATGGTATTGATAATGACGTTTACCCGACACTTTTTCTGGACAATCAAACACACAGTTGATTTTGCTTTATAAAAACTATAAACATTAAGTTCACATTAACACAATATATAATATTGGTTTATAATTTTAAATGAACTAAACTATGTACGTTTAGTTCATTTAAATTTTTTAGTTCATTTGAAACGTTAATTCTCTTTACAGTATATTGAATAAAGCCGGAATTACTCTATGCCAATTACCTGCTTTCCAAATTCATGGTAACATGTTCCCGGGAAATCAAAAAAAATGTGTACGTGTACTAGCGTACACTCGTAAGAAGTGAAACTTCTTTATGACGTTATTTTTCAAAAAATAATTTACTGTATGCAACTTTACAGAAATTGGTTAAATAAAGTTAAATTAGATAAAGTTTAATAAAACGCTTTTATTAAACTTTATCTAATAATCTAATCTATAATAATCTATCTAATATCACGCGTGGTAGGGATAAGAAAAAGATGGCGCGTAACGGAAAAAAAAAGATGGCGCGTAACAGAAAAAGATGGCGCGTAACGAAAAATAAAAAAAGATAGCGCGTAACAGAAAAAGATGGCGCGTAACGAAAAAATGTTACTTAGTGTAACATTTTTTCGTTACAACCCCGATAAAGAAGTTTCACTTCAACAACCCCGATAAAGAAGTTTCACTTCAAAAAGTACGAGCCGTTACGTTGTTTGTACGATATGTGATAGGAATCTGACAATTAGCAATTACTGTTAATGAGTCGATTTTTTAACTGTATGGAGATACTTCAGACTTTTAAAGGTATTCAGTTCTTCGGTGTTTATTTCTGTCCTGACCATCTTTCAGCCGAAGTATGAAGTCCAGGATTTCATACTACCTTAATACATCAATATGCATAGCACTATAAAATACATTTTTCGAGTATTATCGCTCCTTTGCTATTTCATATTGTGAGCTATTTTAAATATATACCTAACACTGGAAAAAAGATTAACAAGTTGAAAAAAAAACAGAGAAAATAAGTGGATTAAATAGTATTTGATTATTAACTAAAGAACTTCATCCAGTAGCATATGTGGTTGATGAACTTATAGCTAAAAATCATTGCCAAAATATTTTCATAATTATTCTAGACTTATGAAAATCGAGAAGGGACATTCTTCTGATACAAAGGACTTCGATTTACACACCAATTCTAACGTTCTATAATCGTTACATAACGTCAAACTGTTTTGCTGTACATGTACTCCAAATTTGCACTTGATTACATTACAATACAGATTTTTCATACTTATTTTCCGTGAATTCTACTTAATTCAGTGCTCATATCACTATTCCCTTTTATCTTCGTGTTCACATTTTTGTTATTGCTGTCTTTTATATGTTTGAATCGTATACTACTGGAAACACATGTGAACTGTGTTTCCCCGTGTGGTGTCCGGGTTTTGTGAGAATAGCACCACCGTAACCCTATGCGTGCCGTAAGAGGCGGCTTATTTAGGGACGATTTTTAACCAGTATACTTTGCTTCTTTTTTAACATGGCTATTGAACTTCATACACGCTTTCTACACACACGCTTTCTACACTCATAGCCACACAGTAGGATTTTCTCCTGTGTCGTGGGTACCATGGACACACAAGACGAATACACAAACGCCCAGACCCAGAACAGGAATCTAAACTCATCATTCAGATACCTGTCTGGCCGGGAATCGAACCCGGGACCCATTGCGCGTCAGATCGGTATGGTAACCGCTGCACCACGCGAGTCGTCAATAGATACCCATGTAATGATTTTAACGGTTATTTTATGAAAATTCTGTCTAAAAACCCTACCTAATTTTGGACAATTGATATCGTTAAAAAGTTACCATCGCTTAATATTTGTACTGATTGCATTAAGATATCTCCAAGTCATGCAACCTCTATAATATGGATATACTGGTGAATTATCGGTTAATAGGTGCTATTATTTGCTTATCATTTGTTATTTCTTATAATCTCGAATAAAACATATCACAATACCTCGTAGTACAAAGTACGTACGATTAGTGTACGATTTATTAATAAGTACTCGTATAATGTAAATAATTGCTTAAGGTAAGGTAAAATATATCTTTTTGAAATAAAGCCATGAATGCAAACGGTGAAATTCATTAATATTGTGGTTTAATCAATTGGGTTAATATAAAATCTGTTAATTACAGTAAATGTTCATATAAATAAATAATAAAGTACACGGCACAAATTAATGTAGTTGAATAATAATATATGAAAAAAGTTTTGAACAATCCACAAGCATATGGCAAAAAGATATGTTTACTACTGAAAGTTTTTTAATGTAATTAAAAAAACGTAAAAAAAACTATAAAACAACAAAAAGTTATATAATATCACCAAAAAAAACACAAAAATACAAAAACAAAATAAAAACATTAAATTTAAAAATACAAAAAAAGCTCAAAACAGAAAATCGAACAAAAAAACGTATTTTAATTTCGTTATTTTATGTCATTATTTTATCAACTTTTATTTTGTTTTTATGGTTTGTTGTATTATTTGGTATAATCCGCGGTTTTTTAATTTATTTTAAACTATTATTTCAATAGTGCTATAGATATTGTTTACGCTATAGTTGTTATAGATTACTGCGAAATAAAAAACAACATTTTTACAATTCATGTTCAGAAGAAAAACAAAAAGTACATCGCAATTTTTAAGACACCTACTTACTTATTATTCGTTTGAAAAAAAACTGACAAATCACTTGATCTCATGACCACGTGGTCACATATGTTCTATAATTTTTTGGTCGTAAGATTAATATTATTTTATCAATGAAACTATTTTCTTATATTTTTGTTTCCCTTCCCTTCTAAATATAACGAAATAGAATAGGATAATTTGTGCCCAAGAAATGACTATCATATCGGTCATTTTAAGGGTTCGTTACGCGTATTCAAACAAGCAATATGATGTACTTTTAAGGTTTGCAATAGAAATTATAAAAATATAATTTTGTAAATATGTAAATAAGCGTTGATACACATCTTTTACATTACAAGCCTTATTATTAGCACTAGCATAGTTTTTAGGTATATGGATACAGTATTGTGATGTGTTTTATCCGGTTTTAATATAACAACGAAAAACGTGTCTAGTAAACGTCACAAAAACAATACCTTTGTCTCAACGTATCTATGGAACCATTTATTAATTGATCACTTGGTGTTTCAAATAACTATTTGATGCAAAATTTGATAATTTGTTGCTCGGCTCGGCGCGTGCATTTATTTGTAACACTAATCGTTGCTGTTTGCAACGCTAAGCATATAGAACTAGCACGTTTCGTAGCTAGTAGCAACGCTCCAGTGCACTGAGCAACTACTGTGATTTAACATCTATTTGCTACTCCAAAACAGTAAAATACTTCAGATGAAATCAATTAAAATGCTTCATATTGTCGAGGCGTGAGTGAGACGAGCATTATCTTAAACGCTGCGCGTTAGAGACGTGCAATAAAAACAAGTACTCTTTTCAATAACGCTAGGTCACCATAAACAATATTAAAATAAAGGTTGTCGTTATTTTAAACGGTGTTTCATTGATTCGCCTTATAAAGAATAGTACCACCGTTTTCTTTGCGCGTGTCGTATAAGGGAAGGAAAGCAAGGAAAGGTACCTCACTTGAGCCAATTGTATATTTATTGCTAAGTTACTTTTGTTCTCTTTTATTGTGTTTCAGTCTCCAATATTACATTTCTATTTTGGTTATCACATACCTACTATTCAGAGACACTAAATACAATTTCAATAGGCAGTTACGAATATATTGTATTCAAAATTCTGTTTTGAATTGCGGACTTTTATTGTCATATCGGCATGCAAAATAATATTCGAATACAGCTATTTTAAATTAAATCTTTCTCGATTAAAATATTTTATTTTAAACCGCCTTTTTAGGTTTCGCGTGAACTGTATCAATAGATACAGAACGGTGCCACAGTGAATGTAAGAAAATAATTTTTATACCATCCATATTGTTTTATCAACATGCAATACAGCGATTAACTATGGCCGGTACGGTAAACAGCGATTTTATGTTAGCAATTACTTTCTTTTTGGGCGTTAATCGAAAAACGATTGATTAATTATACTTTCCAAACATTTTCCCTACGGTTTTATTGCTGCAAACTAAAATTTTACGTAACGAGGTCATTTATCAATTCGAAATGTAAGGTATTTTGATAGTTAACATTAAATATTTAACCTTGAGGAAAGTTCAAGTTAATTCCCGTTGCTTTCGTGTATATTTAGTCTGTCCAAGCAACTCTTCCGGCTTTGTACTGTGATGAAAAGGAGCAAATAAATTCGCTTTAAGCGATACGGCTTCAGCTTTCAAGAACATTTAATGAAGTATTATTTTTCATTTTAGTCGTTTTGTTTCCGTTTCAATTACCATTTATATAATGTTTTGTATATAAAAGCAAATAACAGGTGATAGTATCAGGTGTAACAACAATATTTAAGACATTTAAGATAAAACTATAATATTTTGTGTCGTTAGTACGTTTTTTACGTATCCTCAAAGTAATTGTTTAAGGTTTTGCCAAACATTACGTACGGTCGACATCATAAATATTAAATATTTTGAGGAAACCTAAAAAACTCATACTAGGAGCATTGGAATGTATGATGGTTTATATTTTATTTTGTATGCGCACGTTTTTTTTGGGAGGGTGGGCGGCGTATCCTGCGCGGTCTAAAATAAATTCTATCATACATTTCATATGATTTAATTTCTAACTGATACATTATTTCAGTGATGCATTAAAAAATTTGGAGGTGGTAGAATCAGTGTAGTTCGACCACGGGAAGTACCACATCTATTTCTAGCGTCAAGCACTTCTTGCTTCGATAGAAGGGTGTGGTTGCCGGCACACTTTTTATATGAGGCGACCATCTTAGTCCTCGGCAGTAGCAACGCGTTTGATTAACTTCAGACAGAACCTATGTTCTGTATGAAGTTGATTACAAATGTCCATGAGCGGCAGTGACCACTTACCATCAGGTGGACTGCATGCTCGTTTGCTACTTCAGTCCGGTAAAAAAACTAGTAAATTATTGTTTATACTAGATGGATGTCAGTCCGTCTACAAATTGGTAATTTTCGTGAGCACGACATAAAGATAAATAATAAGATAGGTCGTCATTTAACCTGGGAAGGTCACGTTGCTAAGTGAGGTACCTTATAACTTGTAAATATATGCGCTCGTTAATTTATTAAGTGTTAGGGACCTGGTATATTGTTCTGCTTAGGTACTAAACGAAATAAATGGGAGGATAAATACATACTACGTACAATACAATAATTGTAAATATTAAACTAAACACTGTAAGGGAACACCAAACTATTAGAATTCTTGATACATATTAAACATAGATACAACATAATATAACATAGGTTAGTACCTAAAACCGGATTGGCCAAGGTTCACGGTTTTGGGTGGAATGCTGATTTGAAATATATTTAAATGCTTATGATTTTTCACATGATTTAACCAAGTTTTTTTCATATATTAGCAAGTGTAGATTACATACATAGAATTTATTTGTATGCGTGGCAGTTGAACATACACTATAATTGATTTCATATAAATGTTTCATAAATGGCTACATTTTAGCTATTGTTTGAAGGTGATAAAAAGCCGTGATCGATTTCGGAGGCAACACCGCCTTATTTATTTCAGCCTTCAACGCGGCAGTCTAGCTGATTTGTGCAAGAACCGCTGCATTCTGCGTTTAGACATATGGGAACATGAGGCATTCCAACGTAGACTTCAGGGATAGCAAAGTATCTATGTCAACCCCAGGTAGAAAAAATCTTTCTATGGTTACAGATGTCTATAGACAGTGGCCACTTAACAAAGGGTGGAATTCATACCTGCTTGCTACTTCTATATAAAAATGATTAAAAATGCAGCCATTCAAACAGACCACAAATTGGATAAAATTGAAGTTCAACGGAAACGCGACATAATCAAATAATTTATATATCGTTTTGAATATATTTTGATATGATTTATTTCATTGAATGGGGTGATATGAGGCAAAGTGGGAATAAAATAATTTGTGAATACCTCGGAGTACTGCTTTGCTCATAGATAGAATTTGTATTTACTTTTCTTGTGTTTTTAAATTAAAATAATACTTAAATTTTAATAGCTATTTATTGTAAAGTTTATCTTAAGTCGGTTAAATCATGTGATACAAACTTCGCTTTATTTTACTCTTATTTATTTATTTTGGGAATGGATTAAATTTATTTGTTTATGTTATTTATATATATTAATTTTTAAGTCTACATTACAGGTTAAAATCATTTTTAAATTATAGTTTTTTATAGTTTTTGTACATTGCGAAGATTGGTTGTAGTCACGATTTTTGGCTCAAAAATTGTGTCTTTAATAAAAATAAGCGAAGCTTGTACTGTTGTCGAAAAGAGTAGAAAGACATAAGACGTTCCACCTTAGTCTTTTTAATAAAGCATCCATGACTCCAATCTTGTTTTGAGTTACTGGAGTCGGTCACAGATCTTCGAGCGCACCAGTGACTATTTTAACGCCAGCTTTTCCCAACGTGCACGCTCGTTTATTAACACTATACAAAAAGAGTACAAGAGCTGTATTATCTTAGTCTTTTAATATGATTCCTTAACTATTTCATTATCCCTTAATAATTTCCCATAAAGAATTACACATCAGTTTGCCCCTATGAATACAACAAACATTAACCTTTACTCGGCGTATTCAGTCTGACAAAAGGCTTCATTAAACAAGCCTACGAATAACAACTACGCTTAGTGTCACTGTTGAGACCATGTAATCGTCTTATGCTGTAACTGTTAGTATAAAACTGGCACCCCAATATAAGATGTAAAGGCACTTTAATCATTGTTTATCAATTTCTAGGCAATTTTACCTACCAATATTGACTCCTATATTATATTTTGCTCGTTATAAAATAATTTGCTCCTTACAAAATGATTTTAAATTTCACATATCACTTTAAATTTTTATACTATTATTGTATATTAATTCTTGCATTTTGCGTAACATTTTTTCTTTAAATGCCAAGGCCCATTATATATTTCGGGACTCCCAGTCCTTAAGGTGGTAGAACTCAACGTGGTTCGACTCCGGAAGCACCACCGCCACACCGGTCTCTGCCCTATCACAGCATTAAGCATTGCCGTGTGTGGGTGAGGGTGTGGTAAGGGAGACATACTTTCACGAGGCGTTCCAACTCAGTCCTCGAAGCAACGCAGAGATGCGTATATGTAATATGAAAAAAAAATCGTTAGGCTAAGATAATCCAGCTCATGTAATTCCAAATCACAAACCGTTCGCAATGTACATAGTATTAATTTTCCCCATTTTAAATTTAGTTTCTCATTTGAAACCGTGAAAATTGTATAAAGAACCATACGGTCATGTATTCGCTGAAGCAATAATGAGAGTAACCATCCGAGTTTAGATTTAAGGTATATTAATTAAGCGACATGTGAGCGAAGGCTAGTTACGATTTTGATACGGTTTGTTTGTTCAGTGCAATAGTAATTCGTGTACAGAGGTTCGGTTTATGATGGCTGTCATGTCGTACATCCTCGCGAACATTATTGTTAATCCCCCCAAAATTTAACTGACCATCGAGTGCTGAGATGCTAGTTAAGTTTTTCAAACCACCGATAGTAGGACAAACCTCTCGGTGGGAGTAGATGTTCTGTTCTCTATCCTCTGTCTGTCTTCCTCTTCTCTTGTCTCTGTCTTTGTAGTTTATCGTAGAGTAGAAGCACCGCCTCCTTGGTCAAACCATGTAAAAATTATTTTATAAGTAAACGAATATATACTCGGATGGTTCATCTGTACAGAGATTGGTGTCTATAGCTAACCCAAATAAACATAAGAAATATACCTAATCATGTAATCGAAATATGGATAATATATTATGTTAATTATGGTGTAACTAGTAATGCAAAGGTCCGGATTGTATATAAATACGGGGATGGATTTTTATTTTTATGTCGCACAAAGAGTCCGAAAGGTGGGAAGAAATTTAAACAAAGCGGTATTGTTAATTTTTATTTCAATAACCCCTTTTACACATAGCCCGTGGGTATAATCTAAACACTCAAAAAGAGACCCAGACCCATAGCAGAAATCGAATTTCACCATTCAGATTTCTGTCTGACCGGAGATTGAATCCGCAGCTCGCTGCGTGTCAGGTCAGTAGGGTGAGCGCTTTAGGGGTCATGAGAGAAAGATTTCAGTTACTTACTTTTTTAGTCAATTTTTTTTTATTTAAATCATGCTAATAAACAATGAACATTAACTCAATTCGATAAAACTTAATTTTCTTTTGTTATACGGGGAAACATTTGAGGTTTCGAATTAGATGATTCATTCGATATTAGCATGAGTTGTCTTATAATTATTCATTGAAGTTTATTTAATGTTTCGAAGGAAGCGTCAAGAATTTTACTGGAATCTTATTTGTAAATACAGTTTGTACAACTCTTTGTGTGGGCATTATGTATGTATTTTTTTAAAGTGAGGATAATTATTTTATGGCATGAATCCTGTACTGTAATGATACTTAGCACTACATTTTTGTAAGTATAAACCGTATTAATCAAGAATGACCGACAATGTGACATCAAGTCTTTACCTCTTTTCTCAAGATAAGGGAATAATGATTTACATTTCGTTCTTTTTTGGTACGTGCTATACAATGAGATAATTTGTAATAAACACGTAAAATTCATGTAATCACTGCAAGTATCGTTGTATACAGTAACAAGCTTAGGAAACATAACCACATCTTGTATTAATGTATTATTTTGGTCAGAGAGTCTCTGTTGTTTAGAAGACACAACATTTTTGAGGGATATAAAAATAATTGCTACATTACGATTATCAACGCGAAAGTTAAATCTGTCTTCGTTAATTCGGCTTCGTATTTAACATTTTCAGAAATTTAATTGATTTCATTTTTATAATTTTGTAGAAACTATGTAAATATTTTATTTCTAATCTTGCTTTATTTACGTGTGTAAAAATAGATGATAAGTGAAATATTAATTATATTAAAAATTTAACCCGAAATTTACGATATGATATAAGTATATCTTGATAAAATTTAAGGCCCTAACTTATAAATCTTCGTAAAACGAATTTTTTTTACACTTCGGTCCATATTTAGTCCTCTTTTATCTATCATATTATAAACATATATATATATTAAAATCGCTTAGTATGTATTGAATGAATTATTTAAACCATTTAAAGATTTATTTTTGCACGATGTGATATAACGACATATCTTATTTGACAAAAAAACTGACTAAAAATATATCAACGATTTAATTTCTTTGTGATGTTTGGATAGCTAATGATGCTGATAGGTCTTGTAATTAACTTGTACTGATAAAATTAATCGTAATGTAAGCATTAATATTGAGAATGTAAACATTTAAATGGAGAATGTAAGCAGTAATATTGAAAGTGTAAGCGTTAATATTGAGAATGGTAAGCGTTCATAACGCGTCTTGTTTTCGGAGATTGTTTTTAATCGCTTACGTTAAAAGCTATTTGCGAAAGAAAAGAAAACGATTTGTAGAAATATGGAATTGGCTTTTTGCAAGATTTGGAATGGACAGAGCCATTCGGTAAAAGAAAAGTGATTGAGTTAATGCAAAAAATGTAACATCTGGGGTGAAGTAAAATTAGAATAGATTTCATTAATTTGAAATACTAAACGTTATTTGATTTCCAAGTATGATTTTTTGAATAATTTCTGTGTAACAATTGTGTGTATCTAGTTTTATTTTCAGTAAGATTATTCGCTTAATTTTATACGCACAGTATTATTATGGTTACGTACAGCATTTAATTTTGTAAAACTTAATTCTTAAGTTACTGAATAATTTTAAGTTAACCGAAAATTTATTTTTATCAATGTGTGTTTTGTGTCTTTGTTTGTCAATTTTTGTGATGTGTGCGTTCTTTTATGTGTATGTGATAATTGTAAAGCTCGAGCGACGTAACATCTTCGCTAGCAATGACGTCATACATATATCTAAATCAAAAAAATCCAGTTCATGTTCTTAGACCTATCTTGATGTATCAATAAACTTATAATCTGAACGAACTTGGGTCACAATAGCGTAATGTATGACAGATTGCAATATGGGAGTAGCGTTCAGATCTTACGCTTTAGTTAAGTATTTTGGTCCACTCTCAACAACAATCCATGATTAAATCGTACGCAGATTCCGTTTGGAGTCGTTAATAATACCTAAACAACTGGTAATGAAGCCAGTTGTATATTTGTAAGTGTCAAATAATATCAACAATCTTATTCGGAATTACATAATTATATTTTGCTATGAAGTGGACACTGCAAATGGAGTCCGAAAACATAATAAAAATAATCAACGACGAATGTGACAAATACTTAAATACATGTGACAAATACCAAAAACTCCGTACGGTCACTAATTTTAAATATCCACAGATTAAATATTACTGTCAGAAACTATAGGAATAGTGACAGGTGTACTAAAGTTGTGAGTTCCGAACGCTCTGAGACAGTCAAGGACAAAACGAGCGATTCAACCGAGAACTGACTGTCCAGATATATGCTTATATGTAATTTGGGTACCGCGTATTTATTTGCAAGCTTCACTTCTTGTATGCATTATTTGTGAGTTCAGCAACTGTAAACACGTATAATTCAGACGCACGAATATGTTCCATCTGTTGATTGTAAAGTGAGAACGCCTAAGGGCTCATACATCATGGTATCGATTTTCTCGCAGATACTAGTCATACAAACAATTCTGTCCATCCATTTCTCGTGCGTTTGATTCGCCACGTCATCTGGTTGCGGATGATATTTGCCATCGTTATTAAAAAAAAACATGTCATATTTAAATTTTGTGAACGCAGAACATTTAGAAGCATGATTTTAACTGGAAAATTCAGTAGAAGGGTTAATAATACCCTTTTTTTCCATCAACAAATGTATTTACATAAAATAATTGACGTTCAGCTAGAAGATCTTGATTCAGAGTTCTATGCATACGATTTGAAAGGTTCTCATTCTGATTAGAAACAAGAGCATAAAGAACATAAATATGACGATTATCCGATAATATCAATAATGCGAAGCAAAGTGAAGTATGTGTTAACAGTCGCTGAACATAATGTAACCCCCAAAAACTCATAAATGTCAATGTTTGATGGATAACTGTTCCTATAATCCATTTCAATGTGGCTGCGCTTCGATTGCAATTGATTTAATAACCTTTTGTGTAAGGAATTATGAAACTCTATCTGTTATGATGTGTAAAGATGAGAAATCATGTTGTTAAAAGTTATATTAAAAACTAGATCCAGCAATACGTATAACACATGAATATCTGTTGTAACTTATATATTGCAGTAATAACACTTAATATACGATTAAGCACCACCAATTCGCACTTGGCCAGCGCGGTGGACTATGGCCTAAACTCTCTCTCATTCTGGGAGAAGACCCGTGCCCAGCAGTGTGCCAATAATGGGTTGATGTGGATACGATTAAGCATTTATCCGACTTTACTTTTTGGGCACAACCCATTATTGTCCCACCTCTGGACACGGGACTTCTCTCAGAATGAGAGAGTTTTAGGCCACAGTCCACCGCGCTCCAAGTGCGAATTGGCGGCGACTTTAAGCAAATCTAAATTCATTTAGATTTCGCCGGCCAAAGAATAAATCTGGAATTAGATCGTTATCATAATCGCCGGTTGATTTTTGAAACGTTGTTGTTTAAAAAAGTTGTTTCAACCTCACTATACATTTTTCAACGTAAATGTTATGCGATAGTGGCCTTATACAGGTAGAAGGCCACTGTCGCATAACATTTACGTTCTGAGAAATGGTCATGCCTATCAAAGATATAATAATAAAGCTATAATAATGGTCTTAAGAATACTTGAAATGTAAGAAAATGACGCCTGGGCATATAAACGCGTTAAACGTCGGTTAACTGAAGTGTTATTCCCATACATATAAGATATTGACGGATATTCTAATGTACTCTTGCTTATATCTATCTATTATCTTACTTATCATAATTGACAGAGTTTTATATTAAATATATGTGTAGAAATAAGTGAATAGTGTTAGATCGTAGATATCGAAATATATAATATCGTATCTTATCTCTTTCATATGTATTTACATCGAGATAGTAAAGAAAAGTCGACTCCGTTGCAATTACACAAATGTATACTTTACAAAATGAAATTTTATTTCGAAAATGTAAATTTACAAACGTAAATTAAATGTACAAAATTTTATAAAGATTGTTGAGTGTTTTAACAAATAAAGGTGTAAATTGTCACAATTTACAAATTGTAACATACAATCAGTTAATAATTTCCAACACGATAATAGTGTAAGTCAATTTTTACACTAATGTATTTTTGTAACAATCACATTAAAATGTAAACTAAAAATCTTGTAATGTAAAATTGAATTGTATGAATTACCTTTGGAGCATTGTAAAAATCAATATAACCTACTTAAAATGTAAGGGAGGATCTTAATATATTATACTGTCAGTTAGTTCGAGACTGCCCTAATAGATCATCATTACGCTAATTCAAGTACATTAAGCGTTCCGATGAGTGATGAACTAAAATGGTCTGCCCTTGATATACCCTTTTTGATACTCAATGATCGTTATTGTAACGTCTTAACATCTCGTCTGTTCTTAGAAGTCGGCCGAAAACCTCGATCTTTTTGGACATACAATGTATAATAATTATGTTATATAAAACATTTTTTAAGTATAACAGGTATGTACCTGTAACATGTAAAAAAAATACTGTACTAAATATTAGTGCAGTATTTTTTTCGACACTATTTGTAGGTTTTTATTTATTGCTATCTAAACCTAATATTAAAGTAACACTTTCGTGTGTGTACACAAACACATCTGCGCTAACGAACGCGAAAATATTATTTTAATGTATTTTTGTATTAATTTTTAGTAACTAGTAGTACCAACAATAAATATGGATAATTTGGAGTCTAAGAAAGATTATGTATAATTAACTTAAAATTAGAATCAATTTCATATTACTTTATTACCCAAAACTAGCAGAACTATAAGCGAAATAATGTATTGTCATAAGAACGAAATCGACTTTCCTTTACATAATAATACATAATGTATACCAACTGATTTTGGAACTATTCTTCATATAACTTCTGATAGCACTATGTATTTGGATTGATAAAAATATGTATCTCTGTTCCTTCATATATTTCTAGTAAGAACTTAATATGTATGATATTTGGATATAATCCAGTAATTTAATAAATTATGTATTGGTAATATTGTTTTTGAATTAACTACCTTGATCCCATTTTTAGAGACAAGTTTATATTTTTTTATAAATATCTATTGTGTATTTAGTTATTTGTGTATTAAACTAAATTTACATAGTAATATAAAATCTTAGTGAATATGAATTACACTACACTTTGTATAGAAAACATAAAATAAATCGTTAACGTTAACGTTTGGTGTGATTGCTGGCACACTTTTATATGAGGCGACCATCCTAGTCCTCGGGAGGAGCAACGCATCCGTGACTGACTTCAGAGAGAACCTATGTTTTATGTGAAGTTAGTTACCGATGACCATGGGCGTGACCACTTACCATCAGACGGACTGCATGCACGTTTGCTACTTCAATATTATAAAAAAAAATAAACGATGTGAGACAACAAAATATTCGTATCTCGAATTTATACGAACTTAAATTATATGTTAAAAATCAAATACACTAATATTATACAGGTTTCATTGATAAATTATAGTTTTTATTTTATAATTTATAATTACAGCTAATTTAAAATGTGAGGTTAAAAGATTTTTTTAATTGCATTTTACGAGATGCAAAAAGAGCTTCCCAGCGCCATTATGTAAAATGGTTTAAACATTACAATCGTTTATTAAAAAATATATTTCTTTCAACACCAATAAATAAGAATAACTTCAATAAAATTGAAAAAAGATAAATATCGATATAAAGTATCGTCTTCCTTTCACGCATGTCTACGCCTGCACGCGTGTTTAAATCACACGCATAACAGTTTCTTAGTGAATTGCATGCGTGCTGAACGCATGTCAGATATGTCAACAACACGCATGTCAGATATACAACAACAGGATGTAAGTGATAAGCAGACACAAATTGCTTGACAGGAAAAATGCGCTTAAACTCATCAACACTAGGCTGGTATTACCAATATTGTGGACGCTACTAATTTAGTGAAAAACAATTATGTATGTAACTATTCTGTCCCGGAGTACAAATCTAAATTTAAAAAAAAAACAGACATAGCCCCACAGTAGGATTTTCTCCTATGTCGTGGTTACCATGGATACACACAAGATGAATACACAAACACCCAGGCCCAGAACAGGAATCTAAACTCATCATTCATATACTTGTCTGGCCGGGAATCGAACCCGGGACCTATTGCGCGTCAGACCGGTACCTATGGTAACCGCTCCGCCACGCGGGTCGTCTAACGTCAAAATTCATTACAATGTAGTATATACGTAGTTCACTTGCCTGACCGGCAATCAAACCATGAACTCTACGTGATAGCACAGTATGACAAACGTAGGTCGCTAGTATACTCCACACTTACTCATAAATAAATAAATAAACGCTTTCTACACTCATAGCCCCACAGTAGGATTTTCTCCTGTGTCGTGGGTACCATGGACACACAAAGACGAATACACAAACACCCAGACCCAGAACAAGAATCTAAACTCATCATTCAGATACCTGTCTGGCCGGGAATCGAACCCGGGACCCATTGCTTGTCAGACCGGTATGGTAACCGCTGCGCCACGCGGGTCGTCAAAATATATAACAATTATGTCATTTAGCTTTACAAGCAAGTCATTTTATGCTTCCAGCAAGCTAGGGCGTTTAAAACAAATGTGTCTGGTCCTATAAGCCCAAGAAAATATGCTTCTAATTGTAGTATAATTTGCCAAAATTACACTACTAAGTGTAGTGTAATTTGCGAAAATTACACTACAATTAGTAGCGTATTTACGTCGAAGCTGCCGCTGCAGTGCTAAGCCAATGTTTTGTGGCCGACCAGTGAGACAAGAAAACGTAATGGATGCGCAGGCAGCAGGCACGTATGCACATACACACACACATACACATACACATACACACACTCTTTGAAATAAGTCTATACAAAGAACTAGGTATAGTTGATAAATGGTGGAAGAATTCTGCAACGAGAGCGAATCGTTGGGTGGTGTGAGCAGCCGTCAGCGGTACCACGAGGCTCCTCGCGCTGGGCGGTTGCTGGTGGCAGAGAAGCTACGCATATTCAGCAGAACTAAGTGGCTTGGTTTGGCAAGTGTTCACAGCAAGATACATTTGATTAAATATTGCAGAGGTTTAACTACTAAATATAGAAACATGAAATTTGGATAATAAGTTAAATATTTGATGAAGAAAAAAAATATTTCATATCACATCAATAATTTAACCCCCGTAATGACAGTTAAATGTGTTTATTGCTATCTAAAGTCTGCAAATACTTAGTGGCGGGCAAAAATTAGTATGTAAATCACTGATCACATTGCTTATGTAAAAAATCGAATAGAAAATTCTTACAAAATACACAAATTTAAAAAATAAAAACATTTTAAACAATAGGTACATATAAAAGTTCTGGATATTTGTACAGTGCATAAATTCGCAAACAAAATAGTTTGAAGAGCTCAAAATTTTTAGAACTTTTGTTTTTCTATGTATTTGAAGACGCGTAAACCAAAACTATAGAGCTAAATAGTTTGTCTCACAGGGGAAATCACTCCTTGAGACCGACCTCAGGTCTTTGTTTAGTACGGTAAACTCGGTCATCCTGGCCGTGGACTTCAACTGCGAACACTCTAGATGGGTCGCTTCGCATTAAAACGAATGGCATCCGTCTAGACAAACTTAGTGACAAACTACAGTTTGATATTTTAGCCCCCCTCACCCCAATTAGATACCTAACCCTAACCCAATTAGATACCCCTAAAGGAACAACTAAACCATAGCCCAGACGTCCTAGATATAACGCTCCTTAAGAATGTTACCCTACAACTTGGCAACATTGAGGTCATACACAAGCTGGACTCGGACCATCGTCAAGTCCAACTCAACCAAGGCACTACTCATAATCCTCTCCAAATGACCAACCGCATCATTGCCATTAGCTCGCTGATAAACCACATACGGACTGTGACAGACCAATCGAGCCGCGAGGTAAAGGCGGCGAGCAATCGATGCCTTGAACTCTCAAACAAGATGATATCCCTTATTACAGCAAAAAAATCTGCCGCCCTAAAATATGATTAATTTGCCTTTCCCGGAAACAGTAAGACGTTAAACTACTACCAAAAGAAGGTAAAGGAAAGTATAAACGAGATGCGTAACAACGATAGGGTTCGCTGGTCGAAGCGATCTTACCATCCCACCAGACCTACTGGAATATGGCGAGATCGCTCCAATCCGACTCTGTAGAGTCAATGTCACAATTCAATAGACCAAACATACTACCAGCGTTGCATGAGTCGAAAAAAGTCGATTACCAGGCGGACAGTCTAGAGAGCCAAAGTACACAACCTAAACACCAATCAGCTGATGAACCGGCTTCCTCTGTTCCTCTTAGGACTTTTGGTGGCAATATTTAGCGGATGTTATAGGAATCGCTAAACCCTGCAAACCGAGTACGCTGCCTCCAAGCTACCGTCCCATTAGCCTCCTGAACACGTTTGAGAAAATCCATGAAAAATTCTGAATCGATTGAGAACAGTCTAAAATTGGATCAATAATTTGGCTTTAGAGCCAAACACTCCCGTGTACAGCGGACATCCTTGTAGGGTTAAATAGAAAAGGCTTTAGGGGCACGGTTGCTGTCTTTTCCGATGGAGCTCTTGAAGGTCTTAGACCTTTGATAAAGTCTGGCCCTAATTCTTGCTCTGTAAGCTTTACCACTTTGGAGTGCCGATCTGGCCCGTGGCCATCATACAAGCCTTTTTTATGAAATGGCCGTTTCCGCTTCAGAGTCGATGACAAACGCTCATTACTAGCTCCACCTAATCTCCGTTTCTATGTACGCGTTATACAAGCAATATTCCCTGCCACCCAATCGTGGAACTAGCTCTATTTGCAGATGACACGGCTCTCTACTACAATCACCCAAAACCTTCATTTGTCACCTCAAAACACCAATCCGCAGCCACTGCCCTCAGCGAATGGCTTAGTAAATTAAGAATGGAGGTAAATCCCAAATAAAGTCAAGCGGTCCACTTCACCAGAAGGGCTTACTAAGGAACCCACCCACAGAACCCGACAGATACTGAAACAAGTTCACTCGTAAGCCCATCTCTTGAGCTAAGTCCGCTAAATACCTAGGACACATTAGATAATAGGTAGAACTTCGCTCAGCACATCAAAATTACGAGAGTACCTCACAGAGGATGCTCTTGGGTCATGCGCAATCCTCAGAGGCGGAAGGCCAGGGCTTGGCAATAGCCGGATCGAATCGTCCCTCCCTCTAGCAAAGCAGGAAGGTCGAAGAACCCGCAAACGGGGACCAAAGCCATCCGTCCCCTCCCACCCACAGTCTTCTTGTCTCGAAAACAAAACTCGGTGAAGGGTGTAAAGGCCAACAGTAACTTGCCAAAAATAATTACAGAATTGAATTTAGTAAATCTAAAATAATTATATGTTCAATATGTTGAGGCAACATTAAGTCTTTATTCAATTACAATCATTATTATTTTTTATTTTATAGAATTTAAACGTATCTTATCGTATTTAAACGTATTCTTTTAAAGATGGGCGAAACTGTGGAACACAGAATGCTTGAATGAATGAATCAAAATTTGAAGTAACAAATTATACCAAATCGCTGCTTAAAATAACTGCACAATTTAATTTCATCAATTTTAAGATAAAGTTTGATTAGAAAAGACTTAGATAAAACCTTGGCGCATTAACTACACATTTTTACTATTTTATCTTCATTTGTTTATCAGTTAAATGTAAGAACCATTGTTTAGAATATATCTATTGTCGCGTTGTATTGTTATTATTCAATCCAAGCAGCGAAATGTAAACAAAATTAGATTATATTGCGTAATGTTAGCTAAATTAATCCGATTGAAATCTTCAAAGCCATTCTAAATGAACATTCGCGTATTCAGTGCAATTACATCACATAACAGTGCTCTCAAAATCAGGAAATGGGGTAAATGTGCTTCAAAATTGTTCGACACGAGCGGGATATAAACACTTAACTGTGTTTGCGGTACGTTATAACGTGTCGAGACAAATTTTACTAAAATTACGTAGTTATTACCCGACGTTAGAGTAATGTTTTACGAGCGTATACAAGTTTGTTTATGTCTACTATAGAACAGTGATAGCCTAATGGTTGAAACTTGCCGTCTCGATCAACCCCTGATTTTTCTAAATTTACGTGCGTATTAGAAGTTAATTATCACTGCTTTTCGGTAAAGGAAAACATCACGAGGAAACCTACACACCCGTAAGATCTTTCCTCATCCTTAAAAAAAGTTCTCGGAGGTGTGTTAAGACCACCAATCCGTATTTGGCCAGCGCGGTTGACTATGGCCTAATACTCTCTCATTCTGAGAGAAGACCCGTGCCGTGCAGTGGGATAATAATGGGTTGACGAGGATATGACCACTTCTTTGACAGGCGAGAGGCTTTGAGAAGTGGAACCAGAGTGATTCGACCGGGAGGTACCACCGCCACACTTATGTAGCGCGAAGCAGTTCTTGCGTTACGGTAGAAGGTTGTGGTTGATGCCTTACTTTGATTCAACCATATTAGTCTTTGAAAGTAGCTAAGCGTCTATGATTGACTTTAGATAAGGTCTGTATGAAGTTGCTTACACATGTCGTTTGCTAGTTCAACCTTTTTAAAAAGGCGTTACATATCGGCTCGTTGAGTTGTGACATATAACATTGCTAATGGACACATCATTTTTAAAAATAATGGTGCATAGGTGGGTTTTGATTCTCTCCCGGACTCTGATTGAAAGGCCCGGTTTCATCATTAGTCCATAACTACTTTTGTGAATTAATACTTACAAAGTTAACTAATTCTTAATATTCAGATTTTCATTCTTTTTGGGCTTTTCGTTTCAAATCCTCTTAACGGGTAATATATTTTGACTCAAATAGGTTGTTTAGACATAATAATCTAAAACAGAACAAATACAGTACGTACTTTTCCCACAGACTCGGCCGTTAGTCATGTTTTATACGGAGCAGAGTATCCTTTCCGGTGTTAATCCAGATTTTGACCTCATAGTTTAATCCTGGGATCATTCAAATCTTATTATAATCCTGTTATATCCTGTATGATATAATAAAGTTATCAAAAAAAATCTCTTGATCTGAAAAATCTCTCTCAATGATAACAAATTATTGCGATCGAGTTTTGACCACTAAGTATATACTAGTTATATAAAATTGGCATTGCTAATGGATTAGCTCTGACTAATGGAATGGCTTTAAAATGTCTTAAGCAAAAAGTGTTACAAAGCGAAAAAAATACTAATGGCGGATTGTCATTTGCCCTCACAACGGAACAAATTATAATACAAATTTCACAAAATGTAAGAAATATAAATAAAACATAAATATATTCTTTAACTTTTAATTTGTAAATGATAAGTTTTACAAATGTTTTTAACGTTTTTATCAGGCACAGGCGAAAATACAAACGTTTAACTCGCTGTGCTTTTGTGAACTGAGTAAATTTATAACGTTACTTTATCCTTTTAGGGACGGAACTACAGAAAATAAATACCATCCAGCTGAAACGCTTAGTGAAAATATCAAACGCTGTTGCAACCGTGGATGCTAGCCACCTCACCCTTAGGTGTGACGTCATAAGATCCAACTTGGTCAAATCCCAAGCCATCATCAATTGCAACATCTGTATTGCCACTTGGCGAGATCTTGCCGTCATCAACTTTGACTTGATTCATTATTACTTTACTTTTAAACAATGAGCGGACGTTGCTTTCCCCTCGTTTCGTAAATAAAGGTAACTTGTATCCTGACGAGAAGAGGATTCGTTTGAATGAGATTCAAGAAAAAGTTTTGAATAAGTGATCCTAACAGACGACGTTTTAAATGAAAGAATAAAGAGAAAGTTAGGATAATTTGCTTAATAGGAGTGTTCTTTTTCCTTTGTTTGTAGGTCATGAACGCTAGAATTAAACAGATAAGGAATTTAGTTTCATATTACAGTCAGCCAAATAGAACACAAGCAAAAGGAGTGTATGCCGCCTCCGGACAAGGTGGACTGATGACCTGAAGACGGAGGGTAACCGTTGGATTCAGAATGGCTCAGGACCGAACAAAGTCGCGCAGATTAGGGGAGGCCTACGTCCAGCAGTGGACTATCAAAGGCTTATAGATGGATGAATGGAAATTGACACCTTTACCATATGTTATATGAAGACATATATTTCATGAACGTTTATTACTGATAATTCCATCAATCTTATTTTTTTGGGTCTGTAATATAATGAAAATGAACAATAAAATACAATGAAATTTTTCACCCTGTTCATTAACCGTAAAATGACTGGACGTCTTTCACCTAAGCGCGTTGGAATACCGTGGTATTTTTCATAAGATTGAACTAGCCAACGAGCATGCAGTCCCTCTGATAGTAAGTGGTCACAGTCGCTCATATAATGTAGGCTGTAAGCAACTTTACATAGCACAAGGTTACTGTTACTCTCTCGAAGACTAAGTATGTTTTCACCCACTTACACTGTTGATAGAAATAAGTACACAGGTGATATCATCCCGGTTGGAACCCTTTAGTATCTTGCAATGATAAAGTATGGTCCTGAGTATCCAGAATGGAAAGGTCCCATTCGAGTGATGAGACATAAAAACAATATAAGCATACTTCTCAAAACCGACTGATGCTTTATAAACAAAACTTTTGAAAGATTTTCGGTATGAAGAAGAAACGTTGATTTTTTTTCCTGTATTAATACAGTTACCAAATAGACAAAACCTATCTATTCGTAACTATCCAAACAAATGTGAATAGGATTTGGTAATATTTTTTCAGTATTCAAATGGATTGAATACTTAATCCCTAACATACCGATGATCGAAAAAACCCTTTACCCAAAGAGATTAAATATAAATACTTGCAATGTAGTTGTTTATTATAACAAGAAATTACATAACTGATTTAGGACTAAAATTAAAAATTATAAATAGAATAAATGAGCCAAATTGCTGCCCCTTGGACTAGTACCAAAAGTGCTAGCAACATTACGTCGCTGAATTGTCAAACTTATTTGTTTGTCTGAGTGACTCCAGCCTTAGGGTCATCAGAGGCATCAATCAGGCGCGAAGACAATTCCTTGTAAAAATATTTTGCTTCCGTCCTCCACGGTCCTATCGTCTTACTGCAAATGGCCCGAACATGTAAGGAAATGGCTGGATATTTGCGCCGCTTTGCAGCCTCCACAAATTTGGCCGCTGCACCAGTGTGCATCATGGAGGCCCTCAGAGAAGTTTATAGCGTTAATTTTAAGCATAAATATTAGAATGGTGTAAAGTTACCTATGGTTGTGGAAGGTGTACGTGGTTGCTGTACAGTATTTTTCAGGCCTCTGATCTTACAAAAGGGATCAAAAATCACGTGTACTTATGTGCATAAACATAGGCATGAACTCCCAGGCCTATCTTGAAGACGCTATTTATATGACCAATGATAAAAAATTTGGCCTTTCTTAACCTACATAATCAGCGATTTCGTCTGAATGGCCGAGTGTATGTACAAATGTACTTCTTATGCTCGCGCTATAATCCGAACGTCTTGACGGAATGTGACACGTCACGGGAATCGTATCAGTTGCAGGGTAAAACGGTTTTTTATAATTTTATATACGTCGCCTGCAATCAGAAAAATGGCGGAAGGGTCATCCTTTTTTATTACAACAACTAGCTGTATCCTGCGCGCGTTGCTACGCCATCACAAAAAAAATACACCATAAACCTTCGCGAGCTCATGAATAACAACTTTGCTAAAGATCATCACATGATCAAATGAATAATTTACGATTCTATGGAGGACATACACATAAACATTCATTTTTATAAAGAAATAGAAGAAGATATGAGTGTCTAGTAAACTAGTAACTATAACATTAATTCTATGATACTTTCAAGTAACTATTATGACGAAAATTTATAAAAAGGTAAATTATTTAATTTTTTTTTACTTATAAATTTTGTCTAGTTGCAAGCAATAAAAATATAACGTCTTGAATGAAAAGCTGGTTTGAATATATATATACATACATATATGCACGTATGAGCGTGAAGCATGAGCACGAAGTATCTGGGGAGTGATTATCTCAAATTGTAGTTCCGTTCATCAACCACGGAAACTTGGAGCGAACATAATAGTTGCCACAGTTCGTAATTAGTCGCGCAACTGTGTGATATGGAATAACTGTATAAAATGGTCACGTCAAAATAATGGCACAATTTCAGAAATGAATAATTTGTATCTGTTTTTCTATACCAGTAGATTTTTTTGTAATTGGTCTCCAGATTTATGCATCTTTTTTCTCATTCTCATTCATCTTACTTCATACTAATATTACTTATAAAATCGAAAATTGGTGAGTGCGTATGTTTGTTACTTCTTCACGGCTGGAGCGATTTTCATAAAATTTAGTGGGAAGTTTGCTGACACTCTGGAATAACATAGGTATAGGCTACTTTTTACCCCGGGAAAATATCTTATTCCCACGGGACAATCAATAAATTGTTTTTTTTAATGTGGGCGAAGCTGCAGGGTTCAGCCAGTTTTGGTATATTTGTGATTTGATTTGATAGATTTACTAAGTTGGGATTTGGAAACTTTTTGGGTGAACAACCGGGACTTTGTAGAACAAAGCGGGACAGCAGTCCTCGACCTACAAAAGGCCCTGGGCCTCTTCTTGGCGTAGGAGGGCAAGAGGCAACGTTTTTTTTATCTGACTGAAGTAGTAAACGAGCATGTCCACCCGATGGTCATTGCCGCCCATGGACATATGTAGTCAACTTCTCATGGGTTCCATCTGAAGTCAATCACACATGCGTTGCTAGTCCCGAGGACTATGATGGTCGCCTCATGTGAAAGTATGCCGGAACACCCTTCTATCAAAAACACAAGAAATGCTTCACACTAGAAATAGGTGTGGCGGTGGTACTTCGAACTACATTGGTTCTAAATTATATCTTATCTAAGGATCAGAGATGACCATGAACAGCTGTGGCCACTTACCGTCAGGTATACTCTAATTGAAATGCTCGTTTGCTACTTCTATATCGTTAAAACAAAACTATACACGCTACACATATACACTTTCTACACATATAACTCCATACTAGAATTTTCTCCTGTGTCGAGGGTAATATGGACACACACAGAGCCGAATACACAAACACCCAAGCCCAGAACAGGAATCTAAACTCATCATTCAGATACCTGTCTAGCCGGGAATCGAACCCGGAACCCTTTGCGCGTCAGACCGGTATGGTAACCGCTCGGCCACGCGGGTCGTCAACTACCTACTTATACGTACTACTGAAAGGTCCTACCTCAATTTCACACAAGTTAAATCAAACTACTATCACATTTTCATAAAATCACCCATTAATTCCAATATCTAACCTTCGTCGGATTCTGGTACTAAATAATTCCTATAATGATAAAGTTAAATGAAAATTTCATCCCAGGATAAGGATCTCCTGGAATTGAAATTCCGCCATTACGACCCTTCGCTTTCGATTGGAAGCAATTCAATTATTAATATTATATATTATAGTTTCTTTGGATTTGTAACGTATGTGAAATATTACTATCGTTTGGGAAATGGGTATTTACTATTAGAATATAAGTTAGATTCCAGTCTTTGTTACACGATCATGAATCTTAAAATATAAACATTCGTCGTCAACCCAATATTGTCCCACAGCTGGCCACGGGTCTTCTCTCGGAATGAGAGAGTTTTGGGCCACAGCCCACCGCGCTGGCCAAGTGCGAATTCGTGGACAATATAAACATTCAGTCATTTAAGCCCCCTCAGATGTATGAACATCAAAATGTGTTATTAAGAAAATTCTATTTCAATGGATATATTGTAAACTGAAAGAATTTTCAAAATTTCATGCTTCTAGCTTCAGTAGTTTAAATTCTGCGATGATTAGGAGAATGTAGGGGGAAATCTGATAGTAGGTCAAATGTAATTCAATACTCCCCAAACAGTTTCACTAATGAAGATAAAGATAAGCGTAACTGCTTACCCAGTGCGGTTGCAAATGACAGAAGGTAACCTTTCAATGCATGCTTTTATAAACGAAAATTAAAAACACAGGCATGTTATAATGCACTTCAAAAATATCATCATCTTATAATTATGATATTTGTTTTGTGTTCACTATAAACATGCAATAAAATTATAGTATATGTAGATAGTCCTTGGGAGTAGTAACGCATCAGATATTGACTCCAGATTGAGACCATATACTTTATGCTGTCCTTGGGCGGCATCGACCACTTACCATCAGGTGGATTAAATGCTTGGTATTTCAAAATTACATGCATATAATTTCTGAAATTGTTTGACTACAGCAGTGCATTGTGTAATTAATATCTTCCAAGTACATTCAACAGTATAATGCATTCGTTTATGTATAGCTATGCTTAATTTATTATAAAGAAAAAAAAAAGAAAATTACGATGTACAATCGAATACTTTATTCAAAATTTATTATTTATTTAGCTATAGCAACAACTACATTGAAAACATCTTACACGTCTCCAACTTTTATAGAAAACATAAAAAAGGACCCAAAAATAAAACATCATCAATATGAATACATGCATATGAATATTTTGCCGCGACGGCAAATACACCATTAGACTTATCGGTACAAATGATTATCCCGAATGCTACTGACTATTTCTGGTTCCCATCTGTCACCGTTACTGAGCAACTTCTCTTTATTATACAGCAATTCTTCGTGGGTCTCCGTTGCGTACTCAAAATTGGGTCCTTCGACGATCGCATCTACGGGGCAGGCTTCTTGACAGTAGCCACAGAAGATACACTTCGTTAAGTCTAAGTCATATCTCGTGGCCCGTCTAGAGCCATCGCACCTCTCCTCAGCTTCGATCGTTATGGCCTGAGCGGGACAAATGGCCTCACAAAGCTTGCACGCTATACACCGTTCTTCCCCTGAAGGATACCTCCTCAGAGCATGCTCACCTCTGAAGCGAGGAGACAGTGGACCCTTTTCGAACGGATAGTTGATGGTCGCTGGTTCCTTGAAGATGTGGCCAAGCGTCACTGCAAAGCCTGCAAAGAGACATACATAATTGAAATATAAAATAAAAATTTAAATTAAAAATAATTGGAATGTCTCTTTAATAAAGTCATACTTAAAAGAAAAGTCGCTTTATGTACTCGTAGTCCCACAGTATTTTCTTTTGCGTCGTGGGCATGGACACAAAGATGAATACAAAAATACCCAGACCCAGAACAAGAATCTAAATTCTTCAGTCAACATCTGTCTGGCCGGGAATCGAACCCGGAACCCACTGCATGTCGGACCGGTATGGTAGACGCACCACCACGCGTATCGTCATAGCATAATCTTTTTATTGATCACTACTATCTCTCTGTCCCTATGAATGCTTAGATCTTTAAAACTACGCTATGCATTTCAATGCCGTTTTTTTATAGATAGAGTGATTCAAGAGGAAGGTTCTTATGTATAATAGATGTATAATATAAAAGAGAAACACTGATAATTTTAGATTTTTACTTTTAGGCGGAACGAAGTTCGCTGGGTCAACTAGTATTATATATTTCAATCCTTTCCCGTTTATTTTGTAGGTAAAAAATCATTAAACTTTGATTTAAATGGTTCATCTGGCAAAGTTATCCACGTTAAACAGTTTTGTTTTTATTAGCACAAATATAATAAACGTAGTGGAGTAAAATTAAAATATGTAAAATGTAGAGTGAAGGATTTTTGATGATAGTGTAGGACATGCGAACAGAACCATAAGTTTAGGCTTGTATCACCTAAACCTTCCTTCTTTTCAGGTATGCCTCGCTGAGCAAGGGATACATGTCATTTGCTAACGAAACCTTATTAAAGATAGCTCGAGGGCCAACCCTTTTGGTACGTTTTTTTGCTTTCCACCGACCTGTCCCGTCGGGGACAGTACGAAAATTCATAATTACATCATGTGGTTACCGGTTCCAATTAACTTTTACGTTTAGCCTGAGGACTTCATTCTGGAAATGTCTAGACAGGTAAAAATCCTCTTTAAGAAAAAAAACTAGTAACTTGGTAATTTGTCCCTCAACATAATACTTTGTTGTTGAAGAAATAACCTATAACGTTTTACTTTGTTGTTTTTATTGATATGTTTGTTATTATTTAAATGTGTTAGAAATATTGTGGGGCATTCCAAAAATACTTGCAAAATGAATAGGGCTCTATATAAATCATACTTAGACCCATAAAGAGCTCTCTTAGTATTAATATTTACCATGCCAGGTTACTAATACCATTTTTATGTATCTATAAAATCATTGTGAACACAGATCAGTAATCTAATATTTATCATGATGAAACAGGAGTAAATTTGTTTCTTCTTTGTAATCCAAACTTCGGATAGTTGTTTTCAATCAATTTGAAGCTGTCTTAGCATCTAAGGTTTCAAAAACAAATCAATTCATTGTTTTAAAAACATCGCTTAGACCAGTGGCTCTCAAATTTATTGTTAGCCCGGCTATTTTGCAGGACTTAAATTTTCGCAACACCCATCTCAAAGGCGGTGCAACTGGCGCGCAAAGGCGCTCACGCTATATTACTAAATGTATTTAGTAACATATTTATTGTTATGATAGATAGATAGACACGTGATAGTGTTGGTTTGAACTTGATCTCTCAATCGGAGTGTCTGAGGTTCAAATCCACCACTCCACCAACTCACCAATCACCTCTGATTTTTCTAAAATTAACTATCACTGCTTTACGGTGAGTGAAAATCGTGAGGTCACACACTCGAGAGATCTAAATAAAAGTTCTCGGAGGTGAGTGAAGTCTACCAATTCACATTTGGCCACCGGGGTAGACTATTGCTAAAAACTCTCAATCTTTAAGATGACCCGTGCCCAGCAATGGGGCATAATGGGTTGACGTCGACAATTTATTGTGATACAATTTTTGAGAATCAGCTTGCTTGTTTGAAAATGACTTCCTAATTGAGCAACAAATTATGAGTAAGTGATATGTGCGTAAGGCGTCTGTCTCATGATGTCCCGACGCACAGCTTGGGAAACCCTGGCTTAGATACTCAAATTACAGACCTCTACTCCCACTGACAAGTAGGTAAGAGATTTAAACTGGAATGATGACCGCACACAATCGTTTCATAGAAAGGTAAATACAAATAAAACGTAAACTATACCATAAAACAACAGAATGTTGATAAATACTTGTACAGTCACGAGCAATAAGATGTGAATATGGAAGATTGGCAAATGTATCTGACCTAAGAAGGAGTTCAATAATATCTGACTACACGAACGCAGCAAAAATATCTGACATTGATAGGCAGCATAATGCAGTAGCGTCAAAATTATGTGATTTGACATTCATCTACATCGTCCATAGTCACATTTTATTGCTCGTGACTGTACATAGATACTAATTACTTGAATCACTAAGCAGACATGAAATATCGCTACCATGTTTGTTAAATTCAAAAGCAAACTACAAATTTTAAAATGCATAGGTACATAACGCATGAAAGTAGACAAATAAATTTCCCACGCGATAAAATATTTCCACAAGCAACCTATTTCGAATTGACTGTAACAGATCATACGCAATCGCAGCTATATATTATCCGTTTTCGCGTGAAAGCAACCGGATATTACTTGCAACTGGTTGCAAATGCTACGTAAAAGCCGGGAAAAATAAATGAAAAGTGTTCGTAGTGAATCTTCTTTAGGGTCCCTTCACATTGTGCTACTTCGAAGTCGGCTGGAGAAGTGTATTATGATTAGAACCGAAATCGACGTCGAAGTTGATACAAATGACATTATTTTGCGTTCCGCTATTCTTTGTCAGTAAATGTGGCGAGACCTTACACATGTCTGATTTACCAACTAATGGCATCGTCATGAGTTATGTGACGTCACAGTATGTAAATCACGCTCTTTGTTCTGCAGACTAAATGAATTATTATATGTAATAAGATTTCAACTTTTTCCTCGTAGTTTACTTTTACAAAATTGAAGTAGCAAACGAGCTTGTGGTCTACCTGATGATAAAAGGCCACTGCTGCCATCAGTACATCTGTAAAAAACTTCATATAGAACTATCTCTTTATGAAGACCGGCACACTTTTATATGAGACAACCATCATAGTCCTCGAGAATAGCGACGCATCTGTGCTTGATTTCAGATAGAACCCATGTTCTATTTGAAGTTGCTTACAGATGTCCATGGGCGGCAGTGGCCACTTACCATCAGGTGGACTGCATGCTCGTTTAGTAAGACGTTGCTATGCTTGGCAAGTAGTATCATATTCAAAGCATTATCATGTATTTATAAACTCTCTAATTCGTCCAAGAGAACTGAAATCACAGATTTTTTATACATATGCGGTACCACATATAGGGTTCCTACAATTATTATCTTGTAACGAATTAGATAATAGATTTATATACTTCATGGAGCAGTGATAGCTTATGTCTTATGAGCGTACTAGAAATTAATTATCACTGCGTTACTATAAAGGAAACATCTTCAGGAACCCTGCACATCTGAAAGTTCTTTAAAACAAAGCTCTCAAAGGTGTGTGAAGTCTACTAATTTGCACTCGGCCAGCGCGTGGGACTATAACCTAAAAACTCATTCTGAGAGAAACCCATGCCCAGCAGTGGGACAATAAAAGGTTAACGACACAGTGTATGATACACGTTACATAACATATAACAAATGTAAGACTATTTACCTATATAAAATGACCTTGTCCAACAGGGTCCGTGGTAGATACATACACAATTATAAAACTATCTATATTGCAAGTGAAATACCGCGCAGTCTGTATAAAATCACACAATACATTATAGTCATTATATTTTATATCATTTTGAAATTCTTAACCCATGAACCATGAACGATCCATCAACAATGTTCGATCCGAAGAGTTTAGTTAAATTTCCCTATAAATGACTTAGTAGTTCTATTTGTTATTTCTAATGTATTTTTGAGACATATTTACCTCTAATAAGTTCGGTCCAGAATATGATCTGCGCGGCCCTGTCAAAGAAATCTGCCAAGGCCGTTGTCGGTGGTTTATCATTAACATAGACGAAGTTAACATCATATTTCGTTCTAGGACAGCAGTAGTAAGGTGGTACGGGACTGCAATACGGATATTGGGGGTGTGGTAAATTATCAGGATGTGATTCCTGCGGGCACTCCCCTTGTGTGTACTGATCACTGTATGTCCGACCACAAATCTTCACGCCCCTGTAAATGCATCTCGAAATACGCCGAGTTACAGAGTACATTTCCTTGATATTGTTATAAGATCTCTCGATGACATTAGTGACGCTAAAAGCCATTTAATTTTATCTTCGGTCCCACTAATGGCCATTACGTTTTTTTTCGCCTAAAGAGGTCGACGTTTGATGTTTATTCGATCGATGGAGACCGACGGCTGTGGAAAAGGAAGTAATTCTACGGACGAATGATTATAATTTTGGAATTTCAGTCAATTTATTACGTTATAATTTTCTTCACATGCTAAATATTTTTATGTTTAATAATCGTGGTATTTTTTTTAATTTTGATACCTGGATTTTATAGCTAATAGCTATAATATAATATAATATAGTTGTTGCAGCTGTTGCGAGTAATGTAATTAGTACTAATAGGTATTTAATATTATCCTTATTATTAAAACAGTAAAGCCTGTGCCTGAAACAAGATTCCTTTATGAAGACTGTAAAAAAACAAGCCTACTCGAAAAATCTTGTATATTGTCTAAAAGTTTTATTTACAAATGGGCTCGACCCACAATCTGTATTGTTTTATGTTGTTTGTAGCATTGTCGGAAGAGAAGACAATACGGAAAACATTAATCTAGGCAATGCACATTCTTATTTGTATATACCAAAAGATCTTATAAACACATGCATAGTTATTCTGTTCAATTCTGGAAGCATATGTACAACGTAAAATGATCAAGACTTGATTTTAAAATCCTATGATGATTACGAAATGATTAATTTAAATTTTCTATGGTGATATGAAAAGTATTTTCTTCGATCTTCGATCGGTATCAGAGGGTTGGAAGTTTAACAGATACGCAGCGAATATTATATTGAGTATTGTTATTTGAAGCAAAAATAGTTATGTCAGTATAGTCTAGGGGGGGATTCGTAATCTGAAATCAGAAGCTAACTTTAAAACTCATTATAAGTCGTATCTACTAAACTTACAAAAAATCTTATAAACGCAAACATATATACGTAAATACACACACAGACGAACACACACACACCAACACACTCGCAGTCACATAATTAAGCACACATGTACTCACACCTCAATCACTACATAGAGAAGGTATATTGAAATAAATGAATTAAACTTACCAATACTAATTTTTATTATCGCCACATTCCGAGTTAATGTTCCTAGTGTAATGCTTCATTATTATTATATTTACTATTGTTCTAAGAGGTTAATAATGCAAATTAGTCCACTTTCTTATTATATGACTTGAATTAAGTAAAAACAAAAAAAAAAAAAGAAAATCCGCATTAAATTTAAGACTTTACACCGTCCGAACTCCGCGAACCACTGGGTCGCACTGAAAACCAACGCTCGCAGTTCTCTGCGACATATGTTGAGTGTGCCCATTTCCAGCTGCCATTTAATTTACTTTTTCCTTGTATTTTAAAATATTTTATATTCCCCTAGTTGTAAGTAAAATTTGATATAAGTGTATGTTATTTATTTATATTTTATATGTGTTAATTAACGTCAATAGCATGTAGTACTATTATTAGCTGGAATAAACTTATCTTTCTTTCTTTCTTTCTTTAACTCTCTAAGCCACTACCTCTGATTCTGATTTTGAGTTAAGTGCAAATTATAAAATTATCTTAAAATTCTTTTAACTGTGGAAAAATACAACATGTAGAAACCACCAACTTCGATTCTTTTGAATTCTTTTGAAAAAATATGACAATAGCCACTTGGCCTCCATGGTTGAATGATCTAAACGCATCTCACCTTAATCGGGAGAAATGTGTCTACTAATGGTACAGTAGTGGTGCTAACAACGATATGAAGCATACTGATACAGTATATCGATATCGTATAATCACTACATAGTATGAAACAAAGTCGCTTCCCGCTGTCTGTGTATGCTTAAATCTTTAAAACTACGCTACGGATTTTAATGCAGCATTTTTTTAATAGATAGAGTGATTCAAAAGGATGATATTTATGTATAATAAATACATGTATAATATAGTAGAGAAACATTTAGATTTTTGACTTATAGGCGGAACGAAATTCGCCGGGTCGACTAGTAGTGGTTATATAAATGAAAACAGTTTCTGGTTCCGACATGGTCTATCAAAACCATCCACACATCGTAAAGCCAGCGATATGAGTCGGATTAAGCGTTCGCATTTCATACAGTTAATAAGACACTGTTTGTCAAAGGTCAGTGGGGTACAAATATTGATATAGAACTTGCTCGGTCTCACTGTTCGTGCTTTTGTTCCGGAAATGAGCGATTTCTATTCCACGTTCGCTGCGTCTGCAAATATGGAACTGTGATAGATTAGAGATCTGAGTTCAAGGTTCGAATTCTACTATGACACGTCTATTATTGTTTCTTTTAACGATTAGGGAAAATATCGGGGAGAAATCTGTCTGAGTTAGTCAATATCAAACAATACCCCACAGTCACCACAACCATCTATTGAAATACAAGAACTGTTTCACACTTAAAACAAGGTGTTACGCTAGAAATAATTGTGGCAGTGGACCACAATTATTTCTAGCGTAGGTAACACAGTTCCCGCGATTTGGTAGAAAGGTGTGGTTCACATCTGTGCTTGACTTCATCATCAGTGGATACGAGCTAGCAGTTCGTTTTCTCCTTCAATAGGACAAAAAAGGTACGTAAAAACGTAAACTATAAGGTAATAAAATCATGAAGATAAAGAGAATAGCAGTTTCACGAGGAAGTCGGATAATAAAACGTTACTTTTGCGATAGTAACTTATTTTATTGTTAATGTAACATATTATTAGCCGGAACATTACAAGCCATAAACAGTTTGAATGCACGATAGTAAAATTAAAATATATTAAAAATATAAAATAAAATCCAATAAATGAAATATACATATGACTGTTGAGTTCCGTCTCACAAACAAACAGAGACTCCTGTCTCTTCGTCTCGTAAAAAAGAACTCGTAAAGTTTATTGAACATTCTTGAAATTAAATGTACAATCATTAAACACTGTAAGTACGTATAGGTAGAAGTAAGTATAGGTGAGAATAAAACTTTTGTGAGTTTTGGTGTAAGAGTGTGGTGTCGACTTATTTTCCGAGACCATTTGAGTCTTCGGAAGCAGTAAATTATCTGGTATTTAAGTCATATAGAACACGCGTTCTAACGCTTTCTACACTCATAGCCGCACACTAGGATTTTTTCCTGTGTTGTGGGTACCATGGACACACACAAGACGAGTACACAAACACCCAGACCCAGAACATGAATCTAAACATCATTCAGATACCTGTCTGGCCGGGAATAGAACCCGGACTCATTGCGCGTCAGACAGGCATGGTAACCGCTCCACGCGGGTCGTCAAACTCCTGGGAACGCCTGTTCTAAGCGAGTTTATTTTAAAAAGTCCATGTGAAGCAGTGACCCCTTGCCATAAGATCAAGCAAGTTTGAAATTACAGATAACTTAAGTATTTGTAGTATTGCATATTAATTTAAGGCGTGTGACTATAAAGTATTAATGTAAATTAGGCCATAGTGTGGTATATCGCCACATCAGAATAACGCCACTAAGCTGATTATGCATTCTTATCGAAATCAATCGTGTATCCATAATTTAGGTCAATTAGTTGGAGTTATCTATTTAACTGGTGCAAGGTTTGACCAGGTCATACTAACGAATCAACAAGTCAATTTCCAATATGTGGATAGTTGATCTAACCTACCAAATACGTTTATCAACAATATCACGATAATATCTTAATAAATTTGTTAATAATCACATTACACATTTAATCACAAATTTAGGCACTTTTGTACGTCTCAGAATCTTTGACCTTATGCATTTTAAGAGTTATTTGGCATGTCTCCAGATTTGTAATACTTAATCTAGATAATCAGGATACAATCTTACATATATTTGCCATACAATTAATATGACTTCGTTGTACTGGTTACAGTCGGAATGCCAAAAGATGACATCCTTAGATAACACACAGAAACCATGTTTGGCCTCATTTTAATTAAGTCTCAATAACTTGTTTATGATATGAAGCGTTTGGGCAAGATAAAAAACCAGTAAGATTTTCATATGCTCAGTGTGGTGAACGTCTTGAACGCCCTCTTTTCTCGTGGATGTCTTATCGGTTAAATGACAAAATCCAGAAGCGCAGTCTTTTTGCTTATCAACAACGCTCACTGCGATCACCAATAAGCAGGAACAGGCGCATACTATTGGCAAGGGCCCCATTAGGGGAGACACCCGTGCGGCAATGGACAGTTCGCATGGATGGTTTTCATCACTACAAATTCACTTCCCGCTTTCTGTCAGACGTATAATTAGATCTATAAAACTAAGGTATTGATTTTAATGCAGTTTTTTTAATAAATAGAGTTATTCAAGAGAAAGGTTTTTATGTATAATATATGCATGATATAGTGGAGGTAGCTCTATAGCTCTGCTCTCAAAATCAGCAAGCAGAAGTGGCAGTGGGCCGGCCATATCGCTCGAAGGACCGATAACCGATGTGGAAGAAAGGTCCTCGAGTGGCGACCACGTTTAGGCAAAAGGAGTACAGGTCGCCCCCCTACCAGGTGGACCGATGACCTGAAAAAGACAGCGGGAAACCGTTGGATTCAGAGGGCACAGGACCGGTTGGAGTGGCGCCAGCAGTGGACATCAAAGGGCTGATGGATGGATGGATTGATGGATAGTGGAGGTATACTAATAATTTTAGATTTTTGACTCTTAGGCGGAACGAAGTTTGCAGGGTCGCCTAGTAGAATATAAAATAAAATTAGGGTACACCTATTTTAAAACTATCCGCGATCAACATTTGTAATGGTGCTTATTGCATACCGCTGTAAATAAGTAATAATTAAGATATACCAGCCGTTCAACAGACATAAATCAGTAGGTTCAAAGCGCAAGACATCAAGACTAAGCGACGTGGTTGTCCAATGTGTCTTACGGGGCCGTTTCCTCAGCAAACGTAATGGAGTGGCTTTGCCGACTTAAGCATTGTACGCCCGATCCATCTATGTCAGTCCTTGGTGTTGCAAAATGAGTGTGCGTCGCTCAGCGTTCAGGAAAATGAACGGGGATCATGAGTAGACACATCGTATTTCAAGGTAAATATGAGGTGTAACTGGACACTATTTTGCCTTTTTAGAAGTGATTTTTTTAAGACGTCCTGAGCATTTTTTAGTCCTAAAATCTGTGATCAAAAATCTGTTTCAGAACTTGAATCCGTGAACTCGCTTCATCGTCAGTAAAGACTCCGTGAGCTATAGTATATTGTGTATATATTTACAAAGATATGAAATGAACACTTCTTTAGAATGATGACTGCTGTTTATGTTTCTTAAAAGATTTAAATAGTAAACGAGCAAGCATCCCATATGATGGTAATTGGTTACTGCCGGCCGTGGACATTAGAAATTAACTGTATAAGGAACAAGAATTATCAGAAATCAATTACAGGTGCGTTGTTATTCTCTAGGACTACGATAGTCGCCTTAAATGAAAGTGATCGATCAACAAGCGTAGTTCGGCCGGGGAAGTACCTCCGCCACACCTATTTCTAGCGTGAAGCATTTCTTGCGTTCCGATTGAAAGGTGTGGTTGCCGGCATACTTTTACATGAGGCAACCATCATAGTCCTCTGAAGAGAGATCTGCTGTGTTTGAGGGTGTGTGTACTGTCTCGTCAACCCATTATTGTCCCACTGCTGGGCACGGATCTTCCCTCAGAATGAGAGTTTAGGCCATAGTCCACCGCGCTGGCCATGTGCGAATTGGTGGTGCGAGTTGGTGTGTACTGTACCTCATACAAAGCCCATTTCGGATCGCACACTGAAAACAAAATTCAAAAACCGGCTAAGTGCGAGTCAGTCTCGCGCACAAAGGGTTCCGTATCATTGTCTATAAAAAGCTACAATAAACACGTTTTTTTGTAAGAGAGCCCTTCTCAAAAAATATTTTGTTTCTAGTACTTGTTGTTATAGCTTCAACAGAAACACATCATTGAAAATTTTAACTTTCTAGCTAATGTGATTCACAAGATACAGCCTGGTGACAGACTTGTGAAAAGACAGACAGATGAATAGAGGAGTCTTAGTAATAGGGTTCCGTTTTTACTCTCTGGGTGCGGAAGCCTAATGCCATGGAAATATAAATGTTTGTCCGGCCGCGAAAATAACGTCGAACTGCCTGGTTGAAAGACTTTTAAAGTGACCGCTCCAAGTTAGGTTAATGACACATTTATGAGAAAACAATCTGTTTTGTACCAAGGTAAAGTCTAGATATTGTCGATGTAGTTCCGAGATTATAATAGGGCTACTGCATCCCCTGCCTGTCGTAAGAGGCGACTAAAAGGGGCTTCCGGGGCTGCGGGCGGCTAGAGTGGGACCTCGAACCGTTCGGTCGACCAACCAACGGAACCATACCGTCGTAAAGACTAGATGGAACGGTGGGCCCAGCCGCCCATCTGAGAGGAGCCCGATGGGGCTACGTGCTCAGAGAATTCCGGTTGCGTTCCTTTGGAGATCCCGGAGTTCTCTTTGTAGCTCCGAGGACTGCCACCGGGGGGGTTTTAGTGCGGTAAAAATACCCACATAACCCTGCGTCGCTCCCACGGCGTCGGGTACCTTTTGAGTTTTCCCCCTCAAGAAAAAAAAGGTAAACTCTAAAATACAATTCTATAAGGACGCGATGGTTCGTGGCTGGACAATATTCACTGGAGCGAAAAAATAATGAAGCGAGGGACCCTAGTCGGTGGGTGCGGTGGTTCTCATCGAGGGACGTTGAATAGACATTTCTTTTAGCCCACTACGTCAGAAGGAGAGAAACGTTTTTCTTGCGAATGTATGTAGTTATATATGTCCATCTCTTTGGTCTGTAGCCCAAACGGTTTAACGGGTTGTATGATATCATTTGACCACTCGCGTGGCACAGCGGTTGCCATACCGGTCTGACGCGCAATGAGTCGCGGGTTCGATTTCCGGCCAGACAGGTATCTGAATGATGAGTTAAGATTCATGTTCTGGGTCTGGGTGTTTGTGTATTCGTCTTGTGTGTGTCCATGGTACCCAAGACACAGGAGAAATTTCTTGTGTGGGGTTATGAGTAGCAAGCGTAATGTGTGAATCGACTTAGTTGTTAGTGTGACAGACTAACATAATTTTATAATATGACGGTGACGGAAAATGGATGATTTTTCACTGTTAACAATATGGAAAACAAATGAAAGCTTTGAAATAGATCACTACAAAAATATTCATGCTATCACACTTCTATGTTACACTTATATACTTAAAGCGAAATGCGACCAGTAATTTTTCGTGAAATTTGACATACATACACATAAAACCTTACCCTTTATATTATTAGTTAGACTATAAAATGGGCTAGATTCTGGCTATAATGCTTGATAATGCTTGATATGTATAATTATAATCTTATTTGATGTTATTTTTTTTATATTTGAACCTGGCGGTCAGGCAGACGGGCTACCTGATGGAAAGTAGTCACCGTCGCCTATGGACATTTGCATCACCAGAGGAGTTGCCAATGCATCGCCAGCTTTGAAGGAGAGCTCTTTTCGCACCTCTTTTGAAGAGCCCCATGTCATAACGCTCCGGGAATACCACAATTAGTTATTAAAACAATATAGCGTGAATATTCCCACAATATAAGAACGAGCAAGGCTTCACACACCTATAAGACTATAATGGAAAACTTTCAGGCGTAAACTTATACTTAATAAGTCTCGTATTCGAGAAAATCTCCTCATTCATTAAAATATGTGGTATTTAAATTATAAACTACATCTCTTTGAAAATTGTGGACTAAGATTTAAAGTTGGCTTTATCTCTGATATAAGTGGCAAAATTCAAGAAACCCAGCCAAGTGGCATTTATTAGACACGTTTTCGTGGAGTCGAGTATTTAAGTAGATTCAAGTAGCAGTGAGCATGTTGTCGATGCAGGATGTTAAGTGGTCACTACTGTAAGCAATAATGTAGGTATAGATCAGTAATAAATTGAATATTTACCCACGCAACTCTCACAACTGTAAGTTAACTGTTGCTAATTACCTCAAACCCTTACTTATCAAGAAACTGAAAACTTACTGCATCCTATGAAATAATCCTTCCTTTTACAGCCTTAACTTCTGTGTCCTGCCTGTACATTCACTCTCACATTTACACCCACACATACACACTCACGTACACTAACTCACACGCCCATACACACACACTCACAATCTAATTTGAAAGTTCTTTTCACGCTAATCTTAATATATCTCTTAGTATTACATAAGAAAATTTAGTCTTAATGGTATGTATAAAATTTAGCCTGAAATCTTTCCGGAGGGAGGGCACTGGTGACCTGTAACTCAGGTTTCCACCTACTTCAGGCACCAGTCTCTCACGACGTAAGGCTTCCAATTAATTTTATTTCACTTTTGTTACCTATCTATAGCTTAAGACCTTATTGTGAGAGAAAATAAAAGAATGTTGTTGTTGTTGTAAAAAAAAAAGATTCGTTCTATCTTGTAAGCGAGGTAGATTTTTCTAAGGCGATCCAACTTAGTAACATGTAATCATAGGTAGGAACGCGCCTCAACCTCAGGGAGACTGCAAGTTCACTTACCACTTCCATACAATAAAAAGTACAAAACGAGCGTTACTCCGGTATTTCAAATTTAAAACGGTATGTGTGACGTTTAGTTAAATTATCAGAAAAATGATACATTAATATGTTACGGGTACTAACAATATGGTTTTAATATCTGTACTGCCGATATTTTGATTCAGTTGCACGGATTATAGACACACCGTAACTTCTATGGTGTATAAGAACCGTTGATTACTGGACTACTGGTTACATAATAGAGCTACCTTAGGAATAGTATTTTTTCGTAGTTCCATATCATAAAAACAAAAAAAATACCTTACCAGATTTTTACACCAGCATATTCTACTGGAACGCTGGATGGTTCTAATAGATTGTCTTAGTAGACCAAGAATTATAAACATATGAATTCGTGCAGTGAGGTATCGGTCTTGAAGAGCATCACTAACTCTCTTTTCCATGTTACACGTGTTGTTCCACGTATTGGATGATATAGGTGACCAAGGAATAAAATCCAAACAACTCCTATTTTGGTCATTAACACGCATGGTAACTATTGGTAAAATCCCATTAAAGGAGCTATGCCCAACTGTGAACCTAAAAAAAGCTGATGGATGGACACCAGAATTTTTTTTTTTTTTTTTTTTTTTTATTTGACTGAAGTAGCAAACGAGCCTGCAGTCCACCTGATGGTAAGTGCTCACTGCCGCCCATGGACTTCTGTAATCAACTTCATACAGAACATGGGTTCCATCTGAAGTCAATCACAGATGCGTTGCTACTCCCGAGGACTATGATGGTCGCCTCATGTGAAAGTGTGCCGGCAACCACACCCTTCTATCGAAACGCAAGAAATGCTTCACGCTAGAAATAGGTGCGGCGGTGGTACTTCCCCGGTCGAACTACACTGGTTCTACCACCTTGAGAATTCTATATATTATATCATATCGTATAAAATATTTACATACAAACACATATCTTTATGTAGAATACCTGTGTAGTGTACGTAATTATTATAGCGCGTCTCATCAAATCTTTCGCAAATTTCTAAACTACAGCGCAGTTAAACCCGTCTTACAATAAGCAGTAACAGCTACCATGAAAACACTATAACTAAGCAGCTTTAATTTTCAGATTATTGTGGTTTTATGGCCAAGTTATGGGGTAATTGTAACTCAAGTTTACAATTGACTTATGGAATAGCCATTTTGATAGGTACTATAATGAAACTAGTATCGCGAAAATAATGAATACCACGATTGACTTATAGTCGCAGTACAAAAACAACCGTCATAAACCCATTGTTATTCGTTTGCTGGGCATGGGTCTTCCCTCAGAATAAGAGAGTCATTAGACCATAACCCACCAGCCTGGCCAAGTATTGGTACTTCACACACCTTTAAGACGTTTTTTCCCAAGAACTTTACGGTGTATGGGCGTCGTCGTGATGTTTTCTTTTTAAGAGAAACTGTGATAATTAATATCTTATAAACACATTAGGTATTTTAGAAAAATCTAAGTTTCAAGCATAAGGCTATCACTACTTTCTAATTCCTATTTCATTTTATTCAATTTCATTTTAAATCATTTCATTTCATATGATAGCTTAAAATCATTGATATAGAAATATATCGATGTCCAAAATGGTTTAATTCGGCTTGTACCGTTGTAAGGCTACAGCGTTTTAATTTTTTATGCTGAAAATATCTATTTAATAAATTAAGAATTTATCACATTAACTGACAAAAACACATTAGGCGACCTACTTAACTGAGAGTATTCTAAACGATCTCAAAGTTTTATTAAGTCCGCATTTGTCTAGAGTGGTAACTTAGTTATATATTGAAAATAAATTTGTGTCCAGAAGAGGGACAAAATGATGATAATAATTAACTTTTGAACATTTTTTTTCTGTATTTTGCGTAGTCTTGCCAGCATTCATATGTATTTATGTATGTCTTAGGCATAAACGGGCTGAGGTATTTCAGTTATACATATAAGTATGAATGTTTTGTAGTAATGAGATTACTAAGATCTTATAAGTTAAACGTGGTAGATTTTTTTGTAGTTCGGCTCCGGAAGCTCTACTTCTTACCTATTTTGTCTAATAGAATCAATGTTTTGTGCTGTTGTGTCTTATCTGAAGTATGTAGCAGAAGAGATATGCTTTACCAGTTGTTAGAACCAGTATAGTTCAACCGGGTCCCACCGGCGCTACTACTCATTTCTAGTGAGAAGCTGTTGTTGCGTTTCGATGAACGGTTGTGGTTGCCGGCATGCTTTTATATAAAGCGATCCTATTATAGACGTCGGGAATAGCAACGCATCTCTGATTGACTTCAAATAGAATCCAAGTTCTAAGACGATCCGCGTGGCGGAGCTGTTACAATACCCGTCTGACGCGCAATGTGTCCCGGGTTCGATTCCCAGCCAGACAGGTATCTGAATGATGAGTTTAGGTTCTTGTTCTGGGTCTGGGTGTTTGTGTATTCGTTTTGTGTGTGTCCATAATACAGGAGAAAATTCTAGTGTGTGGCTTTGAACGTAGAAAGCGTAAACGTATAAAGCGTATATGAAGTTGTTTACAGATGGCAAAGAGCGATAGTGACCACTTACTATCAGGGAAACTGCATGCTGGTTTGCTACTGTAATTGGACAAAAAAGAAACTTATCCCCGGCGTCCTTAGTAATCCTCAGGTAACAACGCGTTTGTGGCTAAACTCAGGTAAGACTAATATTACTGGGGTTGATTTTAGATTCCATGGGCGTCATTGGACATTTACCATCAGATGAATTGCATGCTCGTTTACAGCTCCTATCTTCTTATTCTCCTTTATAAAAATGAATGTTTGTCTGTATGTCCTCTATAGAATCGTAAACTATTCATTTGATCATGTGATGATCTTTAGCAAAGTTGTTATTCCTAAGCTCGCGAAGGTTTCTGGTGTATTTATTCTGATGGCGTAGCAACACGCTAGAGTACAGTACCAAATAAAAAAATACACGGGGATGTTAACAATACGGTACATACCACAAAATATAGAAAATACACCGTTTAGACTATAAACGCACTAGACAGTACTATTTGAAACTGCATGTATCCCAATTTTTACAATAGAACAAAAGATAAAGTGTAGATTAAAACACGTTTCCTGTATGGGGACCTACATTCACTTTTAAATTACTCTTTTTTGTTTCTACGCCACCTTTTAAGGTCAAAATAAGAGGTCAATGATAATTAAAGATAACTCTATATTTTATCAGAGAGCAGTGATAGCCTAATGGTTGAAACTCGCCCTCTCGATCGGGAGGTCCGAGATTCAAATCCAGGCACGCACCACTGATTTGTCTAAAATTATGTGATTATTAGAAATTAATTATCACTGCTTTTTGGTGAAGGAAAACGTGAGAAAACCTATATATCCGAGAGTTCTATAAAAATAACGTTCCCGGAGGTGTGTGAAGTCCACCAATTTGCACTTGGGCAGTGCTGCAGGCTATGGCCTAAACTCTCTCATTCTGAGAGAAGACCCGTGCCCAGCAGTGGGAAAATAATAGGTTAACGAGATTATAAATACGAAATATTATGATGATGCACATATTATGTGTTTTGGCTACTCTTTCTAGCTGGACTCGTAGCGGTCCTCCACAAATCTGTTTGCACTCTTGTTTTTGCCACGGACGTGCAAGTTGTGGAATGAGCTTCCTTGCGAGGTATTCCCGGAGCGCTACAACGTGGTGTTTTTCAAGGAAGGTGCAAAAAGAGCTCTCCTTCACAGCCGGCGATGTATTTTCGACGGCTCTGGTGTTGCGAATGTCCATGGGCAACGGTGACTACTTTGCGTCAGGTAGGCAGAGGGGTCTAATCGTTAGATTAAAAAAACTAAAATAACTATTAGAATGTGGTAGAACCAGTGTAGTTCGACCGGGGAAATACCACCGCCACACCTATTTCCAGCGTGAAGCTTTTCTTGCGTTACGATGGAAGGGTGAAACACAAAATGACTCATTGTTACCACTGACTTCAAAGACGATGAAGACATCGAAAGAGAACGAAGGGCATTTTCAGCGAGGTTCGAAGGTTTGCTCGTCGCTCAGTTAATGTGAAACTTTATTTAACGTATACTCAACATCTTTTTACACGAGCCTTTGGTCCAACTTCACCCAAAAAAAACTTGCAATGGTCTTCGAGTTCAATTTAACAATGGTTTTAGTATGCTAATGGTGCTACCAAGGTATTGCAGTGCGTCAGGGATGTTTGCAGAACCGCATGTCAACTGTTTTTACACCATAATACGCAAAAAATGCAGCTCTTTGGTGCACCGTGTCCGGGAAAGCTCCAACTGTATCCAGACCATGATTAATGAGCGACTTGATTGTAGATATATTAATCATTGTGTAAGTGTTCACATGACAATACATTTTACGTGAGCTATATATAATTATGAGTCTGGTTACTTAAATAAATAAATATTATTATTATTATTGTAAATGGTTCATACCAATCTCGACTTACATTTAAGAAATAAGTCGGCTGTGAATGATGCTCACGGGCGCATACCAAGTGAGCAGCATTTTTGACTTCTTTAGAAGATGAAGAAATATTTATAAACTGGTACTCATGGTGTTATCTGTTCATAAAAATTTTCGGACTATCCACTATTTATTATTATTATTATTTTAAAGTTGTAGTGCAAATTTCTTTATACATTTAATATAGTTCCACTGCAGATACGTGATCTTTGACCAGCGTCCTTCTGAACAAGATAATTGAATTGAAGACTACGCATTGACAGTCGGCGAAGCTTCTCTCACCCGACTTGGAATTACCAGCTTGCTATTGAATGATAATAAAGCTCGTCTACTATCGATTTCTTGTTTAGACAACGTCTTTATTAGACAATCTTTTTTCTTCACGGTCTACTTAGTTATTTAATTACAAGCTCTTATGGTTTCATTTAAAAAGTGATTATCTTTTTTTCTTGTAATGTCTCTACCAGCTTTTTGTGTTTTATATCGGTGTTTCATAGCTTATTTTACTTTATTAAAATCTAAAAATTGACAATATTAAGGCATGTTGTATAATGTTTGTGTTTCAAAGTATTTTTTTTAACTTGAAGTTCTAATTAACTATTAAAAATGATGTTAAATAAATATTTGAACAAAAATATAACCGGAAATCAATCTTTTAGCTTTTTTCCCCTTTTAGCTTTTAATCTGTTAGGGTTAAAGTCAAATCGATGATCGTGTAGCCAAATGCCGGTCTAGCCATGTGTATGGCGTACTAGCTATTGAAGGTGTATTTAGGAAATCTAACTTGTGAAAATTTATTTACTTTAAAAATTTCCACAAGTTCGCAGAGCCCGTTAACAAGAAATTTTTCGCATAAAGGCTTCGTTGCACATCTTTAAGTACTAGGAGACGTTCCACGGACATAAATTTGATTTTCCGACTGTGAATTTTTAAATTTTATCGACGTTGAAAAACTTGAAGACGTTCTCTCATTCCATTTTTATCACGTCTGTACGTATGTTATCTTGTGACAAATTTGTTGCATTATAGAGCTCTAACATATTCAAAATTCTAAAACATACATGTTTAAATGTACATGTACAACGCATGTGTATACGAGTTATAGTTGTACGTGTAGGGTCACACGAATAAAAGTTTCACTACGTTTCCACAAAATATAGTAGTTTCTTAAAAACGATACAATAATCTTTGCTCTTTAGGGTAATTTTCATCCGATATTTGTTTTGATAAAAATATATATGTTCACTTTTCTTTTGAAAGAGTTTTGTTTTTATTTGTGCTTCAAATAATACCACCTAGGTTACGTCTTATCCATTGTCCCTGTAGTTCCGGGACCAGAATAGGACTATGGTACCCTCTGCCTGTCGTAAAAGGCGACTAAAAGAGGCTTCCGGGGTTGCGGGCGGGAAGAGTGGGAGCTCGAACCGTCCGGTCAAGTGACCCCGGGAAGGACTGCGGCATGTGTGGTTGCATGTTGCCGTAAAAACCAGAAGGTGCGGTGAGCAGTTCACGCCCACCAGGGAAGAGCCCGATGGGGCACACGCTGAGGACACCGGCGGCGGTCGGAGTTCCCGGAGTCCTCTTCGCAGCGTCGAGGTTGGCCACCGGGGGGGGTTTTAGTGCGGTAAGAATCCCACATAACCCGCGTCGCTCCCACGACGTCGGGTTCTCTTTGCTTGGGAGGTACCACCGCCGCACTTATCAAGCGTGAAGTGTTCTCACGTTTTGGTCGAATCGTGTGGTGGTGTGCTCACATTTATATGTCCTGACCACCTTAGTCCTTAGTAGTAGAAACCTATTTGTTGACCTTACATAGTCTATAAGAAGTTGTTTACAGACGTTCTTCGGCGGCAGTGACCACTTATTAAGTGTTGCCCGACTGCTTTAAACCCACGTGCCTGGTTGTTACTAGAGTCTCTTAAAAACATCGAATTAAGCTCAAGCGGGCCTAATAAGGCTTGGAATTCTACAAATTAAAGTGGTTCTACGTTAGATAGACTATACTTATACAACTTTGCAGAGCACATTAATAACCAATTTTTCGCTATATTATAAATCTGTGCAGTTAACCACAGCTTAGCTAACTGGCACAACTGTAGAGGGAAAGCACCCGTTAAATAGCAGTGTATCACTACTCATCGTAGTATAAAACAAAGTCGCTTCTCGCTGTCTATACCTATGTATGCTTAGGTATTTAAAGATACGATTCGGATTTGAATGCAGTTTTTTTTAATTGATAGAGTGATTCAAGAGGAAGATTTTTATGTTTATTACATGTATGATTTAGTGGAGAAACTCTGATCATTTTAAATTCTTCACTTTTAGGCGGAACGAGGTTTGTTGGGGCAGCTAGTCATGCTTAAAATTTACAACAACTGGCCTCCAAGCGCACAAATGAAGTCACGTCCATGACACGGGACACTCCGTCGAATTAGGAGGTGCACTGTGCATATTCATTGACACTTCTGACGGTGTTTAGTACTTATGGATATATTGAAACATATTTTAAAACTCTTTGGCTCTTGTCCGTTCGGGTGAAAGATGGTAATCAAATAAACATAGGATCTAGGATTTGAAAGCATAAAATTGTTATTGAATATTCTTAATACCTATCCATTTTAAATGACTGAGACAAAGTATGAAATACCAAACAGAAAACGTGAGACGGATACGAAGCAATAGTTATGAATAGAGAGACCGTCAAATTGACTCACAGGCAAAAATATAATCCTTAGATGAAGTACATTATGTATAATGCATGAATTATTTTATCTTTTAACTGCACCCCAAGTTTTTTAATTTGTTATAGAATCATATAATTCTATATTTAAACCTATATTTTGTTTGTATAAAAGCTAAATGACATAAATATTTCGATTAAACACAATAACGTAACAATGAGATCTCAGGTTAACGAAACAGGTTGTGTTTTAATTGAAACATTCCTTGTATAATAAAAAAGTATATCCTTGTGTAATCCATACAAATAAAAAAGTGTTACCTATCAAAATTGTGTTTGGCTGGCTTCTTCTTGATAAAACTGGCTTAGATTGCTCCACTTCATTCGCACCTCAGGTCCACAAATTCGCACGTGGCCAGCGCAGTGGATTATGGCCTAAAACTCTCTCATTCAGAGAGAAGTCCCGTGCCCAGCAATGGGACAATAACGGATTGGCACCGCCGTCTATCTAAATCACGGTAAAAAGCCCAGTGTTACTGTTCAGTGATCACAATAATAGCAGGATATCTCATACGTGCTTACAATATATTTTTTCTTTGAAGTTGCTGACGTGCTTGCACTTGAAGTTAATATACTGTCGTCCATGAACATTACTGATTCCACATAACAAAGCATGGACTAAAGAATTCTGGATGGCTGGCTGGATTCATTTACATCTCGTCTCAATCGGTCGTTCGCAAATTATGTCACGTTCTATGTGACTCTAACGACAAGAGGAAAAATAAACGAAGTGCGTAGGCATTCAGTCGAATTTCTGAGATTTCGACGAGCTATGTTAGAATTGTCTCATTTCCTTTTCCCTCCACGTTTTCTATGTTTATGGTTTGTTTTTGTCCATATGTGGACTAACATTCATATGTTTAATTAATCTGCAGCAGTTATTCGCGTACTACACGCCTGTGTCTTAATGATACAGCACTTATAAATAACCTGTTTTTGAAAGAATGCAATGGAGAAAATTGCGTACTAACGCAGTCGTTGTAATATATTAATGATTTTTATTCGTTCCATCCATGCATCAGCCTTCTGAATGCACTGTTGAACATAAGACTCACCCTAAATGGCGGCAATCTATTCGGTCTTGTGCCTTTTAAATCCAGTGGTTTCCTGGTACCTTCTTCAGAAACGTGTCCCCAAAAACTAGTCCCCAAAAAGAAGCTGATAGATTGACACTGGCACTTGCAATTCAATTACAAGTACATATAGATATATTAATTTTGTTCAATAAAACAATAAAATGTTTGTTATATTAACCAAATGAACATTTACTCAAATATAGGGTGGCAAGGCTGGCAATATGCCACGTGATCTAGGCAAATAGGCTTTTTAACTGAAAGGGTGCAAAGTGTAGCGCTTTTTTGTTACCAAGGAGGAAACCTTCAAATGGTCCCCGATGCTATGGGAGCACTAAAACACCTCGGTGGCCACCTCTGCGCGGGGGGGAGGACTCCGGGAACTCCAACGGAACACAATCGGACCAGTCCGAGCGCTATGTCACTTTCGAGCTCTTCTCCGATGAGCATTTGCGCTCACCGTGTCTCCTGATGTTTACGCCAGCATGCGACCACACATACCGCCGCCACTAACGTGGTCGCTGGCTGGGTTATTCGAGCAGGGTTGCGGGCGACTAGAGTGGAACTCTAGTGGCCCGCAACCCCACAAGCCCCCTTTTACTCGCCTTTTGCAACTGGCAGGAGCTACCGTGACTGTAATTTACTCCCTGGCTACACTACTACAGGGGACAAAGGGCAGCGCCCTATAATTCACACATTAAGCGTACATCTTTGGTGGAACAGCGCCCTTAGGCTCACAAATGTAGTCACGTCGTGACACGAGCGACACTAGCTTGAAATGTAAATTAACTGCATTGTGCGTAGAGGTCCAGTGACACGTAGCTCGCGATGTCACGTCTTGACACCAATTGGCTTAATTTGCAAATTGAACATTTACGAATTAATTACCATTGCTTCAAGATGTAGACTATGAATAATCAAACGCCTGGAACAGGGTCATCTAAGTGTATATTATTAATTATACATTAACATTTATCGTTAAAATTAAAATAAAACAATAATGTATAAAAATGTTTATTTCTGATTGCTTAAAAAGGAGAATAACTTTTCGAGCATATGTATTTTTGTACGTGCTACGGCCTAAATGGCTTACCGGATTGTTACATATGACAAATGTATAAGTATAATTGAAATTGAACCAGCTTGCAGAGTGACGTAGGGTTTATCATTTTAATATAGCGTCTACGATCAGGAAAATATCGGGACAAGAATTTTTTTTTTATTATCACAAACGGGTATCAAATGAGAACTAGTAATGAGACCATCCCAAATATGTAACAAAGAATTATAAACAAAAATTACGACTGAAAATTTTATTCAAGCAGTCGGGATTTTTGTTTGTATTATACTTGTTTATTGTTCTTGTATATTCTATGCGCTACGATGCTTGCAGGAACTCTTAGGTAACATTAAACACAACAATAATCCCACCTGAGAACATCGTTCTCGGTTGCCCCTCGCGCCCTACAGTACGCCGCATGAAGTACACGTTAATTAGGGCATTACCGGCGCTGTAACTCTACAAATGTTAATTTCCCTGTCTAGACAGCTATATCACGTACCTATCTCACTATAGAACAAAATATTAAACTCAAGGGTTACGTTCCTCAAAGCCTCAAAATTAAAATCAAAACTGTATTTACAACAAAAGATATGCTTTATTATTGAAAGTTCCTAAAATAATTATGCAATTAAGAAAACGGTAGTTATCTTTGCTATGCATACGTATTACGTATACATATGTATGTCTTTAACTATATTAAGCCAAAAATGTATAAACAAAATAATAAATTAAACTGTCAGCATAAAGAAGCTATCAATTCTAGGCAACACCGATAGGTGCACACGTTATATTTATTATCACTAAAACTTCTCTCATAGTTTTTGTCAAAAATATTCATAGTAGTTAGTATCATATTCATTGCATTATCCAAGCTTGCAGAGGCTACTGACAGTTTTTTTAGTGTTACCAATAGAAAATTCTATTCATATTCTACATGCGGGACGGGTACTTCCTGCTCACTACCGTCGCGCTAGACCTTCCAACAGACGTCGACATCGCGACAAATGAATTCTCCTATGCCGTAAAACGAAAAAAATGACGTATGTTTGTTCGACGTAACTCGAAACGACGTAAGTCGAGGACTGCTTGTATTATTATTTCTATATCCGTAACCGTAACTGGAACTAAAATAATATATCCTTAACATGACTGTCACAAAAACAAATATATTACTAATTTGAGATCACTTAAATAAACCATAAGATAACAAATTAATTAAAAATAAACTTCAGGGAATGAAATACATAAAATATGGATAAAATCTGTGCGACAATACCAGCACGGCAACATATATTCATTTATGTGTCTATCACACTAGCGACTAAACGATGCATAATTATTTTTTAACTAAAAATAACATTTTTGAGTTCGAGGAAATCATTATTAGTATTTAATCTTAATTCTAGGTTCTAGGTGTCTTTGCTAAGTCACAGGGGATTAAGTTGTGACTTCATAGGTACCTTGAGAAACTTATTCCTTTAATGAATATTCCAAAAAGATAACACGTATTTTATCGCCGTTACAACAAAATTAATCAATTAGCAATAATGTGTGCTCGTATCTTACGATACGCACATAGTTTGACAATTAAAGGTACGGTTTGATTATTAAATTTAAAATTCTGTAATAACTGAATAAAATTACTAGCATCTGCTAGTAGAGAAACATTTAACGTCTAAAGTTTCAAGAATACGAGTATGTATATCTTGTTTTAAACTTTTTTGTAGCGTAATGCGACTTTGTCGACTAAAAGTTAAAACTTTCAAAGTTCGTGCTCGTCGTGTTACAAAGGGTAAACGTCCCCATCTAAGTCAGTAACCCGTAAAACTTATAATTATGTTTCTTTTAATTTACCTAAACACACTGGAGATTGCTTCATGCCTTTAAAAGTTTTTTAACCGTGTTCAGACATGGGTATGTACTTATTTATTCTTCGATATAAAATTATAAGCCTTTAAATTATATAAATGAAATCACCAGTATTATACATCGAAATAAGCATTGGGATTTTAATGTCGTGTTCGTCATTGATGGCAGGCGATACGATAATTTATTTTATATCAGTAGGTATATACTTTGTATGCATAGTTATACATGATCTGAGCTGCAAGAAAATAAAGCGGCACGTTTTACTGGGGGGGGGGGGGCACAAAACATTCGCTTCAGGCGTAATTTAGTTTACAACAGAAACGTCAGAGTTGAGTGTTTAAAAAAGTATGTGTCTGATCTTATGATAACTGAAATTTTGTGGAAATTCGCTCAACATAGTACAACGTAGCTTTTATGAAGAACGAATATGGTTCGACCGCAGAAGTACCACCGCCGCACTTACTTTTAGCGTTAAGAGGTTATTGCGTTTCGGTAAAGGAGTGTGGTTGCAGACTCATTTTATATGAGGCGACCAACTTATTCTTTGGGAGTAACAACAGATCTGTGATTAACTTCAGATAGAACGCTTAATCTGTACCTACGAGGTCATTTACAGATGTTGATATGTAGCAGCACTTGTCATCAGTCGGACTGCATGCTTGTTTGTTACTTCAGTTTATACAAAATAATGGCGGCTCACACGTCCACGTTTGTTTAGCGCTAGTGTGAAAGGCTTTATCGTTTCAACAATCCCTTTGTTTGATTTCATACGAATGTGTAGAAAGGTACTGAATGATTGGAATATGCGTGTTCATGTGAAAAGCGGATTTACGCGGCGTATTCATTTTTATAATGAACTTAGTATTTTGAAATATGCTTTCTTTCTAACTACTTCTTTTGAAGTAACAAACGTTCATTAAGATCTTATTTTAAGTTATTATATTACTGCTTCAATCGACGAATAACACCACTAAAATATTTTTTTACCGGCAGGCCAAATAACAAAATTAAACTGTTGATGTTCTCGAATTGAAATAAATAAATAAATTGGAAATTAACAATGGCGTAGTTAAAGTTTACAAATTAAGGCCTTTCTTCGATAATGTTATCTACCTTTAACATAAAATTTATTAATTTTTGAATTGTACAGTATTCTTGCAAAGTAGCCATATTCAATTATCACGTCCAAAGATATTATTAAGGAACAGAAAACAAGACAAGAGAAAGTGTTAATCGTTAATAAAAACAAAAATGTAATAAGATTCATAGTGCGGCAGTTGACAAAGACGTGATGCACAAATTGATATTCAGAGCGCGTTCGGAGCTCGGAGTTACGGCCGGAAGACGCGATGGGCCCATGTTTGAGACCTGCGACTCGAGGCTTGCGACTGTGACAAGTGGCGATCACTATTTGAAAAGCTTTTTTAAAAGCCGATTCAAATTCAAATAAAAAGACTTAATGTGTAAAACACACTACAATATAAAAAAAAAAAAAAAAAAAAAACAAAAATTATTAAAATATACAAATATATTTTATTATTAAAGATAGCTAAAATATTGTTATTACTAACAGATAGTTTAAAGAATCGATACTACCAAACTATCGTTTTGCAGATATGGGGTATTATATTAAATCTGCGCCATATTGGAGCAATCCGCGAAGTCAGAAGCGCGGTTTGTTCCATGAAAGTAATACTGTATTCATTACGTTCGAGCGATCCGCCAAGTTCAACGTGTCTGGTCGCTTCCATTTTTATTGGATAAGTTCCCCGTTCGGCCTGTCGCCTTGCGGGAAGTTTTTTCTGGGCGCTGATATCTATTTCCAATTGCCGATTTCGGATAGATGCCGATTCCAGGTTTTGGTTATCAATTGAATTCTTGATAGAGCAGTACGGATTTTGATTGGGCGGTAGAAAGTAGCGGAATAAAGCCGCATTGCTTTTGAGCTAAATTAAACATACGACGAATTGCTACCGATTTTTAGGAATAACCAGACTTCATCACCATGTCCCGAGTAATATCGTTCTTGAAAAGCTTTACTCCGTTGCTTCTCGTGGATGTCTTTTTTAACATCAACAGCCAGTATGGTCAACAACGTCTTTGAAAGCCAAGGATTACTTATCCAAAGCGTTTCAACTTCATCTCCAAGAGAAGCAATGCATCTATTGCTCAATTCAAGAAATCTTATCTGGAGTTGATTACAGATGTTCATGACCGGTTATGGCTATTTACAATCACATGAATTGCATGATTAGGTCCTTAGCCTATGTCAAGAAGAGGACTTGAAAGGGATGGTAGGGTGGTTTATCAAAAAAGTTTATATGAGGATTTCGAACTCAAGCCAATTCTGTTTTGTAAAAACAATGAATCTTCTCTTTGCCAGCCTAGTACATCAAGATCCAAATCAAATTTATTTAACTTCATGCGATTTTGCTTATGGATTATCCACTTCATTATATTTGATTACAAAACTTAACAATATTATCATAACCACATTTTTTTAAATTTCTTTACTACCGATATTGTGACAAATTAAATAGATCTTCCACTAGTGCTCGTCAACGGATCCTTCTCACCACCGCAGTTTTACCTTGACCACTATCCATGCAACTGGGACGGAATATTATTCAAATTACATATCAAAATACATCCGGAGAGGTACGGTGGAATCTAAAAAGGGCAAATTAACACGTTTTTGTATGGGAGCCCCTGTAAATAATGATAATACTTAAATTTAATTATATTATTTTGTTTATTTTAATGTGTATACATAACTAAATATTCACGTTAGTGTTATGGAAGCCCTCTTAATTATTTCTTTTCTTCTGTTTTTGCTGTTGTTATATCATCAACAGCAATACATTATGTGTAAAAAAATTCTGTCTAGATAGAAGTCTAGATAGCCGTCTAGATCACGCTTGATAAGATAGACAAACGGATAATGGAATCTTAGTTACAGAATCCTGTTTTTATCTATTTGGTTATCGTCAACCCATTATTGTCTCATTGCTGGGCACGGGTCTTCTCTCGGAATGAGAGAGTTTTAGGTCCTAGACCACCGCGCTGGCCAAGTGCGAATTAGTGGAACCATAAAAAACAATTTTGTTTGTGAAATCCCTACTAAGTATTTCTCCATTAAAATACAAGTTTTGGTTGCTGATAGAAAGATAGCCAATAGTTGGAAGGAATATAGCTAAATTTAATTTACGAGTGTGATGCCAAAAAAAGGCTCAACCCACAACTCCCAGGGGTGTCGTAAGACGCGACAGAAACTTAGGACTTGGGGAATGCTAAGCTATAATCTCATGTGTGAGTTACGTATATTTGAACACGATTCAAAAGAATCCCAAAGTTATAATTTTAATAAAGGTGCTTACTTTTTTAACATTATGATAATTATGTTATTTATTTATAAAGCCATTTATTCAATTTCTTAGATTTTTTTTTATATTTCGAGCAGTATTTTATGGAAATAAATATATTTTAAAGCATTGATCAAAATATAAAAATATATTTCAATGATACATCGAATTTGGAGTGATTTTTAATAAATACAATAACAAATGACTGAATTTTGCCTATTCCTCTTAAACCAAAACTATATTTTTAATACTCCTTTTAATTGAATTAGAACTTTTTAAGACTTATATTTAATCCCTATTATTATTTATTTACTAAGTAAATATGAAAATAGCTTTAAGGTCTTTAAATATACAAAAATATAACATAAATTATTGCCGAGACGATTTAAAGTTAAAGCTTAAATTTTCTACTGTTTACCCTTTTCGTAAATTTCATCAAAATATTTTACTATGTTCATATCGGTCAGATATTGTAAACTGTTTTCAGTTTTCATTCAGCAAACTTCCCGTTTAACACAGATATTTACGTAAGCTTTAATATTTAACTGACATTTAAAACGTACGCTTAAAAGTAATTTATTTACGTATTCAACAACAAAATAAAGATTAAAATGATGATTAAAATATTTGATAGTTAAACTCTTTTGCCAAGTGGTAGAGCTGATATAGTGCGATCAGAGGTCACGCTCCTGTCACACATCTAAAGCCTCGTATTCATGGTAAACATTTGTTTAGCAACAGTTGATCAACGTTGTTTATGAACGGCGAGAATGCTAGAAACTTTGTTTAAATCAATATAAATTGTCCACACGCGTTGAAATGTTGCCTGATACCATATCTCCACAGTTTGACACTACCGCTATGTTTATAAACAGTTGCAAACACGTCCACACACGGCAACATTTGTTGATAAACAGATGTTTTCGTCGGGCGTCAACTCCGCAACACACGTGTTGCCCGCAATATGTTGACAGCAACTCGGCAACATGTTTATGCAACCGTGTTGCTAAACAAATGTTTACCATGAATACGAGGCTTAAGTCTGACGTGTAGCAGTGCTTACACAAGGGTGTGTTTGCCGGTTCACTTATATATAAGACGATCATGTCAGTCCCCAAGAGCACCAACGCATCTTTGATTGATTTTAGATACCGGTAGGTAAGCCCTTGACTTACATTGGCTATGTGACCTTGCTCACAAATTATTTTTTCTTGCGTTTATTTCAGTTGGTTACAAATGTCTATGGGTGTCAGTGACTACTTACCACCAGGTGGACTGCAAGTTTATTTGCTTCTCCACTTTCATAAAAAAAAAAAAAAACTTCCTCACATTACTATTCATTAAAGTCTAACTCGTAACTGTTCGCTTAGAACAACTCTTACTATTCTCGATTGTGCGTTTACCTACAGTAACCAAACATTAGCGATATTACATTCATGGTCCATTTCATCCAGCTTGTATCTAAATGCAATCATTTTGAACGACATTGGCTGAGCAAATCCGCGCACCGGAACGCTGGCTAACGGGTGATTGACGGATCACATTTACATGATTAATTGACGCTGGAAAACAGGACTCGGGAATTTTCTAACCTACTTCCTCAATCTACGGGCTACACTATCAATCTGACATCGAGTAAAATTAAGGCATGAATCTAAATGATGCAAAGATATCCGTCAAACGGATTAACATTGCGGTATACATCACTTAAATAGATTGAAATAAATGGAATTATGCAGATACTAACAATGTTTTTAACTTTCTATAGATTTTAGTGGATTGAGGTCAGAATAAAAAGAGGAAGGGGGACTACTTTGACAATCATAACAACTCGGATATGAAATGAAAATAGGTAGACCATTACAAATATAGTAATTGTGGAGATATCCATCATGTCATGTCAAGGGTTGGGAAAAGGCCCAGGTTCTGGGTTTCCCGGAATTCTGTTTTTCTCTGTATGTTAAGTGGCGGGGCCACGGAGACGCTTTTGCATTTTACCGCAGTCTGGCTGGCGTTACACCCCTTTTGTGGTCACCTCCTCTCATTTGGTTCATTTGGGACTAAATTTCTATATCCGTTTTTGGGGATGCGCCCTGGAACAACACTTGCATTCGATGGGTCTTCTTTACAGAAGAAGAAAGGTCATTCCACCGAGACTTTCCCTTGAGGCTGCGGATTCCCGGAATCCTATTTTTCTCTGTATGCTAAGTGCCGAGGCCATGGATACGTTTTTGCGTTTTACCTCGGTCTGCGTACGAATGCCTTTGGAGGTCACCTCCTCTTATTTGGGGCTAAATATCAATATGCGCACTAGAAAAACACTTACATTCCATGGGCCTTCTGTGCAGACGAAGAGAGGTCATTCCACCGAGGCTTTCTCCTGAGGCTACAGATTGGGAGTTTTTTTTTTTATATTTCACTGAAGTAGCAAACGAGCATGCAGTCCACCTGATGGTAAGTGGTCACTGCCGCCCATGAACATCTGTAATCAACTTCATACAGAACATGGGTTCTATCTGAAGTCAATCACAGATGTGTTGCTACTCCCGAGGACTAATATAGTCGCCTCATATTAAAGTGTACCGGCAACCACACCCTTCCATCGAAACGCAAGAAATGCTTCACGCTTCCATCGAAACGCAAGAAATGCTTCACGCTAGAACTAGGTGTGGCGGTGGTACCTCCCCGGTCGAACTACACTGGTTCTACCACCTGTTCTTGCTTGTCATCACCCTCTGCTGCTTCGTAGGTTCCATCTGCGACTTGGATTATTAAAACTATACATTTTAAAAATATTGTTAAATGTGTTACCCAAGGTAAAGAAAAATATCTGCCTTCGTATTTTGATATGCACGTAGGTATGTATTTTTTTTTCAACAATTCTGATAGATAATATACACTTATTTCAGTTTTCTAAATCAATGTAAAACGTTGTACACTTAGTACCCCACGCTAGATTTTTCATTGATACACACAAAAACAAATACACAAACACCTAGACGCGGAACAGAAATTTATCTCTGGTTTAGGTTCTAGCTTTAAAATGCGTGTCGAACCTGTATAGTGACAGCTCCGGCTCGCAAGTCGGTAAAAATATTGTGTTACCACATAAAGCTTTAAGCGCAAATTCGTATATGCATTTTATAGAATTCCGCTACAGATACGTGACCTTTGACCAGCATTCTTCTGCAGACCAAGATAATTGAATTGAAGACTACATTGACAGTCAGCGAAGCTTCTCTCATCAGTTTGCCGTTGAATGATAATAAGCTCGTCTACTATCGATTTCTTGTTTAGACAACGTCTTTATTAGACAATCCTTTTTCTTTACGGTCTACTTGGTTATTTAATTACGAGCTCTTATGGTTTCATTTAAAAAGTGATTATATTTTTCTTGTAATGTCTCTCTACCAACGTTTTACGTTGGATCGGTATTTCATAGCTTATTTTACTTTATTAATATCTGAATTGTGTTTTTAAATATCTTTTGTAAGTAAGTTTGTTAAGTATGTTTTTAAGTATCTTCAAAGTATATTTTTAACTATCTAATAGCTGATAGCTGATAGCTGATATAACTTAGTAAATTAAATTAAAATATAACCGGAATTTAATCTTTTCGCTTTTTTCCCTTTTAGATTTTAATATTTTAGGGTTAAAGTCAAATCGACGATGGTGCAGACGATGTTCATGGTATACTAGCTTTTGAAGGTTATAATTACAAGATCTGTGAGCAGTGAAAGCCTAATGGTTGAAATTTGTCCTTTCGATCGGGAGGTCCGAGGTTCAAATCCAAGCACGCACCACAGATTTTTTTTTTAATTAATGTGCGTGTAGAAATGTAAAAAAATATGTGCGTATTAGAAATTAATTATCACTGCTTTTTGGTAAAGGAAAATATCGAGAGGAAACCTACACACCCAAGAGTTCTTAAAAAAAAATTCTTGGAGGTCTGTGAAGTCCACCAATTTGCACTTGGCGAGCGCGGTGGACTATGGCCTATAACTCTCTCATTCCGAGAGAAGACCCGTGCCCAGCAGTGGGAAAATAATGGGTTGACGATAATTAAAAGATCTAGCTTGAATTAATATTTGTTTTCTTTAAAAAATTCCACAAGTTCGCAGTGCCCGTTAACAACCAATTTTTCGCATTAAGGCTTCGTTGCACATCTTTAAGTACTGGGAGACGTTCCACGGACATAAATTTTATTTTCCGACTGTGAATTCCTAAATTTTATCGACGTTAAAAACATGAAGACGTTTTCTCATTCGAATTTTATTATTTCCTTCTGTATGTGTTATCTATTGACAAACGTTGTACTATAGAACTACAAATGTTGTACAAATGTTGTATTATAGAACTTTATTCAAAATTCTAAATAGGTATACATATCACTACGTATATATGCGAATTATGGTTGTGCGTCTGGGGTCACACTAATAAAGGTTTCACTACGTTTCCACAAAATATAGTAGTGTCTTAAAAAATATATGCAAAACCTCTGCCCGTTAGGGTAATTTTCATTCGTTGTTCGTTTTGAAAAATATGTTTGTTCTCCTTTTAAAAGAGTTTTGTGTCTTTTTAATTATTTTTCACGCGAATAACACTACCTAGTTTTTTATGCACCGTCTAGACAAAATAATATCTTAGACGCATATCGGTTTCTATTAGAAGATATTGCGACCACGCCGCAGTAAAAAGACGCGTTAACTTTTAATTTTAACCGTAATTTACAACTATAGATATGGTACGCGATAGACGCATGCCGTGGCGCAATAAAATCCATCAATATTAAGTGTATGAACATGATTCTATCTGACTGAGCCAACCGTACAGATCAGAATTTGTAAACCGGCGAATATAATATATAGTTTTGTCAGGTAACACCGGTATGTTTTAACCGGGGAGGTAACACCGCCGCACCTATTTCAAGCGTGAAGTGTTCTTACGTTTTGGTCGAAGTTGGTTGCCTGCTCACATTTTATGTCTTAACCGTCTTTGTCTTAAGGACCAGAAACCTATTTGTTGGCCTTAGATATATTTGTTTATAGACGTTCATTGATAGCAGTGACCACTGCTATCAATGAACGTCTATAATATGTTGCCATATAGGCACAAAACATATAGGCATATGTTGCACGACTGCTTTGGCCTGCACGCCTGGTTGTTACTAGAGCCTCTTAAAAATCGAATTAAGCTCAAACGGGTCTATTAAATGGTTGGCTTGGAATTTTACAAATTAAAGTAGTTCTACATAGACAGCATATACTACAATTTTACAGAGCACGTTAATAAGCAATAAAGTCTCCGTGCAATTTAGCATAGTTTAGCTAACTCGCACAACTGTAGTGGGAAAGCACCCATAAATAGCAGTATATCATGCATAAAATATACAACAACTGGCCTCCAAGCGCACAAATGAAGTCACGTCCGTGACTCGGGACACTCGCTCGAATTGGGAAGTGCATTATGCGTATTCATTGACACTTCTCACGATGTTTATACTTGAAGATGTATTGAAACATATTTAAAAACTCTGACTCTTGTCCGTTCGGATAGAAAATAGTTATTAAATATTCTTAATACGTACCCTGAGTCAAAAAAGTACTACGTAAGTATTTGTACACCTTATTTTTACCCATAACTACAATTAAACGAATTTTGGATAAACAAAATTTTGGTGGTATACTTACCACCAAAATTTCACGAAGGATAAAAACGATTTATATACATTTATTTTTAATAAAGTGTTTTGAAAAACATATTCGAAAAAACCAAAAAACGATTGTTCAAAAAAGTAGTAGTACACATAACGATAACATTGGAAAACATGAAATTTTTATCCTGACATTATAATTAAAATGAAGTATTACCTACCTTTAGTATCAATAATTAGCTTGTAATCTTCTTGGCACGGATTCGTCCAATTTTAAAATTAAATGTTCAGGTATTTATTCCCACTATTCTATAATTATTCGTTGCAGTTTATGTTTCTGTATCTTAAATATGCAGATTTTCAATTGGATTAGTATCCGGAGACTGGTGAAGCGTTCTTGTCCGTGCGACCATATTTGTTTTTCTTCGTATAACTTTTTTATAACTCTTTATTAAAAATAAATAAATATACACATTATTTAATGCTTCGTGAAGTACTTATCACCCAAATTTTGTTCATGTAACGTACGTTTGATTAAAGTTGTGGCGGGAAGTTTTTGACCCACTGTATATTCACGATCAATGACTAATAAATAAGTAGTAAATAATGAAGATAAAACATAAGGCGGATACGATGCAAAATAGTTATGAGTTGAGAGACCGTCAAACTGAATCATTGGCAAAAATATAATCTATATATATAAAAGGATATACTGATATTGGCATATCAACGCACAGAAAAACTACTGTACCTAAAAACTTGAAATCTTGAAGAAACTCTGAACGTGGGACTTCTTCTCGCGGAGCGCAGCTCCGCGGGGAAACATGTTGAGGGCCTCGCCCTATGCATGTGGTGAGCTACCGCTGCCCGTGAAAACGGGCAGGTCCTGTGGGGGTGTTGGCTTTTTTTTTTTTTTTTTTTTCCCCTAACGCCTGACTTACCATTACAAATGGAGGTCGGTGTAGTTGGCCCTGGCATTCATTTGCTCTTCGTATCTGGGAATCCGCAGGTAAGCCCCGCAGAGGAAGCCGGAAGTGGACGGCCCTGTTCAGGACCGCGGACAATCCAGTGTTAGCGGCGGCATGCTACCCCAGATGTTCGGAGATGTTAGCGATGCCGCCGCGGATGGCTGAACTGATATCGCGGCCCTGACCCATGGCCGCGATCACCTGCTGCAGCATCTTGGTAAGGTCCTGCAACACCTGGAGTTGTTGGTGGCAGGCCTGTTCGCTACCCCCAGGATGGGCGGGGGCTCTAGCGGGCTGCTTCTTTCTCTTCTGCTTCTTAGCAGTGGTTTCAGGTGCGGGAGGGGTCGGCTTCGCCTTCTTCCCCTTCCGTTTCCGGCTCTTCTTTTTTAGAGGAGCCCCGCGACTGGTCGGCTCGTTTGCCGCTGCCATGAGGGACCCCTGTTGGTGTTCCTCCACTAGCTGCGGCTGTTGCGAGGCGACCGGAGGCTTCCGCGGTCTCCCCGCTTTGGCGGAGAGGGCCACCGTCCCAGCGCGTTTGTTACGCGCTTCCCGCCTAAACGCCGGACACGACGTGTGGTTGGCGGGATGCGGTCCGCCACAGTTCGCACATGTGGCCGGTTCTTCGCGCGGACGCGGGCATTGGTATGCGGCGTGGTTTTCACCACACCGCACACAGGCAATCTTGCGATGGCAGTTATGCAAACTGTGTCGAAACTGCTGGCATCGGTGGCACTGCGCGGGTCCCTTTTTCCCGCGCCATGCCTCTATCTTGATGCCGGACATGCACATCAACTCCTTATGTGCATATATACCCGGCAAGAGGCCCTCGGTTCTTTTTAGTATTACTAAAAAGATACACCCGGGCCGGCCTCGGCGGGCTCGGATGGCGCGAGCGAATTCGGGGACATACCCCAACTCGCGGAGCTCCTCTATAATTTCTTGCGGGGCGGTGTCGGCGGGCAGCCCCCGTATGGCCACCCTCACACTCTGCTCCGCGGGCAGGGAGTATGAGAATCAGGAGATATTCTCCCGGCTCTCGAGTCCGGTGAGGTACGACTGAATAAGCCTGTACTCACCGGCCTCTTGAGGAGTGAACCTCACTCCCTATCCAAAGGGGCGGGCATTGGGAGCCCTCCCCAGCCTGGACTTTAACTCCCGGAAATGGAAGGCCCAGTTGGGGAGTTTCTCCACAATGAGTGGAGGGAATCGACCTCGGGGCGGCTGACCGCCGGGAATCTGTGGGGGACTCGTACCTGCGGATCCCTGAACGCTGATACTGGGCAGCGGTAGACATGCAGGCGTCCTCCTTGATGCTGGTGCGGGTGCGGCTGCGGCTGCGGCTGCGGGTGCGGTTGCGGCTGCTGATGCGGCTGCGGGTGCGGTTGCGGCTGTTGGAGCGGCGGGCAGTGGCCGCGCGCTCGTAGCCGGCTTGAATGCCGGCGGCGTGGGTGCTCGCGCAGGCTGCGGGCGCGGGGCGCCGCTGGCCGCTGCCGCAAACGAGTACGGCGGCGGGAGCGGCGTTAAAGGCGCTCGTGGGTGTTCGGGCGGGCCGGGATCCGAGTAGACCCTCTGGAGCCCGCGTTCCTGGCTTCTCACTCGGAGGCGGGGGTCGCGGATGACGCGACGCTTTGCGTCTCTGTCCTCCTCCCCCACCTCCGGACTCCTCGGCCTTCTGGCTAGCTTCTCCCGCTCTATGCCCAACCAGAGATCGGCGAGCTCGTTCTGTTCGGGCGTCACCTGGCGGGCAAGGTAGCGGTCGAAGGTCGACCAGAAGGCGTCTTGGATTTCCTCTTCGGTGACGTCTCCGGGGAGCAGCTGCGACTCCACCATCTGGTTGAACTTCGCCCTGCTTTCAGGCGAATATTGGTCCATCCAGTGGGAGCCGACTGGTCTCTGAGGGGTCGCAGCTGCAAAGTCAATCCTGGGCGGCGGGAACGCCGAGCCCGTCATGCGTGCCCCCTCCGCAGGTTGCGGTAGAGGCGGTGCAGACGGCTCAGGCGACCTCGGCGAATCCTCGAGGCGCCGTCCGGTAGGACGCGGCGACCTGGCCTCACGCGACCCGGATGGGTGCGGTGGCCCGCTCGCTCGCGCCACGGACGGGCGCCCCGTGGGGGTGTCGGTGGGTCTTGTAGGACCCGCGGACGGAGGCTCAGGTTGGGGAGTCTGCTGCACATCAGTGAGTGACTCACCCAGTGAGCTTCCGTGGCGGGGTTGGGGGCTCCTCTTTTGAGTGGCGTCCTCCTCGCCGTCAGAGTCGCGCGCCGTGCGCGCGGTCCTGCGGGCGCCGGAGCGACCGCTGCCGCGCTGCTTGGCGCGCTGCGGCTGGGTTGGTGCGGGTTTCCCGCGGGAGTCTTCAGTATTGGGCATCTCGCCCTCGCTGCGACGGCGCCGCTTGCCCGGGGGCTCGCGGCGCGGCTACTATTGTCCGGGAGTCTTCCGGGCGCCTAGGCGCCGACTTTGCCTACCTCCGAAATTGTAACAATCCCGGGGTAGGCAGAGAAAAACAATGTGCGCACGTGCGAGGGTACTTGGGCGAGATGCGGCCAGTCCAGAAACTCTGAACCTATCAGAGTTTCTTTTTATTATGTTTATCTCCTAAGGGGTTAAAAGTGGGGAGGGGGAAAACGTTTGTATGAAAGTCCGCCAATATTGATGCTACTTAATGAAATTTAGTATTTAGCTTTGTGGTTTGTTATTTTGAAAAATAGATTTTACCTTTTTTGCAAAATCAACCCTAAAAAGGATTAAACAGGGGTTGACTATTATTTCTGAACGCTTTTAATTTTGATGCCAGGCCCAATGTTGCTTAGTATTCGTCTTCATGGTTTAATGTAACAGAATATGTATTATTCTCCTTTTGCATAATCAAACCCTATGGTGGTAAAAAAGGGGTTGTACGTTTGTAGGAAAGTTCGCTTAATTTGATATTTGGCTTTTACTTGGAAGTAGTTACGGGTTAGTAACGATATTTATTACATTAAATATGTGATGTATGGATACATTATATTATACTCCACAATAGTCTTTCCCAATTACGCCCCCTCGTGGGCGCTGGAAGCCTAGAAGGAGGTGGTATTAGGCTCAGAAAAAAATAGGGAGGGGGCGCTGATATGACTAAAACGGGGTTGCGTTCTTCAATTGGGTGCCCTTTTTATCGACAGACTGCAGACATTGACTTAAATTTGTATAGTTCGCGACCTTTTTTTTCGTCAATCGTGACCGACATTTAAGTTTTTAAGGTGAAAGAAAATAATTGATTTTCAAAGTCTGCGTTAGACGAAAAGAGTTCGTAAGCCTCTGGTGTAGCGAACGAAGTCACGCGGGGCTGCTAGCATTAACATAGATGAACTACATTATGTAAAATGTGTGAATTGTTTTATCTTTCGACTGTACCCAACGTTTGTCGTTTGACTACTATTTCCTTTTTTATTCTGTTATAGAAAAATATTATTCTATATCCATATTTATATATATATATATATATATACCAATATTTTGTTTGTATAAAATAAATATTTTTATTAAAACACAATAATTTAGCAACGGGCTCTCAAGTTACAAAATGAGTTACGTATCTAGATCACGGTAAAAGAGACTAGTGTTAACTGTTTACCGATCACAATCATAACGGGTTACCTTTTTTTCACTCGTGCTTATAATATATTTTTCTTTGCTTAAAGTTGCTAAAGTCACACCTGATGTTTACAGACTATTACAGTACACATTAGTAATTCCGCATAGCAAAGCTAAGGAATTCCCGACTTATAGGGCTGCATATTTATTGACATGATCTCGTCTCCATCGGTCGTTTGCAAATGATATCACATTGTATGTGACTCTAACGTCAAGAGAAAAAATGAAAGAAGTGCGTTGTGCTTTGTACGTAGACATTCATTCGGTTTTCTGAGATTTAATACGAGCTATATTAATAATAACTCATTTCTTTGTCCCTCGCCTTTGCTATAAACAATTTTTGTTTTTTATGTGATAATTACATTCATATGTTTTAATTAATATGCAGCAGTTTTCCGCGTACCACACCGCGTTGACTTAATGATACGGAACATAAAAAGAATCTGTTCATGAAAGGATGGAATGGAGAAACTTGCATATTAAAAGAGCTGCATATTAAAAGGGGAGAGAGTCGCTGTAATTTATTAATAATATTTGTTCGTTCCATTCATACATGCATCAGCTTTTTAAAGTTCACTGTTGAACATAAATGGCGGCAATCTATGCGGTCTTGTGCCTTTTGAATCCAGTGATTTCTCGCTATCTTCTTCAGGGCATTAGCCCATGGTACCTTGGGCCGCTACCATAGCCCTTAGTAACGGGGCCGCCTGGAGTGAGGCGGCCTCAGTCCTCGCTGTGTACTTCCGGTATAGCTTTTTATATTTTTTAGGGACACAGTTAGTTTCATTATTATGTCCCCAAAAACTAGATTGATAGATTGACTGTCACAATTGGAATTTAAAAAACGCTTTGTACACTCAGAGCCCTACAGTAGGATTTTCTCCTTGTATCGTGGGCGTCATGAACACATACAAAGACGTATACACAAACACCCAGACCCAGAACAAGAATCTAAACTCATCATTCAGATACCTGTCTGGCCGGGAATCGAGCCCGGAACCCACAGCATGTCAGACCGATATGGTAACCGCTGCGCCACGTGGGTCGTCAAAGCGCAATGATCTCTGCTTATGGATATATCAATTTTGTTTAATAAAACAACATCATGTTTTTTTTATATTAACCAATGAACATTTTCCCAACTATAGCGTGGTAAGACTGGCAATGTGCCACGGGACCCAGCCAAATAGGCTTTTCAATGAGATTCGGAAATTTAATTAACGAATAATATGAATTATTATTTTTTCATATCTGTTTTTAGAAATATTATTGAATGATATGATTTTAGACTAGTATTATCGCGGAATTGATACATTATAACACTTAACGGGTGCTGGCGATATGCGCTTTATGAATTCTTATAGAATTATTTTTTCCGATATTTGCCTAGTGCCGTGACCACGATCCATGCAACTGGGTCGAAATATCGGCAAAAAGAATTCTATAAGAATTCATAAACGGCATATTGTGAGTACCCGTTAAGTATTATAAAGTATTATTGAATGAACTGTCTGAAAACTTTGACGTATGTCGAAGATTTAATTTATAACAAATATTGCAATAGTGCAAAAGGCGGCGCCCTATAACTTACAAATGAAGCGTACATCTTTGATGGAACAGCGCCCTTAGGCTCACAAATGTAGTCACGTCGTGACACGACCGACACTGGCTTGAAATGTAAATTAACTGCATTCTGCGTAGAGGTCCAGTGACACGTATCTCGCGATGTCACGTCTTGACACCAATTGGCTTAATTTGCAAATTGGACATTTACGAATTAATTATGATTGCTTCACAATATGAACTATTAATAGTCAAACGCCCAGAACTGGGTCATCTAAAATAGGTTGTATATTATTCATTATACATTTACATTTTCATTAAATTTTACGCTTCTAATTTCAAAAAAGTGAACTATGAAAAACTGCTAACGTATGTATTTTTGTTTCTAAACTTATTATCTAAATGTAAAAGTTCTTGTATCTAACATTAAAATTGGCAGACTTTCATGCAAATTTTCTACCCTTACGCCCGAGGGATTGATTATCCATAAACAAATGGAAAAGTGTTATATTACCGCTAATAAGGAGTTCCATTATTTGTAATTGATAAGATTTCTTGAAAGTAAGCGGACTTTGAAAAGAACACCCTATTCAAAATACCAATTAAAAAATCAAAGGGTTTTTAACCCTCCAGGTTTTATTTTCGATGCAGTCAACAAAGAACAAAGCCAATTACAATATTTATTTCCGCTTGCATCAAATCGATAAGTATCGAAACAAACTTCATGTCTACCTCTAATTTGCCCTATTAGGGATTCATTTTCTAAAAACTATTAAATAAATCCTTAAATATATCAACCCGTACTGCCATATACTAAGATTCAATGTTCTTACAAAATTGGCAGAAATCCAAACGATTTTTCATCCCCTATTACACTTTCTTTAAATACTAAGTGTCATTGAGGTTAAATTAACAATTACCGGAATTTCATTCAAACTTACTACTCCTATTTTACCTCCTAGACCATGGTAAGCCGTTGCAAGTAAGCGCGTAGCGGTGGAGCGTAAGTAATTACATATATATTTCATATATACAACGTATATAATGATATAAAATTTATTATCGTATATATGCAGGTCAATGACGAGAACAAGATTTAAATCTCAATGCAAAATTCGGTGCATATTATTTTTGATTTTGTTTATAATTTAAGAGTTTATAATTTTAAGCGGAAAAAAGGATGAGTCAAAAGTTTTAACTGCATGGAACAAATCTTAGATGTGTTAAAAAAAAAAACATAATTATAAGTTTTACGGGTACTGACTTAGATGGGGACGTTTACCCTTTGTAACACGAAGAGCACGAACTTTGAAAGTCTTAACTTTTGGTTGAAAAAGTCGCATTATGCTATAAAAAAGTTTAAAACAAGAAATAGATGCTCATATTCTTGAAACTTCAGACGTTAAACGTTTCTCTACTAAGATATAGGTACTAGTAATTTTATTCAGCGATTATAGAATTTCAAATTAGGTAATCAAACCGTTCCTTAATTAGGTTAATAAGGTGACACCGTACGGTCTCCTTTGAGGCGGCGAGCCTCCTCGCTGGTACTCCACCTTGGGATCTCGAAGCGAAAGCCCTTGCAGTGCTCTATCTGCAGCGCGGGGAGGTACCTAGCGACCGCGATAGTGAGATCCCAGTGGCGGATCCAAGTAAGACCCGTCATGGAGGCGTGGCTTGAAAGGCCCTTTGGAGCACTCACCTTTCACCTGACGCAGGTGCTCACCGGGCATGGTTGCTTCGGTAAGTACCTGTGTCGCATAGGCAAAGTAGCCACGGCCCGGTGCCATCATTGTGAGGAAAGTCCTGAAGACACGGCGCGCCACGCTTTAGCGAAGTATGAGTCGTGGATTAAGGAGCCCTGTGTCCTGTGCTAGGGGTTGAATATCGAGGAGAGCAGGCTCTCGTTGCCGACACTAGTAAACGCTATATGGTCGGCCTCCACTTTTTGCGAGCGAATTATGCGAGCGAAGGAAGAGGCAGAAAGTGTGAGGGAACGAGAGGCAGAAAGTGTGAGGGAACGAGAGTTCATGAGCACTGGCCTGGGGCAGCGGGCGTAGGGCCACCGCCCGTACAGGAGTAGGTCCGAGTAGGTAGCGCGTCCGTGTCACACGCACGCCTATCTCAGAGGGGAGGCAAGGCCTCCCATCAAAGACGGGGCCGTCACAAAGGGCAGCCAAGCTGCCGGGGAGTGCAGTGAAAATAATGCGCAAGCGTATCCCTGCCCCCTGGCATAAGCTGTCGAAAGGACACCGTCAGTGGTTTAGTTGGTATACGGTCGCAACCGGACTTCGATACACCCTATAAAAGGTTCCAAAAGGTTCCATGACGTTAAAACAAAAAGGTGTAAACAGTTATTTTGCTAGTATTTATTTTTACCCATTTCTTTAAACTATTGATCAAACATAAAAAATAAGTGGTGTCTTAATGTAAATTACCCTTCGAATAATTTTTATCCATTCCACATATCTGTGAAGGTCGATGTTATAACCAATCCTCTACTGATAGTAATTCATGACAGAGCCATATACAGTGGTCACGTCACATATTGTTAAGGAACATACAACGAATCTTGAAACAAGACTAGAGATAGTGTTCATCGTTAATAAAAACAAAAATTTAATAAGATTCATAGTGCGACAGTTGACGAAGATGTGATGCACAAATTGATATTCAAAGCGCGTCCGGAGCTCGGAGTTACGGCCGGAAGACGCGATGGGCCTATGTTTGAATAGCGGCGACCACTATTTTTATAATAAAAGTAGTAAACGAGCATAGTAAGTGATAACTATCACCAATAAACACGTGGAAGCAAACTCCCTTCCGAAGAACTCCCGAGGACTAAGATGGTCACGGCATACGAAAATGAGCCGGCAAGCACACCCTTCCACCGAAACGCCGTAATGACTACATGCTAAAAAGAGGAATTGCGGTTATGCCTCCCCAATCACAACGTAATCGTTCTACTACATTATATGCACTTTTAATCAGGCTTCAGTATTTATGTTTTATTATGTTACGTTACGATAAATACTTAACATTTTTTAATCTTTTGTACAGTCATGATCATTTACTCTCTTTATCATGCAGATTATATTCTAATGACCATTAATAAAACTTTCATAAGCATACATGTAATGATAAAAAATTAAATCACCCAGATTTTCATACAATCCTTTTAAGAATCCTTCCTAAGAATATTAGATGTAAACTTTAGTACGGCTGGTAAAAGATCTCCATTTTAACCTCTTGTTATTATTACTATTATCTATATGGTAAGAAAGAAACTTACTTAATCATGCGTTTTGTAAACGTTGAAGAAATAAAATAGAAAAATTAAGAATTTAATTAACACATAACTATATGCAAATGTAAAGGCATTTGCCACGCAACATTCATTCGATTCTATTATTTAAATACTGGTTTTCGCCACATTAAAAAAATACATGTTAGACGTATTTTATAGAATCATTTGAATTAGGTAGTTTTGGCTTGATACAATTTCCAACGCACACAAACAGAAGGACAAAATTTCTTAAAAAATATTATGATATAAATATATTATTATTACTAAAGCTTAAATAATTAGTATTACAAAACTATCGTTTTGCAGATATGGGATATTCTACAAAATTTGCGCCATATTGGAGCAATCCGCGAAGTCAGAAGCGCAGTTTGTTCCGTGAAAGTAATACTGTATTCATTACGTTCGAGCGATCCGCCAAGTTCAACGTCTCTGCTCGCTTCCATTTTTATTGGATAAGTTCCCCGTTCGGCCTGTCGCACTTGCGGGAAGTTTTTTCTGGGCGCTGATATCTATTTCCCATTGCGGATTTCGGATATATGCCAATTCGAGGTTTTGGTTATCAATTGAAATCTTGATAGAGCAATACGGATTTTGATTGGACGATGGAAAGTAGTGGAATATACCCATATAGCTTTTGAGCGAAAACCCGTGAACAAATATACGATTGCTATCGGTTTTTAGGCGCAACCATACTTAATCACTGTGTGCCGTGAAATATCATTCTTGAAAGACATTACATTAATAAGATGCGACAAAATCGTCCCTTTAGTTCCGGGATCAGAATAGGGCTACGGCATCCCATGCCTGTCGTAAGAGGCGACTAAAAGGGGCTTCCGGGGTTGCAGGTGGCTAGAGTGGGAGCTCGAACCGTTCGGTCAGGCGATCCCGGGAAGGACGGTGGTCTATGTGGTCGCATACCGTCGTAAAGACTAGACGGAGCGGTGGGCCCAGCCACCCATCTGGGAGGAGCCCGATGGGGCAACGCGCTCAGAGGATTCCGGTTGCGGTCGGACCGAATACCCGGAGTCCTCTTTATAGCGCCGAGGTCGGCCACCGGGGGGGTTTTAGTGCGGTAAAAATCCCACATAACCCTGCGTCGCTCCCACGGCGTCGGGTACCTTTTGAAGGTTTCCCCCTCGAGAACAAAAAAAAAAGATGCGACAAAATAAAATCCAGGAAATGGGCCGCAGCGTTTTTCTGGTATAATCAGCACCCACTGTGTTGACCATAGTGGGTGCTGATGGTCACGTATGCAAGCTAAGCGTTACTTATTCGACGTTTTAACTTCATCATCAGGAGTAGCAACGCATCTGTTGTTAAACTCAAGAAATATTATTTATTAAGTTGTTATCTATCTAGGCCAAAGTAACATGATAAAATACAAGTTTTGTTTGCTGATAGAAAGATTATAGCCAATAGTTGGAAGCAATATAGCTAAATTTAATTTACGAGTGTGATGTCAAAAAAGGCTCAACCCACAACTCCCAGGGGTGTCGTAAGACGCGACAGAAACTTAGGACTCGGGGGATGATAAGCTATAATCTTATGTGTGAGTTACGTATATTTGAACACGTTTCAAAAGGACTTCAAAGTTATAAATTTAAAAAAGGTGCTTATTTTTTTTTACATTTTGAAAATCATTTCTTTTAAATCCCATTTACTCAAAAAATGTATGCTAACAAACTAAAAAATTGACAGAATAAAATAAATTATAAAGCATAGGTCGAACTACACAAAATACTTAAACGGCACATTTAATTTACAATAATTTTCAAGATCGCCAATAAGCGTGCAATTAAAACAAATTATCGCTTTTTTGTCCAATCCACAAACAATAAGTGGAAATAGAGATAGCTAGGAGGGCTTAAAATATACATAAATAGCATATTAATATTGTTGAGACAAATTGTAATATTACAAGTTAATTTTCATTCAGTTTACAGTTTTCGGAAATTTCATCAAAATATTTTACTTTATTTTCGTATCGATATCGAGCCGGCCCTTCCAACGAAACGCAAAAAATGGTACACGCTAGAAATAGATGTACCTAGTAGTTCTGCCACGTTTAAAGTGCTATGCACATTGCTACTTCTGACGACTAAGATGATCGCCTCATATATATTTTTTTTATCTGACTGAAGTAGCAAACGAGCAGTCAGTCAGATGCAGATCACTGCCGCCCATGGACATCTGTAATCAATTCATACATAACATGAGTTCCATCTGAAGTCAATCACAGATGCGTTGCTACTCCCGAGGACATTGTTATTATAGTAAAAACATCCCCCCCCCCTTATTCCAATCGTAGGCACCATATTAGAAAATTATATTATCAAACTGAGTCGATTCCAATGATATGTCACATGCTACATTCCGCCAATTCGTTTCGGCTGAGATGGGTGCCCCAGAAATTGACATACATACATACATAAGCTCGTAAGACATTACTCTCCTTCTGACGCAGTCGGGTAAAAATAAAGACGTTTGCATTTGTATTAAAGTTCATATCCCTCCACACATACAGTAAAAATAAAAATCATTGCTTCTGTACATCGCATACATTTTCTAAAAAGATAGTTGTAATAATCGATATTTCAACTATTTTACCAATTTTTGTCTGTCCAACAGAATCCCCAGTAAACCCGAATTAGAAAAGTATAGTAGTGTGGTGTGCCATGTGGTGGTGCAGGGTTGCCATGTGGAGCGGCACACTGGGAGTAGCGAGGCGTTGCCCAGGGGTTCAGGGAACCCCTGAGTAAATGAGACACAGCACTAGGTTGTACTATGAGTATAATAATAATGACATTTACAATAGTAATTTAATTATAATAATCCATCTCTCTATTGTGATGTTGCTTATATACTAAAATTAGACGTGAAACTATTTACACTATCCATACATTATCTCTCTTAATCATAATACGTGCATGTTATATTACTCTATCGTCACACCTCAGTAGATTGTTTTAAAGGAAACGTATTTATAGTCCATAATTTTATTTAACATTTAGTTTGTTTCATATAAATCCACCTTCCCTTTCGAAACTCATTACAATTGAATGTTTTGTTGTATTATTATAAACGCGGGTAAAACCGCATGTTAAATATTGCATCTAAAATGAGCATTGCATATTAAGTAAATCAGTTAACATGTTCACTTGCCGGTGACATTTTGTGAACAGTCTAGTTTTCCGCATTATGCTACTACTTTGGTCTTTGCTGACAAGTTGATACAGAGAAAATTCGTTTGGAGTCTCGTATGAAAGCTTCAGAAAACTGAAAATTATTTATACTTTTGTTTAATATAATAAATTTATGCGAAAATCTGGGGGCACGGCAGTGCCCTCGCCAAGTAGATACATTACATTTCTCGTAGATACCCCATGGTTTTTATAGACAGTACTAGATAGTACTTCTTAAAATTATGCCCATAAATAAGTCTAAACTACCGGTCGAATATCTTGTTAATTCAAATAATTATATCAGCAGTATAAAGCAAATTTAATATATGATAGATGCATTTATTTTGATAAAGACTTACATTTAGTACCTATATATGTATAAAAAAAACTGTAGAAACATCAACTTCGTGATTTTTGAGATTTTAAATCAAAAGAATAATTGTAGGTTACACACAAAATATAGACATAATATTGTCGCACACAATCATCATAATACAGAACGAACAGTAGTTTAAATCCATTTAAACAGATGATTCGGTACACGCAAATATCGTTCACAAAACGCAGCGTTAAGAATTACATAGTAACGCAGCGCCTGATTCCGCGCCGAGAAAAATAATATAAATGTTTTAAATCAAGTCGCTATATAGGCGCAAATATTTTTCTGTGACAAATTTATAAGGTTTTATAATGCTTTTATCAAATGAGTTATAAATACATAACTATTAGAATAACATTTTTTCTATCATAGAATAATAAAATCCTATATGTAAAATGAGTTATTATTTCATTTTTGGTGTGTTTTCATGTTTACTGCGTTAGCTGATTGATAGTCGTTTCACTGATGCCAATGTAGCTGATTGTTGTTTTCGTACTTTCGATAACTTTAACAATCACTTTATTAAATTTAGCCCTAGAGCTTGCCAAAGTAATAAACATACAAACACATATGTACATACATGAATTAGGCCGTCGCTGCTTGATTTGCTTAGAACTAAACACATCGCATAAGGTGTCATAAAATTGTAGGCATTTTTCATCCATAAAATAATTTCTTGCTGAAGAGCAATAGATAATTAAAATAAAATGTTAAAACTCGTCTTAATTTACGTTTCAAGGGTTTTGAAATTTAATAAACAAGTCAGTTTCATTAAATAGATTTGACTTGATTAAAAGTTTTTGAGGGACGTTCAAATCAGAATAATAAAGTAAAATAATAGACTCGCGTGCAGCCGAATCGACTCACCCAAACAAAATAGACAAAACGTGTGTTATTATTTTAAAAAAGAAAGTATATAAAATGTGTACTTTTTAAAATGTATGAAATTTTTATTTAAGCCTGATCTTTTAACTTTTGATTAACACAATTATCATTATAATATAATCACCACTTTCGAAAATATCGTGGTATGAACGTAAGTGCGTAAAATTTACTCATTGCAGTACTAACGAGTTGCGCTATGCAACCCTTTATGTAAACTCCCGTAAGCAACGCACCCTTATCGGTCGCTTATCAAAAGTTGACCTGGACACTTTTTCGCAAGATACGATTACCAATTTGTCGCAACTAAGAATACAAGACCAGAAAAAGTATCCCAAGTTGTAATTTTGTGAAAGACGTTCTCCTCGACCATGTTTCCTTGTGAAGGCTTCGTAGGACATAGCTTCCTACTTATGCACAATAATGCCCGCAGCCGTACAGCACGAATCATTCGTCAGTTTCTGTACGAAGTTGATATTGCGACCACGGGCTAGCCGCCACTCAGCCCAGATCTCAATCCTATTGAACACATATGGGACGAGCCGAAACGCAGGGACCGGACTAGCAATCCAGCGCCTGCAAACATTGTACAGCTAAAGACAGCGCTAGAAGATGAGTGGGAATCCCTTCCTCAAGTTCTGGTTGTAAGGATTATCAGGTCAATGAGAAACTCGCTGTTATTAAGGCCAGGAGGATTATTGATAATTATTGATTAAATAAATTTAAATCAAATATTAGTAAAATAATATAATAATTATTATTATTTAATCATTATTATAATTAATTAATTTGTAATTAATTTATTTGTATTTAATTTAATTTACATTTTAATAATTAATTTACAGACTAATTGCGTTCGCATAATACCTAAAATGAGTACAACAATTTAAATACAGAAATCACTTAGACAATATCTTTTTAATGTGCTGCGTCAGGAGGAGGGTAATGTTTTTCGAGCGTATGTATGTATGTTTGTATGAATGTGCGTTTATTTGCCACGCGCTACAACTCAAAGGTTTGACGGATTGTAAAATATGGCATATCATTTGAAACGAATTAGTTGTGATACTGACGTAGCCTATACTCGTGGCAAATTCGATCTGGAATAAATGTAAACATTCCATACATTTTCCTATGTAGGGTTGTCACCAACTTGCACGAAATTGCATTTTATATTCAACTATAATGGGCATTAAATTTTCGCGAAGTAATTTAATTAAGAAGAGCTGATTAACTATTAACGACCAACTGCAAGATTATTTTCTAAAACCAGTCGAACAAAATTTATTTACCATTGTCGTCATTATATAATTAACTAGCTGTGCCCACGACTTCGTCCGAGTGGAATAGTTATTTTGGGCATAATTTATTTTTGCAAACAACCTCCTCAACTTTATAAATTATAGCTGTTACCCACGACTTTGTCCGTTTCATTTTCTATTATTATTTTAGACAATTTAGTTTTGAAAAGAACATAATTATTTTAGAGTACTTCTGCGTAAATTATATTTTTAGTTTTATTTTCACCCCTCTCTCCGCGTCCCTCGCAAGCAACGCCCCTCCTCCTTGCAGCGTCATGTTTTGCACATCATGCGGCGCGGCTGAATTTTATATTGGTGTTTTTAAAATTGTCATATCTTCTAAGATGTTCATTGAAATTAAGTGATGTCAAAGACAATTTTGTTCACAATTAAATACTCTTAATCAACAACACATTTATTTGGACAAAGATTAATATTATTACGTTGATACAACTCTTAACTAATTTCGACCGAATTTGATTACCATGAAAACGGTTCTAGTGAGTTAATCTTAAAAGATAGACATATACTGTCGCGGACATTTTTTTAGATCATTTCAAGAGAAATAATTCTTTCATACATATATTTTTGGTATCTTGTACCGTTTTCGCAGCGCACGCAACGGAAGCCCTCAAGGATGAATAATTTTCCCCGTTTTTTTCACATTTTCCATTATTTATTCGTTCCTAATAGTTGCAGCGTAATGTTATATAGCCTAAATCCTTCCTCGATAAATGGTCTATTCAATACAAAAAGAATTTTTAAATTCGAACCAGTAGTTCCTGAGATTAGCACGTTCAAACAAACAAACTCTTCAGCTTTATATATTAGTATAGATGATGTTACAACCTTAATTCCATGAAGGAATTTGCAATATATTAAAAGTTAATAACAGGTAAAAGACGGCTGATAAAACAACAAAAAGTTGCATTCCCCTGCCTGTCATTGGTTGCTAGGCAACGCTTTGTTGTTAAACATTCCATATCGAATTTGCCCCGAGTATATTATATTATTTTTAAATATGACGCCTGCGGTCAGAAAAAAATCAAGGGGACAATTATCTTATGAATATGGGTGTCAAATGAAAGTTAGTACGTAGTTTTATACACTATTGTGTTGACGCAAAGTTCATAAAAGCGTAAAATCAAATTATTACAGAAACCACCAGCAATTTGCCAGGCCAGCGCGGTGGACAATGGCCTAAACTCCTCATTCTGAGAAAAGACCCGTGCCCAGCAGTGGGACAATAATGGGTTGACGATATATTTTACAGAAACCAAAAAGTGATTGATTCATTTTTGTTAAATGCGACTTTCATCGCGGACACAACTGTACAATAACTTGTAAATAAATGATATTGCTAGTCTCACTCGAGTAGTTGCCATCGGAACCATGTTTACAGAGTTAGTTTCGAAACTGCACACCCAGATATGTCGGTGTACGAGTCTTGTCCAAATTTCCATACGACCTCTCGTAGCTCTGTGGTGATTGCATTGTGTAATATGCATTGTATTGCGGACTTAGTTTACTTAAGACTATGTATTGTGGTTGACAAGTTTTGGGGTTTATGATTTGGATTACATAAGTTGGCATACATATTATTATCTAAGAAGTCACAATCTAATCATCCGCCTGTTTCTAGTATGAAGCAGTTTCTTCGTTTCGTTGTTTGTTTTGTTTATAGCAACTAACTTAGTCCTTTGGAGTTCACCGTTATTGACTGACTTTACGCTTCTGTATAAAACTTTATTAATTAATTAATTTATTTATTTATTTATTTACTACAATTAAAATGGTATAAAAAGAAAACCAGTTACATTAATTGTACACAACACAGTTATACTTTAGGTACACTCACAAAACTTCAATCGTACAGTCAAAATTTCCGACCCCTAATCCGCAAAAAGATCGCACTCAGGGTATGCATCCAGAAGAGCGTTGAGTGAAGCGAGAACGCGAGGAATAGGCGAGTGCGCTCCCGCGGTCGTACGTGTTAATGGTGCAGCAAACCGTGCATGTTTACGGCAACGAAAGTAGTTATTGGGCGCAAAGAATCGACACAACTCCTGTTCTATGTTAAGGTATTAACTAAATTTAACTTGTTAAGTTGTAGTTTATGGGCAGCAGTGACCACTTACAATCAAGTGACCTGTGGGCTCTTTTGTACCTAAATTTTTAAAGAAATATGTTCTTAAATGAACTATTTGTGACATATTATACCAAATTAATGAATAAGTATTGGGTGGGAATAGGTATCTGATTTATTCCTCACTGATTTTTATGCATAAATAAATATCGTATACTGAAAAACATGTAACCAATAACATAAAAGGCTTTTCTCTCGTCAACCCATTATTGTCCCACATGTATTGTTCTCTCAGAATGAGAGTGTTTTAGGCAATTTGGTAGTGCAATTTGGTGGACTATGGCTTCTTTTCTATTACCTTAAATTAACAAACAGGCAATTTAGAGATAAGGCTTGAGTTGTAAACGAACTCTGAACTTGAAAAGTTTTTTCGAGCTATGGTTTTGAAGCAACTTTGAAACTCGAAACTAAAGTTTGATGATGCTAAATATGATACGAAACTAAAGTTTGATGGTAGCGTAGAAACTACGATTTATCTTAATTGATAGAAAAAGATCCACTCATAAGTCTATCTTTATCAGGCCTACACAAAGCTAGTCAGTTTATTAAGTGGGCCGCGGTCAAACTACACTTAGACTGAACTTTCTACAAGGAATGGAATATCTTTGCAAGTTGCATTTCGCTTAACAATAGTATCATTATACGGAACTACGAAGCGTACTCATCCAATGCCAGCTCAAGTCCGTATTAATTTTTAGTATCTTCAGCCAATAACTTCGTTTGAATAGGATTTAGGTTAAGTTAGTTGTTCTATCAGAATAAATAACCAAATTCTCTTCACATTATTGATAAATGAAATCATGCATAATATTTTTAAAACAATTTTATTATGAAAATATATTTGTATGTTAGTAACAACGGTAATGAAATTAACCATACTAATGGTATTAAGATTGGTAGTAACACACAATAAACCTTTTTATGCTATCTTGAAGTAAAATTAAGGTAAAATTATTTAAGCGACAACAAGTTCAATATTACAATTGCAAACTCTTAATTTCAGACCTAATCTATCTAGAATTCTTTCTAAAGTGTGTATGTCCCACAGGAAGATTTACTTTGCTTAAAGTAAGCGATAATAAAATTAAGCACATGATGTATATCACTTCTAAGCATCAGGGATTCGAACCTTGACCCTCAGATTTCATATACGAAAAATTCAATTCAAAATATTAACAATTTTCGACGTTTATTAGTTTTATATCTTTAATCTACATTGAAAGGATTTTTGCTTTTTTAAGCTTGGTAAGATAAAAAAAAAACAAATTGTTTTAAAATTTAAAATAATGCTAAATGATCGTGGCATAAAAAAGTATCATTGTGTGTACCTAACGTAGAGAGAGGTGTTTTACCGTACAACGTAAAACATTAATCTTTCTTGGAAATTATGCATGTGTATGCTAGTGTACAGGTCGGAAGAGACACACATACGATTTGAGTAGGTTATTATTAATGACCGATCGAACATTCGGTTTAAGCCAGTTTCGGACACTAAATAAAATCTATAATTTTATATTGAAAATTATAACCAGGATAATAATAATAATATTTATTCTGAAAGGAGATCCACGCTCAGCAGTGAAACAGGAAAATGGTAATTACGATGCAATCCTATGAACCCTTCATTTACTTTTTACCTAGAAATTTCATAGCGCTACTTTATCCTCTAAGATTTCCCTTGCCTCCAGCGAGGTTTTGTTACCTTTGAAGAGAGAAAATATTAAACTCTAAGTTCATAATTGCAGTCTCATCTTTATAAGTAATTAGAACCAGTTCAGTGTCTTCATATTCGGTCAATTATGAGGACAATTGTAAATTTTATTTTTCGCTATTTGCAAAAGAAATTAAGATAGGGGTTTCTGGAAAATTTCGTCAACATTAACGGGGCAAATAGATTACTTTTGGCAATAACATATGTACAATGTTAATTTTATTACTGCATATTGTTTGGTTGATTTGGATTTAGTTGTTATAAGCGTGAAGTCCATTTGATGAGAGACGCCTATCTAACGGGACACAACCGGGGTCTTCCGAGCGCGATGACCCTTTTGGGCTTTTCCACGGTGAGTATTTGCGATCACCATGTCTCCTGGTCTTTACGACAGCATGTGACCTCACATACTGCCGTTCTTCCCGGGGTAACCTGGCTGGGCGGTTCGAGCTCCTTCTTTAGTTGTCTGTAACCCCACAAGCCCCCTTTTAGTCGCCTCTTACGACAGGCATGGGCTACGTAGCCGTATTATATTCCCTGGCTACAGGGGACAGAGCCAGGGAGACGGTATCTACGTCTGCCTCGGTGGTTCCTATGTCGAGCGGGATCTGCGCGATCCCGAGCTCTTTCGGCGCCCTCCTTTGCGGACATGAAAAAGTCGCAGAAGAAAGTGAGCGTGTTCCACGCGTCCCTGGAGCGCACCATCGCTGCGACGATGCTGCCAGGGACAAGTCGGTCTCGACCTCGTTGAACAGGTCGTGTCCGCAGTGGGTCGTGTCCACACTGCGGACCTCTCTCGGCCTATACGGTTCAGATACTCACCGAAGTCATCTTCGGTCCGGTGGAGACCTATACATTATTGGCCTCCTACATTTCCATGGGTGGGCGATGGGACAAGGCGCTGGTCGTTATACATGCACTCCTTTAGATGTACATCTCCATCGACAACTATGACGACGACATCGACACTCGGTCATGATCATGACCTTGGTACATTATACAATATTTTATTTCTATAACCGAAAAATTAATAGCAATGTGCTGCTTAATAATGAGAACACATTTAGCACACACATTAACAAAGTCGACTGCAATAAAAGGAAATCACTTTGTTGAGGAGGAGTCCCTAACTGGAGTAGCTAGGGGTGACTGCCCCGAAATAAAACGATAGACTCGATATTAAGTGCTGGTATATTGTAACCGGTTAATACAAAAGAGTAGCGTGCGGTCGCGTTGAGGCTAATGGGACGACTGGTCAGCTGCTGGCCGATGAATGCGATCGCCGCTCCGTCGCCCTAGTGAGACGGGTGGAGGACGGTGCGCCCGGCAACCCGCCCCCGCGCCGCTTGCGCAGGGCTGTAGCGCGTTCATACTCCCCTTACCGCGTACCGCGGCTTGAGTTGTGCGGTGCATTACTGGGAGCACGCCTATGTTTAAAAGTGTCCAAATCACTTACAGTTAAAATAAGTGATTGCGTGTTTTGGTGTGACTCCACTATAGTTCTCGGTTGGCTCTCGACTTCGCCTACACAGCTTAAACCTTTCGTGCGTAATCGCGTCTGTGAAGTTCGGGAAGATTTTGGTAATAATACGTGGCGCTACGTTCCTTCCCATGACAATCCCGCGGATCTTGCATCGCGAGGCCTTAGTGCTGACCGCATAGGAGAATCAACTCTTTGGTGGTCAGGGCCAGATTTTTTAAAATTAAATTCTTTGCATTGGCCTACATTTCCTCGTTCTACAGAAATTATAAATTTACCGGAGCTTCGACAATCTTTTTTTACCGTAGACGAAAACCAATTTATTTGTTTCTTCATTAATAAATTCTCTAGTCTTGTGAAGTTACAACGTGTGACCGCTTATACTTTAAAATTTATAAATAAATGCCGTAAAGTTAAATGTTCATCGGGCCCTTTAACGTTATTAGATCTAAATGATGCAACTAATTTTCTTATTAAAATATCTCAAAAACATTCCTTTCCCGAAGAATATCATAACCTTAAAAACGGTAAACCATTGCCTAGTAAAAATAGACTCCTGTGTCTTTCACCGTTTTTGGACTCTAATGACATTATTCGTGTAGGGGGCAGACTAAGCAACTCATTCTACGATTACAATGTTAAGCACCCCGTTCTTCTTTGCAGTAAACATCATTTGAGTTACCTTATTTTTGACATGCTTCATAAAAAACTTCTACATGCAGGTCCACAATTGCTACTTGCAACGGCTAGACACAACTACTGGGTTTTAGGTGGTCGAAATTTGGCAAGAAAAATCACTCGTTCATGTATTAAATGTAGTCGAATAAAAGGAGAAACCATACAACCCATTATGGGAGACCTACCTAAGGAGCGACTACATCTCGAATTTCCATTTTTTGATACGGGTGTAGATTATGCCGGGCCAATAATGATAGCTAATCGTAAAGGTAGAGGATGTAGATTAGTTAAATGTTTTATTTGTGTCTTTGTTTGTTTAGCCACACGAGCCGTTCATCTAGAACTAGTTTCGGACTTAACGAAAGAGGCCTTCTTAGCCGCTCTCGATCGATTCATAGCTCGACGGGGAAAGCCGCGTAGCATGTTCTCTGACAATGGAACAACCTTTGTCGGTGCATTTAACGAATTGACAAAACTTCTTTCACAGGATCTACTTAGCGGATGTGTGGAGAAAGGTATTAATTTTCAATTTATTCCCGCCTACACTCCTCATTTTGGTGGCTTATGGGAGTCGGCTGTAAAATCAGTTAAACATCATTTGAAGCGAACTTTAACTTTAACTTATCTTACTTTTGAAGAAATGGTCACTTGTTTAGCTCAAATAGAAGCAATTCTTAATTCTCGACCTCTTACTCCCCTTTCCAATGATCCATCAGATTTTTCACCCCTCACTCCAGCTCATTTCCTTATTGGACGATCTCTGATAGCTTTGCCGCACCAAAATATAACCAGTCAAAATATAAACAGCTTACAACGTTTCCAGCGAATAGAAATGTTAAAACAACACTTTTGGACTCGTTTTTCTAATGAATACATTTTGTGGCTTCAACAGAAGGCCAAGTGGAGGCAATCAAGAGGAGAGCTAAGGGTTGGTGCCTTGGTCTTAATTAAAGACAAGACTGCGCCACCACTTCAATGGCTTCTGGGGCGCATCACAAGACTACTACCCGGAACTGATGGAATTGCGAGAGTAGCAGAAATCCAGACACGCCGGGGTGTCATCCGCAGGGCATACACAATGTTATGTCCTCTGCCATCATCATCGTCATCAAATGTTGAAGAGACTTCAAGGCGGGGAGTATGAACGCGCTACAGCCCTGCGCAAGCGGCGCGGGGGCGGGTTGCCGGGCGCACCGTCCTCCACCCGTCTCACTAGGGCGACGGAGCGGCGATCGCATTCATCGGCCAGCAGCTGACCAGTCGTCCCATTAGCCTCAACGCGACCGCACGCTACTCTTTTGTATTAACCGGTTACAATATACCAGCACTTAATATCGAGTTTATCGTTTTATTTCGGGGCAGTCACCCCTAGCTACTCCAGTTAGGGACTCCTCCTCAACACACTTCAAAAACTGTGTGAACACCGCAATAGAATTTGTATAGTTTAATAAAATTCGGACGCTCAAAAATATCGCTCACAAAAATTGTCGATATTAAAATGTTCAACAGACGGAGTGTCCGGTTTTGAAATGAAAAAAATGTTGGTGAGCTTTAAAAATTGGTTATGATAGATAGACAGTTCTTTTTATTCCTCCGTGAAAGTTGCTGCACCCTGCTAGTAATAATCGGATAACATTGCGGTTCATGATTTTACTGCGAGGGGTTTTTTAACAAAAGAGAAGATTGGTGATTTACACACTTATTCTTGTTCTATTTTTATTATTATGTTTGTAACTAAGGGTGCGAACAGATGAAGTAACATGTTTTATAATTTCTGATATATATCAAGTCCACATTATCTAACATTGTTGTAACGCGGTGGTAGAACCAGTGTTGTTCGGCCGGGGAAGTACCACCGCAACACCTATTTCTAGCGTGAAGCATTTCTTGCGTTTCGATAGAAAGGTGTGGTTGCCGGCACACTTTCATATGAGACAACCATCATAGGTCTCGGAAGTAGCAACGCATCTTTGATTGACTTCAAATGGAATCAATGTTTTGTATGAAGTTGATTACAGATTTCCATGAGCGGCAGAGACCACTTACCATCAGGTGGATTGCATGCTCGTTTGCTACTTCAGTCTGATAAAAAAAACAACGAAACATTTATCAAGAAATATTGTTTTTGTAACAGATATCGTCCACATTTATAAAACATGTTATTTAACTATGTTTTATAACATGTTTTGTTACATAGTCTGTACGCACCTTAACGGAACGTCATCCAGACTAATATTATAACTGCGAATGTAAGTTTGTCTGTTGCGCTACTACTACGCTGTAAAACTACTTAACCGATAATCATGAAACTTTGTACATATATTCTAAGTATTAGAAAAGCTTGTTTATTAGGAATAAAAAAATATTGAAAAATATATGTATTTAGTGTGTAGTTTTTTATTAATACTGAATTACATTAATTCAGTTCTATTAATGTAATGATCTTTGATAACTACTTAAGAATTTCAACGCGAATCAAGCCGCGGGTAAAACAGAATAACAAATTAACATGTCAATAGAGCAGTGATAGCCTAATGGTTGAAAATGACCACTCGATCGGGAGGTCCTAGATTCAAACCCAGGCTCGCAACACTGATTTTTCTTAAACTAATAATTTATTTTTATTATTTTCATATTATTCATTAAAAAGATGAAAGCCCTAAACAAAGTTTAATTTATAACTGGCTCTTCAGCAAAATTAGCGTTTTAGTGGCGTGTTATTTTCTATAGGTGTTTTCGATAACGCAGGCGGGCCACCTGATGGACAGTAGTCACCATCGCTTATGGACATTTGCAACACCAGAGGAGTCGTCGATGTATCTCCGGCCTTAATTCAATCCTTACTATTCAATTTATGTGATATCTGAAGGATATTTGGTAAGGGTACGTGTATTTGTGTATTCTTCTATGTGTGTCAATGGCCAAGGCTCGACACGGGAGAAAGTCCTAGTGTAGAACTACGAGTGTCGATAACTTTAGATTTCGTTTTAGCATCTAGGTATTTGCACCTTGTCTTTGTATGGGTACCTTGCAGTCATGACAAAGGAGTTCTTAGTGTAGGCGAATGCAGTTAAAAGTACTCAGAGGTAGGAACGCTGCTATAGAACACTTCCAACTTCCCACTAGTCACTAGAACAGGTTTAACCTTAAGAGTAATATGAGTCTTTTCCATTTTTGCTTTTAGCAGAAGATATCTCTAACCGGCAGTAACGAGTAACTTTGATGCTTTTATTGAAGATATTTGGCCAAGAGCGATGCGGACAGAAACTGGAGTGTACAGTGCTAATAAAATTTTCATCATTATTTTTCATTTTTTAAATCCTTTATTATTATAAAAATACTTGCACATAAACATTCATAAACCTCACCAAAATTTACTGAAATACTTACAGTTTATCAAAAACTACAGTTGGTACTCACAGTTTCTTTTCTTAAATATATACAAAGATGTATTATAATATTTTTATTGGATATATTAAATATGTGATATACGTCTACTTCCCCCTAATTTACATTCATTCGCACATTGTTTAATAATACTTAAAGGGTCAGTAAATTCCTTGCTACATGTGCCTTATTATAAACGTACAAAAATAATATGACAAACGCATAAAATAATATTTATACATGTAGTTATTATATCCCGCAAATTAATGCTAAATCGATGTGCAAAAGAACGTCCTCTTATTGGTCTCTACATAACTAGAAAAACGCAGGAAAATATCACTTGTATGAGTACTGTCATTACCATTAGTTTATTATTTTAAGTAATAGTATTCGGTTTCGTTGTTTAAATTTACAGCGGCTATAATAACATACACTCTGTACTAGTTCAAGTGTCTCTTTGAATTGAAAGGAAAGCTTTCTAGGACAGACAGCGGAGCTTCCTGTCTACACCCTTTGGTATAGAACCATGATAACTGTTTTTATTTCTCGTGTTTCCACAAAGCTGAGAACGGAAGCTAGTTATCATTACAACCAGAAACTTCTGAACGTAACTAAGTTTGACAATTTGACGGCCACCCTTAATAAACCACAACAGTTATGAATTAATTTTATTCAAATTTATGTTTATTGGTTTCGGTCTGTAGTTGGATTAATTGAATTTACGAATAGTTAACGTCGCTTGTTAGTACTTCAGGAAGTCTGTATTGAAACATTATGGACTTAAAATACCTTGAGTGCGTTTGGTAACATTCTGGCATTTTTTTTTTGTTTTCGAGGGGGAAACTTTCAAAAGGTACCCGACGCCGTGGGAACGACGCAGGGTTATGTGAGATTTTTACCGCACTAAAACCCCCCCGGTGGCCGTCCTCGGCGCTATAAAGAGGACTCCGGGATCTCGGTCCGACCGCAACCGGAATCCTCTGAGCGCGTTGCCCCATCGGGCTCCTCCCAGATGGCCGGCTGGGCCCACCGCCCCTTCTAGTCTTTTCGGCGGTATGCGACCACATATACCGCCGTCCTTCTCGGGATCACCTGACCGAACGGTTCGAGCTCCCACTCTAGCCGCCTGCAACCCCGCGAAGCCCCTTTTAGTCGCCTCTTACGACAGGCAGGGGATGCCGCAGTGCTGTTCTGATCCCGGAACTACAGGGACGATTCTGGCATAAGCAATGTGCTTAATACTTGTGACTGATCGAAATATTTAGTATTACGATCAGTCACAAATAAGTCACGACGTCTTCCACTTTATATAATTATGATGCTAGGAATAGGGAGACATACTGGCATAATCTTTCTATTTTAAATAATAGTACTATCTACCAATAAAATACATGTTAAAATAATGTATGTAGGCAAATTAAAACTGACTTTTCCGAGTATCTACACATATAAACGCATTCGTCGAACAATTTCTAAAGTACGTATCTGATTAGATTCGTGCTAGAATTCACTGATACCCATCAATTTAATTAATATAAGAGGAATGGAGTTAGAACGGAACGCGCGAAGCGTGTATCCGTTCGCCGGATATCCGTTTGACAATAACAGTTTTATGCAAGCGTCATAGAAATCTAGGCTACATGAAACGTATCGGTTTTTTAAATTTATTTTTGTAGTCTCACACTATGAATACGAGGCTCGAATCTCTAGCACGAAACTCTGGTTCTCAAAAACTGTTTGCATATTACAAAATAATTATCACTTGATTTAACATTAGAGGGAAGTCGTGAGGAAATCAGTCTGAAAGTTCTTAAATAACTGGCGAAGTGCGAGTCGATGGGTTTTTGTTTTTTTCCCGTTTCATTATTTATAAAACCGCCATAAATATCTCGTTTGTTGTATGGAAGCCCCCCTTAAATATATTTATTTATTTATTTATTTGCACGACAACAGCAGTACACACAATTGTTTCTATAAGTTTTATACAAAATGGTATTATAGGCGTGCTCAACATTTATAAAAATTGCTACTTACTAGTTGCTATAGACTTATATGTTATATAAATTACAGAATTATATAAATTAATTAAAAAACAAATAAAAAATAAAAATAAAGTGGAATAAAGATGGAAGAAATATATATTTTATTCTCTTTTTAGTATTTGCTGTTATAGTGTCATCAGAAACACATCTGTGAAAATTACGGTTGATGTGATACAGCTTGGTGAAACAGGCATACGGACAGAAGGACAGGCGGACAGATGGACAACGGCAGTCTTAGTAATAGGTTCTGTGTTTAGCTATTGCGTACGGAAAATTAAAAACGTTCACGACAGCGTGAACAATTTGCCACTGGACTGGACTGGACTCCTGACTTCAGAGGAAAGACCCGGGCCCAGCAGCTGATTAACCAATCAACAATTCTTGATAACGATACAGTGTCGTAATAACAAATTAATCTATTACCTTCACTTTTTATTACTATCACACTTATATCTTTTTTAACATTGAAGTAGCAAACGAACACGCATTCCATATGATGGTAGGTGGTCACTGCCGCCCATGAATATCTGCAAGCAAGTACATTTAGAATACGATTTCTATTTGAACCAAAGATTTGTTGCTACTCCCGAGGTCTAAGATGGTCGCCTGAGATAAAAGTGTGCCTGCCGGCAACGACACCCTTCCCAAAACGAAAGGACTGCTTCACGCTAGAAATTATATTTTTGCATATAGTAAAGGTACACTAGATATATTTTAAATGTATTAACATTCATGTGTGAAAATATTTACTCATATGAGACATATATGACCAGACTAAGCAATATATGAATCATATCAGTACGAATTTATTACGTTTCCTCGAAACAATAACTGTTTATTTTTTCATTATTATTGCAAAGTATATTGAGTAAATGTGAGCAGTAATAGCCTAATGGTTGAAACTTGTCCTCTCAATCGGGAGGTCTGAGGCACAAACCCAGGCACGCACCACTGATTTATGTGCGTATTAGAAATTAATTTTCACCGAAAGTTCTGTAAAAAAAAGTTCTCGGCGGTGTTTGAATTCCACCAATTCGCACTTGATCAGCGCGGTGGGTTTTGGCCTAAAACTCTCTCATTCTGAGAGAAGACCCGTGCCCAGCAGGGACAATAATGGGATGTACCCCCTTATTAAGTAAACAGTATATTTTTACAAGGTAAAGCTGAAAACGAAACCATAAAAAATACGTAAACAACGATTGTTTGATGAAGGGTTCAGTATCGCAACTTGAGATCGTGAACCCCGAAGCGCAAATTTAATACGCCACTCTTTATAAAAAACGAGTAAAAGGGTCTTATTGGAAAATTTTCTTTCCGTTTTTGCATTCTGAAGGCGCGACATGATTTTTTGACCACTGCCTACAGTAAATACATGTACGATTTTAGGGTATTTAATTCAAAAAACTATGCTATTCATCCCAACTAATATTATAAGTCTTTTGGTACAATTTCACGCAAAAATTACCAGTCGGAACTAGCTGAAATTTGCCACACACATAGTTTATAACCAAGATTAAGACAGGATAATTAATAGTGGTAGACAAGACCGAAGCGGGCGAAGTCGGGCGGATAAGCTAGTTTGGAATATGATTTCATACAAAATTAATATACTTATCTATATATGCAGCGGAGGAAAAAAAATGTATAGTTAAACTGGAGAGTTACTACCGCCACATCTATTTCTAGCTTTAAAGAATATTACTGCCGAAGGGTGTGGTTTTCGCTCACATTCGAATGAGTCGACCATCTTAGACCTCGGGAGTATACACATGAACACTCTTCACCACGCTTCCCAATTACGTATCATCAATACATAGTACAAAAAGAAGTTGCTTCCCGCTGTCTGTCCCTAAGTATGCTTAAATCTTTAAAACTACGCTACGGATTTTAATGCAGTTTTTTTATTAGATAAGTGATTCAAGAAGAAGATTTTTATGTGTATGCATAATATTGTGGAGGAACACTGATAATTTTAGATTTTTGACTTTTAAACGGAACAAAGTCAGCTAGTTTTATAATAATTACATGTTTACCACAACATTTGTTAAATTACTCTTCAAAGCAAATTACGGATAATTGCTGAACAGTAAAGATAAAGATCTCATATTTGACGAAAGCTTTTTTTTCATCAAAGATATTCTGTAATAGTAGGTACACATTGTTTTCGTCGCTTCTATAGAACACCTACACGCTTGCATCAGCTATATTTCTATTTAGAATCCATAAAACTTTTAGTATTACTTACAGAATCCATGAAAAGATAGGAAACGTGATACATTTATTAAAAATAGCTCTTTGTAAAGGAAACACCTCCGTTGCATGAATATTGCGTTGCACACCCACGGTCTTTCTATTACTGTTTGGCCATGAAACTAGTGGGTTAATTTTTATTACCTGGATCCGTAGTACGCGTGTATGTTTTCTCAAAAGAATTAATCTTCATTTCGTCCATAATTTTAAGGTATATTGCAAAACGGTATGGGCAAAAACGAAAACATAAGTGTGCATTATATATAGATATAGAGTAGTGTATGAGCGAAAAAACTA